>OY744614.1:9475079-9512579 GCA_963556255.1 Allolobophora icterica
TTTCTTATCGAATTCAATGGCAAGAAAAATTCCTTTAAAATGTTGAATCGTTTAAATAATACAGCAGTTAACACCTTTATTAGGAATATTACTAACTAACTAATAGAGTCAAATAAGCTGAATCAACTTGATACAGTGAGAATTTTAAAATAATATTTGTTTCTTATCGAATTCAATGGCAAGAAATATTCCTTTAAAATGTTGAATCGTTTAAGTAATACAACAGTTAACACCTTTATTAGGAATATTACTAACTAACTAATAAAGTCAAATAAGCTGAATCAACTTGATACAGTGAGAATTTTAAAATAATATTTGTTTCTTATCGAATTCAATGGCAAGAAATATGCCTTTAAAATGTTGAATCGTTTAAATAATACAGCAGTTAAGTTTATCTACCAGGACTGTTGACGTCGACCTTACCTTACCTTACATTTTGCATTTTTTAAGGCGAGGCGTCACAAAATTTAAAATAGTTACAACATTCCAACTAGGGAAATAATTTATTATCCAAACGATTATAAATCACAATCACATAAAAACTATTGGATTTGTAGCAACTATCAAAAGTTTAGATTTGCTCTCCTGAAAAATGACCAAAATGGAGATAGCACCTTTGCACTCTAAACAGACGATATATATATATATATATATATATATATATATATATATATATATTAACATAAATATATTCATTCATTCATTCATTCGAAGATTTATATAGCGCCTCTTCAAGGGAACTACTCAGAGGCGCTCCCGACACCAGCACGTTCATATAAGACAGTTTTAAGTTTTGCAAGAAATATGCCAGGGGTGACCCCAGGGCACATGCGGAGCTCTAAGGGAAGTCTATTCCAGACTACCGGGCCCACCACTGAAAAAGCTCGACTTTGCATAGTCGTGGAACGAGCAAATGGAACTAAAAGTGCCTTTTCCCGCTGAGCGGAGGGAACGTCGGCCTTGGACACCTGAAACTGTGCAGCATAGCTCTCGAAGGTAAGCAGGGGCAGGGCCCTGACAACATCGCCATACTAATGCAGCGATCCTATATTCTATGCGTAAGCGCATAGGAAGCCAGTGAAGGACCTCCAACATATATCTAGAGACTTGGCCATGTTTAGGAATATGCCCAATGAGACGGGCTGCAGAGCGCAGAACTCGCTGTAAACACACTATGCGACTAGATGGAAGACAAAATAAAGCGATGAGCAGTAATCAAGGCGCGCTGTGACGAAGGAGTGAACCAGTGTAGCAGTGGCACTGGGCGTTAGCGAACGAGTAACAGTGCGAAGCTGGCGCAGCTGGTAGTAGCAGTTCCTAGTAAGACGGTGTATATGTGGAGCAAAAGTAAGCTCCTGGTCGAGCCAAACACCAAGATCAGGGACAAGAGTTGAGAAGGTATAGTTGGGGAATTCAATTGCAAGAGCAGTGAGGTCAAGTTTAGCAAGTTGCTGTCGCGTGCCTAGCCAAATAAATTTGCTTTTGGACGGGTTCAAGCGTAGTCGATTTGACGACATCCACGCTTCCATGGCATCTAAAGTCCCACTCATAACCCGGACTGTTGGGATGGCATTGGTAGAGAGGCAATGCATGTATGCTTGGACATCATCAGCATATTGCTGACTCAGAACTGCATGTGCAGCCAGAAGCGTCGAAAGACCAGAGGTGTAGATGATGTATAAAATAGGTCCTAGGACGGAGCCTTGGGGCAACCCGTACCGTGCAGGGACCCATGAAGACCTAGTGGTTCCATGGATAACACAGAGGGAACGTTCATAAAGGAATGAGTTTATCCATTCATAAAAGTCTCCAGAAAGGCCAAACGAAACACGCAACCGTTCTAGCAAGATCTCATGGTCTACAGTGTCGAATGCAGCACTGACGTCGAAGAGTGCTAGTAGTGTGAGTTGGGCCCTGTCAATCGCTCCGTAGATGTCTGAGAGAAGCCGAAGCAGGAGTGTCTCAGTTGAATGGAATCTCCTGAAACCCGATTGACTTGACGGCAGAAGATTATTCTTCTCTAAGTAAGCGACGAGCTGCATAGCGACGACTTTTTCGATGATTTTAGAGAGAAAGGTGACATTTGCTATCGGTCTGTAATTTGTAGGGACATCCGGATCCAGACTATCACCCTTAAAGGCAGGAATCAGGATTGATCTCTTCTGCGTCGGTGGTAAGTCGCATTCCTGAAGAGAGCGATTACAGAGTGTTGTGAGAAGGGGGAGCAGGATATCGATGAATTCCTGGAGTAAGAAGGTGGGAATAGGATCCAGTTCGCAAGACTTGGGTGGCGATGAAAGGATAATGCGGCGTAATTCGTCACTAGTAACCGCATTCAGGACGGATAGATGACAGTCAGTAGGGGGGTGATAGGGTGGCGGCGAACTAGCTGTTGATTGGCGGATGTCGCAGATCTTGGTGTCGAACGAGGTCAAGAAGTCACTCGCTGTAAAGGTTGAAGTGGTCAAAGGACGATTGGGCTGGCGGCGGCCAAGTAGCACATTGAAAGCAGCCCACATTCGCTTCGGCTCCCCAACATGAGAAGCAATCTTCATTTCCCAATACGCCCTTTCCTTTTCACGGTACTGTCGATGCATGTTACAGACATACTGGACCCAGGTAGACCGGTCCGAGGGCAGACTGGTGCGCCTGTGTCGGCGCTCTAGTCGGCGAGCCTGACGTCTCCAAGAGCGGCACTCAGCATCGAACCATGGTGAACTGAGGTTCTGACGCATCGGAACACACCGCATTGGTAGAAATCGGTCGATAAGATCAGTCATAGCCGTCTCATAGACTCCAAAGGCGTCAGCGACCGTGAGACCCGCCAGTACGGAAGGGTCAGCGACGGCCTTGACCCTTTGTAGGCCTACTAACGACATCTTGCGGCCGATGGTGTCGTTGAAGGCGACTCGAAGTGACTTATACTTAAGCGATTGAATGCAATTAAGAAAATATAGCATCAGCAGGAAACAGTATCTTAAACTTCCATTACAGAGGGTTGTGTAGTTTCTGCTCAACGACGCAGTGTCATAACGAAGGTGATTAGCGTCGCCCTCCTCCTTTAGACAGCATTAGGACTGGCACTAACCGACATCTAGCAAGTTAGTGTCTGTTTTTTCATGAAACGCGACCGTAAACACTTCCCATGTGTATCAACGTGTAGCCTTTTATCCCGAGTAAGAAGACCCAGAATTTAACTCCATCCAGTTCAACTTCATTGACCTGAGCATCATTTCAATCTATAGGGACGCGCATATTGCACCCGTAAAAGTATTTACTACGTCTATGCTTATCATCTGCTTTCCAGGAATCGCTCTTTTGAACTTAGAAAAGTCTTCTATGAAGCGGTGTAACTTTATCCAGCAACAGTGTTTTAACCGAAAACAATTATTCCATTCCAAAGAGACGCCACACATCTACCTATTATCCTGTTTGTTCTCCATTGAGGAGGGATGTATGCTTAGCCGAGGGAGATGTTTGAAATTTACGCAATTGGAATGGCGAGATCAGCTGACACCTCCCTTAGAAACCACGGTTCCAGCCCATCTGGGTCCACCGAAATGCCGGTGATTCCACCTAACGACCGAAAAACTTCATAGTCAAAGAAGGTTTGTTTGGAGGTATATTATGCTGAGAGTTTGGTCAACGTGCTTTGATACTCCGGGTCAAAGAGAGAGTGTTCCCGTAGTGCAGGTTCAGGGATTCTGCACGTATGCTCTGGTCTGCTGGTCTATCTACCCTGAGTTTATTTACATGGTTCCAGTGCTCCCTTCATTAGCGTTTGATGTTGTCAATCTAACGCGTGTTGTTTCTTGTGATCAGTTAATTAATCTTGGTCGACCTCGATATGTCCATGCTGGACCAGTCCGTGCCTCATCCTCATAAGGTGTTTGATTATAGAGGTCATGTAAGTTGGTTCCTCATATATCTTATGGTAATAGTTTCTCGTGGGAAGTAGGTGCACAGGGTTGCGTGATTACAATGGGCAGAACACCTTAGAGGTTGCTTTTACTGTGGCCATACTATAGTTACAAAATTCCATGAAAGATTTCCCAAATAATTACGCAGCGCGGCGAACTGTCCTAATGTTCTGAAGCGGTATTGATGAGTCTTTCTGTATAAATTCTTACCGCTCAGGTCAAATCCGCACGTCGAAGCGCAGGGCATGGCAACGACCGCGGAGGGTTTGTTTTTACAGCCGACGTTACCGCAACACAAGAGATCCGTAAAATTGGCCAGATGTAGATATGCGATCAAGAGAGTGACCATCATGTGTCGGGCCCTCATATTCCGCTTGCAGCCCCATCGCGAGGAATCTTGAGGAGGGTAGCTGATTGAAGTCTTCGAGGAATATAATGTATGAGTCATCATCCGTTGATATACTTTCGACATTGTGTCATAAGAAAGATGATTAGCGTCACCCTCCTCCATTCTCCAGGCTTGGGACTGTCACTGCCAGAGTACGAGCAGTCGTATATTCATTCATGACCTTCTATATACAATACAACACAGTACTATAGAGCTGTGCATATAGAAGTTCACTGATTTAATCCAGGATTACTTAGGGCTTAGTGACATCTAGTGGGATGTGAGTTACGTTACAGAATACACACCGTCGTATCTCCGATGTTACGATTGAACGGGACAGGTGAATATGTAGCTGAGACTGACAGCGTTTTACAGGTGTCTAACTGCGGAAGTGAGTTTACCAGCATTCATTAGTGTTTGGCGACAGGTAGATGAAAATTCCGAGGTTACTATAATAATTTTGTCAATCCTTGATGAAACACGGTGATAAGTTTAAAAAATTTCTTCCTGATTTTTGGAGAACCTGAAAATCCTGGAGGAGTTGCAAGACTCGAACAAGACCAGCGTTTTGGAGGCAATTCTATCTTGCCACTCCTAACTTCGGAGTTAGGTGGAGGGTTCCTAAATTGTGAGAACTAATGAACACAACATGCGAGAAGAATGTAAATACATGTAAAGTCCATTTTGCTCCATACAATGTCAACCAGAACTATTCTGAACCAGTCAGAAAAGTTGGATGAATGGACGGATGGATGGATGTATGTATTTATGGATGGATGTATGGATGGATGGATTTGGACTGGATTTACCTTGTGGCTGCTGTTGGGCTGACCGCGACCTTTCCTTTCGAGAGCCTGAAAATCCAGGTGGAGTGGCAAGCCTCAAGCAAGACCAGCCTGATTGAGGCACGTCTACCTTGATACTCTTAATTTCGAATTTAAACGGAGTTTTGCCAAGTTGTGACACGCAATCAACACAACACGGGAGAGGAATGTAAATAAAGTTCAGATCAATAATTGTTGTTCGTTTTGTTCCACACACAACTGTTCTTATATACATTCAGTCGAGTTGGATGGATGGGGTGGATGGATGGATGGATGGATGGATGGATGTATGGATGGATGGGTGGGTGGGTGGGTGGGTGGGTGGGTGGGTGGGTGGGTGGGTGGATGGATGCATGGATGTATGGATGGATGGACGGATGGACGGATGTATGGATGAATGGATGGATGGGCGGATGGATGGATGGATGGATGGATGGATGAATGGATGGATTGATTGATGGATGGATGGATGGATTGATGGATGGATGAATGAATGGATGGAAGGATGGATGGATGGATGGATGGATGAATGCATGTAACGTAGATCCGGCCCGCCCACACTTTTTATCTTTAAAAAATCGAAAAAATCACAAAATTCAGACCGTGAGAAGATTCCTCGTTTTACTCACGTGGCGCTGCTCTCTTACTTATTATTCCGGCTTCGTCTTTCATAATAAATCTATGTATTAACTCTACCGATCTGCCCCACTTCTGCGCCGTCGCCATTTTAAACAAATCCAAGTACAAATCTCAGTTAACTGATCTAAAGATGAACTCAATACTCCAATTAATGCATGTTCGCAGTTGTATAAATCGCACTAGTAAAGGACCAAAACATACTTAATCTTAAATATTAGTCGTTATTAATTAAAGGTTTTAAATTTGTTTTCCGGCCCTCCGAAGTTTTTGGCGTTTAATGTGGCCCAATATACGAAAAGGTTTCCCATCTCTGATGTAAAGTTTCGGAATATTCTCCTAAAATATGCTTCTGACCTTGTCTAATCCAATCCTAATGACTTCTATAGCGCCGCTGTCTTAATCGATTGTCGCCTCTGGTTTGGGTCAGAGTCAGTCAGATTATTCAAGAACCTGAGAACACAGAAGACAAGCGCGTTTGCCGAATTTCTACTCTGCCACTTGATGGATGGATGGATGGACGACCGGACGGATGGGTGGATGGATGGATGGACTAACGGAGGAATGGAGGGATAGACAGATGGATGGATGGATCTAGGAAACAGACGCTTGGTTTCCTTCGTATTTTGAGCTGAGAGTTGACATCGTCGTTTTATAATGTAATCCTGATGCCTGGCTATCATATTCTTTCTGCCATAGTGCTATGATATATTTATCTATGCCATTATACGCGTCTTTTAGTTCGTTACTTACTTCAAGGTCGATAGTGGGGTGTGCGGTTGCTTCCTTACATAATTAGTCAGCTTTCGCATTCCCTGCTATACCCACGTGGCTTAGTATCCATGCAAAGGTAACCGTGCAGTTTTGAGGTTGCAGAGTTTTTAATAATTTCATAATTTTAAGGACCAGGTTAGGCTTGGAGTCCGATGTTCGAGCCTGAATGGCTTCGACGCTGCTTAAGGAGTCAGTAAAGATTACAACTGGTTCACTAATCCGGCTAGAGATTAGCCAATTTAAAGCTTGTTCTATTGCTACTAATTCTGCAGTAAAAACTGACGAATGATCGGTTATTCTGAGCTTTTCCACTTTTAGTTCAGGGATGTAATAGACCAGGGGTGGGCAAACTTTTTGCACATGGATAACATTTTTTGAACTTTTAATAACGGCTAACATGAAAAGAAGTTTATTTATTTATAATATATTAAATACACTTTGATAATCTTTGTTGACAGATGTAAGTGGATGCGAATAACACATACATTTGTTAAGGAAAAATTTGTAGATTTGACAATTTTTCCTTCCTTAGCGAAGAAAAGAATGTTATCAGGTCTCATCCTCTAAGCTATTATTTGAGAACAATGTCATGTTGTTGGTCGGCTAACTCCAGCTGAAGTTCCATATATGAGGTAATTGTCAATGTCAAATGTGAATGGTATAGTAGGCACAGCAAATTCAGTCTCAATTGATTTAAAATCCACAAATCGTCTGAAGAACTCTTCTGTCAAATTTTACGGCAAGTTCCCGTAGTTTTGTTCTTTCACCTGCTTTGAAAGCGACTATTAAACGCCATTGACGAATATCTATAGCTATGAAAGGCCACGTTTAAAATGTGTCTAAACGGGGTTGTGGATTTCATGTATAAATATCCATTGCACTAGCGACAGTTGACGGCGATCTTACTCTTTCCCCTGGGAATAATGTCGAATTTGGCGATGAAATGCGATTGACGAATATCTATAGCTGGGACACGAAGCGTTTAAAAGGTGTCTAAGCCGCGCATTGGATTTCATGTATTGATGTCCATTGCACTAACGACATCTTGCGACTGTCGTGGTCGTTGACGGAAACCCTACGGAGATTGGAAGGAATTGTTATCCAAGCGAATAAGCGATTGGTAAATACATAGGCGGATAATGCACCAGCATGCTTTCTCCATCGTTTGACCCACAATTTGGAATGGGCTTCCTCATGCTTTGCGGTCTCTTCCTCGAGACTCGTCCACCGATTTCTTCTTTGCTCTGAAGACTTTTCTGTATCGCAGGGGTTGGAGTGGGAGCGCCTCTGAACAGTTTCCTTTAAGGGGCGCTATATAACTGTTTAGTTGATTGATTGATTGAATTCCACATAAAATCGACGATAGCGGTTATACATACTTTAAAACGCCGCTGTTCTCAGCTACAGTGGACATGATTACATTAAATCAACTGCTCCAGTGTAGACACCGTTTAAACGCTCTCATTCACAGCTATAGATATGCGTAAATCGCGTTTAACCGCACATGGAAACCAACCACCTGTTCAACAGATTCCAGTCTGGTTTTCGCAGGCTTCGGAGCTGCCAGGATCACATCGTCCGACTCCAAGACGACATCCAGAGAGCCATCCACTCTAAATACAGCCTTACTGGTGTTTTTGTAGATCTCGAGAAGGCTTTCGATCTGATGTGGACCGACGGACTGCTGCACAAGCTGCAGCAACACAACATCACCGGTCAGATGTTCAACTGGATCCGGGACTTCCTGACCGACAGACACATCCGTGTCCGCGTGGGAGCAGAGCTGTCCGAACTCTTCCACATGGAGAACGGATCGCCACAGGGCAGTGTCATCAGCCCTGTGTTGTTCATCATCATGATGAACGACTTCCCGGATCCGGAGAACGGCGTCAAGCTTTCTCTCTACGCGGACGACAGCGCCATCTGGAGAGCAGGACCAAACCCGGACGTGAACCAGCGACACCTTGAATCCTACCTCGATCGACTGAAGAAATTCTTCGACGACTGGGGTTTCAAGGTGTCTACGACGAAGACCGTGGCCGTCGAATTCCATCGCTTCGGCACACTTACAGCACACCGACCGCTGAGACTCGGTACCTCCGATCTGAGCTACAAGGATAGCGTCAAGTTTCTGGGTGTGATATTTGACCGGTATCTTACCTGGTCCGAACACATCAGGTACGTGGCGGATCGCTGCAAGAAGCGTCTCAACCTGATGCGCGCTATTGCAGGATCCCATTGGGGGGCGTCGAAAGACACCCTTCTGATGGTCTACCGAGCTCTCATCCGCTCCGTCATCGACTACGGCTGCATCGCGTACGAGAGTGCCTCGGCGAACCAGAAGAAAGTGCTAAACACTATCCAGTGTAAGGCACTTACGATAGCTTCTGGAGCGCTCAGAGGAACGAGCCTCTCCGCCCTGCAGGTAGACTGCGGGGAGATGCCATTCCACCTACGGCGAAAGCAGCAGATGATGGAGTTCATCATGAAGATAGACGCCATCCCGGACCACCCGACGCAGACCATCACCAGCGGCCGGAAGACGAAAGCGGCCAAAGACGACATGGATCCGATCCGAGTGAAGGCGAGAAACATCAACAGCGAGATCGCAAAGCCTACGATCCAGCCACTCGCCTGCACGACAAGACCGATGTGGACACTCCACCAACCGATCATAGACACCACACTCAGGGATAAGATCAGAGATCTACCTAATGCTGCTAATGCTGTTGTTCTTTCAGATTCCCTCAGAAGGAAGAAGTCCATGGTCGAAGACCACATCCGCTCTTACGATGGCCATGTGACGATCTACACGGACGGCTCAAAGAACCCCGCAGGTAATGCATCGTGCTCCTTCTACGTGCCCTCTTGTGGCCACCAAGGAAGCTACAAGATGAGCGACGGGTCGTCAGTCCTGGCAGCAGAAATGGAGGCCATAAGCAGGGCGATGGAATGGGCCGCTAGCGCTAACATACCAAGTGTTGTTATTTTTTCAGACTCCCTCGGTGTCCTGCAGAGTCTGGAGAAACAGCAGTCCGGGACAAGACAACATCATCTCGTCGACCTGATGCACGCCATAGATGACTACGGGCAACACGCAGAGTCGCCACCGAAGATCGTTTGGATCCCCGGTCATCTCGGCATCCCAGGCAACGAGACGGCAGATGCCCTGTGCAAACAGGCGCTTCACAACACCGCCGTGGACCTCCCGATGACGCTCGAGTACCCAGAAGCACGACACCTCTACCGCGACCACTTCCTCCGGAAGTGGCAAACAGAGTGGACCACCTCAGAAACCGGCTCCGACTATAGGGTCGTCGAGCCAGACGTCAGCCTGGTCCGCAGATACACCGACCCAAACCGGAGGAAGGAAGTCACCATCACCAGACTCCGAATGGGGCACTGCTGCCTCAACGCCCAGTTGAAGCTGTGGGGCCGCCACGAAACCGGAAACTGTGACGAGTGCGGTGACGCCGAGGAAACCGTGCGTCATTTCCTCTTGGAGTGTCCTTCTCAGGCTGGACTTCAAGACCAGCTCCTCCGAGAGTGCGCACGGAAAAACTGGTCTTTCGATCTGTACACCGTACTCAGTCAAACCAGCTGCCTGAATACCATCTACAAGTGGCTGGAGGTTTCCGGTCGGAAGATCTGAAGGCCGCCCCCTGCCCCTACCGGAAAGAAGAAGACCAAGAAGAAGTCAAAGAAGAAGACAAAGAAGAAGACCAAGAAGAAGATAGAAGAACATTAACTTTTAGTGTAAATAAAACACGGAACAATATTAACAATATTAACAGTATACTGAGAACTATCCTATGTAAATAGCAAGCCCCACAAATGTAACCAAGACGGGGGAGGGGAGAAAACCCAACTCCGCTGACCGTGCATGGGAAAATCCTACCACCACTTTCCCCTACGGGAGTTTTCTTGGTTGGCAGCCGGCCGTCAGCTTAACCTGTCTTGGACCCCAAACGTGTTCTATCATGTACCTGTACATATGTTATTGTGTATGACGTCAATCATCGTCGATATGACGGCGTCGTTAAATAAACGTATTTAGTAGTAGTTTAACCCTCAGGCTACCAAGGTTTTTTTGCGACATCGGCTACCAAGGGGGGGGGGTGGTTACCACCCCCCCCCCGGAATTTCGTGTTTGGTTTAAGATATCATATCATGTAATACAGCATTTGATTCAGCATTCATTTCTGAAAAGAATGGTATATTTAGTTGTAAAATATATGAATGCATCTCGAAATTATATAGTTTTTAACAAAGGCACCGGTCCATTTAACGATATCTGATATTATCGCACACAATTTGTACTATTGATCAATTAATATTATGACGTAAGGCCCTACATCGACACGCAAGACTGATATATATATATATATATATATATATATATATATATATATATATATATGCACACACACATTATTACCGGTATATGTGTGTGTATATATATATGCCCATAGACAATTACGATTGTTACGTAAATACCTGGACAAAAATATATAAATGATGTGGGTTTTGAAAATGAACTATGTATCCAAGAATATTCTAAATATAATAAATATAATGTGGCTTAATTTTCAACAATACAAACTATTCCAAAGTCTGTTTTAGTTACAGGCAAAACCTAAAGGCGTGCAGCTATATCAACATGAAACAAGAAATTATGTAATTTTTCCCGGCAGTCAAATACGTCAGTGGTCCTTGCAGTTGTTGCAAGTTACTTTCATTGTTTTGTGCGAATGCTTCCTGCAAACCGGCTTCTTGAACACTTCACAGCACTACTTTACTCTGTTAGTATTCTGCTTCAACTGTTTACAGCCCTTCCCCATACCCAACCATATCGGTTTACGTTGTGATATTGCATCAGTGATTTTTTTGCGACATCGGCTACCAAGGGGGGGTGGTTACCACCCCCCCGGAATTTCGTGTTTGGTTTCAAATATCATATCATCAGGGACGTATCTAGCGTTGGGCTTGGGGGGGATTAAGCCCCCCAAACGAAGTTGAAGCTGTTTAACGACGCTGTGTTATAACAAAGATGATTAGTGTCGCCCTCCTCCTTTCTCTAGTCTTGGGATTGGCACTGCCAAAATACAAGCAGTGGCTGAGTTAATGCATTACCAAGTGAACGCTGTTTTTAAGTATAACGTCGGTTGAAAGCGTTTTAAATGTGTTCTAAGGCGGCGTTGGAGTATCCAGTATTTAACGACTTCTCTTATTTATCATTCATGACCGATGACGTCGGCATAACTTTACTTTAGAATGCACAAGACAATCTAGAAATTCAACCTGATCAATTGTCGTGTAGTAGAACGAAATTATTCTAGCAAAATGTTACTAAGCTAAACACCATATTTCTATTATTAATATTCATTGCTACAACGACATCTAATGGCTGACGGGTGAGACGATGTGCCTCACACAAGGTTTAAACGCGAACTGCCTGCACTCTGGTAGTGCCAGTCCGAGCCATGGAGAAAAGAGGAGGGCGATGCCAACGGCCATAGCAGCCACAGGATGTCGTTTAACACCGGAAACTATTACTAGATTAAACATGTATAGTCGAATTCAGCGCTCTGATACAGACGTAAGATTTCTCGTGGTCGGCTGCAGCAGTCGCCATAATCCGTGGTTGGTCTTCGGATTCCACAAGATGTCGTTAAGCACCAAATATTGCTATATAAAACACACGATTGTAGTTACACACCTTTAAAGCGCAATTATACTCAGCTACATATAAGCCTTTCGCGATCAATCTATAGATACAATTGCGATATAGTGTCATGAAGAGTGACGTTGATGTAAAAGTAGACCTAACTGATATCCTCAAGATGTCAATAAACTGTAAATGCTTCTACAGAAAATTCAAGGCGCGTATTCGGGTGGTGCCAGCCGAAAGTCTAGCTAGAACAGGAGGGCGAAGTTTATCAAAATCTTCCTTATGACACGTCGTTGTTAACTACATATTATACAGAAAATCGCCGTCTGGTTCCATCAACGACCCTCGCAGTCACAAGATGTCGTTAGTACAATGGACTCTGAAAGCTACTGCTCCAGTTAGACACCTTTTAAACAACCATTCCCAGCTTGAACTATTCGCTAATCGCGTTTAATCGCTGCATTATAACATGTAATTACTTTGTGACTCATAGCATAAACTCTAAAGAAATTGTCCTAATTACATTACAATTTTGTTTAAAATATATTAACTATAGTAAGCATTGTGTATTATAGAGCATTCTACACTGTGTCTCAATTTAACTAATACCCTTTTTGTTTTGGCAATAAATCTGTCAATTTTATATGTAATTCCACAAAAGTTAAAACTTTGCAAGATGGATAAATTGTCAATAAGTTCTGAAAATTTAATCAAATTCTGTCAACAGAGTCCAAAGTTATGAAATTTTAAATTTGGACAAACAACATCACGGCTGACTGGGCCAACCTTACCTCAAAGCGATGTCGTTTAACGCTGGAAACTATTGCTTGACTAAACATGCACAACCGAATACAATACCTTTATGTAGAGCTCTAATGCAAGCGTAAGGTTTGTCGTAGTCGTCTGCGGCGGTCATCAGAGCCAACTGGGTCTTCGTCGAGTCCATCGCCGTGATCAGGAATCCGTGGTTTGTCTCCAGATTCCTCAACCACTGCTTCATTCATTCATTCATTAAAAAAAATTAATATAGCGCCCCCTCAAGTTACCTACTCAGAAGCGCTCCCAGCCCAACCACGGCAATATCAACTGGACTTAAGTAATTTATTAAAAACAAGCGAACTATTCTTAGGCAACAGGCGCATCTGCATTCTGCAATGGGAGTTGATCCCAGATGGAGTGGCCGACCACAGAGAAAGCACGACGCTGCCTAGTTGAGGTGGTAGAACTAGGAACCAAGAGCTCACCCGCAAAAGAAGAGCGAAGGGCCCGGCGAAGGGCCCGGAGAAGGGCCCGGAGAAGGGCCCGGAGAAGAGCCCGGAGAAGGGCCCGGAGAAGGGCCCGGCGGCCAGTCACATGAGAGATAGGGCAGCAAAGCTCACGTAAGTATACCGGTTCACAGCCAAGAAGGCAGCTATTCTATAGTTAATGCGTTGCGATATGGGAAGCCAGTGTTCTGTGTCACGCATATTTTCCTGAGACAGGGGCACGTTTAGGAATGTGACCAATGAGACGCGCAGCAGATCGAAGAACCCGATCAAGACGAGCAGTCAGAGAAAGTGGCAGGCCTACGAGAATCGAGCAGCAATGGTCAAGTCGACTGGTGACAAAGGCATGGACAAGGGTAGCTGCATCATCATGAGATAAGGAGCGAGAGATAACCCGCAGCTGGCGCAGCTGATAGTAGCAGCTACGAGTAAGCTGAGTTATGTGAGGGAAGAAACAGAATTCACTATCAAGAATAATTCCCAAGTCTCGCACCGATTCTAATAAATGTATCTGCCACCAAGGGCAGATCAACGCCAGCCAGACGCCTACGACCACCAACCCAGATAAACTGGGTCTTAGGCGAATTTAGAACAAGACGATTAGAGGCTAACCAGTTAGAAAGGGCATTCATTGCTTCACCACTCCAAGAACGTCGAACTGGTGCCACCGACCAGTATCTACCCAGGTCACGTCGATGGAACTCATCCAGATGAGGTGCATGCTCGGTTCCCGGCATCTATGTCTCGCCTCCCCTAACCGGAAGACGTAGATGTGGGTGGACTCAAATGTGGGTGGACCAGCCTCCTAGTGACGACACTGATCGCAATTATAATTACAATTATATACGCGGATTTCTATGTAGGTTAAAGTCGACGTCAACACAACCGACTTTCACAAGATGTCGCTTAACACAAAACATTGCGAAATAAAAACTAAGTTCCAGTTAAACACCTTTTAAACGCTTTCATTCCCAGCTATAAATATTACTTAATAGCCTTTGACCGCTGGATCACCGTAGCCGTCCCTCTTTATTGTCCAGTCTAGGAACATTGTTCTTGGTCTTCCTCTTGTCTTTTTCCCGTCCATTCTACCCTCGATGATATCTCGTAGCAGGGAATTTCCTCTCATTATATGGCCAATCCATCTTCTTTGACGCTCTCTGATTGTCCTCATCATGGATCTCTCCTCTCCCACCATTTGCAGTACTTCGTCATTTGTCTTGTGCTCTGTCCAGCTGATTCTCTCCATTCTACGCCATATCCACATTTCGAAGGCTTCTATCCTTTTGATGTCCTCCCCTCTTATAGTCCACGTTTCAGATCCGTATAGAACCACACTCCATACCAGCGTCTTAACCATTCGCTTCTTCAGATTCCTATTTAATTTTCCTCTCAAGAGCTCCTTTCTTTTATAGAATGCATCTGACATCTGCTATTGACATTCTAAAGCAGGCATGGCGAACCGTTTTTAGCTCGCGTGCCAGAAAATAATTCTTAAAGAAAGTGAAAAATTTCGCGTGCCACAAATTTTATTAAACCGCTGAACACGGAATGAAGTAAGCCCTACCCAAAAAGTGAAAGCTCATATTGAAAAGTCATTGCATTATTTTTTGACGTGGCTACTGCCGCTACTTAGTAATGCAATTTATTTATATTTATAATTTTATATGGAACATTACATTGTCAGAGGGATTTAGTTTCACTGCTGGACAGTAGATGGTTGCAGAGCTGTACTTGTGGGGCAGAGCTGTACTGCTACCACACGCGTCCACAGGTGGCGGATAGTGGAACGACCTCTAGATATAGAGGCTAGCTGCGAAATAAGCAGGTATACCCTGTCGAATAAGCAGTCGCGGACCAACAGCGGCAAGGCTATCAGGGCGCGGTATGGGATGTGGGTGGCACCGCATCCTATGATAAAAGCTGCAGATGCTCTATGACGGTCATGTGACAAGGCGAGTACAGGCCGCCTTTAAATAAGCCTGAAGCCCTCGCTGCCTTGCGAGTAGGTGCTCGCATCAAAGGCTAGGTTCCAAACCGAAAGGGGTTGACGTCAGGAAGGGCGTCCGGTTGTGAAACTTTGCTCCAAAATCTTCTATGGATCTTCATACACTTTCAAACAAGTGGAAGAGAAGGATCCGAGTGGCTGACCCCTCTCCAAAGTGGGATTAATTCGAGCCTGAAGGGAAAGAAGAAGAAGAAGTAGATGGTTGCTCTTTTATGTCTGGTTTGTATTTTGTTGTTTTTCAATGCCACGTATGCATCACTTGTATCATCGGTTAATCTGTTTCTAATATCAGACGTAATGAAATTCATAGTTGAGAACAAAGATTCGCAAGAGTAACTTGACATAAAAATCGATAAAATTCTGTATATTTTAGAAATATTGCAGTTCCTTGAAATTTTCTCCTTTTTCCTAACCTTGAAAATCCCTGCCACTTCCCTCATCGGAAAGTTGTTTCTTAAACTGTGAAAACGACATTATTTTGCTAATTTACTTGTAATAAATGTCTAATAATCTAATAATCTAATAATAAAACTAAAACCCAAATATTTAATTGATGTAATACACCGGCCTCTTTATGTCTCCGCGTATCGTTCACTTCGCACCTCGAACAGCCTGGATCTTTCAGTTCCTCATACTAGAACAGCTATGGCGCAGTCCCGATCTTTTGCCTCAATTGGTCCCTCTCTCTGGAATACAGTCTCCTTCCACTCGCTTTCAAATTTTAATAGGTAACCCCTCGTCTTCTTTTGCTTTCCTCAAGACTTATTTCTTTTCTCTTGGCCTTGCGCACTGGGAGCGCCTCTGAACGGTTCACCCTACTAGAGAGGCGCTGTATAAATATTTAAATACTTACTTACTTAGTACTTAGTCCTTCCGGTGCAGGACTGCACATCGTGCGACGCATCTCCTCCACTCTCCTCTGTATGTTTAAATACAATAAAATACAATTCTAAATCATATTCTGTATTAGACGAAACGCGTGTTAGCGGCTTCCGCAAGAAGAAACTAAGGTCAAGGTTACAATAATAGCAGCTGACATGATGCAGGCGTAAAAATTGACGGTCTACCACTGGCATCATCTATTTGAGTGCAATTTAAAAATTAAAGCCTAATAATTAGTATAATTTTCTGTGACAAAGAAGCAGGAAAGAAATTGTTGAATGTAAGAAATAATAAAATAAAAAAAGTATGAAAAAACGAAAATTCAAAGTTCAGGCGGCGTGCCAAGCAAAATCTGTTGGCATGCCAGGTTGGGCACGCGTGCCATAGGTTCGCCATCCCTGCCTTAGAATGTCGATTTTAGGCGCAACCACTAAGAGTTACTGCTATGAGCCACAAGTATATATGCAGGATTTAGAGATTAAACGCTATTAGCGATTATTTATAGATGGGACTGGAAGTGTTTAAAAGGTGTCTAACAGGCACAGTGGTTACCATGCATCAATGTCGATTCTACGAGCGACATCTTGTGACTGCGAGGGTTGCTGACGGAAATCTACGGCCATTTCCTGTATCGTGTGTTGTTAACGACGCCGTGTCATAACGAAGATATTGATAAAGGTCGCCCTCCTCTTCTATCTAAACTTTGAACTGGCTCCACCTCAATTGGCGGCTTGAATTCTTTTATATAGCCTAATCAGTGTTTAGTCACTTTAGTGATATCTGGCGGATATCAGTTATGTTGAAGTCAGCTATAATACGCTTCTTACTTTCTGCATATGCCCGATTCATCCATTGAACGCGACAGATGAATATCTATAGCTAAGAATGATTGCGTTTTAAAGGTGTGTAACTGAAACATTTGGTTTTATGTAGCAATGTTTAGTGACATCTTGTGGAAGTCAGTTGCGTTGACGTCAACCTACAAATCCGCGCATATAATTATAATTATAATTACGATAATTTATATAGCAAGTCACTTCTGGGATGCTTTAGAAAGTCAACTGTCTGCGCAAATGGTAAGAGTTACACAGCAAGTACATCTTTAACTGTTTAACCTAGTTGCATATTAAAATTAACTAGGCCTACTGACTACCTGGTATAGTACTTCGCTTTCAGGGTTTAGTTTTCAGAGTTTAACGACAACTAATGGCTGCCAGGGTCGTTTACGTCGCCATCTTCCTGTCTTTATAGTAGGGCCTACGGGCAGTGGCGCAATTAACTGCAATGGATTAACTGGCGACTGCAACCTTATGATTGTCAATAACAATGTACTAAAACTGAACTGAGTAAACTTAATTGATTACAAACTTTAAACGAAGTTATGGATTACACGCTGGAGACTGTTTTAAAAGATTAGATTGGATTAAGTCAGCCACCTCCCTTGTTCGATTGGATTAAAGCACTAAAACAACGGAGCTACAGAAATCATCATCCGAATGCTGGGTTAAGGAGGAGGGATAAGGAATCAAACGCACAGTCCAAGATAATTATGTGTCTCGACGGTTCAGCACGTCAAATGCCGTCATAGAAGATGCATCGATGCAGAGTATACTGCGGAAGGCTGTGGAGCACGAACGCTTCGTGTTCGCTCGCAATGCACTCGGAGTTAACGCCGAGCCGATTAATGGAACACCGTCAAGCAGTGGCGCGAAGAAGCGGGAACATGTTGGATGCTATTAGAGTCACTTCGCGCATGACCACTTCATCAGGCCAATTTATATAGCGCCTACGTTTTGAAACCTGAAACAACCTCTTCGAAAAGAATAAGCGCTTGTTATTCATGAGTTTCTGCTGCCAACATCATCGTCAATTTACGGAACAAACCAAGAACAGTATACTAAGTTAACACTCGAGTGCCCAAGCTATTTTTTGGTACACGGATGCCCAACGGGGGGGTCCGACCGGACCCCAATGTTTACAGTGTGATATCTGGAGAACGAATTGGAATATTTTAACGGGATTTGGCTTGTTATAATCCAAATTCAATTTGCAATCGAATGATATATGATATTTCACAATAGCGCCACCTGGTGAAACTTTATTTGAACTTTAATAGGGGGCCTACTCTTTTGTAGTTTCTTTGCAATTTCGTGATTTTTCGCATGTATTCAATTGTACGCATGTAGTTGCTCCCTGGTTGTGGGGTACAGGATTGGAATATTTTAACGGGATTTGGCTTGTTATAATCCAAATTCAATTTGCATTCGACTGATACATGGTATATTACAATAACTTGCGCTAAAAATTTATTTATGGGTTGGTAAACCATATGCCAGTATGACCACCAGCCGCATATCTTGGGGTGTCCTTGGTATATGCTATGGTTGTGGGGTACAGGAATGGAATATTTTAACGGGATTTGGCTTGTTATAATCCAAATTCAATTTGCAATCGAATGATATATGGTATTTCACAATAACGTGCGTTAAAATAATTTATTTCTGGGTTGGCAAACTATATGCCAGTATGACCATTAGCCGCATATCTTGGGGGTGTCCTTGGTATATGCTATGGTTCTGGGCTACAGGGTGGTAGTATAATCACGCAAAATATAACATACGAAGCCCAATTGAATGCTTTAGGATGTCCTGAAAGCATTTCTACAATTTCGTAGCCGTTCTAAAGTTATCCGTGAAAAGCGGGTCTGGGGTCCGGTCGGACCCCCCCCTTGGGCATTCGAGGGTTAATCTAATCCAGTTCAATGTAAACTACAGCTACTACTACGCGTATCTGATAGTGCCAATCTTAAGCCTGGATAAAAGGGGAGGTTGACCAGGAGCGTAGCCAGACTTCAATTCAAGAGGAGGCAACTACTGCTTGTCAAAAAATTTGATGACTCTTTTTGGGAATTTCTCCACCAAAACATTTGATGATCTTTTTTGGGAATTTCTTCCATTTCAAGAGGAGGCAACATCCACCTCTAATCGGGTGTACTTGAGGATGCAGGACTATAACCCAAGGAAAATTTTTAAATCTATAAAGCTTCAATGTAGCTTGCCCCTAAATAGCTCTCCGACCTTATGCAGCAGACTATCTCTGCAACTTCTGCTCGTCCTTTGCGCTCTACTGACCGTCTTGATATCTTTGTCCCTCGTACTAGGACCACTCTGGCTCAACGTCGAGCTTTTTGCTGTTACAGGTTCTACTGCCTGGAATAGTTTTTATAGGCGTAGACTCTAGGGGGGAGCTGGGGCACGCACCCCCCCCCCCAATAATTGAGGTAGACTGTACATCCAATGCAACAAGTGTAGAATGAATAACCAAAAGCCCCCCCCCCCATATTTTGGACACGTTTACGTCAGTGATGGTCTTCTCCCTCGACTACGAACTAAACTCATGACAGGAATCTCCCCGGCATCTACATGTACTCGCTCGCTCAAGTCGTTTCTGTTTCCACGAGTCTCCTGCACTGAAGATGTCTCTTAATTTTTTACACTGCATGAGGAGTCTTGTAAATTACTAGATACGATACTTAAGTTAATAAAATAAATAAACAAGTTATAGCCTATTGTAAGTTTAATAAGGAGAATCTATTTATAGCATCGTCAGTAGTAACCTACTCCTTGCATTCTTTACAATGTCAACTGTAGAGTTAACGCTATGAGTCACATAATAAAGAGACATCCTGATCATCTGGCTATTAAACGCGATTAACGATTATTTATAGCACTGAATGGAAGCGTCTAAAAGGTGTCTAACCGGAACCGTGGATTTCATGTAGCAATCTTTAGTGTTTAGCGAAATCTTGTGGAAGTCAGTTCCGTTGACGTCGAGCTTAACCTACATAGAAATCCACGCATATAATCGTAATTATAATTACGATATTTCATACATTTACAACATTTTCAGTAGCAAACCACTTCTAGAATGCTTTAGAAAGTCAACTGTGCGCAAATGATTAGTTACATAACAAATACAGTTTTAACTGATTAACCTAGTTACTTACAATCTACTAGGCCTTTTGATTGCCTAGCATTGTACTTCGCCGCCACCCAGATTTCAGTGTTTATCGACATCTAATGGCTGCCAGGGCCGTTCACGTCGCCTTTCTCTAGGCCTTCGATTGTGCCAAGCGCCAGAGTACGGTCAGTGGCGGAGTTCACTGCAGTAGTATATGTAGCGTTGTTTCTTTTCGGAGCTAGTGAACGATTAGTTGCTGTTTCATAACAAACATGATTAGCGTCATCCTCTTTCTTTCTCCAGTCTTGAGACTGGCACTACCAGAGTACGACAGGTAGACACTCGCCATTGTTGACTCAATCGTTGCATCCCCGAATGCCATCCATCTCCAGTCGGGTGTTCCGGTCATCTACTTCCGGCTGAACTGGACGGTGTTTCATCCATCCACTCGCCTGCCCTGAGCCTATCACGGGGTCTTCATCCGCCGAACAGGTCCACTGGCTCTCGCCAGGAGGCGCTCGCGGGCTGAGTCCACCCGCATGAACGTCTACCCGTTAGGGGTGGCGGTACTTCGGGGCTGAGAGCCTAGCATTCATGAGGTCCATCGAAGTGACCTGGGCAGATACTGGCCGGTGGTACCAGTTCGACGTTCTTGGAGTGGTGAAGCAGTGGTTGAGGAATCCAGAGACCAACCACGGATTCCTGATCACTGCTATGGACTGGACGAAGACCCAGTTGGCTCTGCTGACCGCCGCAGACGACTAAGAGAAACCTTACGTTTGTATCAGAGCTCTACATTAAAGGCCCACACGTTTAGTCGAGTAATAGTTTCAAGTTTTAAACGACATCTGATGGCTGCTATGGCTGTTGGCGTCGCCCTCCTCCTTTATCATGCTTGAGAGTGACACTTCCAGATTACAGGCAGTTGCGATGTTCAGGTTTAATGGAGAAGCTTGGTGTGAGGTGTGGTAAGCCTCGTTAGCCTTTAGATGTCGTTATACCAATGGCAAATTAAACTAGAAATATGGAAATTAATTTAGAAACAGTGTGCTAGGATTCTTTCGTTTCATTACACAACAATTGACCAGGATAGATTTTTGGAATAACTTTGTGAATATCATGGTCATGTTGTGCCGACGTTAGCGACCTTGATAGGCACAAGATGTCGTTAAGAACTGAATACTGCAACTCCGACTTCAGACACCTTTAAAACATGATGTGGTTGCTCAATTAATTAATGTGGGTGGACTCAAACCACGTTCTGTTCTCATCGACGACTGTGACCCATCATCGACCCATCCTCCTCCTCCTCGTCCTCCTCGTCCTCGTCCTCGTCCTCGTCCTCCTCCTCGTCCTCCTCCTCGTCCTCCTCCTCCTCTTCCTATACCTCCTCCAACAACCACCGTCATCACTGCTGCCGCCACCCGCTCGTCATCGATTTCCGTTTATTCGGATGGAACTGGGTCATCACCCCCTCCCAGTGTTACAACCCTTACTTCTGTTCGGGGATCTGTCCGCGCATCTACCAGCGTCCTTCGAGCCCTGTACACAGCCATCTGCTCCAGCAGGCTGGGACGGCCGGCTAACACGGACTGTGCTGCACGCCAGGTAAAAAAACCGAATGTTGGTGCACCTCCAGCAAAGGTCAGACCGAAAACAACAGGGAGCGAGAATTCCTCTTGCAGTTAACGTAGGACCATAGGTATAGACAAATTTAAAAATCAATATAGAATTTGAAGAATGTAATCACTGCGAACAAAAGGAAATATAAACTCAATATTATAAAGTGTTAATGTGAGATAACCCCCCCCCCAAATCCTACCTGCACCTCACCGTGGTGGGGGGGGGGGGTGAACAGCCAAGTAAGGGATCGCCTGGTGGGGCTATGCCATCAGTGGTGAAGGCTCAGCCGAAGAACCACCTAGGGCGATACGCGAGGTGGACAGGCTCACCAGGAACCCCGAAAATGGCTGGCCAACGCAGGAGGTAGGTGCTGGAAGGACACCTTAGGACGAAAGAGGCCGATCAAGGCCCACCGGCTTCCTTACCCTGCCAGGAGAGGAATGGTCACCACCTGGTATAGGACCAAGAAACTTCGACATGATAGACACAAGTACAGACCTAGATAACGACGTTAACGGGTCTCCGATGCAAATGCATAGGAGAGTCGCGTCCGGCAGGAGTAGAAACAGCAAGGCTACTCAGTAGGGTGGAGTGAATCCGAGTGAAAAACAATTTTTTCTCGAATTTCAAAATCCGTTAGTGATCAAAAGTTGCGTATGGTATCACAGAAATGCTACAAAAATTTTGAAATTTTTATGTTGACGTCTTCTGCCCTCTACCGGACGATTTAAGGACAAAATGGCTGCCAATTACTTCAGATGACTAAAAGTAAAGCATTTTATGTGACAGAAACACGGTTTTAGGCTCTAAATTAAGATTATAGGGTTCAAGGAATGCAATGGAATCAAAGATATATATGTAGCACTTCAAAAATTCAAAATGGCGGACAAAATGGCGGCCAGAATCTTAAAATGGCAATTGATGAAGTCATGTATGCAATGGAATCATGATTTCAGGGTCTGAGTCAACATTTTCGAGGTCAACAAATATGATGAAGCCAATGTCATTCAGGTAGCACTGCACGAAAACCAAAATGGCGGACAAAATGGCGTCCATATCCTGGAATTGGCTATTAGTGGAGTTCTGTATGTAATTATTTAGTATTGAAATCACGCTTTGTTTCATATGTTGGCATTATCTTTCTAGCTTCAAGTCTTGCGCGAACTAATCCATCTCTTGCATGCTGTCCAACAACCAGCAATGATGACTCTGTAACTGTCTTGACAGACCTCTCGACTGCTTGAGTATGGCATGGAAACTTTGGAAAGCGAAGTAAATCAATCGCGGAGTCGTCGGCATTGTGGATCAACTGTTCCAGGTCGTCATCATTTATGTCCTTCGTTAGAGGTGGCTCTGTCACTTCACATGACTGCCAGTCAATTAATTCTGTATAGTCGGCTGCATGAAAGTTCAAACTTGGGGGGTGAAATATGCGAATTCCTCTCTGAGGCTTCTTACTCGATCGCGCCTTCATTATTCTTCTGATTCCTAATTCTCGAATTGATTTCCTCTCATCCGTGATCATTGAAAGAAGTACATTTTCAGGATGAGCAAAGAAGGCGTTTCTCTGAATAACTGGATCAACTATTGACTTTAAATAATCAGGCAAGTATCGTGATTTGTTAGCAAGCATCCACAGATGCTTCGCACCATCTTTGCAGGAGGGTTTGGACTTTACTGCAAACCAAACAGGGGCGTAAACTTTCAAAACGAACTCAGTAATTGTCGAGAGACAGTTGCTTGGCTCTTTCGTGGCAACGTATAGGCGTAGTATTCTGTTAGCCAAAGTCAACCAACGAGACATTACTAGTTTTCCAGGACTTCGATGCAACAGTGCCTCATCGCATATACCACTAGATACAGCTTGAGACATGTCGTACAAGTATCTCTGGTCTGTACTGAGATCCTGCAGAACAGAGTCAGGTAGCACTTGTAAATCGCATTCAATTTGCTGGAATTTAACCATTGGCATGTTCTCACATCGTTGAACTTGTGTTCCAAGTTCGCCTGAAAAGCTTCGTGGTCCGGTAGTACTGCCATCAAGTTGCTCGAAGAGGTGACGTAACGGTAGCTCGTTGGTATGTAATAGGCATATGAACCAGTGGAGTGGACGCTTAAGATGTACTTCTAACAATCTGATAATACCACCCTTATGTCCTGTGTTGACAGCCGTTCCATCGCATCCCATGACAGCCAATAATTCCATGCCTATCTTTCTTTCTTCGAAGAAATCCAGTATGGCCTGCTTTATACACTCAGCACTGCCACGCACTGGAGCAATATGTCCCAAATAGTTCGAATCGGGTTCTTCAATCAATACTATGTGTTCTTCAATAACAGTCCTGCGATGTAACTTACCTCCAATATTTTCCTGCAGTAGAGTCTTGTCTTTTCTGCCGTCGAAGTATAGACCGCGAAGATCCGAAGAATGGCTTGCGGATTCCTGAAGCAAATCTTCACGCAGTCTTTTTCTTTCTCTTCGGAGTTTGGAACGGTCAATAACCTCAGATTTATCGCCAGTTGTTACTATTCCGAAATCTGTAAGTAGGCTCGAAGCAATGTCTGCTGCTGCTCTGTCAGATATTCCATATCTCTCTGACGCTTGTGCCGTGTTCGTCAGTCGTCGTCTTTGTTGTGAGTGTTGAGTTTTGGCGATTTTTTTGTCTTCCATTTCTTCCTTGCCTGCTGAAGATCCATTATCGGTTTCGTCACCTTCAAGGTTTTTGTCAGATGAATAATGTTCATCAAGCTCATCAACCGACCTTGATGTTGAAGCACCGCTTGATGTAAGTCGCATCGCTTCGTCCTTCTTTCGTTGTGCTCTAAGCATAAGTTTTTCTGTTTTCGGCCGGTCGATTGACCCTATCATCATTGTCCTTACAGTTCTTTGGTCTTTTAGAAATTGTCTTTCTTCCACCGGAATCTTTCCTTCTTTTGGACATCTACATGCGGCTGGATCTGAGCACTTGCAACTGGCAATGTCAAACAACGTATTTATTGCATGTTCTCTGAATTTTGCGACCTTCTGCTCGTAGTTGGCACTTCTTTTACATGCGGGGTATCGGATTAACTTTAGATACTGATCATGATGGATTCGCACAAGTTTAGTGATTCGATCTATCTTAACAGTCGGGACAGAGGCCCGTGTCCAAATTTCTCTCACTTTTTTTACTAGAACACTGACAATTTCGAATGCTTCGGGCTCTTTAACTGGGTGTTTACGTAAATCACGCCTTACCCATTGGTAGTCCTCAAGAAGATCTCGAATAGTTGGTAAGACATCTAGTTTCATTCGCTTTGCAACTCCAAATATTGGACAGATGATCACTTTTCTCTTAAGTCTTAAGCGACTCTCAGCCATTTTGCTTCTACAGTTTGCTAAGAAAATGAAATTCTATCAGAATGTATTTAAAGAATACTACGAATACTACTAAGAATACATAATAGTTTAGGTCACGTCACGATGATGGAATTCTATCACTTTGGTTGACGTAAACATGAAATATTGCAGGTTAAATTGCCTGACAGTACTGAAAATCAATATGGCGTCCTAAAATCGTCCGGTAGAGGGCAGAAGACGTCAACATAAAAATTTCAAATTTTTTGTAGCAATTCTGTGATACCATACGCAACTTTTGATCGCTAACGGAATTTCAAATTCGGAAAAAAAAATTTTCACTCCACCCTACTACTCAGGTCGTCAACCAGATAAACCCTTGCAACGGACGATGTAGGGGAGAATATATAATCAATTGCAAAGAAAAAATGTACATCGGAACATGGAACGTAAGAACGCTGCACGCGGCCGGGCAGCTGGACATATTGCTCCACCAGCTTGGAGATACTAAGTGGAGCATTATGGGATTGTCAGAGGTGAGATGGACAGGATCAGAGGAGTTTGACAAAGACGAGTACAAGATCATATACTCGGGGAGAACGGACAACAGACACCAGGATGGAGTCGCTCTGATTATGAAGAAGGAGATGGCCAAAGCGATGATAGGATATAACACAATAGGACCACGCATTGTAAAGGCGAGGTTTAGGACATCCTGCGGAAAGGCGACAATCGTTCAGGTATATGCACCAACATCAGACTCGACAGAGGAGGCAATAGAAGAATTCTACGCAGCACTGCAAAGCGCGATCCGGGATACACCCAGCCAAGACCTAGTCATAATTATGGGAGATTTCAATGCAAAGGTAGGAAGCGATTGGAGGACATGGGGAGGAGCACTGGGAAAGTTCGGATATGGAACAGAAAACGAAAGAGGGGAGAGATTACTTAACTTTTGTCTAACCAACAACCTCACAGTAATGAACACTGTATTCTACCAAAGGAAAGCCAAAAGAAAGTGGACATGGGAATCACCAGATGGAAGGACAAGAAACATGATAGACTACATACTGGTAAACAACAGATGGAAAAGCAGTGTATCAACATGCAGACCATTCTCCAGACCAGACATAGCCTCGGACCACAAGCTGGTAATGGCCGGAATAAGATTAAAGCTGAAAACAATCAACAAGGAAAGACTGGGAAGAAGATTTGATGTAGAAAAACTCAAGGAGGGAACGACCAGGCAACAGTACAGCAACCTGTTACACGACAAGTGGAGGAGGGCTAACACAGAGGACTTGAACACAGCAGAAGAAGTATGGAGAGAGGTTAAGACCATCTATACGGAAGCAGCGCAGCAAGTAATAGGCTATAGGAAACAACAAAAGAGGGCTCCATGGATATCACAGGAGGTTCTTGATATGAGTAACCAGAGAAGAGACCGGAGGGCAACAAAAACACAGAGCGAGGAAAACAGGAAAGGATACAACAAGCTGACTAGAGAGATTAAAAAGAAGGCAAGACAGTGTAAAGAACAATGGCTGGAGGACAGATGCAAAGAGGTAGAGAGCCACGCCGGAAACCGGAACACTCGAAAACTGTTCCAGGTAGTTAACGAAATCTGCGGTACGGTTACATCAAAATCCGTGACAGTAAAGGACAAGGAGGGAAAAACGCTGGAAAATACAAATGAAATCAAAAGTAGGTGGAAACAATACTATGAAGAACTATACAATGAAAGTAATCCCGTGGATATGACACTATTAGATGAGCTACCAGGAAGCAACCAACAGGAACATATGGAGGATATCCTTGAGAGTGAGGTAGAGACAGCTATATGGAGACTGAAGGCCAGGAAGGCACCAGGAGAAGATAACATCATGGCGGAAATGATACAAGCTGGAGATGAATGCTCAGTGCAAATGATGCATACACTATGCAATAAAGTATATCAGGAAAAGAAATGCCCAGAGGATTGGGGGAGAGCTGTGATTATACCAGTGCACAAGAAAGGCGACAGGAAGGAATGCAGCAACTACAGGGGAATTAGCCTACTGAGCATCCCAGGGAAAGTATACACCCGAGTACTGCAACAGCGTCTGAGGCGATATGTCGAGGAGGTACTGGCGGAGGAACAGGCGGGATTCAGAGCTGGAAGAGGAACAATAGACCAGCTGTTTGTAATTAGACAACTGTCAGAAAAGTATTTCGGCCAGAATAGAACTCTGTATAACAATTTCATAGACTTCAAACAGGCGTTCGATAGTGTATGGCAAGAGGGGCTGTGGCAGGTATTAAGGAACTACGGAGTCCCGGAGGAACTGGTGCTGCTGCTGGAGGATTTGTATAGCAAGTCGATGAGCGCAGTAAGAGTAGACGGGGAGTTAACGGAGTGGTTCAGAGTCACGGTAGGTGTGAGACAAGGATGTGGATTATCACCGGACCTGTTCAACATGCTCCTGGAAGCAATGATGAGCTTTGCGAAGAGATCGGAAAAGGCCGGCGTCCTGGTCAATGGACAGCTGATTAACAACCTACGATTTGCAGATGACATCGACCTGGTCTCAGAATCGCAGGGACAATTACAAAGGCTAACTGACAGAGTACAGGAGAGTAGTAAGAGATTTGGATTAAAAATCAACACGCAAAAGACAAAAGCAATGACCATTGGGAAACAACACGAGGAGCTAGAAGTTACGCTGGAAAACGAGATGTTAGAACAAGTGACAGAATTTGTATACCTAGGAGGCCTAATAACAGAAGATGGGCAATGCACAAGAGATATAAAGCGCAGGATTGGACTTGGGTCAGCAATGTTCGGGAAATTGAATAAGATCTGGAAAACACACAACATATCGATAGAAACAAAGCTGAAACTATATAGAACATTTGTCATCCCAGTCCTGCTGTACGGCGCCGAGTGCTGGTGCCTGCGCAAAGAAGACGAAAGGAGGTTGCTCGTAGCAGAAATGAGCTGGCTGCGAAGAATAAGGGGCAGAACTAGAAGGGATAAAATCCGCAACGAAGTGATCAGAAAGGAGTTGGATCAAAAAGAAACAGTGATAGACAAGATCAGGAAAAGAAGACTCACATGGTTTGGTCATGTGACAAGAATGGACAACACCAGACTACCAGCAATGGCGCTCTACGGACACGTAGAGGGAGTGCGAAGCAGAGGAAGACAGACAAAGACATGGATGGACAATGTCATGGAGGATCTGAAAGCACAAGGAATGGATATGAGAGACGCTATGGATAAGATCAGAGACAGAGAGACTTGGAGACGTCTGGTCGAAGCCTCATCGTCGGTGTATACCTGACGGAGGAGAAAACAGAACAGAACAGAACAGAACCACCATACATAAGAGCGTATAATTTATAGTTGTATATTATAACCCTTCTCCATCGCCTTCTCTCTGTTTTCTATGGTGCCATTGACGCTCCCAGGTCTCCCTGCTCGCACCGCTGTCGACCATGTCATCCTCCTCTATGTTATCTTCACCTCTGATCTCAGTCGTCTTCTTGCCAGCTGCTCTCTGTCCAACCTCAGTTATATCGTGTGCTCACAATGCAAAGGTGCTAACTCCAAATTTTTTAATTTTTTTAATTTTATTCTATGGCTACCAATGTAATGTTTGAACTGTGCGAATATGAAATTCATTCATTCATTCATTCATTCATTTGAGCATTTATATAACGCCCCTTCAAGGGGGCTACTCAGAGGCGCTCCCGACTCCAGCACGAACGAACAAAGCAGTTTTTAAAGCGCCTGCCTTGTAAGGAGTAGAGAACGGGTTCGATCCATCTCTCTCTGATACAGTTACTGTGTAGAGATCCTAAGCAAGTCCTTCACTCGCTATTGCTCAGTGCCATCGATTGATGCTTGGTCAATAGATAGTGGCGCTTAACAAATGCATAAAAGTAATAATAGTCCTCAGCAGAATACTCGATTCTTCGGCTAATTACCTACGTTGGCCTAATTACCTACGTTGCCTATTAACCGACACTGGTTTAATTTACCGACCGAGGCCTAATTACTTAAATTATAATCCATGCCATTACACTTCTTTACAGTTCTTTCTTTAGAACAGAATACAAAGGAATTCATGACGCAATTCAAACGAGCCTTGCTTTATGTTTAACAACATCTTTTCGATGTCTGTTGATTTGAAGACCACCTTTATCGGGGGTTGTGTGTATGATGTGGCGATAAAACGCAACTGACATAAATCTATAGCTGAGAAGGGAAGCTTTTAAAAGGTGTCTAAGCGGAGTAGTAGATTTCATAATTAATAATATTATTACGAAAGTAATATTACAGTGCCCCTTCAAGGTTGACTATTCAGGAGCGCTCCCACCAGGGCTGTAGTCGAGGGTATACGCGGGTATACAGCGTATACTCACCTCTGGAGAAATTTGAGAGCGTATACTCATGGCTCTAGACGAGGGTATGCGAGGGTATACAGCGTATACTTACCTCTGGAGATGAAATGTTGAGGAAAAAGAGAGGTTTTGACAGGTTTTTAGGGCGAATGACTAAAAAAAGGTCATAAGAGAATTGGTGAAAAGCCTTAAATTTTTCTTAGACGAATTCCTAAAAAAAGGTCTTCAAATTTTGTTTACGGTGACACCAGCCCTACTGACGCCGCTGGTCACCGGTAGCGTATACTCACCTCAAATTTTACCAATACAACCCTGGCTCCCACCCAACCTCGGTCGAACAAGACAGTATTGAGGGCAGTAAGATACGAAGTAAAAAGACCAAACGGTATTTGGCGGTAGTAATGTATTAATGTTCATTCTAGTAACGACATCTTGTGACTGCGAGGGTCGTTCACGGAAACCCTTCGGCGATTTGAAGCAACTGCTATCCAATCAATGGATGGATCCACAGTTTAACGACATCTTATGGCAACAAAGGCTATTGACGACGACAGAAACTATTCTGAACAGTTCTCACCGTTCATCAATTGGTCAACATGTAGTTGAGAATGGCAGCGTTTTAAACGTGTCTTATTGTAACTGTGGATTTTAATGTTGCATCGTTTAATCTTAAGTGACATCTTTTGGATGTCAGTTACGTTGAAATCTACATTCTATGCCGTGCAGCTAACGACTGAAAGCAAGTCTTGAATATGTATCTAAGATTGATCGCATTTTAAAGGTGTCTAACTGGAGGACGAACGAGGAAATCCTACAAATGGTAGAAGAACAAAGATCACTCATAAGTACTATACGCGGACGACAAAGGAAATGGATCAGGCACATCCTAAGGAGTGAGACACTGCTAAGAGACATCATGGAGGGAAGGATGGAGGAGAGAAAGACGCGAGGAAGACCGAGGGCAATGCTACTAGACTGGATGATGACAAAAGAAGAAGGATACGGTGGACTGAAGAGAAGAGCACAAGACAGAGAACGATGGCGTCATTGGTCATATGAACCTGCCGGTGGGCAGAGAACATAAAGAAGAAGAAGAACTGGAACCGTGCGATACAGGTCGAATAATTTGGTGTTTATCGACATCTTGTGCGTGTCAGTTCCGTTGATGACGACCTGTCAGATTATTGTAGAATAATTCAGCTATTAAACGTGATTGACGAACATCTATTATCTGGGAATGAATCGTATAAAAGGTGTCTAACTAGGGCAGTGAATTTCATCTATTAATTGCAAGATAAATTCGTCACGCCCGGTTAAAGGTTTGGTCGCCGTCAACTAAGCAGACATCAAGAAGATGTTAACACAAAATAGTGGTTTCCGTATCTTCAAATGATTTTTTTCGCATCCTATTTTAACCCTCGAGTGCCCAAGCTATTTTTTGGTACACGAATGCCCAACGGGTCCGATCGACGGGACCCCAATGTTATCATTGTGACATCTGGAAAACGGATTGGAATATTTTAACGGAATTTGGCTTGTTATAATCCAAATTCAATTTGCAATCGAATGATATACGGTATTTTACAATAACTTGCGTTGAAAATTTATTTCTGGGCTGGTAAACCATGTGCCAGTATGACCATCAGCTGCATAATCATGGGGGTGTCTTTGATATATGCTATGGTTGTGAGCTACAGGGTGGTAGAATAATCACGCAAAATATATCATACGAAGCCCAATTGAAGGCTTTAGGATGTCCTAAAACCATTTTTACAATTTCGCTGCCGTTGTAAAGTTATCCGTGGAAAAGCGAGTCTGGGGTCCGGTCGGACCCCCCCTTGGGCATTCGATGGTTAAAGAAAGAACTGTAAAGAAGTGTTAGGATAGAATTAAAGGTTTAGAATAATAATAATTATAATAATAATAATGGCACATGGGGGACGAGAACCTCTAACTTGATATAGTTTCTTAGAGCCTGAGGGATCCTTGCTACCTCGGGCGAAAAAAATAAAATAAAAAATAAATTATAATAATAATAATAATAAAAATAATAATAATAATAATAATAATAATAAAAATTAACCTTCTACATGTACGTAGAAGGTTGCATAGAAAGATCTACCCATTCAACGCGATTGGCCAATAAGCATATGTAACTGAAATGTGTAGTCCTACGTTTTAAAGTTGTCAGTCGTGCATTTAATCCGTGTCGGCTCTAACCGACACGGATGAGGTGTAGCCGTTCCAGAAACATAACACTTTTAATTTATAAGACCTTGGGGGAATGAAGTACCCCAAGGCAAAAATTTTATAATAATAATAATAATAATAATAATAATAATAATAAGACGATTTGTATAGCGCCGTAGCACAGCCTAGACTGAATGAATGGGCGCTGTACATGAGTTAAAAAATTCAATGGCAGTCATAGATTGTTTCAAGAGATAGGTTTTGAGCTGTGATTTGAATGTTTCGTGAAATGATTACTACACTTTACTCAAAATTACAATTACCAGGTATTATTATCAGTGTTTATTTATTTTATGATGCTAATTTATATAGCGCCTCCTCAAGATTGCTTACTCAGAAGCAGCTCTATGCGAAAGACTATAAAATGATGCTGCATTGTTCGACTTATGTTTCATCCCTTGTTTCACTTCAATCAGTAAGGGTTTTTCTTTCTCGAGAGAAATTTGGTGCGCTTCTTTGTGCAAGCGTTGCATTCTTTTTACAGACTGAAATTAATAATTATTTGCAAAACTAAAATAAGAACCAGCATTACTTGAGAACTAAAATAGGAACGAGATGTTATATTATCTGTGAAGTAAAATTAGAATTAGAGGCACAGAAGCGAATTAAAACTGATTTAGGAATTATTTCTAGAAGTAAAATTGCCCTACTGAGTCTGCTCCGTCTCACCTAATGAATTTTTGCACCCCGGTTTCTTCCTTGCCTGCAACCTTGCGATCCGCTTCCCGCGGCCTTGTGTCTGCACCTCGTGTGCGTTGTTTCACGGCACTATCCAGGAGCTTCGCCTATGTGGGTCCCTCTGCTTGGAACTGTATCCCCTTGTCTCTCCGCTTCTTGCCCTCTCTCCTTTCCAGTTCCGCAGACGCTTGAAAACCTTCCTTTTTGCCGGTGCTGGCATACATGCGGGTTGAGAGCGCCGCTGAACTGAGTGGCGCTATATAAGTGTTAAGTTACAATTTCAATTTCAATTAGGCTACAATTACAAATCTACGTCTGAAGTTAGACACCTTTAAAACGTAGGTATTCTCGCCTACACACACACACACACACATATATATATATATATATATATATATATATATATATATATATCGCGTTTCTTCGGTAGATCTCCTAGTCTTCGCTTTATCTCCTACGTAGGATTAGGTCGATGTTAAAATAAAAAGATATCGCTAAACATTAAATAAGCCTGCATTATATCATGAACTTGAATTTCTATTTGCAGTTGTGTTGTATTGTATATAGAAGTTTATGATTAAATGCACGACTGACAACTTTAAAACGTAGGACTACACATTTCAGTTACATATGCTTATTGGCCAATCGCGTTGAATGGGTAGATCTTTCTATGCAACCTTCTACGTACATGTGGGCCCTAGAGTAAGGTAAATGTTAACGGGACTCACACAAGATGTCGCTAAATACTAAATATAATATATCTATAAATTCAGCAAATATTCATATGAATATGAATATTCATATTCAGCAAATATGGTAGCAGAGAAACAAACGATATAGCATTCTCTGGACAGTAGACATGCCCGTACTATACTAATTAAACATATTACATAGTTTACATTTCCTTAATACAAATTAAACATGCGAGATCACATGCAAAATTTTCAACGGTGTTCCCATTAATTTGAACTCTCTTATTCTTCTTGACATTCAGCAGTCCTTAATGTTAGGTTCCTGCGTAAAGTGCAGTATGTCCTCAACACTGCTGTGGCTGACCTTGACGACCTTACAGATTGCATTGCTGTAGGTGTAATCTACTGTGTTGAATTCACTGTTACTGAGGTTCACAGCTTCCATTCAGTAAAGTAAGAATGGCTGGCAATAAACAGTATCAAAGTTCAGTAATACTGACTCGGCAAATTTGCAGCATCTACTATACGAAGAGTTGAAAGATTTGTAGAACTTGACTGTCATTTCATGCAAACTAACTTTAAGTGACTAGCAGAAACAAGAGAACATCCCAAGCATTTAGTTGTTTTGACATAGTTAATTTTAAAAACCATTTAGACTAATCATTTTTCATGCAGTACGAAAAGAAGGGCCAATCCCCATCACCTGTGTTAAGTAATGAACTTCTATATATACTTGTATTGTCCCTTTAAGGTAGCCGTTCACACCTACATGTTTATCAATCGCGTATGCCAAATGCTACTACCCGTACGAACTCTGGGAATGCCAGTCCCAAATCTAGACAAACAAGGAGGGTTACGCTAATCATCTTTGTTATGACACAGTATCGCTAACAGAAACAAGCCAACCAAACGAAGGCGCTATAATATGCCAAGATAATTCCCATCAGGTGTCGTTAAACTCTCGGTTCAATCCAATCGCCAGGTTCACTTGCCGCATTTTCTGCAAGAGTGATATGGGTGTTCATCGAGCAGCTGATATACACAAGGTTTCGTTACACACTATGTGACTATACAATGCTACAGGAAACTAAGGTCCCAAACTAAGGACCTTTAAAACGCTACCACACTCAGCTACATATTCACCATTCGCATTCAATCGCCAGGTTTATTCTTACCTTGTTCACGTATTAATTAAGGTGGACGTCAAATGAACAAGATGTCGCTAAGTAATAAATAGTAAAACACAAGTCAATGACGATGTCCGAATGCTGGGTAAACGTTAATCATCTTCATTACACGTCGTCGTTATGCAGAAACCAACACCAACCAATCTCTAGTGTATGTCAATTTAACCTTCGCAGGGCGGAAACATTTTACGATAAACGGAGGACGAAGTGGGATAATTTTTTACCCCAAAACAATGTGTAATATTTCAGCTTACAGGTAAGCTACGATGACAAATGAAATATCAATTGTAACATTTCAAATGTCAGGGAATCGATTTATCATAGTGGCAATAGTGTGCAAATACTACTTTCCAAGATGGTTGCCAATATGGCCGCCAGAACACAAAAATCTGTAAATCTCAGCACGTAGATAAGCTACAATGACAAGTGAAGTGTCATTGTAGCATTTTCAAGGTCAATAAATCGATTTATCATAGTGGCAATAGTGTGCAAATACTATTGTCCAAGATGGCGGCCAACATGGCCGCCCAAAACATAACAATATGTATGTCTCAGCTCATAACTAATTTACAATGACAAATGTAGTGTCCATTGTAACATTCCCAGGGTCAAGGAATCGATTTATCGTAGTGGCAATAGTGTGGGAATACTATTTTCTAAGATGGGGGCCAATATGTCCGCCAGACACAACAATATGTATTTCTCAGCTCATAGGTAAGCTACAATTGCAAATGAATTGTCAATTTTAACATATTCAAGGTCAAGGAATCGATTTGTCATAGTGACAATAGTGTAGCAATAATACTTTCCAAGATGGCGGCCAATATGGCCGCGAAAACACAAAAATATATATATCTCAGCACATAGGTAGGCTACAATGACAAATGAGGTATCAATTGTAACATGTCTAAGGTCAAGAAATCAAACTATCGTAGTGGCAATCGTGTGGGAATACTAATTTCCAAGATGTCGGCCAACATGGCCGCCAAAACAAAATATGTATATCTCAGGTTGTAGGTGAGCTCCAATGACAAATGAAGTGTCAATTGTAACATTTCCAAGGTCAGGGAATCGATTCATCGCAGTAGCAATGGTGACCGATCAGTCAGTTGATTGATAATTCCTATTTTTGTGTTTTGTCGGCCATATTGGCCGCCATCTTGGATAATAGTATTCCCACGCTATTGTCACTATGATAAATGAATTCCTTGACCTTGGAAATGTTACAAATGACACTTCATTTGTCATTGTATCTTACCTACGAGCCGAGATATACACATTATTGTGTTTTGGCGGCCATGTTGGCCGCCATCTTGGACAGTAGTATTCACACACTATTGCCACTGCGATTAATCTAAAACGTTAATCTAATCGTAAACGGCCCTGGCAGCCAGTACATCTTTAAACACCGTAAACTAAACTAGCTTAATGAATTCCTTAAAGCCCGTGTTCTGGTGGTGCCAGTCTCAAGCATCAACTACGGAGGAGGGGGATGCTAACGATCTATGCTATGACACGGCGTCGTTAAAGAGTAACTGACCAATCAGTTAAACCGCGTCATATCCCATACTCTGATAGTGCCTGTCCCAAGATGGCATAAAGGAGGAGGGCGACGATATTCATCTTTCTATAATGCGATCTACTATTTTCGTTTTAGAACAAATTTATCCATTTTCCTATCAGTAAAATCCAAACACGACAAGAATAATTCAAAATCAACGACGTCTTAAATGCTCATAGTATGTAACGGAAGGAGCTTTCTTCAACTAGACGACTAGGATAAGTTTAACCACGGACAGTTATTGATTCTGAGACTGTGAGCGGACTGATGGATGAGGAGTCATATCAAGGTCGACAATATGAGTGTGGCTTCATATACGGATTTGTAATTGATGAAGGATATAGAAGCTTACGCTTTGACCTACATCTCCACATCCCGATATGACTAAGATGACAACCATAAGACGGAGAGTGAGGGTGATGTCAGATCTTTCCCAGAAGAGTGTAGCCATTGCCCAAGTCTAAGGCGCCAGTGACCTTCGGACCGGTCACGGCGGTCTATCTGTCGGGTGATCTGTGTGGCCGAAAGTCTGCTTGTCTGACTGATTGTGACTCAGTTCGTCTGGTTCTCGGTTTACCTGTGTATCTAAGTACTTGCATACTTTTGTGGTACATACTCCTCACTTTGTGAACATACCCAAAGCAAGGCGGAGAAGGCATAATACAAAATATTGACTGGCGTTGTTAAAAAATGAGGGTGGGCAACCCCGTCCAAAAAGTGGGGGCATAGGTGCTCCTATATAGTAACCCAGACAAATACGCCTATGTATATACCAATCGTTTAATCGCTTGGATATTAAGTTCTTCCAATCTCCATAGGGTTCCCGTCAATGACCCTGACAGTCGCAAGATGTCGTTAGTGCATTGGACATTAATACATGAAATCCACTGCGCGACTTAGACACCTTTAAAACGCTTTTAGTTTCAGCTATAGATGTTCGTCAAATACATTTAATTGCCAGATCCCATGTGGCCCAACAGATGCGAAAGATAGGGTCGTCGTCAGATAAACGGACATCGAGAAGATGTTGTTAAACACAAATTCGGATTCAATTTTAAAGAAAGAACTTTTGAGATTTGTCCGTTGCAACTGTCTCATTGGGTCCTACCAAATGAATTTCTGCTTCCTGGTTTCTTCCTTTGCGACCATCGGCTCGTTGCCTTTTGGTTGTTCCGCGTATGCACTCTTCCGCGGCCCAATCCAGGAGCTTTGTCTATGTGGGTCTTTCAGCCTGGAACTGTCTTCCCCAGTCCCTCGGCCAATAGCTTCTTACCGTTTCTCCTCTTCAGTTCCCCAGACGCTTGAAAACCTTTCTTTTTGCCGGTGCTGGCAGTGACGCGGGTCTACAACGCCACTGATTTGAGTGGCGCTACATAAATGTTCGGTTAAAATTAGAATTACAATTACACATAATATCGCTAAACACTATTAATTGTCACGAAACAATCTACGGATCAG
>OY744614.1:9517579-9732579 GCA_963556255.1 Allolobophora icterica
AACGTTTCCAGTGCCAGCGATACGAAATTGTGAGTGCCTTGGAGCTCCAGGTATTTCTGCGATTTCCCCCATGCAGTCTGCTATTTCAGCCCCCGCGCCCCGTGAGTGCTGCCGTTGAAGGGAGGAAGGATGGGGCCAGTGTGTCCACCACGGTGGCGTACTATATTTGGCCACGAAGGTTAATGTCGACTTCGACGTAATTGACATCCAGAAGATGTCGCTAAGCGCTAAACAAAGCTAATTAAAAATCAACGATTCCAGTTAGACACCTTCAAAACGTTGTTACTCTTTGCTACATAAACGACAATAGCGTTCAGTCGCTAGCTGTGTTCTTGAATGCAATATGAAAAGTAAGATCGACTTCAACGTAACTGACATCCACAAGATGTCGCATAACACTATCGGCCCTCCACGGAATTAGAATCAGGTCTTTTGTCATCCATTCGTGTCAGGCCCGCGAGCTCCTGAACCGCCGGAAACCCCGCTCTGCGCAAAGCCCGGCAGAACAGGTCGTTGCTGGCAGCGTGTCGGGCCATCCGTCCGAATCCCACGGCCATGTGTACGGCTCCCAGATGACTTCTCCAAGCCTCAAATTCCGACTCCGAACCCTACCGCGGTGATGGCCAGCGTGTGGAGCCAGTCCCCGTATGCACCGCGGAAACCGCTCATCATCATCATCATCATCATCATCATCATCATCATCATCATCATCATCATCATCATCATCATCATCATCATCATCATCATCATCACTATTCCAAACTTCTATTAGAATCGTCCTGACATTTCTTTACAGTTCATTCTTTAAGACAGAATCCGAAAGAAATCATTTGAAGAAACCGGGATTCAAACGAAGACTTACTTTGTGTTTAACAACATCTTCTCGATGTCCGTTAAGTTGACGACGACCTTAACTTTGACAGCTGTGGAAGTGGACGATTAAAGAGATTGAAAATATCTATAGCTGTGAAGTAAAGCGTTTAAAAGGTGTCTAACTGGCGCAGTGGATTTCATGTATTACTGTCCATTGTACTAACGACATCTTGTGACCGACAGTGTTGTTGACGGAGACCCTACGGTGACAAGCTATGTAGGGATAAAAGAACTGGTTAATATGTACCTGAGAATGACGGTGTTTTAAGGGGAATGTTAACTGCATTCTTGAAACTGCTCGTCTCTGCTTACTCCCTCCAACCGCAGGAGCGGTTGGAGGGAATAAGCCGAAAGCTGGTGCGTCAGGGATACTTACCTTCATCATCCCCCAAATTTGAGACACTCTGCAATCATGCTGACGCTAGTCTCTTTGCTAATATTTTGCTCAATCCTTCCCAAATATTGCATACAATGCTTTCTCCGATTAAACACAATCGCTACTCTGTGAATCCCCAGTTCCACAAACATGAGCTTCCAAAGTATGATAACTTGTCTCAGAAATACTTCCTCTCTAGGATGCTATACAATTAACTAAAATCTACCTAGGTTTGGCTATCTATCTCCTCTCTTCTCCTATCCTCCTCCTGTTTCACTTAATTCGCAGTAATTTCTCTGTTTATATAATTGTTTAACCCTCGAATGCCCGGGGGGGGGGTCCGACCGGACCCCAGACCCGCTTTTCCACGGAAAACTTCAGAACGCCAAAGAAATTGTAAAATTGGTTTTAGGACATCCTAAAGCCTTCAATTGGGCTTCGTATGATATATTTTGCGTGATTATTCTACCACCCTGTAGCCCCCTACCATAGCATATACCCAGGGCACCCCCCAAAATATGCGGCTGATGGTCATACTGGCACATGGTTTACCAGCCCAGAAATACATTTTGTAACGCATGTTATTGTGAAATACCATATATCAGTCGATTGCAAATTTAATTTGGATTATAAGAAACCAAATCCTGTTAAAATATTCCAATCCTGTACCCCACAACCAGGCAACAACTACATGTGTACAATTGAATACATGCAAAAAAAACGAAATTGCAAAACACTACCCACGAGTATTAAAGTTCAAATAATGTTTCACCAGGTGGCGTTATTGTGAAATACCATATATTAGTCGATTGCAAATTGAACTTGGATTATAACAAGCCAAATCCCGTTAAAATATTCCAATCCGTTCTCCAGATATCACAATGAAAACATTGGGGTCCGGTCGGACCCCCCCCCCCCCCGTTGGGCATTCGTGTACCAAAAAATAGCTTGGGTACTCGAAGGTTAATATTGTTTTATTATTTGACTCTAATATGTTTTCCATATACTTCTCGATAAAGAAAATTATCTCATACTTATATAGTAGTAATCTTAGTGTTGATCGACATCTTCTGGATGTCAGTTACGTTGAAGTCTAAACCAACTTCTGCTTCGCACCATAGGTGAAAAACGTAGCTAACGATTGAGAGCTAGTGGTGTTTATGTAACTGAGAATGACAGAGTTCTAAAGGTGTCTAAATTTAATCGTTTATTTTTACTTCACATTGTTTATCGCTTAGCGACATCTTGTAGATGTCAGCTCCGTTGAAGTCGACCTTACCCTTCATGGACTACTGTGAATGTTAACCTAGCGATTGTGTGTGTAGTTGCTGTTTAACGACGCTGTGTCATAACAAAGATGATTAGCGTCGCCCTCCCCTTTATACAGTCTTGGGACTGGCACTAACAGAGTACGAGTAATGGTGGACCGAACGCGACTGGTGAATATGTAGCATCAATCAGACGGTGATTCGCATATTGAGGCCCCGAGGCGCAGACCGACCGTTTTCTAATCCTAGCCCACAAGCTCTTTTCTATTAAACATAAAGCCAATCACTGGCGTGTAGTGAAGAGATTGCTTTTAGTTGTTGTATAGGTCTGTGTTGGCTTGAAGCAGTGTATTGGCTGTTTGATTCTACAATGGCTTGTCCCATTGAGCCTGCTGATGTGAGGGCATGGTGTCTGCATCGTCGATCCCCGTATTGGAGGATCACTCGGACTTCCGGTGTCAGCTGGATAGATTGGAAGAGAGAGGGCCGGCGGCTGAAGCCAGGAAGGCAGAGAGAGCCAGCGACATCATCCTCCAGCATTATTCTTATTTTATCATTATAATTTAAATTATAATTATTATTATTTCTTCCCCGGTGTACATATGATCCCTCGGAGTTCAAAAATTATTATTATTATTATTATTTATTTATTTTCGTTATTAGTGCTATAAACTTCATGCCCTGACACTTCTCCACAGTTCTTAATTTAAAATAGAAACCGAAAAAAATTATTTGAAGATACTTCAGTTCAAACGAAGGTCCTCCATGTGTTTAACAACATCTTCACTATGTCTTTTCGGAGTAAGGATGGATCTGGTGATTAAACGCGATTGACGTACAACTATAGCTGAGAATGTTGGCGTTTAAAAGGTGTCTAAACTGGCGCAGTGGATTTCATGTAATAATATCCATTGTACTAAGTACATCTAGCGACTGCCAGGGTCGTTGACGGGAACGTAAGTGATTAAACGATTGGTAAATGTGTAGCTGGGAATGGCGTCTTTTTAAACGTGTGTATAGCTGCAATCGTTGATTTTATGTAGGTTTGTTTAGTGTTTAACGACATACCGTGGGTGTCAATTACGTTGAAGTCGACCCTAGGATTCTTAACTCAATGTTAATCAATGTATAGTTTTGAACTGTGCTGATAAATATGTAGCTAAAAGTGGCTGCATTTTAAAGGTGTCTGAACTGTTTCGTGAATTAGCGTTTAGTGACGTTTTGTGGATGTCTGTTCCGACGACCTATGAGAAATTTTCATAGGAAATTTAGCGATCGAAGGAGATTGACGAATATTTATTGCGAAGAATTAATGGTTTTAAAGGTGTCTAAACTGCAGTAGTGGATTTCATGCATTGATTCCCGTTGTAACAACGACATCTTGTGACAGACAGTGTCATTGACGGAAACCTACGGAATTGCTATCCAAGCGATTAACACAATCAAAGATGTAATTATACTATTAGTAGGAAACATTTCCCTAAACTGTCATAACAAAGGGTTGTATAGTTTCTGCTCAACGACGTGTGTCATAATGAAGGTGATTAGCGTCGCCCTCCTCCTTTAGACAGCTTTAGGACTTGCACCTACCGGCAGTCAGTCGAGATTGAGGAAACTTTGAAAGCTAACTGTTGTATCACTAAAAATTACGTTCTCGTTCTCCTCTACGTAATCTACTCGCAAGATGTGTTGCGGCGCCATTGAAATTATCATTGTTGATATTATGTTGATTATTATTAGTATAATTTGGTTAATTATCATAAATTTCTAAGACAGTTCGTTATGGTAATTGTAATCGTAAACTCCAAATTTCTAACACGCTAATAGAAGGCTAAGCGCTCAGCACCAGCTTATTCGAGAAACCTGGCGATAGAACGCTGTTGGTAGATATGTAGCTGAAAATGGAAGCGTTTTAAAAAGGGTGTATAACTGCATTCTTGTATCTTGTATTGTAGTATTTAATGTTTAGCGACATCTTGTGGATGAAAGTTACGTTGAAGTCGATCTTACTCTTCGTTACGAGTGATTTTAGATTACCTGGTGATTTAAAGCAACAGGTGAACATGTAGCTGTGAATGGTGGCGTTTCAAAGGTGTCTAACTTCAGTCGTGGAATTGAGCTTGAAGTTCTGAATAGAATACAACACAATACGATACAACTGTATATACAAATTCATGATTTAATGCAACATAATTTAGTTCTTAGCAACATCTTGTTGATTTCAGTTACGCAGTATTGTTGGTGTTGATATTGAGTGCACTAAAGTATTTCTTTAAATGTCTTGGTCTTGTGTTTTGTCTTTGTCTTGAGACCAAAAGTCTTGGTCATGGTCTTGCTCTTGAGGTTAGAAGGTTTGGTCTTGGTCTTGAAGTGCAAAGTGTTGGTTTTGGTCTTGAAGTTCAAAGTCTTGGGATTGAGGTTCAAAGTCTTGGTCGTGGAGTTCATAGTCTTCACACGAAAACTGCAGTTACGTTGAAGTCGACCTTACGCTTCTTCTCCATTTTTTGGTAGAAGAATCTCGCGAGTGAATGCGACTTGTTTATATATATAGCTGATAATGGTAGCGTTTTAAAGGTATCGAATATCAGTCGTGGATTGATCATGACCATCTACACTGTGAACGGAAAAAAACCATACCTCTACCATAAATAGGGAAATTAACACCAAATATTGAAAATGTTATTGAGTCTAAAACTATTTCATTCCAAACTATAATCTCAGATAATAATGCGCTAAAGCAGTTAAAAATTGACGTGCCCGTGACGTCATTTGTAATAAAACATCCGTTACAAAATGGCGTTCAGTGAAGAGGATAGAATCGTAATACAATATTTACGCCAGAATCAGAATTACAGTGCAAAACGTTTTCTTAGGGAATTTCCGGGTAAAGCATGGAAACTTGGTGGACTACAGTACCTTCTGCAAAAGATTGATAGAACTGGTTCATGCAAGCGTCAAGTGGGCAGCGGTAGACCTCGTACTGCAAGAAATAACGAAAACATCCAACAGGTGCAAGATCTTGTGTTGAGTCAAGAAGACAGGCCACAAACTCATCTCACACAAAGAGAAATAGCACGAGAGGTAGGCATTTCTCAAACGTCTGTGAATGAAATTGTGAAGATTGATCTTCGTTTAAAATGTTTTAAGAAACGAAGAGCGACTGAACTTACGGAGGCCAACAAACAGGCACGGCTTGAGCGATCAAGGCAGTTGTTGATTCGCTATCCTTCTAACTTAGTACATTTCATTTGGTTCACCGACGAAAAGCTGTTCACTGTTGCTTCACCTTCAAATAGTCAAAATGATCGCCTGTATGCTGCCCTCGGAACACTGAAGAAAAACATCCCTGCGAGTCGATTGCTACGCACACGCTCGACATTCAGCAAGACAGTAATGGTTTCGGTCGGTGTGTCGGCGCTTGGCAGAACAGCGATACACTTCGTGGAACCTGGGGTTAAAATTAATGGTGCGTACTACCGTGATGTTTTGTTGCTGCAGAAATTGCTACCAGATATCCGAGAGTTGTCTGAATATTATACGTTTCAACAGGATGGTGCTCCGGCACACCGAGCTCGCGATACTGTTGAACTTCTTACAAACGAAACTCCAGATTTCATACCCCCTACACTTTGGCCTCCAAATAGCCCGGACCTTAATCCCGTGGACTACAAAATCTGGGGTGTGATGCAAGAAAAAGTTTACAAGACAAAGGTGCGCGATGTCGGAGAACTGCGTGAACGTATAACTCAGGCATGGGATGAATTTGATCAAGCTGTAATCGATTCAGCAATTAGTCAGTGGCGAGCGCGTCTTTGTGCGTGTGTTGAGGCCAAAGGAGGACATTTTGAACACACATTATAACTAAAAAATAATAGTCATGTGATTCATATCCTTTAAACTGAAGTTCCACCACGTTTTATTAAAATATGCAAATTATTACACAAATTATCGTAGTAATAAGAGAGGTATGGTTTTTTTCCGTTCACAGTGTATATGCAATACAATACATTGCAACACAATACAATGCAACCTTATATATATAGAAGTTCATGATTTAGTGCAGCGTTATTTAGCGTTAAGCGACATCTTGTGGATGTCCGTTACGTTGAAATCGATCTTCCGCTTCACTTATTGTGACGAGATGAATCAAACGATGAACGCGATTGATGAATATGTAACAAAGAATGGCTGCGGTTGAAAGTGTCTGACTGCAATCGTGTATTTATTGTATCATTGTTTAGTGTTTAGCGACATCTTGTGGATTTCACTAACGTTGTCGTCTACGTATAAGCTAATATTAGAAAAGTTGGTGATCGATGGATGGATGTGAGAAGACGGATGTCACAGTTTTTATTATTTCAACCTAAGTCCGAAGATATATATATGCGCTATATAAATATGTGGCGTGAATCTGTGATCCAATCGGTGCAACAGTCGTAAAGAAGTTGTTGATGAGAGAGTTCTGTAAGTGAACCGTAGCTCCGTCAAGGAAGATATTGTGTTAGGCTACGTTTGAAATCGACCTCGTACTTTAAATAGCACGTCAGAGAATAATTCAGCGATTGAACGCGACTGATGAATATGTAGCTGAGCATGATAATTATGATCATCTTTATTGATTCAAACTGACAAGGGTAGTAAGAGCACATTGAAACATGACAGTACAATCAAGGTCTTAAATAAACACTGATGGCGGTTAAAAGGTGTCGAACTGAAACCGTTACGTTGAAATCGTCCTTACCCTTCGTGGCTGTAGTAGACGTAACGATTGAACGGGATTTGTGTATATGTAGCTGTTGATGACGCGTTATAAAGGTGTTTTCAGTCGTCGAATTAATGCCGCAGTGTTTTGCGTCTAGTGACATCTTGTGGGTTAACGTTGACCTTACACTACATAGGAAATGAATTACTAAACCTGGCGATTGAACTCTATTTGCAGATATATAGCTGAGAATGTTGCGCTTTAAATGTGTCTAACTGTAGTCGTGGATTTAATACAGCAGTATTCAGATTTTAGCGACATGTTGTGGGTTACACTACACAGAAGATAAAGGAGGCGGATCTACTGATTGAATGGATCCAGAGTTTAGCGACATCTTGTGGTAACGAAGGCCGATGACGTCAACAGAAATTATTTTTTAGTATATTGAACGCTATTACTAAATATATCGCTGAGAATGGCTACTTTAAAAAATTGTCTAACTGGAGCCGTCGATTCTATTTGAGCATGAATTGTTTCTACGTAACAAGTTGCGTTATTGTCAACTTGAATCTATGATTAAACGAAATTAATCGATTGATTGATTGACTGTTGACTGATTGATTCATTTATTGATTGCCTGAGTGGAGTGAGTGAATGAGTGATTGATTGATTGATTGATTTATTCATTGGGTGTTTAACGAATTCTTGTCTATGTCAGTTACGTTGAAGTGTAGTGGGTAGTGAATTAATCTGCCGTTTGAACGCTGGCGAATATGTAGCTGAGAATAGCCACTTGTAAAAGGTGTCTAACTGAACCGTGGATTCTTTCGTGACAATTAACCCTTAGAACGCCGGAACCGAACGGGTTCGGTTCCCAAGGAAATTTGGCAGAACGCCGGAACCGCCTATAGCCGGTGACGCATATTTGTTGAACGCCGGTACCGCCTATAGTCAGTATAGTACCGCCTATATATATATATAGTATATATATACAGTATATATTATATATTATATATATGTTATTTATATATATTACATATATATTATATATATTATATTATATTATATATATATATATATATATTATATATATTATATTATATATATATTATATATAATATAATATATATTATATATATTATTATATTATATATATATATGTATATATATATTATATATATATGTATTATATATATATTATATATTATATATTATTATATAATGTTTATATATTATATTATATGTTATATTATATATTATATATTATATATTATATGTTATATTTTATTATTAATTTATTATTAATTTATTATTTATATTATATATTATATATTATATTATATATTATATATATATTATATATATGTATATATATGTTACATATATATTATTATTATTATATATTATTATATATTATGTATTATATTATATATTATATATTATATTATATATTATATATATATTATATATATGTATATATATGTTACATATATATTATTATTATTATATATTATTATATATTATGTATTATATTATATATATTATATTACATTATATATTATATATATATATTATATTATATATATTATATATTATATATATTATATATATATTATATATTATATATAATATATATAATATTATTATTGTATTATTATTGTATAATTGAATTGTATATTGTATAATAATTGTATAATTATAATCGATCATCCAACTAATATTATTACTGTATATATTATATATAATATATATAATATATTATATATAATATATATATTATATATTATATATACAGTATATATATATACAGTATATATCGTATATATATATGCAGTATAGTACCGCCTATAGTCAGTATATAGTCACAAAAAGTATTTGGCGTCCGGGGTGCATTAACCCCACCTAGTATGCGGCGCGTTAAGGGTTAATAGTGTTTAGCGATATTATGTCTGTGTGATTGTCACTGATGTCGACTTAATCTTCACATAATTGGCCAGCATCTAAAAGTTAACGACATCTTACGACATAAAACGCATCTGATGTCGATAGGAAATAGTTTACAGTTCTCGGTCTACCGACTTTAAATGTGACTAACATGGTCCTTGTGTGAAATCCATAGGATCCTTTTGATGCACCACATGTCTTGTTTAAAGCCTTTACGGATGGCCATGTCTCGCAAATGTAGAGGAGTGCCACCAACACATACAACTTATGCAGCTGCAGCCTGTTATATATAGCTGAAGCTAATTTAAGCAGGTGGATTGTTTCCTAAATTTATTGTAAAACTATTTAGTATTTAGAAACCACGTGTTACAGTAATTTCATGAAATTTGTGAGTGGAACTGAAAAGAAGGGCAACGTTATTTCGGTCCGGGTGAGAGGAGACTTTTGGGGAGACCCTGTTTGGGGGAGACTATTTTGGGGAGACTCTGCTTAGGGGAGACTCTGTTTTGGGGAGACTGTCATGTCACCGTCGTGACAACTTATGGATCTGCAGTATTTTAGAGTATCCGATATCCTGAGGGTTTACGTCGATCGCAACCCATGTTAGATACAACAGTGGATTTAGCAATTGGACGCGATTGGCACACATGTAACAGATAATGACTGCGTTTTAAAGGTGTCTACATAAAGCGTGGAGTTTATGTAGCAGCATATAGTGTCTAGTGACATCTTGTGGGTGTCAGCACGTTGTCGCCTACCTATAAGATAATCTTGATCTGGTTTAAATTTGGCGGATCGATTGATGGGTTAGATCTTGAGTTTAACAACATCTTATGACAACAAAGGCCGTTGAAGTAGAAAGAAATTAGTTTTGAACAGTTCTCATGGTTCTGGCGTTGAAGGCGATTGGCAAATATCTAGCTGAAAAAAATGGCTGCGTTTTAAAGGTCTCTAATGGCAGTCTTGGATTTCGTGTAGTAGCAGTTGGTGCTTAGAGACATCTTGTGGATGTCAGTTGCGTTACATCCATCATTATCTGCTACTTTACCTTTAAACAAGGTAGACAAAAATTCCAAGGTTACGATTACGTGTAGTGTATTCTTGATGAAACACGGCGATGTTTCACAAGTTTTTCCAGATTCTTTGAGAACCTGAAAATCCAGATTGCGTAGCAATCCTCATGGAAGATCCGCTTATTTGAGGCACTTCTGCCTTGCCACTCCTAACTTTGGAGTTAAGTGGAGCGTTGCCAAATTGTGACAAGTAATGAACACAACATGCGAGAAAAATGTATATTAAGATCAATTGCAATTCATTTTGTTCCTTACAGAACTGTTGTGGTCCATTTAGTCGAGGCGGACGGACGGACGGACGGACGGACGGACGGACGGACGGACGGATGGATGAATGGGGAACGGACCTGACGGACGATGAAACACAGTCCATCACAAAGACACTCTTTCATTCATTCGTTCTCTCCTTCCTTCCTTCCTGCCTTCCATTTGATGAACGACATTTCAGCAAAATGTAAAGTTTCAGAATATTCTCCTAATCCATTCTAATGACTTCTATAGCGCCGCTACCGTAATCTATCGTCGCTTATAGGCAAGGCTGTTTTCTGGAATCATTAGGGTTTGGGTCAGATCCTTCTTGCAGCGCCTTCTAGAAGATGAGCAGACCCTTAAGCCAGCCAGCACTGAGGAAATCATGAGGTGTTAGCGACTTCATTTTCTTTGCCTCATCATATAAGCGAGTGTGGTAAGTCTTCTTCCTCGTGTAACCTTGTAACCGAGAGGCAGTGATGATTGGACACGGTAGCCGATTGGTTAAAGCGCCGGCATTATAACGAGGAGATTACGGATTCGATCCTACTCCTCTAAGACTGTTAATGTGTAGGGACCTTAAACAAGTCCTTCACTCACAATAACTCAGCGCCATCGATTGGTTCTTGGTCATTAGATAGTGGCGCTTAACAAATGATCAAAAAAAAGATGACCAAATTACCTACGATGGCCTAATTACCTAAATTGGTATATTTACCTTGTTTGGCCTAATCGTCAGGCATTCAGCAACGGACACTCGACCACCCCGTCAGCCACGGAGTAGAACATAAACGAAGACACTCGTCAGAACATCGACGAATCAACAATCTTAATCTAGACCACAGTTGGTCAAGCCTAAGAACAAACTGATTTGCCCTTGTTACCTGCGCTGCTAAGTCGGTTGAACTAGATAGAATTTTTTTATTTAAAAAAGTTAGGCAAACATATGCACACAAACACACAAGCAAACACAGGGACATACCGCAAAGTAACACACACACACACACACACACACACACGCACACGCACACGCACACGCACGCACGCATATTCTATAATAGCGTCTAATCGCTTGGGTATCAATTACTTAGAGTCGCCCTCCACGACACTATCAGTTACAAGATGTCGTTAGTAGGCCTACAATGGACAGTAATACATGAAATCCACTGCTCCAGTAACATACTTTTGAAACTATTCATTCCACATAAAATTTTATAGATGTTAGCAAATCACGTTCGACCCCAAATTTTCGACTAAGGTTTTCAATAGGGGCCTACTACACATAACTCACAGTTCGCGTTAAACACCTTTAAAACGCGATATTAGTAGCTAGATATTCAGCAATCTTGTTCAATCGTTAATTATCTTTACAAGGTCCTATGAGGCGTTAGGTCGAAGTCAACGAAACTGACATCCACAAGATGTCGATAATCACTAAACAATGCTATATTGGTATTCTATTCGACCAGGAACTAACCTTTGCGCCACACTTTCATCGCCTTAGCCTCGACTGCCTTTACCAACTCCGTCAGCTTCGCACTGTTGCTCGCTGTCTGTCAGCAGGAGCTGCAACTACTCTTCTGCATTCTTTTGTCACATCTCGTCTCGACTATTGCCTCTCCCTTTACTCTGACCTCCCATCTGCACGACTAAATTCCCTTGACCGCATCTTGAGGTCTGCTGCGTGCTTTATTGGCCCAATACTCTGTTTCAAATTATACGTTGGAGGTCCTGTATTGGCTCCCTGTCCGAGTACAGGATCGCCTCCCTGGGTTGGCGTTGTCAGCTGGGTCTCGCACAATTTTACCTGCTAGACGTCTTCCGGCCTGTCTCGGCTATCGAACTGCTAGCGTCCTCTGCTCGGTGGGGAGGGGGTGGTCTGTCCCGATTGCCAGTACCACAATCATGGAAACCCGCGCCTTCTCGGTGGTCGAACCGACCATATGGAATGGCCTCCCTTCTGAGCTGCGCTTACTTCCTTGGCCTTCCTCTGACACTTTCTATGACCGCTCGAAAACTGTTCTTCTTGGCCGTGATGGAGTCGGATGCGCCACTGAGTAATTCTCTTGAAGAGGCGCTATATAAATCTATGAATGAATGAAGGATGAATGAATTAATAAAATCCACAATTGCAGTAATACACCATTTAAAACGCCGCCACTCAAGGCTCTGGCCCAACGTCGAGCTTTTTGCTGTCAGAGGTCCCTTTGCCTGGAATGGTCTTCCCTCTGGACTACGAACAAAGCTCATGATGAGAATCTCCCCTGCATCTACTCGCTTGCTCAAGACGTTTCTGTTTCAACGGGGTTCATGCACTGAACAAGACGTTCGAGAGAGCTTGAGTATATCGATTCGGTAGATTTTGACTAAGTCGATGTGGACATCGTTGAAGGCACCTCTGAATAGTTTATACTGAGAGAGGCGCCTTATAAATTACTAGATACGATACGATACATATACCATAATACCAATCGTTTAATCCATTGGATAGCAATTGCGTCGCATTTCTGTAGGGTTCCGTCAACGATCCTGACAGTCACAAGATGTCGTCAATACAATTGACATAATTACATGAAGTCCACTTCCACTCTTAGACACCTTTTAAACGCTTCCCTTCCCAGCTATAGATGTTAGGCAATCGCGTTTTATTCGCCAGATTCCTGCGATCCACTAGGTGAAAGGTATAGTTGCCGTCAACTGAACGGATATGGAGAAGATGCTTTTAAACGCAAAATAACTGGATTCGTTTCAATTGCAGTATCTTCAAATGATTTCTTTCGGATTCTACTTTAGAGAAAGAACTTGGTAGAGGAAGAAGCTGGAGAGTAAATGACAATTACTGCGATGCACAGGCCTCCTGTCCATTGCCAGCTCAAAGGTCCAAAAGCAGGATATAATTTTCCTGCGCCTCGCCACTTCACACGGACTTGAAACGACCATCGACGTCTTGGTAGTTTAGATTACATTAGATATTAGATCAGGTATTATCCGATCTTATCTAATCTTCTCTAATAAGGGAGACAAGAACAAAGTAGGGAAAAGTAGTAAGGAAGGATAGAAAGAAGGAAAGAAAGACGGAAAGAGGGAAGGAAGGAGTGTCGTTGTGATGGGTTGTATTTCATCGTCCGTTAAGTACGTTGCCTGGAAGCGCCATTCCTCTGTTCCCCGTCACGAGTTCCTGTCTGACTCAAAACGACTCTTGATCCGCGAGACTTGGCGCGAGATCTCACGAGATCTCGCGTCTTTCTGTGCATCTTCGAGCTGTCTCCGCCGGTCAGGAGTCTTTTCAACTTCCGGTTCTTGTGACGACTTAGCTTTATATTCACACGAACTAACTGTGTGTCACAAACATAGTGATAGAACGAAAATCAGCAATCTAATTATAATGCTGAGAAAAACAATTAAAAGGTGTCTAATCGCAACATAATATTTAACAAGTGCTGCATTTCCCAGTGCTTCTAGCCATTCGGGGTCTAAACCATAAAAGGGACGAGAAGATTGATTTTATTTGTTATTTACTTATTTATTCATTATTTATTCATTCGATCTACTGTTTGATCTATACTGAGTGGTGGATTAAATCCATCAGTGATTGACTGAATAAAGCTGAAATATGCAAGCTAGTGTATGACATCGTCGACTTCAACTCTGGATCTACCTCTCTCCTCCACTGAGAAACAAACAATTTCTGTCCTTTTCTAGTAGCACCCTTATTTAAAAACGTACCAATTTAAACTGATTTCTTCACCTTATTTCACCTTATTTCACCTCAGTTCAGTACGCAATGACATAATGGCTGTTAGGACTAGGGCTGTACCGAACATTCGCTTCGTATTCGCTTCGGGGCCGAATAGTGGGCCAAATAGCATGGTTCAAAGTAAAAAAAAGAGTCCGACAAGGATGCAAATTCTCGCCATGCCTGTTTAACACACTGGCAGAGCAGTTAATTGGGCTTCAGGATTGGCGGAAAGACCATCAACAATCTCAGGTACGCGGATGACATCGTCATAGTGGATACATCATCACAAGAATTACAAGAGGTTGTGAGTCGTGTCGAGAATTCAGTAAAAGAATGCGAAATGTTGATCAACGCGACGAACACGAAGGTAATGACGAAAATGGGGGAAGTACTCGAGATAAACGTGGATACTGGAGGTCCGGAACAGATAAAATCCTTTGTGTACTTGGGGAGCAGAGTAACTGAAGAGGCTAACTGCACGAACGATGTTAAATCAAGGCTGGCCATGAGGATGGCGGTCATGGTTAAACTGACGAAAATACGGAAGAACAAGTCAATACATAATGACACCAAATAATCGATGATGAGCGCATTGGAATAGCTGACAGCAACATACGAATTCTCTGGACAAAAAGGTTGACCAACGAACAAGTATGCACGATGGCAAGGACCAAAAGCGAATTGCTGAACCACGTACATACTAAGGTACTTTAAACACATCATGAGACAGCCGAATGACAACATCGAAGGCAGCCTGGTGACGGGTAGAAGGGGTTGGCAACCGCGTAACACCGAGAAGGTCCTGGATAAACAACGGTATAGGATGTATTGAGCTATCAGGAACCAGCATAATGGTCTCAGAACGGGATAGAAAACGCTGGGCAATGTTAATCCATTCCTGTAGCCTACCACCGCAGAGTGACGACGGCGATATGACATGACATGACATGACGTGACATGGTAAATCAATATTTCATGAGTTAACGAATGAATGAATGAGTGACCGAATGCAAAAAGAATAAATGATTTAATTAATTAATTAATTAATTAATTAATTAATTAATTAATTAATTAATTAATTACTTCATTAAGTCAATTCTTTATTCATCAGTCAATAAACCATGATTAGAAATGGTAATTATTTCAGATTAGATTATCATCCAACTAGACATTTAAATAATTATTAACCACAATTTTCTGCTAATATTATTTGCAGGTTTCCACATGCTAACATTTACATGCAGACGAGTCCTTTCCAGTCTGTTTCTCGCTGAAATTAGACACCTGTGTAAAATGGTAATCCTTTGCTACATAAGGTCACATAACGAAACGTTTCGTTGGTCCCCTTGTGGGTAGAATTCAATGAGACGAATTAATTAGAGAAATAATTAAGGAAATGGATGAAATAAATAAAATAATTAACATTGTGCTAGCATTTTGGTTAGAGTGCTCGCCTTGTAAGGTGGAAAGTTCGGGTTCGAGCCTACTCCTCTGTGATGGTTACTGTGTAAGGACCTTGAGCAAGTCCTTCACTCTTAACTGCTTAGCGCCATTAAATGATGCTTGGTCATTATAATAATAATAATAATAATAATAATAATAATAATAATAATAATAATAATAATAATAATAATTATTATTATTATTATTATTATTATTATTATTATTATTATAATAATAATAATAATAATAATAATAATAATAATAATAATAATAATAATAATAATAATAATAATAATAATAATAATAATAATAATAATAATAATAATACTATTAATAAAGGATTGAGTGTTTTGTTTTTCTGTTTGGCATTGTGCATTGATTGATAACGTACAATGCACATCTGCGGCTGAACACGAAATAAGAGTAGGACAGCTGAAGAATCAATGTAAATAAATTAATGTGTGTGTGTGTGTGTGTGTGTGTGTTTGTGTAGCCTGTAGGTATACGAGTGTGTTAATCTTAGGCATCTTTACATCGACTTTTCTCCGACTTGATATTTATTTTTTATTCTACAACAAAACGTCAGTCCACAGGGGCGCCAGCAGCGTTACGCACTGGACGCACGCAAGGATTAGGCATCGCGTCGATATTTTTGACAATTTCACTGTGTTTATCATACAGTAGGTATAAATAATATCATATGATATCACATGCATGCGTTATACTGTACTTTTATGAGTCACTCTGAGTCATGTTCAGTGTATGAGAACAAGTGGCAGACAGGGGACGGTGTGGATGGATGTGCGTCCAACTTTTGAGAAGTGGCAGGAATAACGGGCAACATTAAACACTGGATCATAATTGGATCTCTTGGTTCAATACAAGGATGGAACCGTTGAAAGGAAGTATAGTTATCTCCATGCTCCGTTTCTTCAACTGCCTTCTCAACAAACAACTGAATCGCTGGTGGATGCACGATGTTGGAAACGTCGACATCTCTAATTCAATATATGTTACGCTTAGACACCTTTAAATCATTTTTATAAACATTATATAGGTGTCTTCATTTCGTTTAATGTCAACGAATTAAACTTCTCCACTACTCTGGCAGTGCCAGTTTCAGCCGGGATACAGGAGGAGGGCGACGCGAATGCTAATCATCTTTGTTATTACACAGCGTCGTTGAACTGAAACTACTACTACTCAGAAGGCTGTAATCTACCAAATTATTTCTATCGACGTCAATGGCCTCTGTTGCCATGGGATTGTGGCTACAGTTTATATTTTAGAATGTTTAACGATATCATAATCACGGTAATCGTAGTCTCCAAACTCTTTAAGTGGTCTCTGACATTGGTATGCCCTGTCGTGCAAAGGCGAAATTGTAAGAATTACTGAGCAAAGAGGTGGGAGAACTTAAACACCCGTTTTAGCGACGTGCGTTACCCTTCATAAGCGCCACTTCGTATCAACGTCTTGTTGCCAAAGGACGACGTTAAACTTTGGAATAATAAATAAACGTCTTCGACAATTCTAGCTAAGCTGGAAGTGTCTGCTCCTTCGCTCGTAACCCATGGCGGGAGCAACATAAATCAAATCAAGAATAAGATATAGAAATAGGAAATACGTATGTATGTATGTATGTATGTATGTGTGTATGTATGTATGTATGTATGTAAGTATGTAAGTATGAATGTATGTAAGTATGTATTTATGTAATATGTATATATGTATGTATGTATGTATGCATGCACGGATGTATGTATGTATGTACGTACGTACGTATGTATGTATGTATGTATACATGTATGTAATTATGTATGTATGCACGTATGTATGTACGACCGTTTTTGCCCAAATTCTCGAGTTTAACAGCGTGGAAATTGTAATAATTGATTGATTGATTGATTGATTGATTGATTGGTTTGCATGCATAAATTTGTGTGAGTGTGTCTATGCAGATAGTACTACGTATGCATGTAGTTATTTGAACGTGGCACTCGCATAACTTGAGGTCACGCGCAATTTGACGATGGGGTCTACGTTGATTTCGCATGACATGCCTGGGATTCGAACCCGCGTCTCAGAATTGAAAGGCCGACACGCTATCTGCTTGGTCACCCCTGGCCAATGACATCCGTCAACCATTCCGAAAGGATTGGGTTCTCCTCGCACATTAGCAACATCTGTCGTAAAGCCAAACAATACTGTTTTGCTCTGCGAATCCTGACTGCATGGATTAAATATGATTCGGACTGGCACCACCCGACAGCAGCATGGTTTTCTTGCTGCATCATTTAGGCTAGTGTTTAGCTACATCTGTTGAATGTCAGTTTCGTTGACGCCGACCTTGATTGGCGATTAAACGCAATTGATAAAATTGTTAGTTTAGGACGTCTAATTGCAGTTTTAGATTTTATGCAGCTGTGACCCGTGTTTAGCGATATCTTGTGCATGTCAGTTACGTTGAACTCAACCGTAGGTTTCAAAGAGCAAAATCAGATGTAAGCTTATATATAGCTACATCTCGCGAGTGTTAATTTCGTCAACGTCGACCTTGATTGGCGATATATCGCGATAGGTAATGTGTTAGTGAGATTCGCGGAGATCAAGATGTCTCCTTGAAGTCTTGGATTTTATGTAAGCTTTTCTAGCGATTGAGTTACAGTTAATGGCTGCTTAACGACGCTTTGTCATAACAAAGATGATTAGCGTCGGCCTACTTTCTCCAGGCTTGGGACTACCACTACCAGCAGCGGAGCGATTGAACGCGATTGGGATGTATATATAGCAGAGATTGGCAGCAATTTATATGTGTTAAACTGTAATCGTGGGTTTATTTAGCAGTGGTCAGTGTATGGCGACATCTTATAAAATTAGTTACGTTGAAGTCGACCATACGCTTCTTATAATATACACTGACTGGAAATATAGCCACTGAAGGCGGCTGGCAAAGCGAAAAATAGTTGCGATTTAAAGGTGTCTAAATGAAACCGTGGGTTTTTATCTAGCAGTAGTTAGCGTATAGCGACGTCTTGTGGGTCTTCAGTTACTGTGAAGTCGGTAATAGATTGCTTTGGGTAGAGAATAAAGCCGCAGATTGAACGCGATCGGAGAATATGAATGCGAAACTGACGGGGTTTTAAAGGTGTCTAAATTGAACTGGGTTTTATTTTACGTAGCAATAATTAATGTTTAGAGACACTTTTCGGATTCAGTTGCGAAGACATTGACGTAAACAAACGGACAGTATTCATTTCACACATCTGGCCATAACGCAGTTAGCGATTATCTATAGCTGCGATGTAAGCGTTTTAAAGGTGTCGAACTGGAGCAACATATTTTCATATATTAATGACCCGTGTATTAGTGACATCTTGTGATTATCAGTGTCGCTGAAGGGAACTTGACGAAGTTACTATCGAGGCGACTAAACGCAATTAAAGAATATACAGCATCAGTATAAAACGTTTTTGAAGTTGTCATAATTTTTGCCGACGTTAATGGAATTTGTTGCCCTAAGATGTCGTTGAACTCTTGGGTCTTTGTTGCCATAAGATGTAATTAAAGTCCATAGAACGCTGATGGAAGGCCCGAGAGGAACCCCACGTCGGAAAGCCAATCACAGAGAAAAAGACCAGAGCTGTCCAGGGCGACAGCGTTCGGATACGCTGGAAAATTTGTGACTTTGAGTTACGGATGGTTCGCAGAATCGGTCAGAAAAGCTGAATGATGATGATGTAAATATATTTACCATTCTTTAGTGTTTAGCGACATCTTGTGCATGTCAGTTACGTGAAGTCCACCTTACGTTTTTTGACAACTGGTCTGAAATCTACCGATTTAACGCGACTGGTATATATGTTTCGGAAAATGGCACCGTTTAAAAGGTGTCTAAATTGAACTGTAGGGCCAATAACAGGGAAAAAGCCCAGTGTTGTCAAAGAAGACGCCATGGGGATAGGGTGGAGAATTTATGAATTTGGGTATATGGATCGTTCGCAGAATCGGTCAATTTGACCACACCTTACAGTTACAGAAAAATGCTGGCGTCTGACTGCAGATCGTACCTGATTGAAAGCTTCATTTTGGCCTATAGGTTATATCTACCTATATCAAGCCTTTAAATTAGGTATCTCCATTAAATTTAGATGCCTGAAGAATTTGCGACTCCGTCACTGCAGTTTCCGAGTGGTGCCAGTCTCAAGCCTGGTTTCAGGAGGAGGCTGATGACACTAATAACCTGCAGTTAAAGTTAGCCACCTTTAAGATGGTGTCAATCTCAGTTACATATTAAGCAGTCGCGTTCAATCGGTTGATAATTACTCCTAGACCGTTGACTTTGTTAGGACAAGAGTTTGAACAATTCCAACTATTAGACCAGTGTCTGACCCATAGAGGGTATCTATTTGGGAGTGGGGGAACGCAGACAAGGTTTTTTATGTAGTACAGACATACCCAAACACGAATCTGTTGAGTCTGCAATCAATATAGGTTGGATGTAAAAATTGAAGCACTTTCAAGATGGCCGCCATCCAAAAATAGTCTAGGCTTGGAATTTAGAAAAGGCTCTAGATTCTATAAATGACTGTTAGAAGCAAATGATGTAACAATTTGCTAACAGGTGTTTCTAGACATATTTGACCCTGCTGAAAACGAAAATCGCGATTAGGAAGCTGGATTTTTAGCGGTTGCATAAAAAAACAAGATGGCGGCCAAAATGGCGGCTAATATTTTCAAATAACTATTAGTAAAGTCATGTATGTAATGGAAACATGATTTTAGAGTCTACATTAACATTCTCGGGGTCAAGGAATGCGATGAAACTAAAGACAAATATGTAGCACTGCCAGAAAACAAAATGGCTGACAAAATGGCTGCCAAATATCTTCAAATGTCTATAAGTAGAGCCATGTATGTGATAGAAACACGATTTTAGAGTCTACGTTAACATTTTCGGGGTCAAGGAATGCGATGAAACTAAAGACAAATATGTAGCACTGCCATAAAACAAAATGGCGGACAAAATGGCTGCCAAATATCTTCAAATGTCTATAAGTAGAGCCATGTATGTGATAGAAACACGATTTTAGAGTATACGTTAACATTTTCGGGGTCAAGGAATGCGATGAAACTAAAGACAAATATGTAGCACTGCCATAAAACAAAATGGCGGACAAAATGGCTGCCAAATATCTTCAAATGTCTATAAGTAAAGCCATGTATGTGATAGAAACACGATTTTAGAGTCTACGTAGCGTTAACATTTTCGGGGTCAAGAAATGCGATGAAACTAAAGACAAATATGTAGCACTGCCATAAAGCAAAATGGCGGACAAAATGGCGGCCAAATATCTTCAAATGGTTATAAAACAAATGGCGGACAAAATGGCGGTCAGTCTGGAATAGTGTTTTCTTGGTCAAAGCATACAAAAGGAAGTAACATTATGCATGGAACATTACATTGATGTTATTGCAGTTTAACCATCATTATTTACATGACTTTTTAGTAACCTATGATTGCTGTTTAACCATTTTATATATTACGTATGCAATACTCGTGTTTCATAACCTGACTAGAGCTGTCTCAAGCATTGTTGCAGTCAACGCAATTGCACATAAGTGTGCATGGCAAGTTCGCACTTCGACAGCAGCAGTGCTTGGTGCTAAACTTATCAACTTTGCATGATTTACAGTAGACAAACTCTGGACACAACTGTGGCACAGGACCAATTGTAGACCAGACTGGATCGAGAACACCTTCTTCATCCACACTCCATCCTGATTAATTTAACACATTTTAGCCCCACTAGTCGCCATCAATGATGAAATGATGAAATGATTTGATTTTATTATGACCTTGAGGCTTATACATGTAGTTGAAATCCTCATTAATAATGAGTCATTATGGTGTTTTCTGCATTATCTATTAATAATAATTGGTCTACCGTCAATATAAGCTAATGTTTGCCGTTCAAGAAACCTGGATCTCCATGCATTTCGTCTTCTAACCCCCATATCTCTGATTGCACTCCTCCTGGATACTCCTTGCAAAGCTTTTCTCGCATCAGCTCTTCCTCAAAGTCTGCAAAAATCTCTGGTGCGGCACCGCCTTCTTGGTCCGTGTGAACCGGCTGTCGTCCTAAATGCCTCTCTCATACCTTTTCCTCTTTTGAATGCCCATCCACAACTCCTCGACTTGCCCCCGACGTACTCGTAGTTTTCAATATCTACAGCCATTCCACCTCGTCCGCCTACTCCTTTAAATCCTCTATCTTCCTTGATGAATTCGTCCCCACCTCTCTGTCTGTATGTCTCTGTTCTCTGTCTCTGTCTGTCTGTCTGTCTGTCTGTCTGTCTCTCCGTCTGTCTGTCTGTCTGTATCTCTTTCTCTCGATGCCACTACTCCAATGAGTTCTTACTAACCGGCGAATTTAACATTCATGTAGACAATCCCTCTGACACCCTTGCCTCCGATTTCCTCGTCTCTTCAGTCAATCTCACCCAAAACGTCCACTTCCCGACCCATGTCAAGAAAATGCACCCTTGACTTCCTCATGACCTCCACCTCTTCCCTCATCACTCAAACTATCACACTCTGTTCTCAACATTACTGATCATTATCTTATCATGGCTGACCTTGAAATTAACCATTTTCCTCGGCTTCCTCCTTCTACTCATTCTTACCGTGTCACCGTGTAAACTCAACACTGCTGAAGAAATTATTATTCCTTACTCATCCATTCCAGCTCCTCCAACTCAAGACATCTCTGGAGAACTGTCAACTCTCTACTTCATTGCAAATCTTCCTCACGACCTCGCCACTGCCTACAGCTTCCTTCCCTCCCCTTCTGTCGCTGACACCTTCTGTTCATTTTTCTCTGACAGAATCTCATCCCTTCCCTTCGCTTCACATTACAATATCTTCTAGACACATACTTTCCCTTGCCTCCACCAGCTCTGATTCACTCCCTTTCTCTCAACCCTACACCTCAGTGCATATTTTAACTGTACGACTAGTGGGACAAATGTCCCAGTAGTTTTCAGATTTGTCCCAGTAGTTTGGATGATTTAACCCAGGTAAAGTGGCTAAAACGGGCTCCATTTGGCAGCAAATGCTCTAAAATGCACTGTCGTGGCCACCTTTGTCCCAGTAGTCCAAATCCCTTAAAATATGCCCTGCTACACCTCCTGCCTCTCAATCATCGCTCTCAATTCTCTCTCCTGCCTCCGAAGCAAAACTATCACTCCTAAATTCCCTTCCAACAAGCAATGCGAACTTGATCCTATCCCCCTTGTAAGCACTCTCTAGTCATTTCCCCTTCTCTGTATAGAGCCCATCTGGGTCTCATCTAATGCCTTCGGAAAGGATGGCACGGTCAGTGCAGTATGCGGTAAAATGCATTATATTGTTAGGTAAGCAGGTATGTCCAATAGACATAATTGATTTCCTGAGAAGTCGATAACAAGTCGATAAGTCAGTCGATAAGTCCAAGCGACTTAGTCAGTCGATGAGCATGCGACTTAGTCGACTGAGTCGCTAAGTCAGTCGATAACGCATAAAGTCAGTCGCTAACTCCTTAGCGACTGACTCCGGATACTATAGTTCCAGACCATCGCAGTACTCCTGTGATGTGTCATAGTTAAGAGCTTAGGCCTACTTGTCCAGAAAACGCTTCCGTGTGCAGACCGCTTTCGGCTGACATCCAAAATATCAGCGTACTGTTTCCAGAATGCAGTAGGCCTATAACGAGATCTGCTCTACTTGTACAGGAAAGTTCACAGACTGATGGCCAGCGACAGTAAGAATTGACGAAAGATGTGCGGACAGCGTCTTTGGTGTCAACGAGGCATTTTGAATGTACGTCGGCCATTTTGGCGTGATAACGGTCGCATATAGTTAGCGTGCGATGAAAAAGGTGTGTAAAACTTAAGTAACCATGATCGACGATTTGGAAGTCCTGTTCATAAGCGAAGTAAATAATAAAAATCCGAGACACTGAGATATAAAAACAAAATATAAAACACAATAAACTTGAAAATGTACAGAAAATACTGAGGTTTTTCAACGCATACAATCCTTGAGCGTCCACCTTAGCCACCTGGCGACTAACTTTATAACAAATTAATCTTAAAATTTTTGTACAAATTCAGTCTCTAATTTCTTATTTATCCGACCTCTTTTTTATGCAGACTCATTTTTTACGTGTAAGATGCATGCTAATCTTTATAATAATATACAGATTCATTCCCCCGCGTTTCCATAAAGTATATTACATTTGTAGATAATGGACTATATTTGGTAGACTGAGAGGAGACGATGACTGGCGGTTGAAAGCAATTAAATATGTTACTGAAATTGGCAGAGTCTTAAGGTGTTTAACTCCAGTCTTGGATTTTATGTAGGAGTGTTTCGAGTTTAGCGACATCTTGTGGATGTCAGTTACGCTAAGTCGACCTCATGCTGCAAAGTGCACTGTACCGTGTTTTTTTTTTTTTTTTAACCATCAGTTTAATGACATCTCATGACAACATCGGCCGCTGACGTCATATCAAACATCGTACATTTGCAATTTTAAAAACAGCATGCACATTTAAACTATACAGTTCGTTAACACGATTTTCTTTAAACTGTTTCGGTAGCTAACATATTTGAGTCTCGATTTCAGTTACTAGTAATATGTACAAGAACCATTTATGATTATGTTAAACATTTCTAACAGAAATTCAAGTAAACTGTATAAACGTTATTTAGTATAATTATAGGTCTAGGCACAGACCATTAATAAACAAGAATTTTAGTTTGACGCATAGAAATACGTACATATATGGGCATATACATATACACGAATAGAAGGTTGCATATCTATTTATATGTGGCGTATACAGGAGCGTTTAAGATTATTTACAGCGATGTATTACTTTCAGACAGTATCACGCTCCCTAACTGTTCCCATCACTCTAACCGAATTTCTCCCACGTCCCTAAACAAGCGCGTGACTCTGCCTCTGTACAACTGTAAACACGATTTTCATTTGTACACAATCTAGTCAGCATAACGCCATTTTACAACATAAGGTCGTTCAAATGTAATAATCGAATGAGTGTCCTACAGCGCTATAGGCTATTGAATTTCTTAGCGTAGCCTGTAATAGGCCCTAATAGTGGTTTGTATGTATGTATGTATGTATGTAGCCTATGCATGCATGCATGCATGTATGTATGTATGTATGTATGTATGTATGTATGTATGTATGTATGTATGTATGTATGTATGTATGTATGTATGTATGTATGTATGTATGTATGTATGTATGTATGTATGTATGTATGTATGTATGTATGTATGTATGTATGTATGTACGTTTGTATGTACAGGGGCATGTATATTCGTTTATATGTTGAGAATGTTAATATACTGCCCGAGAGTTCTTTAAGTGGGTCATTCTCATCAGTCAACATGTTATCGGACTCGTAGCTCCAGCCGAGGTTGTCTACCGACGTCAGCCGAGAGGCAGTGTGAAATTTCCCAGGTCATGACCCAGCCGGTCAGAACGAAGGGGCTGAGCCGGAGTCCTCGGCTGTGCCTGCCGCATGTTGTATGTTGTGGCCCTGTGTTGGTGCTTTGTCTTTGGTCTGGTGCACTTGAGGGTACGTTTGACCTCAGGTGACCTAATGTGTACAAGTATAGTTGTGTGGTATTGAGATGAAGTCCTATACTACAGGATGCGGTCTTTATAGATGCATGCAATCACGCCATATAGCACATTTTGCAAATCAGTGTTACATAAAATATTTTTCAAATTCACATCCAAATGCTTAGAGGCACACTTCTCACGAAGTGTCTGTGCAATGTGTTCTTTCTGACAATGTAGTAGCAGATGTGATGTTGTTTCCTGCACGTTGCACATGTCACATAGGCCAGTGGGATGTATTTTGAGATTGTACAATCTGTTATTTAAATTTACATGTCCCAATCTCAACCTCGTTAATTGCACTTCTTTTCTCCGATTGTAGTCTATGTACTTAATGTTAGTGTTAACAGTGGGATATAGAGCCTTGTAGAATTGTCCCCTCTGGTCATTTGTGTATTCCGTTTGCCATTTGTTAATTACAAAAGAGTCTATCATTAAGTAAACTTCCGACAGTTCTAGGTATTTAGTGGAGTTTATCTGAGTACTGGTAAGAGATTCCTTAGCTAGCCTATCAGCTATTTCATTGCCTTCGATATCCAGATGACTAGGTATCCAGACTACCTCGACCGTACTCAATGCAATGCCATTATACACTCCAATGGTTTCATCGAGCAATGTGGGTCTGGATTTTGATATGGATCTTTTGAGGGATGTTACTACGCTTAATGAATCAGAAAATATTACAAAGTGGCGCTTTTCACTGTCATTTTCAGCGATCCACTGTAGAGCTTCCTTTATCGCCGTCAATTCCGCAGCGTACACACTCGAATAATCGCATAGTCTCATTGTGCCATATACATGCTCGCTGGGTATGACAAAGGCTGCAGCAGCTACATTGCCCGCTTTTGACCCATCTGTGTATATACATGTGTGATGCTGGTATTCTTGTATTGTCTCCATCACTAATTGTTTTATACCATCGGGATGGTCTACCTTTTTGCTTTCTGACTTTCGAAGGCTGGTATTAACCTTTATGGGTTTATTTAACCAGGGTGGAGTATGAGGAAAGGATGGACCTTTGAAAGGCATGTTTAATGATGATAGGCACTCAGAGGTTCGTGTATAGATGGATTTGAATTTGCTATGTCTAGTCTTATATTCATTCGTCCAGTGTGGCTGTAGTGTGTTACTAATTGGGCTGGGTTCACTGCCTTTGATTTTGGTGCTGAATTTCAGAGCGTTCTGCAGGTATCTTAAATGCAGCGGTACTTCCCCACACTCATTTTGTAAAGCAGATGCAGGGGTTCCTTTGGCAGCTCCGCAGCATAGCCTCAGTGCTTCAGTTTGAATGGATGTAAGTTTTGCCAGTGAAGTCTTGTTTGCTGTTGAAAAAGCTATATCACCATACTCCAATATCGGTCGAATTAATGTCCTATAGATAGTCATTAATGTCCTCTTGGACGCTCCCCACGTGTACCCTGACACAGCTCTCATTAGATTGAGTCGTCGTTTGCACTTTTCAACGATATAATTTATGTGTGAATTCCATGTTAACTTGTTGTCGAAAACCACTCCCAGGAATTTAGCCGTCTTCTCAAGTTTTATGGACTTCTTACCAAGCTTGAGGTCGATTTTCGGTTTAGAGCGTGCATATGAAAAGAGAACTGCCGTGGTTTTATTTATTGAGATTTTGAAGCCGTTTTTATCACACCACTCATGGATTGCGTTTAGTGACGATTGTATTTTGTCTTCTATAGTTTTAATGTTTCGGTGGCCGACATAAATGGCACTATCGTCAGCAAATAGTGTCATATCAACTCCGTTCAGGCCTGGGGGAATATCGTTTATCATTAGTAAAAATAGTACCGGCGAAATAATGGAACCTTGTGGTGTTCCGTTTTCCTGAATGTATTTATCGGATAGTTCGGCTCCGACTTTCACTTGGAATGTTCGATTGGACAGAAAGCTTTTAATCCAGTTAAACGTGTGACCCGTTATTCCAATATTCTGTAATTTATGGAGGAGTGTCGGTACGTGCAGCATGTCGTACGCTCTTTCGAAGTCAATGAAGACAGCTAGCACGCTTTCCTTATTTTTTAACTTTTTTAAGATGTAGTCATGTAATCGGAGAATGTGATGTACGGTACTTTTGTTTTTTCGGAAGCCAGTTTGATTTTTACTAAGAAGATTATTCCTTTCTAGAAACCACTGCAGACGATTGGTAACCATCTTTTCCATGACTTTGCAAATTGTGGATGTTAATGAGATTGGTCGATATGACTCTGGCAATGATGCATTTTTGGTCGGTTTTAGTAACGGCACAATGGTGGCATGGTGCCAGTCGTCTGGTAGGTCACTTTCTTCCCAAATTTTGTTGTAGTATGTTAACAGGACTCGCAGTGCGTTTCGATGTAGGTGCTTTAGTAGTTCGTACGGTATACGATCATCTCCAGGGGATTTGTTGCATTTAACGCTTCGGATGGCATCTTTTAGCTCGCTAAGCGTGAACTCTGCGTTAAGTGCATCGACTTCAGTATCTAGGGTGATCGTTAGCGACTGCTTATCGTTTTCGATTTTCGCCAGTTCTACGTGTTTAAGAAATTCCTTTGTATAGTTGTCATGACTGCTTGTATTTGCGTATGTTGCTGCTAGTAGATTTGCCTTTTCGAGATTTGTTTCGGCTTTATTCGAATCTACGGTTAAAGTTGGAATGGTGGTATTTGAGGCAACGCCATTCATACGTCGGGCCATATTCCATACGGTTGCCAGCTTTGTTTCATTTGTCATTTCGGAGCAGTAGTTTGCCCAACAAGCCCTGGCTTCCGATTTTATAGTATATTTAACAACTGCTTCTTGTTGTTTGTAGGCCACACAGTCTTTCAATTCTCGTGATTTTTGCATTTTATTGCGGAGTTTATTTCGTTTATATGTAGCCTCACTGCACTTTTCATTCCAGTAAGGTAACGGCCGACGTTTCTTATTTTTATCACTTTTGTATGGGGTTCGTCTTGGTATTGAGGTATTGGCGAGATTAGTAAGTGCCTCAATAAAATTACTGAAGGTGTCATTGTTGTCATCATCCAGTAAGCCTTCCGTTATATGATATTTGCTATTTTCTTTATAAGCCATCCAGTCAGCTCGTTTTAGCTTCCACAAGTGCATACTAAGTGTGGCCTCTATGTCTATTTCTTCGTTAACATGTGTCATAGTTACTAGGTGGTTCGACCCTAGGTTTGTGTTTAGTACAGAGTGCCTACAGTTTAGTGCCAAGTCCTGTGTAGCAATAGATAGGTCTATGACTGATTTGGTCTTGGAGGTATTCGGAATAATAAGGGTTGGTTGGCCTGTGTTAAGTACAGTTAGATTATCCGCCATTAAGAGTTGCTCCAGTCGGTGTCCCCTTTTGGTACATCCCCATGCTGCATTACGTGCGTTAAGGTCGCCGACTACTATGGTCCGCTTATTTCGAAAAATCTGTGCTAAGTCATTTCCAACGTTATGTGATGGAGTTATATATGTATTGATAATTTGTATGTGGCCGCTTGTAGTTTTAATTTCTATACCTTGCATTTCTATATGTGGTATTTCTTCCGTATTTAGTATTGTAAAATTCAATCCTAGTTTTATATAGGTAGCCAGGCCTCCCCTAGCATTGGTGTTGCAATCTTTTCTGACAATGCTGTATCCTTCAATTCTTGGGGAGTTATGTTTGTCCTTTAAGAATGTTTCCTCGATGCATATGAGATCTGGGGAAGTAGTTGTACAAGAGAGAAGGTGCTTGAGCTGAGCGCAATGAGCGTTAAGACCGCATGCGTTCCACTGCAAAATAACTAGTCCCATACTGGGAAGGTTGCTTTATTAGTGTTCAGAAGAAACAAAAGAAGTACGATTTAGTTTAGGCTATCCCTCCAGCAGAAGTTTATATTGCCACTAAACAGAAATTCCGATGCGACTTTACAAATGATATTCTTTATTGTGGCCTTAGAATCTTGTTTGTCTATAGTGCTTAGACATCCGAGTACAAATATTACAATATTGGCAATCTGAATATGGCTGTCTTCGGCCATGTCCTGTGAGGGTGTGGTTGCGTTGACTGCTTTGTACCTGTTTGCGTTTATGCTAAGAAACTCCTTTACTGGCTGTTTTGTAAAGGCTATCATGGAATTCGAGGGTTCAGTATTCGATGTTAGTGTCGGGTCATTGAGTAGGTTGGTTATTGCTATAGGAGTAACTAGTTGTATAGTAACTGGTTGCTTAGCTGCTTCTTCAACTTTTTGAAGTGCTTGAGCATAGCTGACCTTTTCTACAGCGCGTATTTTTAGGACTTCCTGAGTTTTTATGTATACTGGGCATTGCCTATGTGCTGCACTGTGTTCCTGGGAACAGTTTGCACATTTAGGAGAGTCTTTATTGGGGCATTCAGTGTAGATGTGGTTACCACTACAGCGGCTGCAAGTTATGTTATTTGGACATTGATCTGGGAAGTGCCCAAACTTCTGGCATCGATCACATCTTCGTGGCTTCGCTATGAACGGGTGAACTCTGTACCTCTGACCGTCTATATGTACATGTGGGGGAAGGTCCATCTCCTTAGAGTACGCAATTAAGGTAGTTTTGCTGGTTGTTAGGTCCCTTCCTATTCTTTTCATGTATTGTGCCCCTATTTCCCCGGCAATCTCGTCAAGATTTTCCTGGCTTTCTAGCAATCCATAGATTATGCCTTTAACAAAGTAGTTGGCTTCTTCGATGGGAGGTTGAGATATTTTATTGAACTGTGCAGGGTGTGGCCTTGTCAGGGCGAATGGTAAGCTGACCTCGACTTGTTTGCCATCGAGTGTTTTTATTTCCAGTAGTTTTTTCTGTTGGTATTGATTTGAAGCAATGAGCTTCAGCCCGCGGTCAGTACGGTAGACTTTGTCGACCGGGCCTCCCGCTTTCTCAACCAATTCCTTTTGCAGCTGTCTGGGTTTGGATTTGAACAATTTTACTAATTCACCTCCCTCTCCAGCTATGTAGACTGTACGGGAGAGGGTTTCCATTAGGCTTTTCCGTTGCTCATCGGTTAGGGCCGGGCGTGTTTTAACATGTGCACGTGCAGGGTTGTTGTGAATGTTGGCAGGCTCAGTGTTTGTGTGTGTTTGTGTTTCAGGTGTAGTTTCTGTAGTTTGGGTTTTATTTTGCTGTATATGAGTGTGCATGTTTTCCTGTATATGAGTGTGCGTGTTTTCCTGTATATGGGTGTGTATGTGTTCAGCCATTTCAATGCACTGAATTTCGCCATCATTCTGTGGCTTATCGTTAGTTATAACAGTTTGATTCGGGGTTACATTTACGTTTCGTTTTTTCTGAGTATTTTGGCGTCTTTGACGCTTACCGACGCTGCGTTGTTGTTCCTGTGTTGTTGTTGTTGTTGTTGTTGTTGTTGTTGTTGTTGTGGGTTGTTTCGTGAAGTCGTCCCTTGCCAGTCTTTTCTTCGTCTTCTTCTTCGTGGAGAGTTGGTCTTCCAGTTGATCGTAGAGGTTGTCGCTGGTTGGATCCCATTCTTTTTCTTCGTCTGAGGTCGTGCCAGATGAAGGGTGTTCATCAGGCGACGGCGCTGCTTCTTTGACCATCCTTTCGCTTGCGCTTTCGTCACTACTACTGTTGTTGTAGTAGAGGTTTAGTTTCCTGCTTCTGCTTTTGCGACGAGGCATTTTGTTCGAACAGTAAAATACCCGTCCGTTCAAAAAAGAAACGAAACAGTGACGAACGGATTTGTAGGTTCGCTCAGATGCCGTAATCCTCCTCCTAAGGCCAGAGGGCGGCTGAGTCTACGTTTAGTTCTCTTTTTTTTACTAATTCAGTCTGTCGATCGCATCAAGATGTTATTTTATTTTCAGTAAGATATTATTTAATTTTTCTAAGATGTAAAGAGCTTAACGTACCATTGGCGCCACCTTGCGAGTTCCCGCATCCTAATAATCATTTTGTGACGATTGAACTTGACTGGTGAGTATGTAGCTGTGAAAGCCAGCATGTTAAAGGTGTCTAACACTGCTATGCATTTTTAAAGAAAGAATTAGATGTCTGATTTTTTTACTCATTTTATACAATTCCGACATCCTGATTTCAAATATGTTGATGAAATTTGACCATCACGTCATAATTTCGTACAAATCAAATTATAAGTTTATTGAATTTTACAATACCGAGAAATTATTTTCTCTTTGATACACTGCAGAAAATATTTATAAGAAAGGTTTATAAAAGTCCCTGATGTCAAAATCTTAGAAACAGATGACAGTGCCCAGATGTTTACAATAATTATATACAAATGGCAAAATCTTGTATACAATGAAACTGAGACATAAACCGTCTCAGGGACAGAAACGTGTTTTCTTAGATTTTCTTGCGTGTTCTTCCTCTGACGAACAAGCTCTGTTCATCATACAGCAATAATCCACCAAATCAAAGGGGGTTTCCAGAGAGTAGTCAAAAATAGGTCCAAGTCCGATTTCCAGGGTACCAGATCAGGAGAGGCAGAGTAGCTGTCAAGGCGGGTGTCGTTTAAGGCGAGAATAATTGGAAGGCAGAGGATCAGACGAGTCAGGGTAGGAGTATTTGAAAAGGTGAGACTTCAGTTTTGAGTGGAAAGCCCGGGGGTGATAGATAGAGGAACAAGAGGAGGAGGATGAAGGACGGGTTGCAATGATGATGGAGGCACTGAGAAACTACGGAATTCAGAGGAGAGATCATTCCAGAGGCGTGGTGCTGTGATGGATATGGCTCGGTTGTAGAATTTGAGGTGAGTATAGTGACTGGGGGTCGAGAAAGACTGAGATAGGACGATGATCGGGTGGAGCGGGTTGTCTGAGTGGTGAAGAGATCACGAAGGTACTTGGGCTGGGAATATTGTAGGGAGTTGTAGGTTAGTGATAGGACTTTGTAGTGGATTCGCTCTGAGATTTTTAACCAATGGAGTGATTTGAGGATGGGAGTGATATGATGATGTTTGGGCGTTCTAGTGACAGCTCTGGCTAGTGAGTTTTGGATAAGCTGTAGACGCTTCATTTGAGTGGATTTAAAAATTTATAATATATTTTATTTACAATATCAAATCTAAAATCAGACGTGTTTATTTTTCATTGACGAAAGTAGAGGGGTGATAAATAGAGGAACATGAGGATGAGGATGAAGGATGACGCGCGATATCTCACGAAATCTCGCCGACAACGGGTCTGGTGTCTTTCTGCGCATCATCGAGCTATCTCCGTCAGTCAGAAGTCTCTTCAACTTCCAGTTCTTGTCAGACGAGGTCCTCTTGAATGACTTGTTGTTCAAGAGCCACGCCTCGATGTTCATGCAAGCCGTCGACCTCGTCCTCCTCAACCTCGACGCGCTCGATATCATCACCACTCAGAACCTCATCCGGTTGGACCGCCATCATGTGAGGATTCACAACTTCCGGTTGAACTACCTCGACGTCTTCGAGGCGGCGATGATGGACGTCTGGCGGATGGTTCTAGGTCGAAGGAGGTTCGACTGGAAGTGCAGGCGCTTGGAGGAAGATCTTCCGACTGGAAGTGCAGGCGCTTGGAGGAAGATCTTCCATCCATCCATCCATCCATCCATCCATCCATCCATCCATCCATCCATCCATCCATCCATCCATCCATCCAACCATCCATCCATCCATCCATCCATCCATCCATCCATCCATCCATCCATCCATCCATCCATCCATCCAACCACTTGTTATTCATCAAGCCAAGTCGACTGTATGTATCAGAACAGATCTCTCATATTGTGTCCATTACTTGTCACAATTTGGCAACGATCCACTTAACTTCGATGTGAGGAGTGTCAAGGTAGAATTGCTTCAAACACGCTTGTCTGGTTTGAGGCTTGCCACTTCACCTGGATTTTCAGGCTCTCAGAACTCTGAAAAAACTTATTGCCGTGTTTCATCAGGAATTAGCTAATCTTATAATCGTAAACTGGGAATTAGTCTCTACTTGTATGAAAGTTAAGGTTGCCGTCCGAGCAAATGACATCCACAAGATGTCGCTTCTGACTAATTACTACTACATAAAATCCACGACTGCCAATAAACACCTTTTAAATGCTGTCTTTCACGCCTACATATACGCCAATCGCGTTCAATCGCTTAGTGAAGTATATGGATTACTCATGACATAACTAGTGGAAAGATTATGTAAATATCAGAAGTAAATAGTTTAAATTATATCTGAAAATACAGTCAACATGTACAATGGAGTTCTACCATTTGAGGTGGATGTTCTCCGACAAAATAATGTAAATAGTTATAATTTTTGTTTTCATAATGTTTATATAAAATAAATTAATTAACAGATTCTTATGTGCTTATCGCTAATCATCTGTTAATTTCCACGTAATTCACTAATTTGAAATAATCCAAGAAGCTATTTTCTTCGTTGTTCCATTACATAATAATTATGGTGTTATCTAACCATATAACTTTTTTTTTCTGGACACTGATAATTGCTTGTTACATATAAATTGGTGATTTGTAATGTTTTAAAATGTATGGAATTCATAACCTAATGTGTTTCTTTATTGGATATAATCGATGACTAATAATATTTATAATATTATTGGTCCTTAGACAATACTGCTAAATAATGGTGTGCGTGTGTGTATAAATCAATGTATGGGATCAAACATTTCAACTGATTTTGAAATAGAACTGACATTGAATAATATTGATATTATTATTGAAGCCTCTAAATAATAACAAAGTACTTTCCATGTCAAGTTAATATTGAATATTAAAGCAATCTGTATAATTATAAACTATTAATGTTTATATTGAACATTGTTTGTAAATATGTTATGAATGATTTTTATGATAATGTACATAAATGTGAAATTCTTAAAAAAAGAGCCTTATATGGCCATCAAAAAACCTTTATGGTTAAATAAATGAGGAAAAAAATATATAAAAAGAAAATGAAAGAAGAAAAGAACCAATATGGTCAAAAAAGAGCCTTTGAGCCAAATAGAAAATGAATATAAGCCAAATGGCTAATAATGATGCATATGTACATACGTGTGTATATATAAACATATAAATTAAAATATTAATCTATATATTAAAAAAGATGGACTACTACCACCTGTCAATCATCGGCCTCTCAACAACCTGCCAAACACGGAAAATGCGACGAGACAACCAAAAAAAAGAAAGAAAGAAAGAAAAAAGAAAGAAAGAAACTGATGACAGAAAGTTATGCGAACATGAACTGAAATATATAAAAAAAACTTTAAAGACGTCAACGGCCTTTGTAGTCATAAGATGTCGTTAAACTTTGGAATAATAATAAATAATAATCGCTTAGTGAAAGTCTACAATTTGGTAGGAAGAGTAAGATCGACTTCAACGTAACTGATATCCACAAGATGTCGATAAAACTAAGTAATGTCCCATTAAGTCATGAACTTCTATATACAGTCGTATTCTATTGTGTTGTGTTGTATTATATTTCATTGTCTTGAGCCGCGAGAATTGCAGAAAAAAGACTACGGATTTAGACTTTGATGAAGTTGATCCATGTGGAGTTGAATATTTTATCAGTATTTTGTAGACTGAAAATATTCAAAAATTCAATAGAAAGCCTAAACACCTTAAAGTGATGACATCACTAAATTTATTAGTATAGAATTCACATGGTCACAAGTCTCACAATAAACCAGAACTTACTTTACTAGAAACCCACAAAGTGAATTGTGAAAGAAAATGCTAAATATATGAACAACTGAGGGGGTTTGGAAATGACCCTCTGTGGTGTGCAATTGAGAATTAACGGGTAGGGTTCTAAGAGTCGCTAGATGAATTCCGCCACTGATCGTACTCTGGCAGTGCCAGTCTCCTGGACAAAGGAGGAGCGTGACGCAAATGATCATTGTCTGTTACTAATGAGATGAATGCAACTGTGAACATGCACTAACAAGTTTCCCAAAATCCATTTTCTGAAGAATTGAATTTCGCCAGCCGGATCTGGCCCGCGGGCCGTAGTTTGATCATCTCTGCTTTACATGTTATATAATTACATTCAAGCTCACCAGGAAGGAAAGAAGGAAGGAAGGAAGGTAGGTAGGAAGGAAGGAAACAAGGATGGAAGTAAGGAAACAAAGTGGGAAGAAAATAAGGAAGAAGGGAAACATGAAAGAAAGGATGGCAGTAAGTAAGGAAGGCAGGAAGGAATGAAAGAAGAAAGCAAACAAGGAAAGAAGAAAAGTAAGGAATGGAAGGGTGTTGTGATAGGGTGTATTTCATCGCCGTTCGTCTATTCCCCATCACGAGTTCCTGTCCAACTCAGAACGACTCTCGATCCACGAGACTTGGGGCGAGATCTCACGAGATGTCGCCGGCAACAGGTCTCGCGTTTTTCTGCGCATCTTCGAGCTTTCTCCTTCGGTCAGAAGTATTTTCAACTTCCATCGTAATTCAGAACCTCATCCGGTTGGGCCGCCATAATGCGAGGATCAACAACTTCCGGCTGGAATACCACGACGTCCTCGAGGCGGCGATGATGGACGTCTGGCGGATGGTTCTCGGTCAGAGGAGGTTCGACCGGAAGTGCAGGCGCGCTTCGAGGAAGATCTTCCGCCTAATCACTTCCAAGGTTCTCAGCTCAGATGATGAAAGAAAACAAGCGTGTATTTCTTAGTTCCATCCATCCATCCATCCATCCATCCATCCATCCATCCATCCATCCATCCATCCATCCATCCATCCATCCATCCATCCATCCATCAATCCACCCACCCACCCACCCACCCACCCATCCATCCATCCATCCATCCACCCACCCACCCACCCACCCACCCACCCACCCACCCACCCACCCACCCACCCATCCATCCATCCATCCACCCACCCACCCATCCATCCATCCATCCACCCACCCACCCATCCATCCATCCATCCATCCATCCATCAATCCATCCATCCATCCATCCATCCATCCATCCATCCACCCACGAATTGAATTATACGCCCGGTTTAACACGCCGCCATTCTCAGCCACATATTTATATTTAATAGTCGCATTCAATCGCAAGAAGGTTTTGTGGCCAATCTTCTATGTCCACGGAACCATGCGCCACCAGATGTGGCCAAACACCTAACAATGTTTAATTTAAACCACGTCTGCATTTAGAAACCTTTAAAACGCGGGCATTCTCAACTACATATATTCACCACTCGCGCTCAATCGCCAAGCTCCGCCAGCGTTTTCCCTGTAGGATAAGGTCGACGTTAACCCACAAGATATCGCTACCACACTAAATAATGCTGCATTGACCCTATGACGCACACCTGGGGTCTACTGGACCCCAGCGATGGCAGTTTCTTGATAACTACGTCGATACAAATAGTAAAAATCTGATATATTTCTAATTCCTCAGATATTCATCCCCCTACATTTGTGGATAACTTTGAAGAGATTTATGTTTTTGGTTAAAGAGTAAAAAAATCAAATATACACCTCGGGCATATTTAGCATACCTGGGGTCCAACAGACCCCACGCTGTAACATTGATAGTCTCATGACGCATTGACTATTGCATAATCCCGTTACATCAATAATGGAAAGACTTGTACTTCCATGGTACAAAACTGGAAGAAACATAATGATAGACAACTCGGCTTTGACCAGCAATCAACATTTCAGGCAGCACCACAAGCCCGGTAAAAGCGCTGTTTGATCTGTCTGCGTACGTTCGAATAACTGATTATTGTTCATCACAATAAAAAATTTCTTACAGTGAATATAACATCATACCATGATCCAAACATGTTGCATAACTGCATGCACTCTCTCCCACCTAAACTAGGATCATTTATATCCATGTTCTATTAAAATTGTAGAACTGGGGGCCGTGTTATCGATGGGGTCCATTAGACCCCAGGTGTGCTAAATGTGTTGGATCGGAAGGTGTGCGTCATAGGGTTAACTGAATAAACCAAGAACTAATCTAATCTGTATATAATCTGGATATGTCTTGTCTCAATAGGTCAATTAGTGCACAAGCTTGTTAGAGATGTTATTATGATCACAACCCTAGATGATCTAGATCCATCCAGGGTGTGAATTATCGGAAGCTGGAGGTTCAACCCTATGGTCTTTCTTAGGACCCCCAGTTAACACTTCATTTTGCACCCCATGGGGGTCGCTTCCAACCCACTCATTTGTGCTGGTATGATTTTATTGTGCTTATATTTTATCATTTTCTTTCACAGTTCACTTTGTGAGTTATTAATAAAGTAATAATGCTCTGGTTTATTGTGAGATTTGTGATCATGTGAATTCTATACTAATAAATTGAGTGATTTCATCACTTTAACGGGTTTAGGCTTTCTATTGTATTATTGAATTTTCTCAGAGTGCAAAATACGGATAGAACATTCAACTCCACTAAGGTAAGATAAGGTCGACGTCAACGGCCCTGGCTAACATTCTTTTCTTATCATTAGTTCGTTTGTTTACTAAACAATCCTCACCGTAGCTAATAAATTAAACACGCTGTATTGTGATTGTAATTTCGACAATTTCAGTAGTATTGTCAGTAGCAAGCTACTTCTATGATGCTTTAGAAAGTCAACTGCAATCGGCGCAACTAATAAGAGTTCCTGCTACGAGTTACATTGTCTGACAACTTAAGAACGATCTAGTGATAAAACGCGATTAGCGATTATTTATAGCTGATTGTGGAAGCGTTTAAAAGGTGTCTAACTGAAGCAGTGGTATCAAGCTTTAATGTTCATTGTATTAATGACAATTCTTGTGACTACGAGGGTCGTTGACTGAAACCGCATAGCTATTTTCTGTATAATGTGTAGTTAACTAAGCCTTCTCATAACGAAAATATTGATAAAGTCTCCCTCCTCTGCCACCTAGAATTTTGACTGGAACACCCGAATATGCGGATTGAATTTTATATGGTATATTATAATGCTTATAGATACATCTTGCGGATATCAGTTACGTTGAAGGTAACATTACGCTTGGTATTTAGATCGGGATACATGATCGGGTTATTGAACGCGACTGGTGAATATGTAGCACATGGTGGCAGCGTTTTAAAGGTGTACAAATGGAACCGTGGGTTCTATACACTGTTTTGTGTTTTGCGACACCTTGCGGAAATCAGTTGCGTTGACGTCGACCTTAACCTACACACAAATCGAGACTAAGACCAAGACTTTGAACACCAAGATCAAGAACAAAACCAAGACTTTTGCTCTCAAGATCAAGACCAAGATCAAGACTTTTAAAAACGAACTCGAGTCGAGTCGAGTGCACTCGAGACCAAGACCTTGGTCTCGAGGACAACAAGTCTGCATAAAAGTATTGTATTCGACTGTAAATGTTTAATCAAATAATAGTTTCCAGTGTGGAACGACATCCTGCGCCTACTATGCACGTTGGCGTCGTCCTCATCCTTTCTCCAGGGTTGAGATTGGTACTACCGGAGTGCGAGCAGTGGCGAAGTTCCAATTCTATAAACAAACTTCGTGTGTGCAGTCGTTGCAGTCAGCCGTAAGATGTCGCTAAAGAATGGCAATTAGTAATAGAAGTAAGGGACTTTCGTTTATTAATATTTTGCTAGGATTCTTTCGTTTTATTACATAGCAATTGGTCAGGATATCTGTATCCATATCAAGGTCAAGCTATGCGGACCTCATCGCCATCATAGACACAAGATGTCGTTTAATACTCATACAGCAATGCCGCCTTAAGAGACCTTCTAAACTCTTTCAAACATTGGAAATTACTATTAGTTGGTATTGTCTTAGTGACAATTGTGTCGAGTGAAAGCTTTTTGAGCGTTTAGCTGGTAATTAACTCCGCCACTGCCACTACTCCGATGATGCCAGTCCCAAGATAAGCTAGCGGTGGAGGGAAACGCTAATGATATTGGTTATCACACAACGGGAATGGGTTAAAAAGTAACTTACCAATCAATCGACGTTTATATGAGAGATGACGTCGGTGTTAATGGGACTTAGCGCAAAATACTTAGTAGCCTACTGAGTCCGTTCCGTGCAGGTTATCTCCACATAGAACAACATAGCTGCTCCATTCGTCTCTGTCCATCGCCAGTCCTTAAGACTCGTCCAACGACATCCCCCCCATAGCCTCTAGTAACAAGTTATTTAGGTTAAGGTGGACGTTGAGGACACTGACAAAAGAAGTCGCTAGACACTAAATAATATATATCAATTATGCTTCCATATTTGGTGAAAAAACTCACCAAATATTGTAGCATAGAAGCCAACGATACATCATTCTCTGGACAGTAGTCCTACCCGTTCTATACTAATTAAACGATTTACAATCATAGTCCACATTTCTTTAATAGAAATTAAACGTAGGAGATCACAAACAAAATTTACAACGCTCTTCCTTATTATTGGGCCTCTTCAAAAGTCTTGTTCATCTTGACATAAACTTACAGCAGTCCTTAATGTTAGGTTCCTGCGTAAAGTGCAGCATGTCCTCAACACTGCAGTGTTTGGTCTTGAAATTCTTACCAATGGCGTTGCCGTGGGCGTAGTTTAGTGTGTTCAGTTCACTGTTACTGAGGTTCACGGCTTACATTCCGTAAAGCAAGAATGGTTTGCAATAAGAACTTACAAGATGCAGTATTACTGGTTCAGTGAATTTGCAACATTTCTATACAAAGAGTTGAAAGATTTGTAGAGTTTTACTCTCATTTCATGCAAACTAACTTTAAATGACTTGGTAGAAACAAGAGAACAACCTAAATATTTAAGTTTTTCAACTTAGTTCATTTGCAAACTATATAAACTAATCATTTTACATGGCGTATGAAAAGAAGGGCTAACACTCATCCCTGCATTAAATCATGAAGTTCTACATGCAGTTTATTGTATTGTATTGTATTGTTTATTGAAGTTCATGATTAAATCGACGACTGAAGTTCGACAACTTTAAACGGAAGCCATTTTCAACTACATAATTATTATATCAGCTAGGTTCTTGAAAGGTTACTCCTGTGATACATAAAGCCAAGGTGACACCTCTAAAACGCTGCCATTTTCAGTCACATATTTACAAGTCGCGTTCAATCGCTACATTAGGGAAATATACAGGTAATTGTGATTTGAATACATTGAAATACAACTTTAAAGATTGTAATTATATGTTCATATATGCTTTGTTAATCAACTAAATTTATAGTTGAGTGTGTAGAACACCTGAACAGTTATTTTTAAAAAAAAAACCGGTATACCACATGTTTCATTTAATGTGAATGCTGTTTATGAAATTGTTACTATTTCATACATGATATGATTGTAGCAGTAGATATTACTATGGAATGTCATTGGACTGTAGATTAAGAAATAAGAAAATAGGGCCGACTGTGCATTTATATTTGAAATTGTTTAAATATTTCTTGTGTGTGGTAATTGTTCCAAAATACTGTTTAAATTGCATCGAACATTTTATTAATATGTGTATCATAAACAATATTAGATATATTGCTTTAAATGATGTGACAATAGTGATATTGTGCAGCTCTGTTTAACACCTTTAAATGGTGTCTCTCGGATGCTATAAGTATTTTGTTTTCTGTGAATTGTACTTGTCAATTGTCGTCAACGGCCATTGATGTCAAAAGACGACGTTAAACTTTGGATTAATAATAATAAATCCTTAATTGCTATAATACATAAAATCTACGCTCCCATGTTAGACACCACTAAAACGAAGGCATTTACCGCTACATATTGACCAGTCGCGTTTAATCACTAGCTTCTTCAGGTCTCACCCCTGTGATACATATTTAAAACTGCATTTCTCAGCTGCACATGAGCTAATCGCGTTCAATCGTTATATGAACTTGACAAATTGTAGTCCTATAGGAGTGTTAAGGTCGACGTCAACTGAACTGACACCCACAGGATGTCGCTAAGCAGTAAATAATTATACACACATCAATGCCGATTTCAGGTGGTGCCAGTCAGAATGCTGGGTTAAGAAGGAGGGCGACGCTAATCATTTGTGAATCACTGGCTCCCTATCGCCGCGCGCATCCTTTATAAAATCCTCTTCCTTGTCTTTAACTCTCAGCAGGGTACTGCCCCGAAATATCTGTCAAGCTATCTGGGAAAGCCGCTTTCTGCAATTTCTTCTCGCTCATTGCGCTTTGTTAATCGGCTTGAAATTTCAAGAATACCCCCAATATAAATAGAAAGGAACTAAAAGCACTAAACAACCTTAGGAAAAATAACAATATTATTTTAAAATCTGCTGATAAAGGAGGAGGCATTGTAGTTCTTAATACAAAAGACTATGAAGATAAAATTTTGACCCACTTACACAATAACTCTACCTATTCAAAAATCTCTTTAGAATTATTTGAAAAAGAGGACCTTATTCTTCTCAGTTTCCTTCCTGGAAACCAACCAAACAGTAATAAAATACTGCAGCACTAAACACACGATTGCAGTTAGACACCTCTAAAACGCCATTCATTTCAACTACACATTTGCCTATCGCGTTCAATCATTAGAATTGGTCCTGATGTTTAATAAGGTCGACGTTAACGGGGCTCACACCCACAAGATGTCGCTTAACACGAAATAGAAGAAGAAGAGCAGTCCTTTGAACTTGTTTTAGAGGCAGACATGTGTGTGAAGTGTTAGCGACTTCGTTTTCTTAGCCTCGGCACATGAGGGCCGATGGCCAATGTACTCCATTGCCGTCTCATCTTCCCACCAACAGTACACGGCCGGTGTACTGATTATAGCTGAGCTGGCTAGGGGGTGCAGGTGAAGAAGAAACCTCAAACTAAGAATGAACCATCTCTGGAGTCATTCAAATCGCACCTGAAGACATATCTTTTAAACTTTCGTACGACTGTCATTGACTTTTGTAACTCATGTACAGCGCCCTTTCTTCGGCCTCGGCTTGGCTACGGCGCTATATCAATCGTCTTATTATTATTATTATTATTATTATTATTATTATTATTATTATTTTTATTATTATTATTATTATTATTATTATTATTATTATTATTATTATTATTATTATTATTATTATTATTATTATTATTATTATTATTATTATTATTATTATTAAATTGACAGACTGGCGCGCTAACCACTGCACTATCGAACAACCCCACTAAATAATGCTCCATTAAATCTTGAACTTCTATAGGAAGTTGTATTGTATGTATAAGTTCATGAGTAAAATCAAGACTGCAGTTATACACCTTTAAAGGGTAGCCTTTGCCTGCTATATATTTATCAATTGCGCATGCCAATCGAACAAGCTGCAAAATCCCAAAATAATATTTCTAGAGGGTGACTGTAAACTTGAGAGATGGGACAGATGGGCGCCGTTGATGCCTCCGTATATGTAGAGTTAAATTCGACTCCTGTAAAATTGTAGGCCCGATCTGCTACTACTAGATATCATGGAGGGCGCTGTTGAGCATTGACGCCATAATAATAATACAGCACCTGGTTTGCGAAATGGTGTTGGGGGAATTTCTTACTTTCACTTAGTCAGTAGATTCCTAGACATGAAATGTCACCGAGGTGCTTGTCGACCACGTTGCCACAAATGACGCTTTGGCTAAATCCAACATGTCCGCCGTCGGCCATATTGAAAATTTCACTATTTTTTTTAGAGCATGTGCATGTATAATACGGGCTTGATCTTAGAACAACCCCACTGATACGACGTACCAGGTACGCGGAGTAGCAGTCTGAATAACGTAGGAGGGTGACGCTGATCATCTATGTTTTGACATAGCGTCGTTAAACGCCAACCTTTTATTCAGTTTTGTCATCAGTTCATTCGTTCACTACAAAATGTTCAGTATAGTCAATAAATTAAAGAATTTAAATTGTAAGTGAAATTACGAGAATGTGTCATAGCATTGTCAGTAGAAAGTTACTTCTAGGATGCTTTTAATGTCAACTGTGGAGTTAATGCTATGAGTTACACATCACTGGGTGCTGTTGTCATAATTATGGCGATTAAACGTAATTAGAAATTATTTATAGCAGGAAATGAAAGCGTTTGAAAGGTGTCTAACTCGAACTAGGTTTCATGTAACAATATTAAATGTTTAGCGACATCTTGTGGAAGTCAGTTGCATTGACGTCGATCTTATCCTAAATAGAAACCCGCGGACATTATTGTAATTATAATTACAATAATTTATGTAGCACTATGACTTGCAAGCCACTTTTAGGGTGCTGAACGATGTCAATTGTCATCGCAAACGATGAGTTACATAACAAGTACAGTTTTCAGTGTTTTGCCTGTCGGCTGCTAGAGGAGTCACTTCATGCATGTAACACAAATATGCAAGCTTGGTTTTATTTTAAACAGCAACTAATCGGGACGTTGGTTCCTCGCAGAATTTAAACATATCACAGTCTGGGCGACAAAGAACAACCTCCGCCTCAATGCCTCAAAAAGTAGGGAGATTGTCTTCTTCGAAAAGGGAAACAGGAGGAAAGAAACAATCCTACAGGCCATGCCGGGTGCCGAACGGGTCGAAACAATTAAGATTCTAGGCGTGACTATCTCTTCAGATCTAGGGATGGAAACACAACTGAACAAAATACTCGCAACCAGCTCTTCTTCTCTATATGCATTGAGTTCTTCGCTCTCACGGTTTCTCATCACCAAGACGACTGCTATTGCACAGATCTTCTACGCCTCTCCTGCTTGGTGGGGCTTCACCTCCCAGAAGGACAGGAACAGGATTGAAAGTCTGATCAACCGCATGATCCGGTTGGGTTTCCTGCCTGCGGATGCGGCCAATGTGGCAAGCATGATAGTCTTTTAAAGGCTGTTTGTAATGATCCCAGCCATGTCCTTCGGGGCCTGACCCCCCTTCCTCGTAGCACCGGTGGTCACAATCTTCGTGCGGCAGGGAGAATTAAGTTATGAGATCTAGTGCAGAATTTCATTCGAATATAGTACAAAGATGACCGCAACTACATTTCACGCATTATTTATAAGAATACTTACTGACAATAAAGCCACGTAGCCTACTCTTGAGTCTTGGCCCTATAACTGTCTTCTATTATAGTCTAGTTTGTCTAAGTCGCGTCTGTGTCAACTTAATGTTTGAATAAACGAATTTGATTGATTGAGTGATATGTGGTACTGTCTGAGATTCATCAACCAAAAACTCACAAGTATTCACTTGAATGCTTTTTTCGGATTCTACATTATCTTGTAAATAGGTGCCAGTTCCTTCACCATATCTGAATGAAGGATTTTCGTGTGGGTTTTTACCTTAATAGCCTGCTGGATTTCTAGATATTTCTAGGTATTTCCGACACTTGGTATAAGCCGCGTTATGTGCTTCATGGCAGTTTGCACATTTTGGGGTATTTTTACTTGGACAGGCCAGGAAAGTATGAGGCCCACTGCACTTGCTACATTTTATTTGGTTTTGGCAGGAAATGTTCAATGTCCAAATTCTTGGCAGCTACCACAGCGACGAGATCGGGGAATAAAGGGCCAAATTTTGAAGAAACGCCCATCGATGTTCAAAATGGGGAGGGATTTGAGCTCCCTGCTTAAGGGCGAACAGACTGTAGTCTTATTAGTCACTGGATTCTTTAATTTCTTTAAATAAATCCTTTCAGATCTAGATTCTAGAGAACGTGCGATTTCTCTTGACCTAACGAATGGATGGATGGATCCAGGGTTTAACGACATCTTATAGCAACAAAGGCTGTTGACGTCGACAGAAATTTGTTTGGCATATTACAGCTACCTAACGAATGAACGCAACTGGTGAATATCTAGTTAAGAATTATAGCGTTTTAAAGGTGTGTAACCGGAGCCTCGCGTTTTATGTCGCAATATTTCGAGATATTGTGGAACATAGTTGCGTTGACGTCGGAAACATAATTATCCGCGAATTTAATTGTAATTATTAGTCTATTAAGATATATTTAGATAGCATTGTCTGTAGCAAGCCACTTCTAGTATGCTTTAGAAAGTCAACTGTCAGCACAAATGACAAGAGTTACTTAGCAAATGAAGTTTTAGCTAATTAACCTAGTTGCTCATTAAAATTTACCAGGCCTTCTGATTATCAGGTATTGTACTTCACTACTACACGAGTTTTCAGTGTTTTGCAACATCTAATTGCTGCAAGGACCATACTCTGGCAGTGCGACTGGCACCACCAGAATACGGCCAGTGACGGAGTTAATATATATATATACAGAAGTACAGTACCTACCCATATTATTAGACTCAAACTCAAATTTCGACATTTCAACACGTTTTTTGTCAAAAAATGTATAACACACAATGTGAACTGTATGTGTTTTTGTTTTGTTTTACACTGCATGCTTATTCATGCACAGAGTTTGTGATGTCACTTAGTACTTGGTGCTGGCTCCTTTCGACTTCACCTACCGAAAAATAAAAAAAAGGTTTAGAAATCTGAAAAATTAGCTTTGAGTCTAATAATATGGGTAGGTACTGTATATCCAGCGTTGATTTTATTTCGGAGCTAGTGGATTATTAGTTGCTGTTTAACGACACTATTTCATTACAAAGATGATTAGCGTCACCCTCCGTCTTTCTCCAGGCTTGGGACTGGCACTGTCAGAGTATGACTGGTGGATGAGCGCCAGTGGTGACCATAAATTATATAGTTGTGAATGTAATTAATTGGAGCTAATTACAGTCATTTAATTTCGCCTTTCACGTTTCTGTTGAACGCTGTGTCCAGTCGGGTGTTTATAGAGTGGGGTTACTTGTAGGGCAAGGTCGACGTCAATGGGTCTGACACCCAGAAGATGTCGCTAAACAATATATAATGCGAAACTGAATCAAAGAAATCATGAACATCTATAATACAGTTGTATTGTATTGCTCTGCATAACTTTTTTTTTAAATTCATGATTAACCCTCGAGTGCCCAAGCTATTTTTTGGTACACGAATGCCCAACGGTGGGGGGGTCCGACCGGACCCCAATGTTTTCATTGTGATATCTGGAGAACGGATTGGAATATTTTAACGGGATTTGGCTTGTTATAATCCAAATTCAATTTGCAATCGACTAATATATGGTATTTCACAATAGCGCCACCTGGTGAAACTTTATTTGAACTTTAATAGGGGCCTACTCTTTTGTAGTTTCTTTGCAATTTCGGGATTTTTCGCATGTATTCAATTGTACGCATGTAGTTGTTCCCTGGTTGTGGGGTACAGGATTGGAATATTTTAACGGGATTTGGCTTGTTATAATCCAAATTCAATTTGCATTCGACTGATACATGGTATATTACAATAACTTGCGCTAAAAATTTATTTCTGGGTTGGTAAACCATATGCCAGTATGACCACCAGCCGCATATCTTGGGGTGTCCTTGGTATATGCTATGGTTGTGGGGTACAGGATTGGAATATTTTAACGGGATTTGGCTTGTTATAATCCAAATTCAATTTGCAATCGACTGATATATGGTATTTCACAATAATGTGCGTTAAAATAATTTATTTCTGGGTTGGCAAACTATATGCCAGTATGACCATCAGCCGCATATCTTGGGGGTGTCCTTGGTATATGCTATGGTTGTGGGCTACAGGGTGGTAGTATAATCACGCAAAATATAACATACGAAGCCCAATTGAATGCTTTAGGATGTCCTAAAAGCATTTCTACAATTTCGTAGCCGTTCTAAAGTTATCCGTGAAAAGCGGGTCTGGGGTCCGGTCGGACCCCACCTTGGGCATTCGAGGGTTAAATTCACGACATAATTTAGACACCTTTAAAAAGCTGTTATTCTCAGCTGCATGTTCACCAGTCGATTTCAATCGCTACGTATTCTAAGGGTAATCGCTGTATCATGGAAGTATTAAGGTCGAGTTCAATTGAACCGACATCCACAAGATGTTGCTAACCCACAATTATTAATGCACAGCCCAATGCCGATTTCAACTGGTGCCAGTCCAAATACTGGTCTAAGCAGGAGGGTGACGCCAATCATCCATGAAAGATACAGCGTCGTTATACAGAAACTAACACCAACAAATCTCTATATTATTGTATCCCAATTGAGAGGATTTTCGTTGAGAAGGTGAGGTCGCTGTCGGTCAGAGTTGATGTGCGACAACAACAACGGAAACGTTAGGGCGACTTTCTGTGTCATAACAAAAATATTGATAAACGTCACCTTCCTCTTCTATCTAGACGTTTGACTGGCACCACCCGAATATGCGGTTTGAATAATTTCATGTCGTTGTCTTTTTTATTCCACGGTTTAGCGTCGTCATTATTATGACATCAAAAGCTGTTGACGATAATTAAAAATTATGTTCAATACAGTGAAAACAACTAGGGTCCAAAAGAAATCATTTAAAGGTGTTAGACAGTAAATGTTGTATTTAGTGTTTAGTTTTGGATATCAGTTTCTGTACGTTGAAGTCAACCTTACTCTCCACACCGCAACAGCATAACCTAACAGTAGTGATTGAACGCGACTGCTGAAAATATAGCTGTCAATGACGACGTTTTTAAGGTGTCTAACTAGATGTGACGCTTCTTAGTAAGGCTGTGGACACCTTGATCCGGTCGCTGGAGATACTAGACAGAGAAGCTCACCAGTTTGGACTTGAGGTCAACTGGGTCAAAACCAAGATTCAGATAACGGCAGTGCCTCCCCGACAATGGACCACGTACAGGTAGCGGGAAACACGGTAGAACGAGTTGAAGGGTTCACCTATCTCGTATCGAATATTGCACCGGACGGTAGCAGCGAACCCGAGGTCAGACGCCGAACGGCAATAGCACGCGACTGTATGATCAGCCTTGATCTGGGTATCTGGAAAACAAGCATACGGTACGACTTCACACCAAGATCCGATTGTTCACAGCCTATATACTACCAGTTCTTCTGTACGGAGCCGAAACCTGGACACTCACAGTGGCCCTTGAGTAGAAACTGAACGCCTTCCAACAATGGTGTCTACGGCGAATCTTGAGAATACCGTGCACTGCACATTATAACCAATGCAGAAAATATACACATGTACAGGACAACAGCCAATCTCGGAGATGATACAAGCACTGTCACTATGCCCGAAGCGAAGAACGCCAGGACCATGCAAGAGAGCTCTGCGCGCCATGATCCGCGACCCTCCAAAGACCTGGAAAAGACCGGTTGGACTACCGAGACACACATGGACCCTGACGGTTGACGCTGACCTGCGGCCGCTGAACTTTGGACTTAACTATCAGATACGGATATTCTGCCCTTTTAATGTGAGCAGATATCCTTCTGACCTCTATACGTAGACGAATGTTTCTTCAGAAGTTTATTGTCATTGACTTCATGAATGTCACTTCAACGAACATACACGAATACTCCGAATACTCCTTCGTGTAGTCTGCCATAGTCTTTTATTCCATCTCTCTCCACAATCCTCTCAGAGACTCAACCATTAGACAGCCTGCAGCCACTCCCATCTATCCCATAGATGGATCCTTATTACCACATGTGCCCTATCTTTTGCTACTTCCTAGTTACTATGTCCCTATCCCAATTCTTCCATTCGTCCTTCTTATCCCTGCTTCCATGCCACTCCTTCACGTCCATCATTTCCCTTCTACTTCTACCCTGGAACCTTCATGTCCATCATTTACGCTTCTGTACTGCCCTTGAATATATTATCTCTTATCGACCATCGATTTAAATAAAATAAAATCAAATCAGGAACTTCTGCATACAGCTGTATTCAAATGCATTGTATAATTATTATGGAATTTCCTAATTACATCCACGACTGAAGTTAAACACCTTTAAAAATGTTCAATTTTCAGCTACATATTCACCAGTCGCTTTCATTCGCTACATGAAAAAACAGTTCCCATCTTGTACAAGTATTAAGGTCGACGTCAACTGAACCGACATCGCAAGATGTCGCATAAATATAAATGCACAACCCAATGTCGATTTCAATTGGTGCCAGTCCAAATACTGGTCTAAGGAGGATGACGACGCCAATCATCTATGAATCATGACACAGCGTCATTTTACATAAACTAACCCCAACCAATCTCTAGAGTCTAGTCTTTCTCAGTTTAGGGGATTTTCATTGAATAGGTGAGGTCGCTGTCAGCCATTAGATATTGAAAAGTACTGCTCAGCTGTGTTGTGCATAATTAATAATGTTTAGTTAATGTGACGCCTTTTAAGTTTAGTTGAATAGTATTGTCATGTATTGTGTTCAGTTTTTGTTTATTCATAGTTTTATTGTGGTTTGTCCTACTGTATGTATGCTCTTAGATTTATATATCGCGCTGTAAGTAGCTCGAAAAAGCGTTGCAGTTGTAGTGAATTATATTGTTTCTATTGCACTGTGCTGCATTGTATCGTACTTTGTGGTGTTTCATATCGTATTGTTTGTGTTTCGCTGCTTGGTTATGGACCAATACTTTTTATTTACCTATTAATCTATTCATTTTTTTCATATTTACACCTGATTTTAAAATGTTCTTTTTATGCAGTTGTAACCGAAGGTGGTTGCTCAGTTGTAAATGATTTTTTCGATCGCCTGTTCGCTGTCCTTTCCAGCTGCCGTACACCTCATTTTAAAAATTGTACTTTTTGTGTAATTGTAACTACCTGTACAGGTGGTTGCTTAGTTGTTCAATAATTTCTTCGTTTCCCTTCTCGCTGTTCTTTCCAGCTGCCGTACGTGGAGATAACATTCTCGGATTCCCTCAGACGACGCTCTGAGAAACGTTCTGTTCTCGTCGACGACTGTGACCCCATCATTGACCCATCCTCCACCTCCAACTCCTCCTCCTGCACCTCCTCCAACAATCGCCAACATCACTGCTGCTGCCACCCGCTCATCATCGATTTCCGTTAACTCGGCTGGAACTGGGTCATCGCCCCCCAGCGTTCCCACGACGGTCGTTACGAGGTGAAGCTTTTTTAAATTGCAATTTCACAATCTCGACTTCGTTCAGCCTTAACCACATCGCATTCTGAATTCCGATGCCACTCCTGAACGATTCAACCAACTGAACTACATCATCTGCTGAATTAGAATGCCACTCATGATAAACATCCAGACTGATCAGCATCGTATGCTGAATTTTAATGCCACTCCTCATCAATTTGTATGTATCTAGACACTAAAAGCCTTGAAGGGTAATAACAACAAGTTCATTTTATATAGAAATAATGCTCACAGAATTGTAAAGGTCACCACTGGCGGACTCTCATGCACACGTAGAACGCTGTTCTTTCTCCGTTCAGCTCCGTTCAGATCTGACAGTTTACGGTATTCCTTTCCACCAGTTCAGTTCCATCACCTCGTCGTATCTTCTAGTCTGAATCACACCCTCTGTTGAATTTCTCTCCATTCAGAAGCAGTTAATGCAGCTGAACCACATCATGGGCTGAGTTTTTATGCCACTTCTTAGCCTTCCAACCATCTCGCCTTTGTTTTGACCGCTATTTTAAATAGCGCCTTTAAAATTTCGAAACTCCGATGCCACTCCTTTTAACCTAAATCTCTAATAATAATAATGATGATGATGATGATGATGATGATGATGATGATGATGATGATGATGATGATGATGATGATGATGATGATGATGATGATGATGATGATGATGATGATGATGATGATGATGATGATGATGATGATGATGATGATGATGATGATGATAATAATAATAGTAATTATAATAATAATAATAATAATAATAATAATAATAATAATAATAATAATAATAATAATAATAATAATAATAATAATAATAATCTTTTCTTTATTTAAACGCCTGCTAACCGCACCGGGCTGTACAGTGAACATACATATAGTATTATAGTAGAAACAGCAGCCACGAAGGGCGCCTTACATACATGTATACAGTAGAAGCACATGATAACAGTTTTATAGGAGTCGAAAATAACTGTTTATACGGCAGCCAGCAGGGCGCCTGAAACGGCCTACTATTCAATTAACCACGACCGCCACCCAGCGAATAGAAGGCTGAATAAACCTTACGGGTCTACGAGATTCGATCTTGGTACCTACTGCTCTTCACGCCAGTGTGTTATCCATTATTCTACGGGCCTTGAACTAGCCTGAGAGGCAGCCATTTGTATGAAGTGTTAGCGACTTCATTTTCTTAGCCTTGGTATATGCAAGCGGATGGCCAGTCCTCACCCTCGTCGTCTCATCTTTCCGCCGACAGTGTACGGTCAGTGAACTCGTTGTAGCTGAATCGGACAGGAGGCGCAGGTGGAGCAGAAATCTCGAACCAACTTCCTGCCCTAGCGGGGATTTTAACTCCCGACCTCTCGAATGACAGACTAGCACGCTATCCACTACACTGTCGAACATCCCCACTAAATAATTCTTCTATATACAGTTGTATAATATAATATAAGTATAGAAGTTCATGATTAAAAAAATCACGACTGAAGTTAGACATTTTTAAAGAAATCCATTCTCAGTTAATTATCAATTATATCAATCGCTTTTGCCAAAAGAACGGTGAGAACTGTTCAAAATAATTTCTGCCTAGGTCAACGGCCTTTGTTGCCACAAATTTCGTTAAACTCTAAACAATGACACATAAAACCCTAAGTTCCTGTTAGACACCTTTTAAACGCCGTCATTCGTAGCTATAATAATGACAAGTCGCGTTTAATCTTTGGGGATGACTAGAGACAGCGGTTAAGGTCGACGTCAATTGAACTGACATTCTAAAGATGTCCCTAAGCAATAAATTCTCATACACAAATCAAAGCCAATATCAGGTGGTGCCAGTCCGAATGCTGCTTTAAGGAGGAGGGCGACACTAATTATCTTCATGACATGGCAGGAACTACATGTAACAACCAATCTCTAGTCTAGTGTATCTCAGTTTAGAGGATTTTCCTTGAGAAGGTGAATTCGCTGTCAGCCCTAATTCGTCTGTCAGCCCTAAGATGTCGAAAAGCACTGTTCCGCTGTGTTGTACTTTAATTAATCATGTTTAATTAATGTGACGCCTTTTAAATGTTTCACAAAAACGCTGTAATTGTATTGTATTGTCATGTATTGTGTTCTATTGCTTTTCACAGTTGCATAGTGTTTTTTGCATTGTATTGCATGTATGCTTCTAGTATTTACATAGGCCTATCGCCAGGTGAGTAGTTCGGAAAAACGTTGCAGTCGTATTGCATCCCATTGTATTGCATCGCATTGGATTGTATTGCACTGTACTGTATTATATTGTTTTGTATTGCATTGTTCAGCATTGTATTATTTTGTGTTGTATTTATTGTACTGTTTGTGTTTCACTGCATGGTTCTGGCCAACAGGCTATTTTATTTCGATTCTCTTCTTCGACGACCAGAGGACAGTCGTGTTCCGGAAAGTGGCCGCGATTGTCTCTACGAGGTGCAGCAGCACCTAGTTCGACGGATGAGGACCTCGTCTTCTAGGCTTAGCCACACCTTTGGCCGAATTGCAGTTCCGACATCTCGTCTTCGTTCAGCCTGAAATACATCGTATGTTGAATGTCAATGCCACTCCTAATAAGTTTATATGTACGTAGACAGTTAAAGCCTTTAAGGGTGTATCAAGAGTTTGCGCTCGTAATAGCAACAAGTTCATTTCGTACAGAAACAATGATCAAAGAATTGGAAAAGTCACCGCTCGCAGACTGTCATGCACACGTAGAACCCAAGTTAGCTCCGCTCAGTTGTGACAGCTGAGTTGACGATACTCAGTTTTTATCAATCGCTTGTGCCAGAAGAACGAACTTTAACATCCCAATCTAATCGCAAGGTTCACTTGCCGCATTTTCTGCAGGGAAGATAGGATATTCGTCGAAGCAACTTACATCCACATCATTAAACACTAAACAATGCCCTGGACTCATCTTTAGGTCAAGGTCCACTTTAATCCACAAGATGTCGCTAAACTGCTGCATTAAATGATGAACTTCCATAAATAGTTGTACTGTAATGTATTGTATATAGAAATTCATGATTAAATCCACGACTGCAGATAGACACCTTTAAAACGTGGCCGCCCTCAGCTACATATACGCGCTATCGTGCTCAGTCGCTAGAAACAACTATCCACTATACTACGTAAGTTGAGGTCGACGTTAACAGGTCTGACAGCCACAAGATGATGATGGGCAATAAATATTAACACACAAATCAATGCGCTTGTCAGGGGTGCCAGTCATAATGCTGGGTTAAGGAGGAGGGCGATGCAAGTCCTCTTCGTGACACAGCGTCGCTATACAGAAACTAACGCCAACCAATCTCTAGTGTATCTCAATTTAGAGGATTTTCGTTGAGAAGGTGAGGCCGCTGTTAGAGAACCTGTTATGTATGTCAGCCATAATCGTATCGTATCAAGTAATTTATAAGGCGCTTCTCGCAGCATGAACTATTCACAGCGTCGTTATATAGCAACTAACATCAACCTTTCCCCATTCATTCATAGATTTATATAGCGCCACTTCAAGGGATCTACTCAAAGGCGCTCCCGACTCCAGCACGGCGAAAAAGAGGAGTTTTCATGCGTACATAGAAGGTACAAGAGGAAGACCTAGGATGTAGGCGCAGCTCAGGAGGAAGGCCATTCCATATGGTCGGGCCGACCACCGAGAAGGCGTGGGTCTGCATCATAACAGTGAGGGCTATGTAATTCAGTTGAGAGTGTTTACGTTGAGCAGGTGAGGTCGCTGTTAGATGACCTGTCTGTCAGCCAAAAGATGTTGAAAGGCACTGTTCCGATGTCTTGTGGTTAATTAATAATGTTTAATTAATGAGAAACCTTTTAAATACCTCACAAAAGCACTACAATTGTGTTGTATCGTCGTGTATTGTGTTGTATTGCTTTCTAATAGTTGTATTATGTTGTTTTTTGTATTGTGTGTGTTTTTAGAATTCGCCCTGTAAGTAGCTTTGAAAAGCCTTGCAGTTGTATTGTATCGCATCGCATTCATGGAGTTGTTTTGGATTGTATTGCATTGTATTGCATTGTATTGTACTGCTTTGTGTTGCATTGTATTTTATGGCTTTTTATTGTATGGTATTGCAATGTACTGCGCTGTATTGTTTTGTTTTCTAGTGCACTGTATTCCATTATATTGTTTTGTATTGCACTGTACTGCATTGTATTGTACTGCTTTGTATTGTAATGTATTGTATTGCTTTGTATGGCATTGTGTTGTATAGATTTGTATTGCATTATATTGCATAGTATTGTATTGCATTGTACTATGCGGCCTCGGCACAATAAGCTACCGATAAACAGTGGAAACTGCTGCTACTACGCGTATCTGGTTGTGGCAGTTCCAAGCCCAAATACAACCTTTAATTCATTTTTTAAAATTAGTTTGTTCGTTTTCTACACGATGCTCATTATATTTAATAAATTAAAGGAACTAAATAGTAATACGATAATTTCCATAGCATCGTCAGGAGCAGGCTATACTTCTCGGATGCTTTAGAACAGTGGTTCCCAAGATCTTTTGATGGAGGGCAAAGTCTTACTTTTAAAATATCATGGCGGGCCACAGAGATCTGAGGAGCCATCCTCAGTTGCTTTCATTGTGGACGAATGCGTGCGCTAGAGCGCCAGCAAATAGTGGTCTCTGGGGAAGCGTCGTAAGTTTCCCCATGCGCAGCATTTGGTAACATCTGACATCGAATGGAACATGTTTTTGGCATATTGTCAGTGCCAATTTACAACAATGCAAGATAAAACACGCGTTTTTCAGCGGAAGTATAATAAGATGCATACTGCTTGGTGCAAGGGTAACTCAGATACTTTCATATCAGATCAATGTTAAGGCAATAATTAAAGATATCGTTTGAACATTGTTAAATTTGAAAATGCAAAATTGTTAATATCGGTAAAATTGAAATCAAATCTCAAATTTGTGTTAATTAAATTTTAAATGCAGAAGTTCCAGCAATGCATTCATTTTAATTCTGAATATTTATTATTTTAATTTTTCAAAAGTATTTATTGAAGATGAATCAGTTTTAATGAGATTTATGTGACTGCAGATTAGAAGCTAGTTTATCAATGTCTTGTTGTAGGTTCGTAGTGGCAAGTATCATCAATACATTCAAATTTGAGTCAGTGAGGCGCGCTCGATTTTTGTTTTTTATAAGTTTCATCGCTGAAAATGATTGTTCACATCTGTACGTGCTCCCAAAATGAAATTGTCAATAATCAAGAATGAAAACATGCACGTCTTTTTCAACGGAAGTGTAAATACGCTGCATAGAGCTTGACGAAAAGTGAACTAAGATTGAAACAAAATAATAGAACGGAAGTGTAAATATGCTGCATAGAGCTTGACGAAAAGTGAACTAAGATTGAAACAAAATAATAGAAAAAAAGAACTTAACTTAAATCGAAAATAAAGAAAACAAGGTAATTTAATTTTTTTCAAAATTTGTGAGTGACTGTCGCGGGCCACATTCAAAGGATTGGCGGGCCACTTTTGGCCCGCGGGCCACGGTTTGGGAACCACTGCTTTAGAATGTCAACTGTACAATAAATACTATGAGTTACATAATAGGCTGAACGTCCAATCGTCATCATCTGGCGATTAAATGCGATTAACGATTATTTATAGCCGGGAATGAAAGCGTTTAAAAGGTGTCTAACTGGAACTGGGTTTTATGTAGCAATGTTTCTGTACCACTATCAGTAGCAAACCTCTTCTACGATGCTTTACACGGTCCACTGCAAATTATAAGAGTTACATAGCAAGGTGCAGTTTTAACTGATTAACCTAGTTGCTTATTAAAATTAACTAGGCCTTCTGATTATCTGGTATAGTACTTCTCCGCTACCCGAGTTTAATGTGTTTTTGCGACATCTAATGGCTGCCAGGATTATTTCTGACACAAGTTATCATACCTTGGAAGCTCACGACGCAGAGAGTAGAGAGTTCGCTTAATCGCGGCAGTATTGTGTGTAATACATGGCAAGGATTGAGCAAAATACTAGCAAAGAGGCTAGCGTCAGCATTATTGCTAAGTGCTTCAAATGAGCGGATGATGAAGGCAAGTACTTCTGACGCACCCGACTCCGAATTATTCGCTCCAGGGAGGAGCCCTCGCAAAACCCCACCACACAGGCGAGCAGTAAGACATCCTGATAACTGTAATGGCGCGTACAACGTCAAATAAACAGTCCCCCCAAAAGCCAATGCGACCTCCAAAGTCAGGTGTTTGATGCGGCTAGAAAACCCAAATTTCTCATTAAGCTCGACACCCAATATGTTAGGTGTGTGTACCCTAGCGATATAATCCAGAATGGGAGGTGAAGCCATACCAATGGTTCCCCGAGGCGCGTGAATATTATTTCGCTGGAATTGCTCGTGTTAAGACTTAGGTTGCAACTGTGTGCCCAGGCAGTAATGTGTTCGAGTTCCTTCTCAATGGCAGTGATGCCTGATGCGGAGACGGCAAGGTAACAATCATCGGCATATTTAAAATACAATGCAACACAACTGTACATAGAAATTCATGATTTAACACAACTGTACATAGAAATTCATGATTTAACACAACTGTACATAGAAATTCATGATTTAACACAACTGTACATAGAAATTCATGATTTAACACAACTGTACATAGAAATTCATGATTTAACACAACTGTACATAGAAATTCATGATTTAACACAACTGTACATAGAAATTCACGATTTAACACAACTGTACATAGAAATTCACGATTTAACACAACTGTACATAGAAATTCATGATTTAACACAACTGTACATAGAAATTCATGATTTAACACAACTGTACATAGAAATTCATGATTTAACACAACTGTACATAGAAATTCATGATTTAACACAACTGTACATAGATATTCATGATTTAACACAACTGTACATAGAAATTCATGATTTAACACAACTGTACATAGAAATTCATGATTTAACACAACTGTACATAGAAATTCATGATTTAACACAACTGTACATAGAAATTCATGATTTAACACAACTGTACATAGAAATTCATGATTTAACACAACTGTACATAGAAATTCATGATTTAACACAACTGTACATAGAAATTCATGATTTAACACAACTGTACATAGAAATTCATGATTTAACACAACTGTACATAGAAATTCACGATTTAACACAACTGTACATAGAAATTCACGATTTAACACAACTGTACATAGAAATTCATGATTTAACACAACTGTACATAGAAATTCATGATTTAACACAACTGTACATAGAAATTCATGATTTAACACAACTGTGAACTGAGTTTTGTGTACAGTCTTGCAGTGCGAGATATTAGCGTATATATTTAGTGCGCTTACTTTAGTTTCACGTGTATATGTATATATGATAAATGCATAACGTTTAATTGTACTGTCTTAGTGACACGCGCGGCCGGCCGATCTGGGCAGCGGCGCGCTATATGTATATTATAAGATTTCGCTTATGCGCATAGAAGACAGGTGTGTCAAAAGGCGCGAAGAATTATGCTGACTAGAGAAGTTTGAATTCGAGTGTGTTCGCTGTAGTAGTGTGGCTGACTAGTCGAGTTGTAATCGAATTGAGTTCTGTCTGTTTGTTTCTTATTAAACTAGAAGATATTAAACTGTGTTGCTGATTAATTCAGGTTATACTTATACGTAGAATTAGCATTCGAAAAGTGAACGTTAAATAGGCGTTAAGTACGAAGAGAACAAGGATTTAATCAGAAGGATTGTCAACGGAAGGATTGGGTTGACATTATTGGTGGCAGTGACGGTGTGGATAAGAACTCACGGTGGATAAAAACTCACGGTGGAACAGCGTCGGTGTGGATAAGAACTCACGGTGGATAAGAACTCACGGTGGATAAGAACTCACGGTGGATAAGAACTCACGGTGGATAAATACTCACGGTGGAATAAATACTCACGGTGGATATAAACTCACAGTGGATAAAAATTAACGTTATCACCTCCTTCGGCGGATAGAAGAATCTACGAAGGTGATTGAAGAATTTACAACGGTGTTAGAAGAATCTACGACGGTGTTAGAAGAATCTACGCGTTGTTGCTGTGTGACGAGTTTACGATATCAACGACGGTGGAACACGAGAAACGGTATAAAAAATTTCGTTGTTTTCCACGAACAAATATAAAAGAAATCCCGTTTGTTTATCGATTCACACACCAAGAAAAACCGTGACTTCTTTGAAAAGAGAAATCACCAAAGTAAACAAGTAAGATGGAGAAACTAAGTTCTGAAAGACAAGCAGATATTAAGAAGATGTCTACGGAAAGGCTGAAACAGCGTTTGTTGAAAGCCGGTTTTAAAGAAGAACAATTAGAAGGTATGTCACGTGGTGACATGATGCAGGAACTCGCCGATGTGTGGGTTAAAGAAGAAGTCGAAGAAGAAGGTGCCGTTGGCGGTGCCGTAGAAAAGGCTATTGGAAAACCTCCTGCGCCTATGTCTATGGAGATGTTGATGCAGTGGATGATGATGACTAGGCAGGAAGAGAAAGATAGAGAGGAGAAACGTAGACAAGAAGAGAAAGATAGAGAGGAGAAACGTAGACAAGAAGAGAAAGAAAGAGAAGATAAACGGAGACAAGAAGAGAAAGAAAAAGAGGATAGACGAAGACAAGAAGAGAAAGAGCTAAGACAGGAAGAATTACGTCTTCAGAGAGAGAAAGAAGAGAAAGCGGAACTTGCAAGGCAAGTAGAATTGCGCTTGCAAAGAGAGAGAGAAGATAAAGCAGAACAAGTGCGTAAGGCAGAACTTGAATTGCAAAAGAATCAGTTTGAGATTCAGTTAGAACAGTTGAAAAGAGATAGGGAAGATGCTGAAAGAAGAAGATTGGAGCAGATGATTGAATTTGAAAGAGCTAGAAAAAGTGATGAAGAGGTTCGTCAGCAACAGATTGAAGCAAAGAGAATGCGTGAAGAAGAAAAAGAAAAAGCGCGAACGTTAGAGTTAGAACGCGCCGAACAGATCAGACAAGAAGAACTCAAATTTCAGAAAGAAAGTTTGGAAAAGGCAGAGGCAGAAAGACAAGAACGTCTGAAACTGGAGAAATCAAAATTGACATTGAAAGAAACGCAAATGAGAGAAGAACGGGAAGCAGAAAGAAGGAAACAGCAAGAAAGTGAAACTTTGGTGTCAAAAATTTAGAAAATAGGTGATGCAATGAAGCATGTATTGCCTCAAATGCCAACTGATATGATGGAGGTGCCATTATATTTTGAAACAGTCGAGAACGCGTTTCGTAGTTTTGCTGTGGAAAAGCCGTTTTGGGTGAAATTATTACTACCATTGATGACGCCGAAAGCTCGAACCGTTCTGAATAGATTGTCATACGATGATCTAGACAATTATGATAGAGTCAAGCAGCACTTATTAAAAGAATTTAAATTGACCTCGAGAGAATACAGAGCCAGATTTGTGGATGCTAAGAAGACGACAGAAGAGACTTATACGATGTTTACGGCAAGACTGAAGAACTTGCTAAACTATTACGTGAGAAGTCGAAACGTGAACAGAGAGTATGATACGCTCTTTGATTTGCTGGTAGCGGATAAGCTAAAAGAATGTTTACCGCCAGGTCCACTACAGTTTGTATTGTCGAAGGAAGGAACTGACTGTCTCCAAGCTAGTGCAGTGGCAGACTTAGCAGACATTCATGTAAACAATCGAATTGGGTTTGCATTTCCAAATATAAACAGTTATCCTTCTCAACGTTCCGTAAACCAAAGCCAGAGTGGAAAGTGGAGAAGTAATCCAGGAACAGGGAATCAGTTCAAAGGTAAAGAAGTCAAGGCTAGTGTCCCTGTACCCAATGAGACCAGAGAAGTGACGTTTGGTCGTCAGGGATTTAACAAATCGTCAGCGCCGTTTGCCAAGAGGGAAGGCAACACATCGTTTACGCAGTATAAGAGATATGAAGGCAATGAACAACGAGGTATGGTGGTGAAACGTTGTCACAACTGTGGTTCAGACAAACATTTGGTTAAATTTTGTCCAGTTCCAGTGGCAGCAGCTAGTTCTAGCAGAAATCAAGAACACACAAGGGTGAATTTGATTCAAGTGGTTAGTGATACAGATAATCAAACCGCGAGTCAAGAAAACCAAGAGACTGAAGTAAAGTCAGTAATGAAATGTGGTATTCAAAAAGAAATTCTATTGGATGCTGAAATTCAGAGAGAAGTCATAGGAAAAGATGACAGTCGAATATTGAAGAAATCGTTCTTGCAATATGTCGAGGTTGAAATTCGTGCAGTAGACGGTAAAGAGCCAGTGAAAGTCAAAGCACTGAGCGACTCGGGTGCAGAGATTCCGGTGATTAGTGAAGAATTACTGGAAGGCATGAAGGTGGAACAAATTGGAAAAGTGAATTTGCAATGTGTGGCAGGAGATGCCATTCCTGCGAAGTTAGTGAAAGTGGATGTTAGATTGTGTGGTAGTGACGTGGAAGAAGAGGGATTTCCGCGTAAAATCCAGTGTTCACTTACACCTTATGTCACCTTGATGTGTGCTAGTATTGCAAAGATGGGCAGTACAGAAAGATTCTTGTTGCATCCAGAGATAATTGCCGAATTAAAAGCCGTACCACAGGTGAAGGTAAAAACGATACAAGGAGATGTGAGGTACGAGCAAATGTAATGACGAGAGCGCAGAGTCGGAAACAGGAAATGGTAGATGTTGATGAGAAGAATGAAAATGGAAGTTCAAGTGATGAGGAAAACGAAAGTAATGAGCAACGAGGCTTATCGCGAGATGGTGTAATAGCAGAGATGAACGAGCAAGAGATGGCTGCATGCGAGAATGGCACATTAAATGAAACGGAAGAAGACAATGAATGTGATGTGGGGATAGGAGACTTGTATAGAGATGAAGAAATGGACGAAGAACAAAAGGTGCAGATTGCCGATTCGAAGAAGTTCGAAGAGCAACAGAGAAAGGATGAATCGTTGAAGCCGTGGTGGAAGTTAGCACAAGAGAAAGAATCTGAATTCTGTGTGATCAACGGTTTATTGCATAAGAAATATCAGATATTAGACCAGACGATATATCAACTAGTGTTACCAAAAGAGAGACGAATTAAAGTGATGGAATTGGCGCATGAATCGGTATTTGGAGGACATCTAGGAGAAGAGAAAACAAGAGAACGAATAAAATTATCTTTTGTATGGCCAAAGATGAGAAGAGACATTGTGAAATTTTGTAAGTCTTGCGAGAAGTGTCAACTAAAGGCAAGGAGTCTGGTGATGGATAGAGTACCTATCACTCCGGTCTCAAGAGAAGAGGTCGCCTTCAAGAGAATGACGATGGACCTCGTTGGCCCGATCGATCCAGTATCTGCTGCAGGTCACAAGTATTGTTTATGCATTGTGGACTCGTGCACCAGATGGCCTACAATCTTTTTATTGAAATCGCTGACAGCGAAGGCTGTGTGTGAAGCGTTGACGGAACTGTTCATGAACGTTGGTGTACCGTCAGTGATTACAAGTGACCAAGGAACGAACTTCACAGCCAGTTTGACAAGAGAATTTCTCAATTTAATGGGCTGTAGTCCACGATTCGACACACCAGGACACCCAGAGGCTGCTGGATTAGTAGAAAGATGGAATCAGACATTTAAAAAGATGATCCATCATGTGATAATAGACAACCCGAGGAAATGGCATAAGATAATTCCTTTCACAGTGTGGGCATTACGAGAAGTACCGAATGCAACTACTGGAGTATCACCATATATGCTTGTCTATGGGAAAATTCCGAGAGGACCATTGGCAATATTAAAAGAGAGTTGGACTAGAGAAATAAACTTACCACCTCATGTTGGAGTTAAGCCAGAAAAGTATTTGAAAGAACTCAAAGAAAATATGGAGAAAGCATTATTGTTTGCAGAATCTTACTCTCGAGAAAAGCAATTACAATACACGAATCAGTATAACAAGAGAGCAAAGCACAAAGAATTTGAAGCTGGTGAGAAAGTCATAGTTTTGTATCCAACGTCAACAAACAAACTTATTTCTCGATGGCATGGTCCATGTACGATCATACATCGAAGATCAAAGTACTCTTTGTCGTGGTCTACGCGGGTGCATGCATCAAGGGAAGAAAACCGACGCGTCAACAAGCTTGTTTACAACGCACGGAAATTTCTGCAGCAAGCTGTCAACATTAATTCGGTGCATGCAACAAGGATATACGTGTTCAGTAGGACTTTCCAGGGAAAAGTACAGTGACGTCACAGAACGTTCTGGAATCCGGGAGAACTCTATATAAGATAGACCTGATGTACATTGGGGGCCTTTTGACGAAGATTTGTAAACGTTGAAACATTGATCGTATAACGTTCAATCGAGACCAGCCAACCTGTGTGCTGTCTACGATTGTGATATTTGATAGACGAGTTGACTTACTCTACACTTAATCGACTTTATTTTTAAATAAAGATCTTTTAATAGTTCCTTCGTTGGTTCGTCGTTGCGATCGAAGGAGTCGACCACGACATTATTGGTGTCAGAAGTGGGATCATCGGTGTTGGATCCGGTGAAGAAGACGCGAGCCGGCGGAGGAAGGAGTCAACCCGGAGGATCAAGAGACGGTCTGTTCCAGACAGCGAGCGGATCGAGACGCCTTTCTACCGTGGGAGACGGGTGAATCGGCATACGACAGTCGGACGGACGAAGTGCGTCGTTCGGCTGAGACAGCAGAAGACAGCAGTCAACATACGGGTAAGATCCTAGGTGTTGTCGTGGCTGAGAAGGAGAAAAGAGAGTGGAGTTGCAGCCGAGTGGGAGGCAGCCATTATTTCTCTTTCAATATCTGCTGATTATTTCTTTGAAATTTGATCCATTGTTGTGATCGAGGCCAGACTTGCGTGAGCTTGTATAGTTTTTGCGTACTTGGCGAGTGTACTTCTTTGGATACTGAATAGTTGCACTTTGGGTTGTGGAATTTTCCTTTTGTGTGGCGGGTTTGCCGCGTGGTGTCTGTTTTTTTTGTTGATTGTTGTTGACTGACTGTTTGTAAAAATGGAAGCGTTGACAACAGAGATGCAAGCGAATATTCGCAAAATGTCGTCTGAGCGCCTTAGGGTGTATCTTATGAAGGCAGGAAGGGACGAAGATGATGTTATGTCATGGGATCGAAATCAATTAATGGAAGAATGGGCCATGGAGATTGGAAAAGAGGAAGAGGAATTTAAGGGTAGTCCAATATCTCCAACAGGAGTGGATTACGAGCTGCAGAAGCGCCGTCTGGAGTTCGAAATCCGTAAATATGAAGAACGGAAGGAGAAGGAAGAAAGAGAAAGGGAGGAACGGAAGGAGAAGGAAGAAAGAGAAAGGGAGGAACGGAAGGAGAAGGAAGAAAGGGAGGAAAAGAGGAGAGAGGAAGAAAAGAAAGAACAAAGGGAGAAGGAAGAAAGAGAAAGGGAGGAACGGAAGGAGAAGGAAGAAAGAGAAAGGGAGGAACGGAAGGAGAAGGAAGAAAGAGAAAGGGAGGAACGGAAGGAGAAGGAAGAAAGGGAGGAAAAGAGGAGAGAGGAAGAAAAGAAGGAACGGAAAGAGAAAGAAGAAAGAGAAAAGAAGGAACGGAAAGAGAAAGAAGAAAGGGAGAGGAAGGAAAAGCAGGAAGAACGAAATGTTAGAGATTCTTTAGCAAGTCGTACTAAGCGTTATAGTGATGCCCTCAAGAATATTCTTTGGAAATTTCCTTCCGACCCTATAGAAATTCCAGGTTTCTTTGATCACTTGGATGGTTTGTTTAATGTGTATGAGGTGGATGAAGATGTTAGAGCAAAATTATTGCTAGCCATTTTAAGTGAAAGAGCTAAGGCATTAACCATGCGCCTTACTGAGGCACAGCTCCATGACTACAAATTCCTGAAGGAGTTTTTGCTAAGGGAGTTTAAGATAAGCCCTTCAAATCTTAGAGCCCGATTTTGGTCGTTGCACAAAGCATCGGACGAATCATTTACGATCTATTCATCCAAATTGCGTGTGGCTCTTATGTATTATTTGAAAAGTAGAAAGATAACTGATGAGTTTGATAAACTTGTAAGTTTATTGGTTGCGGATCGGCTTAAGGAGTCCTTGTCGAAGGCTTGTTTAGATTATATCTTGGCCCAAGAAAAAGAGGAGTGGTTGAGCTGTGAAGACATAGCTAATGCGGCTGACATTTATGTAGCGTCGCATGATGGTGGGAATGACTTAGTATGCCGTAGTCATCCGACACCGAAGTATAACAATTGGATGAGAGGTCAACCACATGTTCAAGTCAATAACCAGACAGCTCAACCCAAGTCTCCCAAACCGGAAATAAGGGGTGAAGCCAAGATAGGTGCGAGGGTGTCTCAGGAGGAGGCCAAGGTAAAGGGTCTCTGTTTCCTATGTCATCAGAAGGGTCATATGGCAAGGGAGTGCCAGACCAAACCAAGTTCTAAAAAGGTGAGTACTTGTATATTTGGGAACCCAACTGAAGAAGTGATCGACTTAGTTGTTGAGAAGGTCAACGTGTTGCATGAGATACCTGAACAGGTAAAGCAAGGGAATTTATTGGATAATTCTAAACCAATAGGGTTGGAAACTGCTGTAAGGGTATACGAGAATAGTATTGATGGATTACACGAGAGGTCGTATATCAATGTACAGATTGAAGATCTCCCTTCTCAGCCAGCATTATCTGATTCAGGAGCAGAAATTTGTTGTATTGATAAGAAATTAATTGAGTCACTAAACTTACCCGTGATTAAACGGATTAATATAATTGGTTTTCAGGGAGAAGGATGTAAGGCAGATGTAGTATACCTACAAATGAAATTAGCTAATTCAATGGAAGGAACGACGAACATTGCGCCATCTTTGTGCGTCATGTTCGCTGCAGTCCCTGAACTAAATGAACGGGTTATTTTGACACCCCATGTTGGGACCTATTAAGGGATAGTTCGCAATATGTAGTGATGGTAGCTGGCGTAGATCGATGTGTACAAATAAATAAAGGGGCAGAAGAAGATAACTTAGGAGTTAATATCGAGAAAAGTAACAGCAACGAATCCTTGCCGTCAGAAGTGAATGAATATTCTCAGGAGCAACTAGTTGATGATTCAGATAATTTTCTTGATGTTGAGTCAACAGAGTTCAAGTCTGATGAGGGAGTAGCGAATAATGATACTTTATTGCGTGAGCAACAGAATTGTCACAATCTTATATCTTGCTGGCAACAAGCGAGACAGAATAAAAATAATTTCTTTATAGATAATAACCTCCTGTACCACAAAGGGGAAATTATGGGACATAAGGTTAATCAATTATGTTTACCGGAAGATAGAATCGAGGTTGTCTTGCGAGTAGCACACGATGCCCCATGTGCTGGGCACATGGCTTTTAAGGCAACGAGAGCCAGGATCAAATTAAACTTTTGGTTTCCAAGAATGGATGAGAGGATTCGCGAATATTGTGCGTCTTGTCAAATTTGTCAACTAAGAACTCCAGTTAAAGTGGCAGATCGAGTCCCGATCACTCCTATTCCGAGGGCGGATGAACTCTGTTTTAACCATCTAAATATGGATTGTATTGGCCCTATGGTAGTGACTGGAGAATCCAACAAATCGAAACCCCAGTACAATTATGCTTTGGTTCTGGTGGACAAATTTTCTCGTTGGCCGATGGCGTATCCTCTTAGATCGCTGAATGCAAAGGGAGTTTGTGAAGCGCTGTTGCAAGTTTTTACAACTTTTTCTATTCCAAGGATCATCAGTTCTGATTGTGGTACCAACTTTACCAGTCGTTTGACGAAAGAATTCTTGCGGCGAATGGGTTGTAGTCCCAGATTTAATACCCCTGGACATCCTGAGGCAGCTGGATTGGTTGAAAGATGCAACCAAAGCTTGAAAACCATGATCTTTAAGCTTGCTCAATCTGATCCTCGTGGATGGCACCAATTGTTACCGTTTGTTCTGTGGAGCCTTAGAGAAAAACCTTCAGGCACGACTCATATTTCGCCATTCACTATGGTTTATGGAACTCTTCCTCGGGGTCCACTTAGTGTGTTGAAGGAATCGTGGGCTGGCGAACGAAAAGTACCTCTTAACTTAGGTAAATCACCCGAAGAGTATCTCCAATCACTGAAGGAAAACCTCGAATTCGCGAAAGTTTATGCAGATTACTATAGTGATATAGAAACAAAGCGGTATGCAGATTATTATAACTTGCGTAGTACTGACAGAAAATACGAAGTTGGAGATAAAGTAGCAGTATTAGCACCAGATTTTGGTAGTTCTAAATTTTATAGTCGATCGCAAGGACCTGCTACCGTAGTCAAGGTTAAATCCCCATATTCTTATATAGTAGAAATAGAGGGAAAACAAAGACATTTACACGCAAATAAGATCAAGCGATACCATGAACGACTCGAACAAGCGATGATCAATAGCTGTTCAGTAATTGTTGATCAAGATGAAGAATTTGGTATAGTAGGGTCAGGTTGTATTGAACCTGATCCAGGTAAGATCGCTGCGATCAATGATATCCATCCTCCAACAACAAAGAAAGAAGTTAGAAAGGTTATGGGTTTTTTCAGTTATTTTCGAAATTTTATACCTGCTTTAGCTGAAAAAGCACGGATAATAACTGATTTGACACGAGATAACATACCTACGAAGGTGCCTTGGGAGCAAAAGCATCAAGAAGCACTAGATAAGTTAAAGGATGATCTCAGTAAAGCTACACAGTTGCATACCATTGATTTCACTAAGGAATTTGGTTTAAGTGTTGACGCAAGTGCCACCGCGGTCGGGTGTTGCTTGTTTCAGTGGACCGAAGAAGGTCAAGAAAAACCAATTGCTTTTGCTAGTCTTAAACTTACAGATACACAGATGCATTGGTCTACAATTGAGAGAGAGGCTTTCGCAGTAATTTGGGCACTTAAACGATTCAAGTCATGGATATTCTTATCAAAGATAATCATTTATTCAGATCATAATCCTTTGTCTTATCTCACAGATGCAAGCCCTAAGAGTGCGAAACTGACTCGTTGGGCGTTAGCATTGCAAGAGTTTAACGTGGACTTTCGATATCGTCCTGGACGTCAAAACACGGTGGCTGATTTCCTCTCTCGGTTGTGACTCGGATGGTGAAGGGGGGAAATAGCCCGACACACAAGGATCAAGCCCGCAAATTGTATAGATAAATTGACTAACTGATGTGTTTTGTTTTGTTTGTATATGCTGTGTCGAGATGGAGTCTGGAGGCCCGGCTTGATCGTGATGACCCGTTCGGGATGGTGCTGAAGACGTGTCATCATCTGAGGGCGGAGGGAATGTCGTGGTCTACGCGGGTGCATGCATCAAGGGAAGAAAACCGACGCGTCAACAAGCTTGTTTACAACGCACGGAAATTTCTGCAGCAAGCTGTCAACATTAATTCGGTGCATGCAACAAGGATATACGTGTTCAGTAGGACTTTCCAGGGAAAAGTACAGTGACGTCACAGAACGTTCTGGAATCCGGGAGAACTCTATATAAGATAGACCTGATGTACATTGGGGGCCTTTTGACGAAGATTTGTAAACGTTGAAACATTGATCGTATAACGTTCAATCGAGACCAGCCAACCTGTGTGCTGTCTACGATTGTGATATTTGATAGACGAGTTGACTTACTCTACACTTAATCGACTTTATTTTTAAATAAAGATCTTTTAATAGTTCCTTCGTTGGTTCGTCGTTGCGATCGAAGGAGTCGACCACGACACTCTTATTTAGTCGATATGGGTGAAAATGGTCGAAAAATAATTCACGCCAACAAGATCAGAAAATATGTTACTCGAGCATTAAGTTGTGGTCTAATCGTTGAAGAAGATGAAGATTTTGGTTCAGTGGTTGAATTACCAATGAGGAATGAGATTCAAGATGACAAGAATTCACTTAACCTCGATCCTGAACAAATTAGCCATTTGACAGTAACTCAGCAAGAACAGTTGTTGAACGTTTTGAACAAATACTGTGACAGATTTTCAGAAAAACCCGGATTATGTACATTGGTTGAACATGAAATTGAACTAAAACCAGGATTTCATGGAAAGGAATTTGCAGCATATCGAATTCCTTTGATTTATCGAGCAGAAGTGGAACGTCAGATCAAAGAAATGTTAAAAACAAACATTATTAAACCATCATCGAGCAGAATGGCAAGCCCTTTGGTAATTGTTAAAAAGAAAGACGGATCTTTAAGACTTGCCTGTGACTACAGATACATTAACTCATTCACAGTGGATTGTAAATATCCGATGCCGATTGTCAGAGACGTTTTGAACAAAGTTGGAAAGTCTAATGTGATTTCTATTTTGGACTGTCGAAGTGCTTATTGGACTTGTCCTGTAAAACAATCTGATCAATGGAAGACAGCTTTTGTAACACATAATGGACTGTATGAATTTACTCGTGTTCCTTTTGGAATGATAAATTCAGGCCGAACTTTTGTTAAGGCGATAAATTTAGTTTTACAGCCTATAAGTGACTTTGCAGAACCGTATGTTGATGACATTGCTGTGCATTCTGACAGTTGGAAAGTTCACTTGCAGCATCTAGATGCATTTTTGATGCAAATGAGATTGCATAACGTTACTTTGAATTTGAAAAAATGCATATTTGGTAAGAGTGAGGTAAGGTTTATCGGTCATGTGGTTGGGTCTGGTAAGATAAAGATGAATCCAGACAGAATTGAAAGTTTGACTAATTTGAAGATCCCAGAAACTAAGAAGCAAGTTAAGCAACTGCTTGGATTTTTTTAATTATTACAGACAGTTTATTAAGGACTTTGCACAGATTGCGAAACCTTTATCTGATTTAACTAGTAAACGTGTTTCTGATAAGATTGATTGGACTGTTGAACATCAGCAAGCATTTGATTTACTTAAAGAGGCTGTGCGATCCAAAGTAGTGTTATATGTTTTTGAAGTGGGAAAACCATTCAATTTGTACTGCGATAGTAGTGTCTTTGCAGTCGGTGCTGTTTTAACACAGATGGACGACAAGGGAATAGAACGCCCTGTGTCATTTATCAGTCAGAAATTAACTGATACCCAGAAGAGATGGGCTACTGTGGAAAAGGAAGCCTATGCTATTGTTTGGGCTTTAAACAAGTTAAAAGAAATTATAATTGGATCGAAAATTTTCATTTTTACTGATCACAATCCTCTTACATATTTGACTGAGTCAATGTCTAAGTCTGCTAAACTTGTGCGTTGGGCGTTAGCCTTACAACTTTTGATGTTGAGGTGAAGTACAAGAAGGGCAGATTGAATGTTATTGCTGATTGTTTGTCAAGGTTATAAGTAATCGTAAGACTGTTTATTGATTAGTTAGATATATATATATATATTTGTTTCATGTATTTTGGTAATTTCGCAAATTTTGAAATTTAATTTGCTCAATTCCAGAAAAAGGAAGGAGGTAATGTGAACTGAGTTTTGTGTACAGTCTTGCAGTGCGAGATATTAGCGTATATATTTAGTGCGCTTACTTTAGTTTCACGTGTATATGTATATATGATAAATGCATAACGTTTAATTGTACTGTCTTAGTGACACGCGCGGCCGGCCGATCTGGGCAGCGGCGCGCTATATGTATATTATAAGATTTCGCTTATGCGCATAGAAGACAGGTGTGTCAAGAGGCGCGAAGAATTATGCTGACTAGAGAAGTTTGAATTCGAGTGTGTTCGCTGTAGTAGTGTGGCTGACTAGTCGAGTTGTAATCGAATTGAGTTCTGTCTGTTTGTTTCTTATTAAACTAGAAGATATTAAACTGTGTTGCTGATTAATTCAGGTTATACTTATACGTAGAATTAGCATTCGAAAAGTGAACGTTAAATAGGCGTTAAGTACGAAGAGAACAAGGATTTAATCAGAAGGATTGTCAACGGAAGGACTGGGTTGACAACAACTGTACATAGAAATTCATGATTTAACACAACTGTACATAGAAATTCATGATTTAACACAACTGTACATAGAAATTCACGATTTAACACAACTGTACATAGAAATTCACGATTTAACACAACTGTACATAGAAATTCACGATTTAACACAACTGTACATAGAAATTCATGATTTAACACAACTGTACATAGAAATTCATGATTTAACACAACTGTACATAGAAATTCATGATTTAACACAACTGTACATAGAAATTCATGATTTAACACAACTGTACATAGAAATTCATGATTTAACACAAATGTACATAGAAATTCATGATTTAACACAACTGTACATAGAAATTCATGATTTAACACAACTGTACATAGAAATTCATGATTTAACACAACTGTACATAGAAATTCATGATTTAACACAACTGTACATAGAAATTCATGATTTAACACAACTGTACATAGAAATTCATGATTTAACACAACTGTACATAGAAATTCATGATTTAACACAACTGTACATAGAAATTCATGATTTAACACAACTGTACATAGAAATTCATGATTTAACACAACTGTACATAGAAATTCATGATTTAACACAACTGTACATAGAAATTCATGATTTAACACAACTGTACATAGAAATTCATGATTAAACACAACTGTACATAGAAATTCATGATTTAACACAACTGTACATAGAAATTCATGATTTAACACAACTGTACATAGAAATTCATGATTTAACACAACTGTACATAGAAATTCATGATTTAACACAACTGTACATAGAAATTCATGATTTAACACAACTGTACATAGAAATTCATGATTTAACACAACTGTACATAGAAATTCATGATTTAACACAACTGTACATAGAAATTCATGATTTAACACAAATGTACATAGAAATTCATGATTTAACACAACTGTACATAGAAATTCATGATTTAACACAACTGTACATAGAAATTCATGATTTAACACAACTGTACATAGAAATTCATGATTTAACACAACTGTACATAGAAATTCATGATTTAACACAACTGTACATAGAAATTCATGATTTAACACAAATGTACATAGAAATTCATGATTTAACACAACTGTACATAGAAATTCATGATTTAAATGCAGCATTATTTAGCGACATATTGAGGATGTCAGTTGAGGACGCCTCAACCAATACGAGGTAATCGCGCACTAATGCTTGTAGGCTGTAGCATAGAACAGATTGAAGAAAATATGGATGAAGATTTAATGAGGGATTCAACTCTAATCACCATCCACCTTAGTCGTCTGCCTGCCAGACCCCATTGGATAATTGACCTGGAACAGATTTCGCACCAAGCCTATCAATTATGTTTTGACTAAGTGCCTGCGAATAAGCTGGTTCCCGCGACTTCGCTTTCTTTCGGCGCTGTAGAAATTCAGAGATAACGATTACGATTACAATGGATGGGTGAATAGAATTGCTTCATTTGCTGTGGCTAATTACTAATTGATTGATTTAATCTTTGAATGAATATTTGATTGATCGCCTTCCGTAATCATCATCGTCTTCAACGGAAGTTGCTGATTCGAGCCAATGAGTGTCATCGGGTGTGAATAAATGATCACCATTTGTTTCATCATTTGTGAAGTTCATGTTTTCCCAAAACTTATTATATCTTCACTCACTGTGTTGTTATATAGCAGTTCTTGATTTAGCCTTTTATATTTTTTCGGCTCAAATATTTTTTAAACGAATGAATTATCTCAAATATAAGGAACTGAAGAAGGAAGTGACAATGCCTGAGCCAGTCTCTAGAGGACGCGATATTCAACTGTTTCCATATATTCTGAATTGACCTGACCTAGTTTCCGTTTAACGACGCTGTGACAAAACGATGATTAGCGTCGACCTCCTCTATATATGATTCGGACTGGCAACACCCGTCAGCAGCATGGATTTTATGCAGCAGGGTGCATTTGTGAGATTTTCGGAGCTGCAATCATGGATTTTATGTAGCTGTGCTTTCTGTTTAGCGACATCTTGTGCATGTCAGTGACGTTGAAGTCAACCATATGCTGCACAGTGGAAAAGCAGCTGTAAGCTAATCCAGCGATTGAGTTAGAGTTGTTTAATGACGTTGTGTCATAACAAAGATGATAAGCGTCGCCCTCCTTTCCCCAGTCTTGCGATTAGCAATACCATAGGCGGAACGATTGTACGCGCATGGCAAATACATAGCTGAGAATGGCGGCAATTAAAATGTGTCTAACTGCAATCGTGGGTTTGATGTAGCAGTAGGTAGGGTATAGCAGTTACGTTGAAGTAGACTTTATGCTCCTTAGCGGGGTTCGAGTATAAATCTACCAATTAATTTTTTCAGCCATAAGATGATGATGATGATGATGATGATGATGATGATGATGATGATGATGATGATGATGATGATGATGATGATGATGATGATGATGATGATGATGATGATGATGATGATGATGATGATGATGATGATGATGATGATGATGATGATGATGATGATGATGATGATGATGATGATATTTAGCGTTGTTTAGTGTTTAGCGACATCCTACGGATGTCAGTTACGTTGAAGTCGACCTTGCTCTTCAGAAGTCAATACCGATGGATGGATGGGATCCAGGGTTTAACGACATCTTATAGCAACAAAGGCTGTTGACGTCGACAGAAATTAATTTGGCATAATACAGGTCCTTATTAGTCAATACCGAATTTAGTGATTGGTTTATATGTATCTGAAAATGGCCGCATTTTAAAGGTGTCTAACTAGAGCTGTAGGTTTATCTTATGTAGCTATAGTTCGTGTGTGGCGACACCTGTGGATGTTCGTTGCGTTTACATTATCCTTCCGAACTATGTGCTTGTTCATTGCCTTCTAGACACTGACCTGTTGTGTAAAGATGTGAATCTACAGATCACTGCAATAAGCGAGTATCTATAAGTGATAACCAAGCGTTTTAAAGGTGGAGCAGTTGATTTCATGTATATACGTCCCGTGTATTAACGACCGGATGGATCGTTGATGGGGACTTGACTGAATTGCAGAGATTAAATGCAATTAAAGAGTATACAGCATCAGCATAATATTCATAATTTTTGTCGGCGTCAACTTAAGTAAGGTCGGAATGTGTACGAGTAAATAATCACCATTTGTTTTGTCATTTTGTGAAGTCCATCGCTCCTCTCAACTTCTGTCTAGAACTTATTATATCTTCATTTATATTGTCTATCCAGCGCAGTCTTGGAAGCCGTTCTTGATTGATTTAGCTTTATATTTTATTTTCAGTTAAAATATTTTTTGTTGCAAACGAAGGGATTATCACAAGTATAAGGAACTGGAAAGCGAAGGCTTTTAACCAATGACGAACAGTGACAATGCCTTAAACAGTGGCGCCGCCTGCCTCGTTTATATATGATTCGGACTGGCATCACCCCACAACAGCATGCAACATCATGCAGCAATATTTGGGGTGGTGCTTAGCTACATCTCGTGAGTGTCAGTTTCGGTGACGTCGACCTTGACCTACGTGCATATGTGGGACCACAATCCAGCGATTGAATTCCAACGGATAAAAAAAGATTTTCGCATCAAAGACCGTTAGCGTCGTTAAGACAAGATTTTGAACAATCGCAAACTATTTGGTAGACTGAAAAGGGAAGATGATTGGCGATTGAGCGCAATTATACATGTTGCTGAGATTGGCGGAGTTCTAAGGTGTTTAACGGCAGCCTTGCATTTTTTGTAAGCGTGTTTCGAGTTTAGCGACATCTTGTGGGTGTCGGTAATGCTGTAGTCGACATTAAGCTTCGCGGTACACTATGCCATGGAACCTAGCGATTGAACGCGGCTGGTTTAGGCCTATATGTGGCCGAGAATGGCTACGTTTTAAATGTGTCTAGCTCGAACCGTTGATTTTTATGTAGCATTCCTTAGTGTTTAGCGATGTCAGACCTTATGCTTCATCCAGCCCTGGGACTGGAACTATGGTAGCGATGTGCAGTGGCGGATTTTAAGGTGTCTAACTGGAACTGTGGGTTTTATGTGATAGAATCTATTGTTTAGTTGCATCTTGTGGATGTCAGTCACGTTGAAGTCAACCTTACCCTTTTTAGTATGGAAAGCATTCACAGCTGACGATTTAGACCGACGGGTGAATATGTATCTCATAATGGCAGAGTTTTAAAGGTGTCTAGTGGGGACTGTGGGTTTTATGAAGAATTTTTCAATTTAAATCAAAATTTAAAACTCATCTATTCACAATGTACTATGACTAGGAATGCAGCGCAACGTGCTCTCGTGCAAGACTTGTCTTGTTAAAGCGAGCTATAAATGTTTAGTTGTACTGTATTGTTTAGTGCTTAGTGACATCTTGGGGATTTCAGATACGTTGAAGTCGAATTTGCGCTTCCAGTATGTTTCTAGTAGATCTAGGTATTGAACGCGACTATTGAAGATCTAACTGAGAATTGATGCGTTTTAATAGCAGTAGTTAGTGTTTAGCGACATCTGTGGATGTAAGTTGCGTTGACATTGACCTAACCAATCCGTCTGTGTGAATTGAACAGCGTGCGTTTAAACGCAATTAGCGAATATCTATAGCTGAGATCAAAGCGTTTTAAAGGTGTCTAACTGGAGAAGACGATTTCATATTATAGGCCTATAATAATTAATGCCGCATGTATTAGCGACATCTTGTGATTGGCAGAGTCGTTGGACTGAACTTGACGGAATTGCTATCGAAGAGATTATACGCAATTAAATAATAAATCAGCGTCAGTATAAAACGTTTCTGAAATTGTCGTACTTTTTGCCGACGTCAACGGCTCTTGTTGCCCTAAATTGACGTTACACCTTGAGGCCTTTGTTGCCGTAGGATGCAGTTAAACTCTGGAGCCTTTGTTGTCATAAGATGTCGTTCTTTGGGTGGTCAAGACGTGTACCAAGGCGAGATTGAATTTTCTACACAAGCCGTTTAAAAAGTTCTAAATCCCCAAAATTCTATTTTTTTAGACTCCTGCGGAATGTGAGGCCCTAAGCTGTAGCTTTTGTAGCTTATGCCTAAATCCGGCAATGAAACGAAGGTATTATCTCAAGTACAAGGAACCGCAGAAAGAAAGAATTTGAACCAATGACGAACAGTGACAATGCCTAAAACAGTCGCTAGAGGACGCTTTATCCTAAACAATTCAACTATTCGGTATACTGAGTCTGGACAAGACAACAGATTGGCAATTAAACGCGATTAGTAAATACGTTAGTGAGATTCGCGGAGTTTTAAGATATCAAATTGCAATCGTTGTTTTTATGTAGCAATGCTTCGTCTTTAGCGACATCTTATGGATGTTAGTTACGTTGAAGTTGACCTTAACGTACATAGTAGCGTCATTGCTAGATGACCTAGCGATGGATCGCGACTGGTGAATATGTAGCTCAGTATTCCACCGTTTAAAAGGTGTATTACTGGAACCAAATGTGTTATTTAGCATCGTTTGCTGTTAAGCGACATCTTGTGGATGTCAGCTGCGTTTATGTCCACCTTGTGCTTCACAGAGCAAAAGCTGATGTAGACTAGAGATTCAGTTACAGTCAGTTGCTGTTTAGCGATACTGTGTAATAGCAAAAATAACTAGCGTCGCCCTTATTATTGCAGGTTTTGGACTGGCACTACAGCAGGTAGGGTAGGCTATTTGCGGAGCGATCGAACGTGATAGGTAGCTATGTAGCTGTAGAGAACGGCAGCGATTTAAAGGTGCGTAACGGCAATCGTGGATTTTATGTAGCAGTAGTTAATAAATTTATATTCTCACATCTTGTGGATGTTCAGTTACGTTGAAGTCGACCTTATATCCCGCATTAGATCTAGAAATTGAGCGCGATTGTTCTATATCTATCTGTAGATGGCATCGTTTTAAAGGTGTCTAAATATCTGGCTATTAACGAAATTAGCGAGTATCTATAGTTTTAACGAAAGCGCTTTAAAGGTGTCTAACTGGAGCAGTGTATTTCATATATTAATGCCCGTGTTTTATCGACATCTTGTGACTGGGAAATTCATTGAACGGAATCGTTGAACTGAACTTCACGCAAGTGATTAAACGTAATTAAACAATATACAGTATCAGAATAAAACTTTTTTTAAATTTTCTTAATTTTTGCTGACGTCAATGGCCCTTGTTGCCATAAGATGCAGTTAAACTCTAGGACCTTTGCTGGGCTAAGATGTCATTAAACTCTGGGGCTTTTGTTGCCCTAGGATGTTGTTTAAAAAGCGGTCTTGAGAAATCCATAGAATGCTGAGAGTAAGACCCGAGGAAGGCGCCTCCATGCAGATGAAGCGCCTTCCACGTCGCAAGGCCAATACAGAGAAAGAAGCCCAGTGCTCTCAAGGGAGATACGGTGGAAAATTAATGAATTTTGGTTTGGGATGTTGCGCAGAATCGGTCAATTTCACCGCACAGTACAGTCAATGAAAAAAGCTCGCCTCTGACTGTAGATCATACCTATGTGATAGTTTTTCATTGGCATAGCTACCTTTTAGTAAGCCTTTAACCCTCGTACGCCTATGAGGGGTGTCTAGTAGACCCCGGGCCGGTTTTTTTAGTATTTCACTCAGTATCCGATTGAGTTTGGTTGTGATATTTTATGACTTTGTTGCTCGCCCAGTAATGCGCTAAAGTAATAAAAACGCAACTGGTTTGTCATACTGGTTACCATGGAAACGGCATGTAAACAACATAACCCAGAAATAACGCTATAAACACATGCGGTTGCAATGTGCAGCAAATTATTTTGTGTTATTATTTTGATAAAGTATAAGCATTACAGTATTATTTCGTGAAGGATATACGTAAACAAACTTAGATAATGACTTCTAGACCCAGATTTTCGCTAGCTGAGGCTACTAAAATGATCGTTGATGACGAAAGTGATGGTCATATGAGTGACGATACAGACGACAGTGACGATTGCTCCGATGTCGAACCTGAGGCTGCTACTGCAAAAGATCCGGATCGTAACAGTGGTTTCGTGGGTTCCTAAACGGCACAAGACAGTTCTTCTGTTGTCATCAATGCATCACGATGCTAGCGTCATAGATGGTAAACCAGAAATAGTCAGGTACTACAACTCTACAAAAGCGGGAGTTGACACTCTCGACCAGAAGGTTAGATTCAACAGTTGCCGCAGAACTACTCTTCGTTGGCCATTGGCGATGCTTTTCAATGTTGTCGATGTTGCTGGTAACAATGCCTATACTGTATGGAATATTGAAAATCTTCAAGCTCCCGTGCCATTACATCGTCGTCGTCATTGGTGGCTGAAGCGACTAAGTATAGAATTATGTCAGCCCCTCTTGGAATATCGTCAGCAGCATGCAACGAGACTTCGTGCAGTAACTACTGATGCGATGAAAATGATGGGTTACAATGTGTCACAAGTGCAACCCATTGTCCGTGGAATGCGATCAATTGCTGGAAGAGGCTGTTGCTATGTGTGTCCAGCGAAGAGAAAGCGTAAAAGCAAGCAACTTTGCGATGGTTGTGAAAAGCACGTATGTGGCGAACACTCACGAGTAAAGATGTCTCGTCGCTGTTGCAATTGTTCAACGGAAAATGACCAGTAGGCTAACTAGCACTGAAGGTAACTACGACCAAAACGACATCTAGATAGCACTTATCACTCTGTCCGAATAATATGCTACTGCTAAGACGCGATATATATGAAACTGTTACATGTTTTGTTTATCTACAATGTACCTCTGAAAATGATACATAACTGATAAATTCACATGTATGTGAATACTTCGCATACCCGAGTATTTGTAATTAGTTTTATTGTTATATTACACATATACAAGTGTCTGTAGTGTCTCCTTGTTTTAATTTTAAGTTACAACTATTAAAAAATTGGATAGTCAATGCAAAACAGTACAATAGACCTAGGGGTCTGCTAGACCCCCCTCATAGTACCAGAATGACTACAAAAAGTTCAGTCCTCGGAGGGTTAAATTAGGTCTCTACTTAAAATTCACATGGCTGAAGAATCTGTAATTCCGTCAATGCCTGTTCGAATGGTGTCATTCTGAAGCTTTTTCCAAGCCTGTGAATAAGCTTGTTACCGCAAATTCACCTCAGGAACAATGAGGACTTAGCAACTCGTTCCTTTCTTAGTGTTGGCCCTCTTTTGGTACGGTCTGCACTACTATCTTGTGGTCCTGTCACAGCTTTTCGTTGTCCTAAAACTTGCATTTATTCCCGAGGACTTTCGTACCGGGAGCGCCTCTGATTGGTGAGCACAGGGCAGAGGCGCTTTTACAATGTGGTCTTCTACGGAACAACTCTGCCAAATGACTGGAATGAGAAAAACAGATTATATTCGAAGGACGTGTTAGCAAAGAGTGGATCAGCATCACTGTTCGTTTCATGTTTTTTTTTATATTATTCACACATTTTAATTAATATGGCTTTATTAACTGAATATACATCTCAAAGCATGCACTTGGAAACGTTATCGGAAATGCAACAATACGTGAAAAATGCACAGTTTCATTCCTCAGCCAATACGAGGTAACCACGCACTAATGCTTGTTGCATCGAAATCAGGTATAGATAAACTGAAGAAAATATTGATACATGGTTGATGGATCTGTGAATGGAATGAGGAACTCAACTCTCAACACCATCCACCTTAGTCGTCTGACTTCTGCTTGCCTGACCTTTAGACCTTGACCTGGAACCGATTTTACCCCGGCATTTGTATCAGTATTATGTTTTAAATTGGCTTGGAATCTTTTTCCAAGCCTGTGAATAAGCTTGTTACCGCAAATTCGCATTTTTGGGCGCTCTAGAAATTTCGAGATTCAAGATTACGATTACAGTGGATGGGTTAATGAAATTGATTGAATTTGCTGTGGTTTAAGAATTGATTAGATTGGCTGATGATTAGCGTCGCCCTCCTTTTTCCAAGCTAGGGACAAGCACTACCGTAGGCGGAGCGATTGAACGCGATTGCAAATATATAGCAGAGAATGGCAGCAGTTTAAATGTGTCTAAATGCAATCGTGGATTTTATGTAGAGGCAGTCAGTGTATGGCGACATCTTGTGGATATCAGTTACGTTTACATCGCTTACGCTTCTTACTCTGACGGATAATAATACAGCGATTGTAGGGGCTGATAAATATATAACTGAGAATGGTAGCGATATGAAGGTGTCTGAATAAAAACGTGGGGTTTTATCTAGCAGCAGTTAGTGTATAACGACATCTTGTGGATGGTCAGTTACGGTGAAGTCTTTAGTAGTGAGGAGGCTAAGGTCCAAAAAAGCACTGCATTGTTCATCTTGTGGATAAAAGCAACAAACTTTCAGGGCTTCAAGAAAACAATATTTTAAAACTTTTCAGCCAGAGGCATCACTTAATTCAAGCGGGAACATAATAAATTAGAGGATTGAAAATAGGCTAAAAATGCACATGTTCTAGCGTTGACGCACAGCACTATTAGTCTAGGCTTGGAATTTCAAAATGACCTTAATTAGTAGCAAATCATGTAACAATTTCCTAACATGTGTTTCTAGACTAATTTGACCCTGCTGAAAACGAAAATCGCGGTTAGCAAGCTGGATTTTTATCGGTTCCTTGGAAAAACAAGATGGCGGCCAAAATGGTTGCCAATATCTTCAAATGGCTATAGGTAAAGTCATGTATGTCATGCGAACAGGATTTTAGAGTCTAAATTAACATTTTCGGGGTCAAGGAATGCGATGCAACAAAACATACATGTGTAGCAATGATTAAAAAAAAATGGCGGACAAAATGGCGGCCACATATCTTCAAATGCTATAAGTAAAGTCATGTATGTGATAGAAACATAATTTTAAAGTATAAAATAACATTTTCTGGGTCAATGAATGCGATGGAACTAATGACACATATGTAGCACTGCCAAAAAACAAAATGGCGGACAAAACGGCAGCCAAATATCTTCAAACGGCTGTAAGTAAAGTCATGTATGTGATGGAAACATGATTTTATAGTCTAAATTAACATTTTCTGGGTCAAAGAATGCGATGGAACTAAAGACACACATGTAGCACTTCCAAAAAAACAAAATGGTGGACAAAATGGCAGCCAAATATCTTCAAACGGCTGTAAGTAAAGTCATCTATGTGATGGAAACATGATTTTATAGTCTAAATTAACATTTTCTGGGTCAAAGAATGCGATGGAACTAAAGACACACATGTAGCACTTCCAAAAAACAAAATGGCGGCCAGTCTGGAGTAGTGTTTTCTTGGTCAAAGAATACCAAGTAACATTTATGTGGCACTGACGTTATTGCAGTTTAACCGTAATTATTTACATGACATTTTAACAGCCTGTGCTTGCAGTTTAACGATTTTATACATTACGTTTTAAATATTTGTGTTTCATGACTTGATTGATATAGACTAGAGCTATTTCAAGCATTATTGCAGCCAATGCAATTGCACATAAGTGTACATGGCAAGTTTTCACTTTGACAGCAGCAGCGCTTGTTACTACACTTATCAACTTTGCATGATTTACAGTACACAAACTATAGACATAACTATGGCACAGGACCAACTGCAGACCACACTGGTACGAGAAGACCTTCTTCATCCACACCCCATCCTGATGACGCTGGTGTCGGAGCATGAATGTGTGGAAGATAGCTTGAAAATGGCATTTTCTAAATTCTTACAGTATGAATATTGATATGTGAGCAACCACTGGTTGGCTGGTACTAAATATAAAGTCCCAGATCTCTGTGACTTTGGTGAATGATCTGGTGAATTCTGAGGTATTTTAACTAATAACTGAATGTGCTAGGCCATCTTGAAAACTGCTCCTAGAAAAGGTAGGTCAATTTCCGATTGAAATATGGTCATGTGGGATAGGTAGCAAAGTAATGTGTTGCACACCATTACAAAGGACTTGAAGAGAGTACTTTACCATGATACTTATATCATTTTGCTTCTTTGATGCACCATCAAGAAAACCAGTTGAAAAACATTTTTCTACATTTGGGAACTTTTTTCAATTTTAAAAAGAAATGCATGCTAGCACTACAATTTTACGAAGTATTTGATTTCTATATTGTATCACTGGCAATTTAATGTCATTTATTCTGTCAGTTATTTCTACCACTGTGGCAATATAATGTCAGTGGCGGTTTTAGAGTTTTGGACTGAAGGGAGGCTAAAAAGTCAGTTGATCTAATGAGAATTAAGCATTAGGAGATTAGGAGGCTTTGTTACCAACAAACATTGTAGGCAATGTATGGATAACTAAATGTTAAACGGGGGGCTAAATGTGTATAGGGGCTAAGAAAAACTAGGGGGCTAACTATCCAGCTAGAGGGCTACAGTCCCCTAAGAATCCCCCCCAGTAAAACCGCCATGTGTAATGTCAGTTATAGTGTTTCTCTGTGAAGAGTTTTCAATCTGCCTGTCGGTTGTCTCGTCAAGTTTATACTGACTCCAAGTAATAACAACCAAGTCCTCAATGGTAAAAGGAAATGGCTAACTGGAATCCAGCATTCATCCCGGCCATGAGTACAACTTTGCGGGACCTTCAGGCTGAATGAAGTTTTATTCCTGAATTGTTTGCACAAGTCCTTTGATAAAGTTGCTCTGTGTTGTGCTGTAAGCTGGTTCTGATAGCAAGAAATTGAGAGTTCCACCAATGCAAACACTGTTTCCATGGCCCATTGTAAAGAAATGCCACTATTCATGTAATCCAGTCTTCTTTGGTTGCATACATTGGTGAAATTTTAGTTTTTTTACTGGTATGTACTATGCAGCACCATCACTAAAGTACTTGATATACTGTACTCCTGGTAACAGGATTATGATGTGCTGAAAAACAACTTTTGAAAGGCATAGACAGTCATTGTATTGTGCTGCACACAGTTGCTAATAAAACACAGGACATGCAGTGAAGACCTTCATCAGAACAACGCACCTCTTCTGGTTTGGGTTTGTCGCCTCATTTCTATGCCGAAAGAGTCAGGTTCCACAGCTGGTGAGCAGAAGGGAAGCAGGGATTGAGACACTGGCTGTCTGGATAAGACCCAACCACCTTCAAATGAATCCTGGCAAGACTAATTTCCTGTAGTTTGCTACAAACACAAGGCTTGGCTGACTTAGTACGGATCCATTGCATGTTGGAGGACTGCTACAACCATCGGTGGCTGTTTGTGACCTCGGGGTGGTTTTTGGAGCAGATCTTACAATGGCTTGACATGTCGGACAAGTGGCTGGTAAATGCTTTCGACAGCTGAGATTAATCAAGAGCTGTCTGCGGTTGCTTACATTCAGTGTAGCAAAAACAGCGCTTAATAGTTTCAAGGTAGTCCTAGTTGACCGCTGCAACAGCTTGCTGACTGGTGTGCCGGGATATCTACTGGACAGGCTCCAGTTGGTCCTCAATGCTGCAGAGTGACTACTTTGCGGCCGCTGGAAGTATGACCACATTACACCGTTGCTCACTGGCTTCCGGTACCATACCATATCCAGTATAAACCAGCAGGCAGTTACACCATGGTTGATGCAATTCACGACCATCCTCAATCAGCAGGACTTGGTAATACAGGCAGTGTGACTAATGCCTGCTCCAAAAATACTCAGGCTGATACATGGCACATTCAGTGTGCTGCACAAGTGCATCTTGAGTTGGTGGAATATTCACAATGGTTCTACTTTGTGAATGTATGAAACAATGGTGGTGTGCACAGGTTCGATCCAGACACAAACCTAAAAACAATAAAATTGTTTTCAAATTTCTTCGCAAGTGATCAAAATGAAAATAGCTTAGGTTCAGACCATTGCTTTTCATGCCCAGATTCAAACAACAGACACTGATCAGAAGGTTGTATGTTCCGGCAGTTTGCCCCTCAACTGACTGCAACCAGTCAACATACATGTTTTGAGATTAACAAGCTTGAAAATTTTTCAAATATTACTTACAGATCACACGTCATTTATATAAGCTATTAGCTGAGCAAAGACAACACCATGTATTACATCAAGAGAACAGAAAGGTCATGGACAATAGATTGTACTGCTCACGCTCATATGAATGTCTACGGTTGTGTAACTGTGCCACGCAACTACAGTGATATTTAGCCTCAAAGGCTTTCATGTCACTTGTGGTAAGTTTGCAAGAAGTCAGTCATCTGATGGACACACGACACATTCCTTTACTCCAATGCCAAGCTCGTGACAATACGTCATGCAAACCTTGCAGACCTGCTGGCATGTCAGAGAAGAAACAAAAAGGTATACCTGGTAATTTTATGCAACTGATGTCATACCAAGTCCATTTGCATTTATTCACTGAACTTGTTAAAGCGTCATTGCCTAAATGGTCTATCTGACATTTACGATGCATTCCTTTGCACTAAATTTAGAACGACAAGATTTACACCATCTGGTTTTATTCAGTCGAAAAGCCTCCAAAAGGCCTTTGCCAGCGTTTTGGACATGACAGAATGGCGGTGATGGTACTGTCCAAAGCTTATCAATGTCTAAATGCCAATGGACTTGATATGTAGCATAAAATTACCAAACATACCTTTTTGTTTTTTACAAGTCTTTAGCGACGGCTACTGTGGCTAAAGCCTTGTATCCATCACTTTTGTTCACACCAATTGAATTAGCTGGACACTGCAGATTCTCGCATCTTTCGTTCCTGCACAAAACACACTGTGCACACCCAATTTATTGGCAAGTACAGATCACTAGCTGGAAAAGCTGGTGTCTAACTGAATCTCCAAAAGTGATGAAATGCTAATATGACCGAATTCCCGAAAATAAATTTTCTACCAAGAGTTCCAATCTTGAAAACTAGTAGATTATTCGGCCAAAGTCCTTAATAGTATATTCGAAAATATTTCGTGGTTAGATTTGCACGAATAATTTTGTTTTAATTTAGAAAATAGATTTGGGATCCGGCAGAAATAATTTATCTTGAATTCACGAAAATAATTTAATTCTGACCTACCGGACAAATAAATTCAATTATATACAGTTTTAATAAGCTCAACTGTAAGTAAGTAAGCAAGTAAGTAAGTAAGTATTTCTTTATTGAAAAGCACTAGCAAACGCACAGCGCTGTACATGTTAAACATATTACAGTCAAACAATCAAACAATATAATTAATTATATAAAAACAGAAGTTACTGCAAATTAAGTGAAACATGTATAAGGGGGGATAGGAGAGGAGAAGAGCAAGGTAGCAAAATCTTGGAGAGCATAGTTATTTGTATAGCATCCTAGCGAGGAAGCATTTCTGAGACAAGTTGTCATACCTTGGGAGCTCACGGTTGTGGGACCGTGGTCGCTTAGAGTAGCGAGTGTGCTTAATCGGGGGCAGCATTGTATGTAATACATGGCAAGGATTGAACAAAATATTAGTAAAGAGGCTAGCGTCAGCATTATTACAGAGTGTCTCAAATAAAGGAGATGAAGAAGGTAAGTACCCCTGACGCACCAGCCTCCGTATTACTCCCTCCAGGCCCTCCCGCTCTTGCCCGCTCGCAACCCCACCAAACAGAAGAGTTCAAACCAGGGTTTCGGGATTGGCTACGCACCCGAAAAGCTGGGCACCGCTTAATAATAATACATGCATTCGTGTTTATTCACAAGCGCGCTGACAAACCGCAGTAAGTAGCATTGATAAAAACGTAGCTTGTAATTCAATTATGACCTACCGAACAAATAAATCCAAATACATGCAGTTTGCTATGTCCAAGCAAGAAAATAGACGCTTTTGCACAATTTACAAGTGAAATATTTTAAAACAATTCTTGATTTACAATCGCCGATAATAAAATAGATTGACAAAAAATTCCAGCTATCGCCTAAACATAGCCCTTTATAGCCCAAAAATCCGCACAAAATGGTCGAACTAATAACCAAAGTACGTCATTTATGGCACATTTTCAATAATTTTTTTAGTTATGTTCCCGATTAAATTATGTGATGCCTCTGGCTGAAAAGTCTTAAAATATGTTTTTCTTGATTACAAAAAAGTTTGTTGCTTTTATCCACAGTTTGAACAATGCACGAAGCTATCGTCCTCACTATTAGTAGATTGCTCTGGGTTTGAAGATTAACGTCAATTGGCCGATTGAACGCGACTGGAGAATATGTATCAGAAACTGTCAGCGTTTTAAAGGTGTCTAAACTGAACTGTGAGTTTTAATTTTTGTAGCAGGTTTTAGTGTTCAGCGACATTTTGTGGATGTCAGTTGCATTGACATTGACAGTTTTTACGTCTGACGAATAACGCAATTAGCCATTATGTATAGCTGAGGCGAAAGCCTTTTTCCAGGTGTCGAACTGGATCAGCGGAGTTTTTATATATTAATGCTCATGTTTTAACGATATCCTGTGATTGCCAGTGTACTTTAAGAGAACTTGAGAGAATTTCTATTGAAGTGATTAAACGCAATTAAAGAATATACAGCATCAGTTTGAAACGTTTTTGAAATTGTCATATTTTTGCCGACATCAATTGCCCTTCTTGATAAGATGTATTTCAACTCTCGGGCCTTTGTTGCCTAAGAACTTCGATAATCTCTCGGGCCTTTGTTGCCATAAGATATCGTTTAAAAAGCGTTATCGGGATGTTCATAGAACGTTGAGGGAAGGACCATGTGAACGTTTCTTTTATGCATATAGCTACCTTTAATGAAGCCTTTAAATTTGGTCTCTCCAAAATAAACCGTCAATGCCGTTGTTGAGTGGTTCCAGTCTCAATCCTGATTAAGGAGGAGGCTGATGCTGCTAATCATCTCTGCAACACCTCATTAACTAGTGCTTCGTGAAATAAAACCCACTGTTCTACTTAGACACCTTTAAAACGATGTCATTGCTAGCTACATAAGTGGCAGTCACGTTCAATAGTAGTAGTAGTGTGACAAGTAGCTCAGTTGAAGAAAATATGGATAATTGATGGATATGTGACTGGAACGAGGGATTCAGCTCTAGACATCATCCACCTTAGTCATCTGCCTGCCTAACCCACTTGGATCCTGACATGGCACCGATTTCAACCCACCACCCCTCAGGTCAATCATTTATGTTTTGACTAAGCTCCTGTGAATAAAATGGTTCCAGCGACTTCGCCTTTTGGACGCTGCTGAGAATTCGAGATAACGATTATGATAACAATGGACGGTGAATGAAATTGATTGATTTTGCTGTGGCTTAAAGATTTTCTTCTTTATCCATCTCATCGTTGTGGTTGAAGTTTATATTGCATAACATCTTGAAAAGCAGATCTACCTGGTTTTATTATTATTCCACAGTTTAACGTCGTCCTATGACATCAAAGGCCGTTGACGACAATTCACAAATACAATGAACAGAAAACGATTAACTTATAGTGTCCGAAAGACACCATCTAAAGGTGTCAAACATAAGCTTACAATTTTTGAAAGAAACACGCTGTGTAGGTGTCTAAGAAAAGTAATGAGATCTTTATAGCTTAGGAGAGACAAGATTTATAGGTATTTAAGTAAAACTTAATTTTATTTGCTATTCAATTTTAAGCGACATATCAATTGAGGCAGTTGGGTACGTTGACGTCGACCTTACTTTACATGTATTATAGTCTCTGGAGCCGCCGCTAAGCCATCAAGTCGAAACCAGTCGTTAAGCTACCAACTGCTAGTGACTTCGTTCACTTAATATTTTGTTTATTGTTTTAATCGCGGTTTCCGAGTTTCGATTTGACGACTGCAACGCGGCGAAATAAATGACGTAATTTTGTGCAAAATTTGTTAACAGGTATGACGTCTAACCTTGCCGCAGGGTGTGACATAATAAACGTGCCCTCTTGAAATGTGACATTTGTGCACAGAAATAATTGCTCAATATTTTGGTATAAATTAAAATTTGATATCTCTGAAATTAGATCTTTGCCTGGTTAACAAAGTTTGGGAACGTTTTTAATGGGCCACCCGGTATAATATAATAAATAATTGATTTAAAGGTGTTTAAATGGATCGTCGTATAATTCGTAATATCAAAGTTTGGGAGGACACCTAGGGGATGCCAGCTCGTTTCAGCAGTTAATGGAAATATTATGATATTAAATGTAGTCTTGAGACTTAATGCTTAATTTTTTATAATTTGGCGTCTGTGATCTTTACCGACGATTTTACTGTTGTTCTATTGTTGTCAATAGCTTGAGGAAATTCTCTTTAATCGACGTTTTCTATGTCTTTGTAATGCGTTGCGTGTGGATACATTAGCCAGTGAATGGATGGATGGATCCAAAGTTTAACGACATCTTATAGCAACAAAGGCTGTTGACGTCGACAGAACTTAGTTTGGCATATTACAGCCAGTGATGGAAAATAAGATGTATATAGCATCAATAATAACAGATATAAAAGGTGTCCAAATATAACAACCTTATATCTGTGTAATCGCTTGTTGACAAGAATTTTCAGGTTTAGTGTTACGAATGAAATATAAACGTTAACCACAACAGTTTTCGATGTATTTTAGCGTCTATCGAAAAGACAACAGTTTCCAAGCATTTGTGTCAACGGCCATGGCAGCTGTAAGATGTCGCTTATTAAATACTGTCTGCTGTCACATGAACTGCTATGTTCAAATTAGACACCTTTAATTAATGAGATTAGTATTCTATAACAGCCATATATTGCATTCACCCGATGCCTTAAATCTTGCTCGGATGTCGTAATTATTATTTTGCCTGTGTCTAATGCGTCTAATGCTGCAGGCATCAACCGATGGCACACAAAAACCAATCCGTATTTGGTCAACATCCAGAAGATCCGTCCTTAAGATGTTTCAATTTCCGATTTCTGCCTTTGTAACGAGGCTCATTGTGTGAAAAACTAAACTCCGAGAAATTTCTTCAAACGACGATAGCATCTCGTAACTCCAGTTGAGATCAACGCATTTATACAGACCGCCATAGTTCTCATAATCGTAATCATAAACTCCAATTTTCTAATGCGCCACTCTGAAGCTAAGGGCACGGCACCATCTTATTTACGAGCGCTGCGTCGTATCCGAGAGTTGTCCAGAGATCGATGTCCAATGGAGGTCTGAGTCCGGTTGCAAGAGATACCAGAGATGCAGAGCAGCTGTAGGCTGGGCTCTTTGTGTGGGCGTTGGAGTTCGTCGCTGGTAACCTGTCTGTTTCTGGCGCTGTTTACTTGTAGATGAATTCTTCTTTAACATCATAGGGTTAAGAGTGGGTGGAAGTTGGATGGGCGCCGTTGTCGTGGCTGCCAGTTTTCATGTTTTCATGCTATACATTTCGATTTTCTATGATGCGTGTAAACCAGAGTGCGATTATGCAACTGGTATACTAAAGAATTTATTTATTAGTTATTCCTTAATTTTACTTTTCTGAATTGTAGTCCAGTGAGGTTGACAGATTTTTGTCATTGGATGATTTGGGTTTTCAATAACTTCTGATCCTATTTTAAGTGAGTTTTGTAAGTTTCTTATATGTAATAGACGTTGACTACATTCATTCTGAAGCGCTGGCAGCGTCACAGTACAATAGTTCTCTTTTTGAGCTTATTGTTTTAATCGCTGTTTCCTACTTTCGAATTGACGAAAACATCAGCAGAAGAACAAGAGCAACAATTGCTTATAAGGTACGACGAACAGTGCAACAGACTAACAGTCTAGCAATCAGTCGATATCAGATCACCAGTTCTTTAGTTACTACCTAAGTACTTGCTACTTTACTAGCAATACTTACTGCTACCGCTCGGATGCATTTCACGGTACCTGTACAATGAGTTTTTAGTTGTATTAGCGATAGAATTGAATCATTCGGGCTTTCAAGAGTGGGTGGAAGTGGGATGGACACTATTCGGGTCTCTCTATGTATTTCAAATTAGCTGACGATCAGCGCCGTAAAGATTAAGCGATCGTTTTTCTGTACAGCGTGTCTGACAATTCGTTTTCTGCGATGCCGAAATGCCAATGGTTCGGAACACATAGCAAAACCTAACGAAACGAGGAGTTTATGGCATGGGAAAGTCATGATTTAAAGGTGTCTAAGTGGAGCTTATGAGTTTTAGGATTTTCAGTTTTAACGACATCCCGAAATGTATACAGGCTTAGGAATAATCGAGTTAAAGGTGTCGAATTGCTTTGTATAATTCATAACATTAACTGTGTACATTATTCACAGGGGCGCCGCCAGGCATAAAAACTGGACGCACATCCCTCCCCGCTCCTCCCATCCATGCCCGTCCCATGTCTGCCACTCGTAGTCTTACACTGAAACTGACTCAGACTGACTCATAAAAGTACAGTACAACACATGCATATGATATCATGTGATATTATTTATTCATGTATATACTGCATGGTAAACCATGTGGATTTGATTTGGTGGCTGATGCACGTGCGTCCAGTGCGTCACTCTGCCGGCGCCCATGATTATTCAAACAAACCGTAAATGATAAACATCAGTTATTAACCGAACCTGATGTCTTTAGTCCTTGCAATGCTTGATCGGCTTCACATCACAGCCGAGATGTAGAGTTATTTATTATCATTCTAAAGTTGACCGTCGTGTTATCACATCAAAGGTCGTTGGCGACAATCCGAGAACTTGAAAACAAGGAAGAGAAAATTTAAGTGTATGAAATAATAGTTTGCAAGATTACATTTTAAAGGTGTCTCAGTAGAGCTCCACAGTCTTTGCAGAAATCAATTGTTGACTGTATCTTACGGCCGCCGGACCCGGTAATGTCAACAATACCTTAAAGGGAAGTAGGACCATAATATGTTGTACAATGGCCTTTATTTATTTCAGCAAACAAACTCTTGCTATTCGATTCCGTCCATTCATCTTTGACCTTTATTTAGCATCGTCCTCCTCCTTTCTCGAGTCTTGGGACTGGCACTACTAGAGTACAGACAGTGACGGAGTTGTTACTGATTACTAATAAACTGCTAGAGCTCGGTTAGACACCTTTTAATGTTGTATTTCAGAAGCTATAAATAATTTGTTTTAGATAACTCATTACTTTACTCCAACTTTAAAGATTGTAATTATATGTTCATATATGCTTTGTTAATCAACTAAATGTATAGTTGAGTGTGTAGAACACCTGAACAGTTATTTGAAAAAAAAACGGTATACCACATGTTTCATTTAATGTGAATGCTGTTTATGAAATTGTTACTATTTCATACATGATATGATTGTAGCAGTAGATATTACTATGGAATGTCATTGGACTGTAGATTAAGAAATAAGAAATAGGGTCGACTGTGCATTTATATTTGAAATTGTTTAAATATTTCTTGTGTGTGGTAATTGTTTCAAAATACTGTTTAAATTGCATCGAACATTTTATTAATATGTGTATCATAAACAATATTAGATATATTGCTTTAAATGATGTGACAATAGTGATATTGTACAGCTCTGTTTGACACCTTTAAATGGTGTCTCTCGGATGCTATAAGTATTTTGTTTTCTGTGAATTGTACTTGTAAATTGTCGTCAACGGCCATTGATGTCAAAAGACGACGTTAAACTTTGGATTAATAATAATAACTCATTACTTCTCCTGGTTACTCGTTACATAGTGTTGCAAAGAACATTTTTCATTAGGTGAGATCAATGTAATTGCATTTGACAGTTGTAAGATGTCGTTAAACACTAAATCATAAGTAGGCTAAATGTTAAATTATGACACCTTAAACTCATGTCTATCTGACATTATAAAGTTCTCGTTCGCACAACTCCGCCACTGCTCGCAGTCTAGCATTGCCATTCCAAAGCCTGAAGAAATGAGGAGGGCGATGCTAATGATCTTTGTTATGAAACAGTGTCCTTAAACAGTGACTAGCTAAACCGTTAAAATTACGGTTGTAATATGTCATAGAAACTGTTCAAACTAATAAGACACCTCTTTTTAGCATGATAATCGCTCCATAAGTAAAAGCTGAAACGCGGTATTTTATTAACTCATAAAAAAAAACAAATCTGTGAAGCCTCATTTTCAGACATACCACTTTCAGCTAACGCCAACCACGGCTGCAAGATATATAAGTTTTCTAGCGCAAGATTCATTAAGCTATAGATGAGTCTGGATAGGAAATACACCGATCCTTATAATAGCAGGAGAAAGGACCCGACCATCAACCGATGCTGATTAGGGCACCGTCGCTTAATTGACTTTCTTTATCCTGAATTCTTTTTGTACCGGTTGATCGATGTTTATTTTGTATTTCGCGTAATAAAGGTGTTCAATAAACAACTAAATGAATATTAAGAGCAAAACAATCGCTACTATAACCCTAACACTGCTATAGTTTAGTAGTGCCAGAAACAAGGCTGGATAAACGAGTTACACGACTCCAATCATATTTGTTATCACAATATTGTTAAGCAGTAACTAAACAAACAATCGTATGAAATCGAAGAAAACGGAGAAAACTGTAAATAAAGTGTTTCATAGCGACATCAGCGACATTTTATGAAACAAAACGTTGTTAGACTCTGAATACTGGGAAAATCACATTTCACTAGAACACCTTCAAATCATTTATTTAGGAAGCTATATATACCACGTTTTCGTTTAATCGCAATTGATTCCCCGATACCCTTCATGGTAAGATGAGGTCGATGTCAATGGCCCTAATGTCAAAACGTTTGTGTCATTAGAAAAATGGAAATCAATAAGAAATTAATAATTAATTAATTAACTGTAGAAACGTTTAAGTTGCGTTCCTTTTCTCCTATGAATATATCGTGTTTAATTCCGCCATTGTGGTTTTCGCATGGTGCCAGTCCGAAGCCTGGATGAAGGAGGAGGGCGACGCTTTATTTTGTATTTTCGTTATGACATAGAGTCGTTGAAAGAAACTACCAATCGTCTTATTATAACTTGAATAAAATATTTCCGATGGAATTCAGCGGCCTTTGATGTTATAAGAGTTCGTTAAACTCTTGGAATCCAATCCAATCGCTAATAATTGTATTACCACCAGTCGTTTTTAGAGTTTTCCAGTTACTTTTTCAGGACCAATTCGACGTCAACGAAATGTCGTTACACACTTAGGCCTAATGTTACGAATTCTATACGGATCAAAAATTGAGACTCGTTTAAATCGGTTATTCCTAAGCCTATATAGTTGCTCTGTTTTGTTATGAAACAGTGTCGTTAAACAAAAACTGACTTTAAACTTTTTAATTAATTGCTTTAGACAAAATATACTTTGCATTTTTGCTAAATCGTTAAATTATATTTCTTGTGACTTCTAAAGAGACTTTAAAAGTTGCTAATTTCCCTTAAGTTAGATGTCAGAGATAACGGTTCTGGCAGTCACAAGATGTCATTAAACACTGAATACTAATAAAATTTTCAAGCTCTGCTTCGACATCTTTAATTCTTTATTTAACTACTTATAAAGTCCTAATTTTCGTTAATTGGCTAGTGTTGCTTTGTCATACACAAAATAAATCCCCCCCCCCCCGATCGAAGTCAACGAGGTCAACAGATTTCCCTAAAGTCCGGATTCCACGAAGACTAAGCTTATCGTCGGATAAGTCTGCAACAGTCCGAGCTCTGGTAGTGCCAGAACGAAGTCTTGAGAAAGGAGGAGGGCGATGCTAATCATCTTTGTTATGATACAATGTCATTATCAGCAAATGATTTTTGGATCTGAGTCCGAAGGAGAATTGGTTAGCTTCCCTTGCACATAGATTTCGAAGTGATTGGAGAATAATTATATGGAACTGATTACAAAAAACTTCATGTAGAATAAAATTGATTAAACGCTTTTGATCGCACCGGGTAATTGTATCTTTCTAAATGATTTCGCATAACGCCGCTGTTGCCTTATGTTCGTGTGGTGCCAGTCCAAAGTATGACAAAGGAGGAGGGCGATTCTAATAATCTTTGTTATGGCACAGCGTCGTTAAACAGCAACTACTGTAACTAATTAGTTATTTGATGTTTAACTCCGTCACTACTCATTTCTCCAGGCGTCTGCAAACGCACTGCGCTGTACAGTGAACATACATATAGTAGAAACGGCAGCCACCCAGGGCGCCTTACATACATGTATACAGTAGAAGCACATGATAACAGTTTGACAGGAGTCGAATATAACTGTTTTTATACGGCAGCCATCTGGACGCAAAAACGGCCTACTATTCATTTAACCACCGCCGCCACCTAGCGATTGGAAGCGTGAATAAACCTTACGGGTGTCTACGGGGTTCGATCTTGGTACCAACTGCTCTTCACGCCAGTGTGTTATCCATTACTCTACGTCCACCCCCCCCCCCATAAAAAAAGTGATAAGAGTCGCCACTCCTTTCTCCAGAGTACGAGGAGTTGAATCTTACGACGGATCCAGTGTTTAAAGACATCTTGTGGCAACAAAGATCGGGGACGTCGACAGAAATTACCTGTAGTTTGAACAGTTCTTACCGTTTGTTGGTTAGTTGTTGCTTAGCGACACTGTGTCATAACAAAGACGATTAGCGTCGCCCTCCTCCATTATCGAGGCTTGGGACTGGCACTGCGAGAGTACGATCAGTGCCGGAGTTTTCACCGTTCCTGTGTCTCCTGCGTTTACTTATTTGGCGAAAATCACACTTAAAAGATAACTATGTGGAATTATTTTCAATAGCTTTCACCTTTCGAATCGCATACAACTGGATTGGAGCCTAAACAGCGATTAAACGAAAATAAGTTATATATAGTGTGGAGATCACATAATTTAAAGGTGTCTCACAGAAACCGATAAATTTAGTTCTGTAACGACATCTTGTGGCAGCAGAGCCTTGACGTAGACCTCATCTTAAGGAAAAGTAGGCCTACTTGTTCTTGTGTGGCGCTGTTGTAAGTTACATAAAAGTGCTTTATTAAGTGTCCTTATATATCACCGTAGATAACGCTTTTGTGAGCAAATGTCTATGCTCCTTACTTATATACAACTGCGCGATATGTTAAAGTCCTTGATTACTAGCGACATCTTGTAGCGACAGTAAAACTATAGGTAAGCTATAAAAGCTTTTGGTGCATATAAATCGTTCCATCTAACTGTCCAGTTGCTGTGTGAAAGTGCTCAAGATACTATTTCCAGTGACCCACAATTATTTGGGTAAAAAAGAATATATTCTAATGCTATGGTACATTTTGAGATTGTGTCCTCTCAGATTTCCAGTTTCTGCCCTCTGGTAGAAGGTTTTTTCATCTATATTTTCGAGTCCATTTAGAATTTTGGGCAATCCTCCGAACGGCGGTCCCAAATTCTAATAACTAATAAAAGTACTAAAATGGCATTTTAATAGATCAAACCATTAAAGGTAAATTAAAACACTTAAAAACAGAGTTTCTGTGGAAATGTAACAAATGACAAAGTATACATCGTCAAATGTAAATACATACTTACATACATACATACATAAATACATACATGCATACACACATACATACATACATACATACATACATACATACATACGTAGTACATAGATACATAAATACACACATACATACATACTTACATACATACAAACATACATACATACATACACACATGCATACATACATACATATATAAATACAATCATGCATGCATACATACATACATACGTAGTATATACATACTTCTTTTCATTCCTCAAGGACATTATTTTCAGGGCCTGGTTTTTGTCCCCATCATTTTTTCTTTTTCTTTTTTGGTGCCATCTTATTACTATGTAACAAATAGGCAGCCCTAATTAAGCTTTCCCTATTGTATCCCGAATGTTTTTACATTCCGATTGGTGCCTACTGTACTTTTGTATTGAATTCGGATCAATAAAGTTGAATTGAATTGAATTGAATTGAATTAAATACATACATACATACATACATACATACATACATACATACATACATACATACATACATACATACATACATACATACATACATACATACATACATACATACATACATACATACATACATACATACATACATACATACATACATACATACATACATACATACATACATACATACATACATACATACATACATACATACATACATACATACTGAGTGGTGTGTGCAGCAGTTTAATTTGGGACCGCCGTTCGGAGGATTACCGAATTTTGTACATCTCGATAAGATTAAGATCACCCTTCATTCTTCTTCTTTCCAAAGAAAACAGACCCAGCTTTTGAAGTCTCTCTTCATAGGTATTTGTTGATGGTAACTCCTGACTTACTGAAATGGCGTCTATTTCTAGGATCTTATCTGGGGACCTGGGGACCTAAGTTGGTCTTGGTATGAAGGATGGGCTGGTTGCCCACGGGGAACGAGAGCAAACGTTGATTATAGGGACTCCAAAGTCGTTCGCTGCATTACAGAGGACACAGTTAAAATCGAAGGAAGTTTCCATATCTGAAGAAGATGGAGATGGAGAAGAGAAGCGGTGGATATGCTGATATAGAGGCGTGTGATACGGTGTTGGAGGAAAAGTCACGGTCTGAATGGAAGGATGGAATTGAAACTGTCTTCCAGATTATGTCCTTGCCAAGTATGGATACAAGCAGTCGTGGAATTTCTTATAATTATTATTCCAAGGTTTAACGTCGTCGTATGACCTCAAAGGTCGTTGACGACAACTTAAAGCATAATTATACAGTGCATTTAATATGAATTTTTAACATCCAAAAGACATCAGTCGTTAAATGATGGATGGATGGATGGATGCAGAGTTTAAACGAACAACTTATTGCAACGAACGCTGCTGATGTCGACAGAAATTATACTGAACATTAGGCCTCAGCGTTCCTATGCTTTAATAAACTAAAGCACTTCTTCCGTAGCGAGTAGGACGGATACAAGACCGCAATTCGTTACTTTCTGAAAATTAGATATATATAACGTAAGTTAACATTTATAAAAAGGTGTCGAAATAGCACCTAATATCATTCATATTGTTTCTTGTTTAGCGACATCTTCTACCTGCAACGGATTAATCGATTGTAAAATTAACGGCACGTTTGTATATATTAACCCTCAGGCTACCAAGGTTTTTTTGTGACATCGGCTACCAAGGGGGGGGGTGGTTACCACCCCCCCCGGAATTTCGTGTTTGGTTTCAAATATCATATCATGTAATACATCATTTGATTCATCATTCATTTCTGAAAAGAATGGTATATTTAGTTGTAAAATATATGAATGCATATCGAAATTATATAGTTTTTAACAAAGGCACCGGTCCATTTAACGATATCTGATATTATCCCACACAATTTGTACTATTTGGATAAAAAAATATAAATGATGTGGGTTTTGAAAATGGACTATGTATCCAAGAATATTCTAAATATAATGAGACTTAATTTTCAACAATACAAACTATTTCAAAGTCTGTTTTAGTTACAGGCAGAACCTAAAGGCGTGCAGCTATATCAACATGAAACAAGAAATTATGTAATTTTTCCCAGCAGCCAAATACGTCAGTGGTCACTGCAGTTATTGCAAGTTACTTCCATTGTTTTGTGCGAATGCTTCCTGTAAACCGGCTTCTTGAACACTTCACAGCACTGCTTTACTCTGTTAGCATGCTTCTTTGACTGCTTATAGCCCTTCCCCATACCCAACCATATCGGTTTACGTTGTGATGTTGCATCAGTGATTTTCACACTGATAAAGCGTATTATTATTTATTATGATCACTTCCGGTTATCAAAAGACAAATAACTAAGCAAGCAAATATAGCCCTACATTCCCTCTAAAGAATGGCATAGTTGTTTCTCTTCCAGGAAGAATAATGAATACCTTTATAGTCGACAACAGCTAACAGCTGACGAGAGAAATTCCTGATTCCATAGGTGGTACCTAGGCTATATCGGGTATAACTTTTTTTATGGCGTGGGATATCATCACGACTTTTACCTCAAAATGTGTGGAAATGGACCCTCTACAGCTACCTAAAATGTCAAAATTATATTCCATGTGCTACAAAAAAATTTTCCAGAAAAACGTAGGGGGGGTGGTAACCACCCCCCCCTTGGTAGCCCGAGGGTTAACAAGAAGAATGTGTTTTAAAGGTGTTTTACAGAGGAACATTCCGTAAAAGCTTTAAGTGTAAACGACATCCTGTTACCACCAGTCTGCTGATTTCGAGCTTTGTTTTTCTCCATTATCGAAAATTTAATCGAAGACATTCGACCACGATAGGTGAAAATTGCCAAAAAAAATTCTGTGGGCAAACACGGGCGTTTTCGTCAACCAAATACCGATGAATGTCCGCATTTCGGTCCGATTAATCCGAGTTTGGCTTATTCGAAAGTACAGACGAAGAAAAATCTCCCGCTGAGCGGAAAACTATTCTAAAGCAGCTGTTAAGTTTTTAAGAAGCCAATTCAGAATGTTAGTTGAAATGCGAGATACAGCGCTATCTGTTGGTCAGTGGATTGCATATGGAGTATGTGACAAAGCAAAACATCGTCGGTATTCAATTTTTTTATAGAGTGAGAATAACCTATTAAAAAGGTGTATAAGGAGAATTAATATAATTAGGTTTTGTTCTAGGTTAGGCACAGCACAGCGTAATCTGATACTACGAGCTTAGATGTATACATTTGTTGTTGGAATCTTCTGTGCTTTCCTCTCTCTGTCTCTTTTTCTGTCTGTCCCTGTTTTTCCATCTCTGTCGTAGATCAATAGAACTTAGTGTTATTCATATTGTTTCTTTTTTAGGACCATCTTCTGGCTGCATTGGCTTTATCGATTGTAAGGTTAACGACAGATTTACACACATAGTTTGTAGAAAAATACTCGAATGCGAGTGTGGAATTTTAAAGAGTCCAATTTAGAGTTTCAGTTGAAATGCGAGATACAGCGCTATCTGTCGGTCGGAGGACTGCGAGATAAAGCGCAACTTCGTCGCGATTCAATGTTTTTATACCAGAGATTAAAACTATAAACAGGTGTCTAAGGAGAACTTAATATTATTAGCTTTTGTTCTAGATTAGGCACATTACAGTGTAATTTCATAGTGCGAGCTTAGATGTGAATATTTTGTGGTGACAACTTGTTTGAAGAATAAAGAAATATTGGATTTGATATGATTTCTGAAGGTTTCAAAGGATGTGTTCAAGAAATCTTACTCTGATCCATCCACTCTTTCGCCGTTCAGTGTCTCTCATACTAAACACAGACCAACTTGGATGCTGCTCTATTTTTTCTCTTTGTCTGTCTCTGTCTCTGTTTGTCGCAATCATAAACTCCAAATTTCTAAAGCGCTATTCTAAATCAAATAGCAGGGCACCAGCTTATTCACAAGAACTGAGTCAAGTCAGAGTGGTTGTCTACTGGTGCAGAGTGGACCGTACTCGTAATGGCTTCGTGTGGACATACTGGCAAAACGTAACACAACTATAAATGTCCCAACTTATTGGAAACACTTTACATTTCACTTCATGACTCTGGAATTCATCTTCTTAGACGCTTTCAATCGCTAACTCCAAATATCTAAAGCGCTACACATAAGACATGGTGCAAAACACCAGCTTATTCAGAAGCTGCGTCTTTGGCTATAAACATGTTATAACGGAAGGCGTGAATGATTCTATGGATTTGCTTAGCGTACGCCGGCGTTTAATTAAAACAAAGGAGGCTATTGTTCGTTTACAGTTAGTATTATTCCAGAGCTGGAACAGAGATTTCAATTCCCACGTTCTTTGTTTGACACTTTAGGAGAATATTTTCCATTTCAAGTCCAGCTGATCTGTCAATGATAATAATTATAGAATTAATTCAATTAATTCAATATCTTAATTCCGCGGGGCTTTATATTAACAGTTAAAACCGCCCTTTTATTACTGAAACGTCATTAAGCATAATATTTCCTCCGCGTTTTCGATCCCATCAAGGTTTAGTCAAATCATGTTAACATTACACTGTATACGTACCCGCCATTATTCTAACTATGTCCCAGACGGCATTTGGTTATTCGAAGAGTCATAATCATGCAAGTAAAGGTCTCATTAGAGGGGTATTTAATACTCGGGATAGATGGTGCCTCCTAACGGCGCTCGTTAATAAGCTTGTGCCCTTCGCTTAGCTTTCTGGCGGCGTGTCAGAAATTTCGAGTTTACGATTAAAATAGTCCGACTTTGTGTTGACTTCGATTTAAAATTAAGTATTGAGGAATCACTTGAAAACCTGCCTGGAGTGCCATCGCAGCACAGTTATGCGTTATTGCAACACTGATGCAACCTTGATGAAACATAAGGCAATGATGCAACATTAATGCAACATTAATGCACCTTTTGGTGTTGTTATAATAGTTGTTGTTGTTAAGTTGTTGCTTGGAAACTTATCCAAGGCTCACTATAGATATCCAGGGTTGTCACTAAAACGCCCGAACATCCTCAAATCACTCCATTGGTTAAAATCTCAGAGTGAATCCATTTTGAAGTCCTACCACTAGCCTACTACTCCTACAAATATCACAACCCAAGTACATGTATCTTCGTGATCTCTTCACCATCCAGGCAACCCGCTCCACCCGACCCTCCTCCTATCTCAGTCTTTCTCGAGCCCCAGTCACTACTTACCTCACGTTCTCCAACGAGGCCACATCTAACACAGCACCACGCCTCTGGAACGGTCTACCTCTGAATTTCACAGAGTGGCGCTTATGAACTATGACTCTTCCATATTCTAATGTTCGAGTGGTGCTAGTCCGAAGCCTAGATAATGAAGGAGGGCAACGTTATTCATCTCTGCTATGGTACGGAGTCATTAAGCAGAAGCTACCTGTTCGTTAAACATTGAATACTATTAAAAATAAGGTTCTTTACAGACACCTTTAATTTCTGGAAAATTTATGCTATAATAATTCTCAATTCGTTACCTCTAGCAAATGACCAACGGGCAATATCGAAGGTGGATCGACATCAAAGGTCTTGGAAGACAAACGATATCGTTAAGAAATATAAAAACAATTACTTAGCGGTTAGGTGATCCTATAGACAACTTGCTAAGAATTCCCTGGACAAAAAGGATAACCACCGAACAAATATACAAGCTGGCGAGGACCAAAAGCGAACTGCTGAACCACGTCCGAACCCGCAAACTAAGGTACTTTGGACACATCATGCGGCAGCCGAAGGACAACATCGAAGGCAGCCTGATGACAGGCCTTGTAGAAGGGATTCGCAACCGCGGCAGACCAAGAATATCCTGGATTGACAACATTATAAAATGGATTGGACTATCTGGAACCAGACTAATGGCTGCAATACGAGATAGGAAATGCTGGACAATGTTGACCCATTCAGGTCGCCTACCATCGCAAAGCGACGACGGCGACATGACATGACATCTTCTTCTTTATGTTCTCTGCTCACCGGCAGGTTCGTATGACCAATGACGCCATCGTTCTCTGTCTTGTGCTCTTCTCTTTAGTCCACTGTATCCTTCTTCTTTTGTCATCATCCAGTCTAGCAGCATTGTCCTCGGTCTTCCTCGCGTCTTTTTCCCCTCCATCCTTCCCTCCATGATGTCTCTTAACAGTGTCTCACTCCTTAGGATGTGCCCGATCCATTTCCTTTGTCGTCCGCGTATAGTTCTTATGAGTGATCTTTGCTCTTCTACCATTTGCAGGATTTCCTCGTTCGTCCTCCGTTCCGCCCAGCTAACTCTCTCCATTCTGCGCCACACCCACATCTCAAAGGCTTCCAATCTTTTTATGTCGTCCTTCCTCATTGTCCATGTCTCGGAGCCGTACAGAACAACACTCCACACCAGTGTCTTTACCATTCTCTTCTTTAGACTCTTGCTTAAACCTCCTCTCATTAGCTCTCCTCTTTTATAAAATGCATCTTTTCCCATGGATATTCTTCTTTTTATTTCCTCGTGGCATCTTGCATCGTCTGTGATCACACTTCCTAGATAGCAAAACTTCTCCACCTGTTCTATTTCTTCTTCGTTTAGTGTGATCTTTATTGTTTGTGGTGTTATGCCGCTTCTCTTGCTTATCTTCATTACCTTTGTCTTCTTTACGTTTATTTTCATTTCATATTCCAGCGATACCATGTTTAGACGATCCATCATCCTTTGTAAGCCCTCCTGGCTAGTTGCCAGCATCGCCTGGTCATCTGCAAATCTCAATGCCTTCACCCTTCTTCCTCCTACCTTTATCCCTTCCTCCATATCCTCTAGCGTTTCTCTTATGATCTCTTCTATATAGATGTTGAATAGTATTGGTGACAGTGGGCATCCTTGTCTTACTCCTCTTCCTATTTTTCCTGGTTCCGAGTACTCTCCATCAACTCTTATTTTCACTCTTTGTCCCATGTATAGATTACCTATCAATCTTCTTTCTCTCCAATCCACCCCTTTTCTTCTCAGTATTCCCATTAGCTTTCTCCAGTCTACTCTGTCGAAAGCTTTTTCATAGTCGACAAAGCAGATATATATGTCTTGGTCATGTTGGATGCTTCTTTCTGCTATTACCCTCAATGCTGCCACCGCGTCTCTTGTCCCCTTTCCCTTTCTAAACCCATATTGGTCCTCTCCCAAGAAATTTTCTGCTTCCGCCTTTGTCTGCAGTCTCTTTGTTATAATTTTTAGCAGGATTTTTGATGCATGTTTCAGAAGGCTTATCGTGCGATGGTCTTCACAGTTTGTTGCATTCTGCTTCTTCTGTATTGGTATAACAATTGTCTGCAGGAAGTCCTTTGGCCATTCTCCCGTGTTGTAGATGTCCTGGCATAGCTGCACCACCTCGTTCATTGCCTTCTCTCCAAGATTTCTGAGTATTTCTATTGGGATGTTGTCAATTCCTTCCGACTTTCCATTCTTCATGTCCTTGATTGCAGCCAAGACCTCCTCCCTCATCACCTCCGGACCCATGCCGTCCTCCCCCTGTGTTTCTTCCTGCTTCCGTTCTTGTTTCCTCATTTCTTCCTCGATGCTTCCACTTCCTGTGTATAATTCCTCCACATATTCCTTCCATCTTTCCCTTATGTCCTCTGCGTCCTCCAGTAGTCTGCCATCCTTGCTCTTGATTGCACCTCCTCTTCCTGTATTTTGTTTCTTGCTTAGTGATTTTATTTTACCGTACACCAAATCACTTCGCCCCTGTTCCTGACATGACATAGACAACTTTAATGTTGCTACTTTCGACGTGTTATTGACATACTTAAGTCTGTATTATGCCAAACTAATTTCTGTCGACGTTAACGGGTTTGTTGTTATCAGATGTCGTTAAACTTCGGATCCACGCATCCAATCGCTAATAGCAATTGCAGGATTCAAAAATATATGGAAAATATGCCATAAAATGTCGTTAAAATGATGGTGCAAGTCCGCAGGTGAATCAGAAGTCTCGCACAAGTTTAAGCCGTGTCGGGATTTTAACCACCAACCTATCAGTAAACAGTCCAGCACGATACCCACTAGACTCTCACGCACCTCCTCAGTACAACTAAAATGCTTTTGTTGGTTAGTTACTGTTAAACGATGCTGTGTAATAACGAAGGATAAAGGAGGAGGGCGACGCTAATCATCTTTCTTATTTTAAGCCGCAGCCTTATTGATCAGTAAATGATCAATCAGTCGAAATCTCAAACCTACATAATGTGGAAATGAGTTTCATTTAAGTGGCGTTGGCATCAACCGCCGTGGCAGCCACAAAATGTCGTTAGAACGGGAAATATTGCGGGGAAACTCAGGTTCTTTTAGACACCTTTAATTGGAGTATTATATACGTTATATATAAATCTAAATATCATTTATTGCTATTGGATGTGGATTGTAAATGTTTTAATACTCACCGACAGCATGGAATCTCGGAGAGGAATAGAAGAGCCAATAAAGAGATAATCTGGATTCGTGTGGGAAAAAGGAAACGGTGAATTTAATTGCAAGTTTATTAAGCCATGCTCAGACCAAAGATATAAAGTTAACATTTATGCACAACCGGTATACATGTATCCCTCACATTTGAATAATGTACGCAATGGAAATGTCACCCACAACCGCGAGATGGATAAGTTTTGCAGCGCCTCTCGAAATGTTAACAGTCTGCGAAGACCTTTTGTCTCGAAACCATTGTCATCTGGGCATCACAGCAAACGAAACTCCAGACACCTTACCTTACCTTAGACCTTAGTCCTTCCTGTGTTGGTCTGCATATCGGGCGACGCATCTCCTCCACTCTCCTCTGTCCACTGCCAGCCTCTCCGCCTCTTCCACGTCAGCTCCAGATATTTCAGGTCAAACTCCAGACACGCTGTACACAAAAAACGATCTCTTAATCTTTGCGGCGTTGATCGTCTGAGTAATTTGCAATACATAGAGATCAATTCTATCGCTAATACATGCAACAAATATTTGTGCAGCGCTACGGATTACTTCTCTTGATTTAAAGGTCGACTTTAACGTACAGTGTTGCCGCGAGATGTCGTTATCAATTGAATACTACCGAAAATATTAAGCTCCGCTTAGACACCTGTAAATCGGATTAATCTGATCACATAAAGACGTCGTTATTCATCGTACACTAGCTGGGAGTCGTCAACGGCCATTGTTGTCAAAAAACGACGTTAAACTTCGGATTAATAAAAAGTATACTAGCTGAGTTTTGGTAACAAGTCTTGTGTTGTAACGTAACTCTATGAAATTTTTCAGCGCCACACAATAGCCAAGTCAGGGAAACAAGCTGTATGAACGGCGCTATATCAAATCAAGTCTGCAATAGCCAGGTTGTTTTGTCTGTTCCGGGGCCGTGGCCTTGAATGATGAGAACTGTCCAAAATATTTTCTGTCGACGTCAACGGCCTATGTTGACATAAGATGTCGTTAAACTGTGCACTCCGTCACTACTGTTAGTGCCAGTCTTAAGCCTCTGGAAAGGAGTAGGGCGACGCTAATCATCTTTCGTATGACACAATGTCTTTAAACAGCATTTAACCAACGCAGCAATCCTTACTGCTCGGATTCAGCTGAAGGTTCTCACTTTAGTCCTTCGGTCCTGTACAGGCTTAGCACCCAAGTACCTCTGTGACATTGTTCGTCTGCCAATTTCAGCTACTTCCCTCCGTCCATTGCGATCGCTTAATCGACATGATCTTCTTGTACCACGAGCCAGGACCTCTATGGCCAAAACTCGAGCCTTTTCTTGCATTGGTCCTGATCTATGGAATCAACTCCCTCCAGTGACACGTGCCTCTTTATTAGCTGGTAGCCCATAAGCCTCGTTCCGCTGTCTTAAAACCACTTTCGATTCACTGGGTCTTTCGCACTGGGAGCGCCTCTGATTAGCGAATACTGTGAGAGGCGCTTTATAAATGTTTAGATACAATACAATACAATACAATACATAGATCCATAAGGACCATAAGCATCAAACGAAGACTCATGTTATCGTCAGGTAACTCTATCACTACTCAACGTGTGGTAGAGCCAGTCCTAAGCCTATAGAATAATAAGATCCATTAACGCCAAACAATTTGGGAATAGATTTTCTTTAAACCGAAGTTCACTTCAACGAAGTCTTTAAAATATTGAAAAATAAGACGATTTGTTGGACTGTTGATGTCAACTTTAAATCAACTTTCTCTTCTGTTCATTGGAAGCAGAACATAGCGTAACCATAGATGTCATGTACGAAAGAAGAGGGTCCAGAGTGGAAATAGTCCACGAGGAGGGAGATGTTGAAGGCGATACTGGCGCGGATGGAAGGCCAGTGTAATTGTTGCAGGGTTGGCGTGATGTGATCTCTGGGACCAAGACCTGTTATTAGGCAAACGGCAGTGTTTAGAACAGATGACAGGGCTTGTAGTTTCGATGAGGGAAGACCGGATAGTACAGAGTTGCAGTAGTCAAGATGAGCGGTGACGACGGCTTAAATAAGAATAAGGAGGAAGGTTTCATTTAGGCAACGTTTAACTTGTCGAATTCGGCGAAGGTGGAAGTAGCATGCTCTGGCAATGGACTATAGTAAAGAAAATATTTCTAAGTTATTAAGAATTAAATTTCAATTACATAAATTTGAAATTTCTATTAAAACCACTTTGACAGTGAATTTATTCCAAAACAAAGTAAATAGGCAGTTATCTTAATTAATAAAGATGACATTTTGTAAATCGATATTTTAAGTTTGTTACTGTAAATAGTTTTGTATCTTAGTGATGATCTGAATGCCTGAGGTGGAAAGGATGTATGTAATGTAATGTAATGTAATGTAATGTGATGTAAACATTTGTACAGCGCTCCTCGCAGCAGACCTTTTCAGAAGCGCTCTCAACGTGATAGGCTCGTGTAAAAGAAAGGTATTTAAGCATTTACGTGAAGCTGGTGAAAACGCCCCTAGTATCTTGCTCGGGATGACAGAAGGGGAGTCATTCCATAGTGAAGGGCCAGCCAAAGCTAAGGTCCGATGCTGAGGTTCGCCTGCGGTGAAAAGGATAAAGGGAATTGATCGGAGACGATGAGAAAACCTATAATATTAATACTATCAATTGATCAAGCAGTGTCTAGTGCAGGGGTTCTCAAACTTTATTTTTATTGTACCTCCAGGTAAAAAAAAATCGAATGTTGGCGTACCCCCAGCAAAAAATTCTTCTTCGACGGCCTGTTCATGTTCATATCTAACATAGGCCTACACCATCAATTGAGCAAAGTTTGTAACATCTGTACTCTCATGTAACTGAATCGCAAAAATTTGCTTTGCTTGATCCTATGAATGAGGATCTTCTTTACTTCAGAAGCTAAATCTTGAATGCGTCGGGAGACAGTGCTATTCGACAAAGGAACACTGTCCATTTTTTTCAGCATTTTGTCCCAACAGACAAGTCACAATATCTATGGCAGCAGGTAATATTAGACTCTCCCCAATCGCGTGTGGTTTCCCTGTTTGAGCTATTCGCATACTGACCAAAAAAGATGCTTCTAATGCTTGTGAGCTAGCTGCAGTAAACGACTTTAAACTTTTATTACTTTGTAACCCTTCCATTTTTCATCGTTTAAACAATTCAAGTGGTTTACCTCGAAGAAGTGGATGTTTTTCATTGAAATGTCGCTGAAGTAGAAAAGGTTTCATTGAATTATTTGACAGTTTTTCACTGCAAATGACGCATTGAGGTTTCGGTTCATTTTCATAACCACACCACGTAAGTCCAAAGGAAAACTAGCTCTCGTCATACCGTCTAAGCTTACGCTGCTAGTGCCGTCTCTTCGATATAAGGTTTACTCTGGCATCTGGAGTGTCAGTCTCGGTAGATTCAGTGCGTTGAGAGGTTCTGGCTTTCTTTTAAGCGGTTGTTTTTTCAACCATTTATCCATTGTTGGTTTTAAAATAATAATGCTACTATGCAGTATTGTAGTTACTTCTATAATTATTATTTGTTGTGAAAAAATAAATAACGCGGCTGTGACGTTTCAACGTTTAAAATATATCATAGACATATATATATATATAGCTAATAAAAAAAGATGGGCATTAACTCATAGAAATTGTAAACTTTTAAGAAAAGGAAGCGCATGGTTGACGTAGAATAGCTAATCAAAGAAAGAATGGCATTAATTCATAGAAAATGTAAAGAAAAAGAAGCGTATGGTGGACGTAGAATAGTGACTTCAATAGTCAATAGCTAGTCAAAGAAACAATTCATTCCATAGTGAAGGGCCAGCCAATTCTTTTCGCGTAGCCCTTAGCGACACCTGGTGTACCCCTAGGGGTACGCGTACCACCGTTTGAGAACCTCTGGTCTAGTGAGTACGAACTTGCTAAAAATGGGTCATTATATTAGCGGGTAGTCCACTTTTACTTAAAAGACAAGATTTTCATTAAAAGAGGTGTGTAAAAGTAGGACTCATTAAAATATAAGAGAAGTGCGTTAGGAAGTACTTTTTTCTCCTTCTGAATTAGATTATTAATTAGATGCAATATTGATAAAAACAGCGATTATGTTAATGTCAGTGGTCATGATAATTAAAATTAATTTGTTAGTGAGTGATAATTATAAGGATAATAAGAAATTACATTAATAGAATCAATAAATATAACAGCAATATTATCATTATTAATAATAATTTTGACATGTTCCATTTCTGCTACTTATATTAATTTCCTATCAGTCGTCGGATCGAGATTGTAATGAGTGTAAATGCATGCAAAGGTAAGGTAAACGTCAGCGACCCTGATGGCCACAAGATGTCGTTGCATACTAGTTTTTTGTTGCTGTTTACAAACGCTGTGTCATAACAAAGCTGATTAGCGTCGCCATACACCATTTTCAAGGCTATGGACCAATGCAGTGGGCGGAGGAAAATAGCAACATAAAGAAAATCCTGAAAGCGGAAGTGCATGGACATCGCAGTCGAGGATGCCAGACGAAGAGGTGGATGGACGTGGTTCAGCAGGCCTGAGAAAAGAAGACACCGGAGATCGAGCGGAATGGAGAGAGAGGATCCGAGTGGCTGACCCCTCCCCAGCGACGGACTACTCCCATCCTGAAGGGAAAGAAAAAAAGGAAGAGAAAGATTATACATGCCACGTATATAATCTTTAGTAATGTGATTGACTGTTAATATAAGGTCGAAGTCGCCGACCCTTCCAGCCACAAGATGTCGCTTAACATTAAATATATGTATATGCAGAAAGCTGTCTGATTCTATCTGATATTGTCTGATTCTGTACGCAACCGATGCAGTGGTTAAATTACTTATCAATTTAAAGAAATCTTAAACATAGGTCTATATCGGGATAATTTAGAAGAAGTATTCGCTATCCGTATAGAGCCTAAAATGTGTAAAGCAGAGGCTCTTAACAGGTGTGTCATGTGTCGCGAATCGACCGGCAGTGGATCCTGGGTTTAACGACATCTTATAGCTGTTGACGTCGACAGAAATAGTTTTGGCATATTACAGCTCATACATTCATATGTGTCGTGTAAACATGGTGTGTCGTTGGTGTGTCGCGAAAAATTGGTGTGTCGCAAATTCTCACAGCCAATGTCCGTCATTCTTGCATTACACTTACTTACTTAAAGTTTAGCGGACGTAGACTTTGAGTATTCGTAGCACTCTATTAATCTATTCTATTATATCGCAAACTGGACGGCCGTGATGTTTACCTTATACAGTATAGGCCTTTATACGTTTGCGACCCGTTATTGCGCTTGCACACACACACACACACACACACACACACACACACACACACACACACACACACACACACACACACACACACACACACACACACACATAAATATCGGAGTAAACCATTTACGTCGTGAGTCTGAAGCTATGGACGAATTGATCGATTGAGAGTTTAACGACTTCTTATAACAATACTAGAGCGTGTTTTAAAGGTGTCCCTAATAGCCCATAACAGTCCAATATAATTTTTTAGAAGAAATTGGCTTTAAGCGACATCTCGTGACTGCCACATCCACCATAGCCGAAAAGAATACTTTGCGTTTAGTGGATCAAACAAATATAAGTTAAGCGTCAGCTGGGTGATTTCTATTGCGCCATGTTTAAGAGACAGACACACACAGAGAGTGTGAGAGACATAGAGAGTTAGGTGAGACAGACAGCCAGAGACAGACAGAGAGAGCGAGCGTCGTAACTAAACGAGCCGGTCGAATGTTCACAATCAGGTCTAAAAAAAAATCCAAGGTTTAATTAGTTTCTGAAATAATTAATTAAAGTGTGGTAATTCTGTTTGACGACGATGTGTCAAAAAAGGTGATAAGTGTAGCCCTCTTCCTCTTTCTGGGCTTTGGACTGACACTACCAGAGCACGGTCAGAGGTGAAATAATGCTTTTAAAGTGTCTAACCGTCGCAATAATTCAAATTCTACTAGACTAAACCTCGCGCATAAGCTGAATTATGCTGAAAATGCAATGCTCTGCTTAGACACCTTTAAATTGGTTTAATTAGGTCCTATATAAACGAGAAGCCGTTAAATAGCACCGAATATATTCATATGAAATCCGAGGCTGAAGTCAACGACCTTGGCAGCTATACGTTGTTAAGCAGTGAAAACTCACTGTCATTTTCAGGTGGTGCCAGTCCCAAACTGGAGAAAAGCGGAGGGCGATGTTAATCACGTGTTGCGTCACAGCGTCGTTAAACAGTCGCCAAACAATAAACTACTGAAACGTCCTCGTATCGTCGTTTTAAATGTATTTTCCCGCACAACTATCTCTCTCACAGGATGGGAGTGGATTAATAATAATGATAATCTTCGTTTAATATTTTCACTGACAATTTTATTGTATTGTATTTGGATATTTATAAAGCGCTTCTAGCGGGAGGGCCATTCAGAAGCGCTCCCAGTGCGAGAGACCCCGAGAGAAAAAGCAAGTTTTAAGAAAGGTAAAAGAGGAAGAGACGTTACCTGAGATAATACAAGAACGAACGAACGGAGGAAGCTCATTCCAAAGAGCAGGGCCAATGGAGGCAAAAGACCTAGATTGAGCCAGAGAAGTCCTGACCCGGGGAACGAGGAGGTCAAAACGGTCAGATGAACGAAGAGGACGACGAGAAGCAGCAGAGTGAGGGCGATGAATTAAGTCACATAAATATTTTGGAGCGAAACCAAGTTGAGCCTTACAGACAAGGATGAGGACCTTAAATTGGATGCGGGCAGAAAGCGGGAGCCAGTGGAGTTCTTCTGCCACAAGGGTGGTGATATGAGAGAATCGAGGAAGACGGGCAATTAATCTAGCAGCAGCATTGAGAACGGATTGAAGAGGAGCAAGACGGACTTTGGGAAGACCAATGAGGATGGAATTGCAGTAGTCAAGTCTAGAGCAGACAAATGCATGGACAATTGAAGTGAAAATTGGAGACAATGGACATAAGTAGTACAATGTACAATGTTGGTACAATGGGCATAAAAACTTAGACACCTTTACAACTTAGCCATTCTCAGCAGCATAGTGTTTAATCGCTAGATCCGAGTAGAATGTCATCTTCGAAGCGCAATGTCGACTCCAACGTAACTGACATCCACGTTTGCAGCGATACTTCCCCGAACATATAATATATTATATTATTAGATACCGTTCTCAGCTGCACATTAACAAATCGTTTTAATCCATTTTAATTCGTTGATTCACCGTAGGGTTTCCGTCAACGATTTTGTGCAAAGCGACGAATTAAAACACGCTGAGTCATTGTGACTTTTTATACAATAATAAAATATTGATTGGCATTGTTTAAAAAGTTTGGGTACGATACCCATGTTTAAAAGGTGGAGGCGGGAGTTGCGGGAGCAGTCCGTACTGGAGGTACTAGCCCCATTTTGGGTACCCCACAAATTACGCCTATGCCTCTCTAAAACGTCGTCATTCTCAGCAACATATTTACGAATCCTTTAATCGCTCGGACAACAATTATGTCAAGTCACCGTAGGGTTCCGTCGACGACCTTGGCAGTCGCAAGATGTCGTTAGTGCAATGGACATTAATACATGAAATCCACTGCTCCAGTTTAGAAACCTTTTAAACGCGTTCCTTCTATATATAGATATACGTCAATGGTCTTTAATTGCAACATCCCTGACAACCTCAGTCTGAAAGGTTAAGTCTCCGTCAACTGAACGGACATCGAGAAGATGTTGCTAAACATGAAGTAAAGCTTCGTTTGAATTGCGTTAGCTTCAAATAATTTCTTTAGAATTCTATTTAAAAAAAGAACTATAAAGAAGCGTCGGGGCACGTAGTTTAAATATAATAATATTAATATTACTACAAGGTGTAGAGAAGGACTTCTGTACACTTTGCATATTCATCAACGATTCCAGTTAGACACCTTTTAAAGGCAGACATTCTTAGCTACATATTTACCAATAGCGTTCAATCACTAACTTTTAGTGTTGGTTTTCATTTGAAGCAATGACCTTTAACCCGAAGTCAGTTCGGTAGAGTTTGTCGACCGGGCCTCCCGCTTTCTCAACCAGTTCCTTTTGCAATTGTCTGGGTTTGGATTTAAACAACTGCGCCAATTCACCTCCCTCTCCACCCATGTAGGCTGTGCGGGAGAGGGTTTCCATTAGGCTTTTCCGATGCTCATCGGTTAGAGCCGGTCGTGTTTTGACATGTGCACGTACAGGGTTGTTGTGAATGTTGGCAGGCTCAGTGTTTGTGTGTGTTTGTGTTTCAGGTGTAGTTTCTGTAGTTTGGGTTTTATTTTTCTGTATATGAGTGTGCATGTTTTCCTGTATATGAGTGTGCATGTTTTCCTGTATATGAGTGTGCACGTTTTCCTGTATATGAGTGTGCACGTTTTCCTGTATATGAGTGTGAATGTTTTCCTGTATATGAGTGTGCACGTTTTCCTGTATATGAGTGTGCATGTTTTCCTGTATATGAGTGTGAATGTTTTCCTGTATATGAGACTATGAGTGTGCATGTATTCCTGTATATAGGTGTGCATGTTTTCCTGTATATGAGAGTGTACGTTTTCAGTCATTTCAATGCACTGAATTTCCCCATCATTCTGTGGCTTATCGTTAGTAACAGCTTGATTCGGGGTAACATTTACGTTTCGTTTTTTCTGAGTATTTTGGTGTCTTTGACGCTTACCGACGCTGCAGTGTTGTTCCTGTGTTGTTGTTGTTGTTGTTGTTGTTGTTGTTGTTGTTGTTGTTGTTGTTGTTGTTGTTGTTGTTGTTGTTGTTGTTGTTGTTGGTGTTGTTGTTGATGTTGTTGGTGGTGGTTGTTTCGTGATGTCGTCCCTTGTCAGTCTTTTCTTCGATTTCGTGGAGAGTTGAGCTTCCATTTTGTCGTTGGTTGGATCCCATTCTCTTTCTTCGTCTGAGGTCGTACCAGACGAAGGATGTTCACCAGACGACGACGTTTCTTCTTCGACCATCTTTTCGCTTGCGCTCTCGTCGCTACTGTTGTTGTATAAGAGATTTTAAGTTCCTGCTTCTGCCTTTGTGACGAGGCATTTTGTTCGAACAACAAATCGCACAGGGTGTTATCCGTCCGTTCATAAACAGTATCAAAGGAATTTGTATGTTCGCTCAGATGCCGTAATCCTCCTATAGCCAAAAAGCGCCTCAATCTACGTTTAGTTCTTTTTATTTCCTGAGTCAGTCTAGCTATCGCATCGAGTTATTTTATTTTAACTAGAGATATTATTTAATTTTGCTTTCCTTATATCTAAAGCGCTTGAGGTACGATTGGCGCCATCTTCCGAACTCAATGAAATTTCTCTCTCTGCCTCGATGAAATTTCCGTCACCTAAACTTGAAAATAGATGGATGGATCCAGAGTTTAACAACATCTATAGCTACAAAGGCTGGTGACGTCGACAGAAATTAGTTTGTCATATTACAACTCTCAAATAAACTTGAAGAGTCCGCGGCTTCACTTACTTATAAGTCGACCGAACACTAAAAACACGTGCACTTTCAACCAATCAATTGATCAATTAATATCGCTTCAATAATATTCTTTTATATGAGTTACATTAAAGGAGTTTTAAAGGTGTCGTACAAAAACCCTTGATTTCAAAATGTAATGTTCAGTATTCAATGACATCTAGCAGTTGCAAAGCACACTGGTTTGTCAGTATTTGACGACGCTGTGCCTTAACAGAATGATGATTAGCGTTCCCCCTTCTTTACCCGGGCTTGGGACTGGTACTACCGAAGTACGGTCAGTGGCGGAGTTGAAAAGAATGTTTGATTTGCGATTGAACCGAAGAGTATCAAGCTGAATGATAAGAGTTGAATTTGAACGGTGCTAATAACGAAAGTAAACAAGTGTGCAAATATGTAAGTAAGTAAGTAGATATGTAGCTACCTTTCTCACAGGCACGTTTTCCTCGGCTAATGTTCACTGCATTGGTAGATCCCACGTCACCATGTGGGACATGGTAATCGATTGGCTAGAGCGTTTTCTTTAGATACCTTTAAAACGTTCTTAAACAGAGCTATATAAGAATGAAAGTCGCGACGTTTTGATGGGTCAAGAATGACAGCGTCTGAACGTCCATTGCATCCATTTGATGTCGCTAAATAATGTAAACTACTTACGTAGATACAGAATTTATAATACATTCACACATAATGCAGATATACGTATCAACATATATACATGCACACACATTTATCCATCCATTAATAGATACATACGCACACATATACACATAATTAAATACACAGACAAGCATGCAGTCTGTCAGACAGACACACAGTTCGCTAGAGAGATAAAAAGAGAATCTAAATGCCTCTTAAATGTCTTCAAACCAACGTATGTCTATAATAGCATACACTGTGAGCGGCGCTTTACAAATTTCCAAGTACGATAAGATATAGGCAGAGTTTATCGGCAAACAGTCGATTTAATTTGTCTAAAAAAATAATAAATCCAATAGTAAAAACAACAACAACAGTAATAATAATAATATTTCAAGTACTCATATTTACCTCAGAGGAAAATTACTATGATTCGCAATTGTCTGTTAGACACCTGTTAAATATATTTATTGTGATCTATATATAAAGACTAACATATCTCGTAATAGATTATTCACACGTTTTTAAGGGGTCTCATTTACCTCGAGCCAAGAACATGATAATAATAACAAAATAATGATGGTGATGATGTGGTCTAAGGTTCTACATTAGATGTATGCATTCTTCGCATTTGATCTAGGCCTATGCATTTCTTGATTATGTACGCATTAGAATTTCGCATCTACGTACACTTCGTATTTATGTAATGTATTTGTAACTAAATAAATACAACTGTGATGTTTTTATTTACACACATGTACAATAGTGCAGGGATACAGAGTGTAGCCATGGAAGATAATTAGGATTTGTATAGACTATAGAGATATGTGTATGCATTTGCGTGTTGTGTGTGTGTTCGTTTGCGTGTGTGTACATGTATTTGTATATGCGAGTGTCTTAATTAATTAAACTGTGAAAAATACGAAGAACATCGAGTTCCCATTAGACACCTTTAATACGTTTGTAATAGTATCTATTATAGTTCTGCTTTCGTTTAACCATTATTGTTTCCCAGTTTAGTGGTGTCAAGCGTGAGAAAGGAAGAGGACAGTAACTAACCAATTACCAGTTTAATTTCACAGTGGTATAGAAGTTGCTGTTTGACGACGCTGTGTCTTAGCAAAGATAATTAACCCTCCTTATTTCTCCAGTCATGGAACTGGCACCACAAGAGTACGGATAGTTGCGGTGTTGACTCTAGCGATTAGTTGTTGTTTCCAGTGATTAACGACATCTTATGGCTACAAGGGCCGTTGACAACGCCCTACCATTTTTTTGTAAAGTAACTTAAAGTAAGTATATTCTTTATTCAAAGACCAACTGCTAACCACATTTTGGTGTACATAGTTCATAAAATTAACTTCAGCATATAACATTCGAATGACAAAGGTTTTACGAGCTAAAGAGTCCGCATTAGGTATAATTCTATTATGTGCCCTGGGGCGCAGTGAGTATACAACAGTTTTCTCTGGAGGTAATAACTGCCAGTCCGTAATAACTGCTAGAAGTAATAAGTGCCAGTCCGAAGCCTGGAACAAGGATGAGGGCGACGTCAACAGTAGCCAACAGATGTCGTTAATCACTAAAGCCAAACCAGATTCCAGAATCTAACGTAGAGGTGGCTATTCGTTAAGATGCGGTCGACGCTAACCTCAGTGGCAGCCGCAAGATGTCACGAAACTAAATACTGCGAATAAAATAACGCTCGTCGTAGACACCTTTTATTCAGTAATAGTTTGCTCTATATATACCTAATTCGTTTTACGCATCAAATCCAAGCTCAAGGGCGTGAAATGAGGAGAAAGAGCAAGTAGACTTAGGTGGTCAAAAATTGAGGACAAAGTTTTAGAATCTTACCTCCCTCATCCCGCAATGGCAGGGACAAAGTTTGGGTTGCCAGCTCGCAGCAATCCCCAAAATCAGCTATAAGACAGTGGAGTCATCGAAACTATTAACTTTGTAAAAAAAACTGATAGTGGAGAAACTGTTGTATATAGTGTATTGTATTGTATTTTATCTAGAAAATATAAAGCGCCTCTCGCAGAATAACCATTCAGAGGCGCTCTCAGCACAGAAGCCCAGGGGAAACAAGAATGCCTTTAGGGAACGCGAGACCGATGAGGAAAATCCAGTCATTAGTTTGGCCCTGAGCAGAGGGGGAAGATCATTCCACATCGTGGGCCCCACTACAGCAAACACCCGGTGCTGGGCCAAGGCAGTTTTAGCCCTGGGAACAAAATTATCAAGCATATATATCAAGCATATATAAAGATTAAACATATATATATATATACATATATACTAGCTGGTTTGCCGGGGTTATAAGTTTCAATCCCTGTAGCACCACAACCACCACCACCACCACCACCACCACCACCACCACCACCACCACCACCACCACCACCAGTTAAAGTGAAGTGAAATCCCTACGGCTGCGCCATCTGGCGAATCTTTAGAAATCCGTGCCGGTGACAGAGAATAATCTTCTCGGGTGGCGCCATCTGGTAAATGAAAATAGGTCGACTCGAATGTGTAAAAAGTCGGATTTGGGAGAGTTTTTTGCCCGGGACACCATAGAGGCGGTCAAAAGGTGGACGCGAAGCCTCACACTGGGTGTATAATGCCCACCCCGAGACAGCAGTGAAGGTTTGGAGTGAAAAGCTCGAAAGCTGTAGAAATGCATTCCGGTCTAAGATGTTTTTAGAGACTAACATTTAATATCATGTATACTGTGTAAAGAGGCCATCATCTTAGTCTTGAATGCTCCCGAAACTCCGAAAGAAATAACAAACAATCGCAAATATGATCTACTCGTGATTGTGTGACGTCATAAGCTTAGTCCGTCAGCTTTAATTAATTTAGGCGGATTAATGGGTTCAGAAATTAGACGTAAACTTATAACAATTCTGTAATCTGAATGTGTAAAATGAATATCTATTGCACAAAACCGACACAGAAAAAATTACAAATGACGTTAACAGAAACTTTATTACCTGCTACTAGATATTGCATTTTTTTTACAAAGTTCTCTATGTTCAGAATCAGTATGGATGGATCGAGAGAAATTATTTTTAAAACTAGAGTATTTGCCCGTCATATTATGACGGCAGTGTAGGTAGGCCTATATAATTATGTCGTTGGTGAAAATGCTCTGATCATATTACCCGTCATATTATGACGTCATATTATATTTTATGGGCCTATATGTATCGTTGGTTATCGCCGTCGTCAAGACCGCTGTCGTCAAGACGGCAGTACTGACGTCACAAACGGTTTCTGTCTCACAATAAAACATAAGCCGTTTGTGACTTAGCGTCCTCCGACAGACGGACACTCTATGGATATTATATGTATAGATGTTATTTTAGCGTCAAAATATGATCGCTCTTTACTCTTCTTAGAAGACGAATATCACTCTTAAAAGAAGCAAGACTAGTTACTTTGAACAGTTCTCACAGTTCCTAAGGAATAATACAGCTCAATAGGACGACCGTCCAGCAGTAGCGATTTAACGAAAATAGGATATTTATGGCACGAAAATAGAACGATTTAAAGGTGTCTAATTTGAGGCTCACAATGTTAGTATCATTCAAAGTCTAGCAGTGTCTAACAGGTATCAAAAGACGTTGCCATTGATGGGAAACATTTTTGTACATTTCTGGCAATTTTTAAGAACTAAACTCTAATATTATCCGAAAGATTGGAATGGAATCAAGAGTTTTCGTCTTCTTCTTCGATGTAATGAATCCTTGGAACAGTTTTTGTCATCCGACAGCCACAAGATGTCGTGTAAACGCTGGAGTAGGTCTAATGCTTCCCGATATCTTATGGCTGCTAACGTCACCCCCTCATTCATCCAGACTTAGGACTGGTACTACTAGAGTATTAAGCAGTGACGGTGTTATTACTAACGATGTTAGATAATTACGGCGTTTCGCGACAACGCTTGAAACCAATAATGATGTAACGCAGCAACGGCGTTGCATAGCAACGACTTAACATATAACAATGGCGTAACATAGCAACGACTTAACATATAACAATGGCGTAACATAGCAACGACTTAACATATAACAATGGCGTAACATAGCAACGATTTAACATATAACAATGGCGTAACATAGCAACGACTTAACATATAGCAATGGCGTAACATAGCAACAGCTTAAATACGCTGTGGTCATAACAGAGATAATAAGCGTCGCCCTCCTCCTTATCCAGTCTTGGGACTGGTATTACCAGAGTACGAGAAATGGCGGAGTTATCAATATCAATTATCGCCATCTATTTATGATATGTTCCGCTTTCCTTATTCATTTAATAACACCGTCATCATTTAAAGCAGTTTTCCGACTTAACTTGGTTAGATGGATGGATCCAGAGTTAAACGAATATTATAGCTTTTCAACCTGTGGAAATCACAATGCCTAAAATTGACAACTTTACAAATTTATAGTATCGGTAATACTCAAGTTAAAGGTGTTTTAGGACAACTGAACAATTTTAGTATTCAACGTTGAACGACATCCTATGGTTGACATCAAACTGATGCTACATGTTAAGTACATTCATTCTTTATTATTATGTTATTACCTCAGCAGGGTACTGCCCAGAAATATCTCTCAAATATCTGGGAACGCCGCTATCTGCATCTTCTTCTCGCTCATTGCGCTCTGTAAATCGGCTTGATCTTTTTGTTCCCAGGACTAAAACTGCCTTGGCTCAGCACCGGGCATTTGCTGGGTCCCACGATCTGGAATGACCTTCCCCTCTGCTCAAGTCCAAACTAATGACTGGCTTTTCTTCATCGGTTTCAAGTTCTCTAAAGGCATTTTTGTTTCCCCGGGGCTTCTGTGCCGAGAGCGCCTCTGAATAGTTATTCTGCGAGAGGCGCTTCATAAACTTCTAGATTCGATACAATACTATACTCTACATTATCTACTTCTCAAAACGCTGTCTAACTTTGTTCCATGCTGCGGTTTGTCAGCATGTGTTTACTTTATAAACAATAAACGAATATCATCATCGCCATCATCATCATCATCATCATCATCATCATCATCATCATCATCATCATCATCATCATCATCATCATCATCATCATCATCATCATCATCATCATCATCATCATCATCATCATCATCATCATCATCATCATCATCATCATCATCATCATCATCATCATCATCATCATCATCATCATCATCATCATCATCATCATCATCATCATCATCATCATCATCATCATCATCATCATCATCATCATCATCATCATCATCATCATCATCATCATCACATTCAACAATGGCGTGACATGGTAACTACTTGACCAACTCCGCATCAATACAAAGATGATTAGCGAATGGATAGATGGATCCAGGGTTTAACGACATCTTATAGCAACAAAGGCTGTTGACGTCGACAGAAATTAGTTTTGGCATATTGCAGCTGTAATTATGATTAGCGAATTTTTTTTTTAATCAAAAGTTTAATGTCATCATATGGCATCACAGGTCGTTGACGACAATTCAATAGTATGTACAATATAGTTAAAACAGAAAATTTACAAAGTTTCACAGCATTTAGAAGTGTCAAAACAGCACCCTACTATGTTTGTAATGGACATTTTTTTAACAGTATAAATCATATATACATATATATACACATACATATATATATATATATATATATATATACATATATATACACATACACAGTCAATAATGTCAATGATATTTGTGTTATGATAAGATAGTCTTTAGTGCACATTAAACACATTTTGCATTAATTGTTATACACAACAATTATAAATATAAAGTAAATTAAATGAATGTTTGAAGAACATGAGATTTCTAATATAGTTATTCAATTATAAAGCAGCCTTATTATCAATTGTACAATATATATAATTATGACATGAATTTTTTTTAAAAATCTATTTCTGAATGTTCGACATTTTTTCATTCAAAGCAATAAACAATATTATTTAGATTCATGCAAATATTGAGAACAACAGTTCTTCATCATATGTTATATATTAAGCAAATAAATAGAACAGAATTGTAATTTGATAAGAGATTCTTAATCCATTGTTTTTAAATTTTTAATACAGGTTATTGATTATTTATTATAAATGGAATTTTGACATGAAAATCTTGTTTTTGTAATAAAGTATTACATAAGTAATCAAAACAAACAAGCAATATTAACATAATATATACAATTGGTTAAAAAAAAGAGGAAAATCTATAACATATTTATAGTATGTATATATTTTAGGCCAACACCTTAAAATCTAAACAAACTTAAATCCACCTATTAAATTTCACAGACAATATTACATATAAGTACTTCAACCTACAAAACCTTTCCTTTATTAATAAGACTGACCAGTCTGAATATTTCAGTTTGTATGCAGCCCGGTGACCGGACAATTCGTCGCAGGACAATTCGGCGCGGACAATTCGGCGCGGACAATTCGTCGCAGGACAATTCGGCGCGGACAATTCGGCGCGGGACAATTCGGCGCGGGACATTTCGTCGCGGAAAATTTATGTATGATGTATTTATATAATACAAAATGTTATCGCGGAAAATTTACATAATTAATCAATGCGAGGTGATTAGCTATCGTCGATTTATTGTTGTGCTGGATTACGAAAATCGAACATCAATCGAATACTTACGGGGATGCAGTCACAACATAAATTTAATGGATTAACAAATTAACCCATTGTAACGATTTAGTTACATTCAAACAATTTCGGACAGGATTATTCAACTGTTTTTTGTATTAACATTTAGTTGTGTTAGATTAGTAATTTTTAGATTACATATTAGAGTGTCTGTATTCATACAATTTCGGACAAGATCATCCAAATTGTTTTTATGTATTAACATTTAGTTGTATTAGATTATTAACTTTTGGATTTCATATTAGAGTATCTATATTCAATTAAAACTCAATATTAAATATCATGGTGAACTCGACAATCTACTATTATATTTCACTTTTAATGTTGCTGTTTATTTCTATGGTGGCTTAATGAAGCAGTTTCAATTTTATATTTTGATTAACCGCGCCGAATTGTCCGCGCCGAATTGTCCTGCGCCGAATTGTCCTGCGCCGAAACGTCCGCGACGAAATGTCCGCGCCGAATTGTCCGCGCCGAATTGTCCTGCGACGAATTGTCCGCGCCGAATTCTCCGCGCCGAATTGTCCTGCGACGAATTGTCCTAGAACCATGCAGCCCACACCAAGCAGGTTCTTAATATTAAATTCTAATTTAAATAATTTACACTTTTCTCTTAATATATTGGATATGTTTTCTTTTCTGCAATGTAATAACAAATGATTTATATTTTCTTTGACTTGACAAGAGTTAATTAGCGAATTAATAATTAATTAGCGAATGTACGAGTCGGAACTATTTATAGATTCGAAATATATGAGTTAAAGGTGTTTACGGACAACGTAACAATATTACATTTTGACGTTGAACAACATCCTATGATTGACATAGAATTGACGCTATATGTGTTACAACATTCTTTCTTTATTATTATCTTTATTATTGCAATTATCGTAATTTTGTTCTTATTCATCATCATTTATTGGAAATATTGGATTGAATCGAAATCCGATGGCTTCAAAGGCCGTTGACGATGACAGAAATGGTTTTTGGCATAATGCTGTATTGTTATTACGGCGTCGTTAAATAAACGAGTAATTAAAAGTAAATTAATTTTTCAAGTTAAGTTCGTCGACTGTGCCTTTTGTCAGGCACAAGATAACGAAAATCATCCACTGACCTTTTGAACTGCGTCCAGAATTTAACGACATCTTACGGCAACAAAGCTGTTGACGTCGACAGAAATTATTTTAACGAGGACGAAATTTCTGTCAGGGCCGCTGACTTCTCTCTTCTCCTTTCTCCAGGCTTTGGACTGGCACTACCAGAATTTATAGCGTCAGAAAGACCCTATTTAAAGATATCGAAGAATTACCCATGAGTTTGTTGTATATCATCAAGTGATCATTTACATCTTTTTGATTATTTTAATGATGAGTCGGAAGTTAGATTTCAAAACCTGGTAACCTGTTAAAATTTCGACACGTAGCTCATCTTAGACAACTAAAACACTGAATCAACCAAAACCAAGACGTAATCAGGTCAACACAGCAGAGGATCCAGTCCGTTGAGAGAGGAAACAGTCTATGGTCGATAAGCAATTTCACAGAGAAAAGCTTTAAGTTGATAATAATAATAATAATAATAATAATAATAATAATAATAATAATAATAATAATAATAATAATAATAATAATAATAAATTACCTAAAAAAAATAAATAATAATAATAATAATAATAATAATAATAATCTTCGTTTAAAATCTTCAAGCTGACAATAACGCAGTATGATTACAAATCAGTATGAACGGATGATCACAAGTTATTACAGGAGTCGAATTTAACTGTACACGGCAGCCATGCAAGGCGCCCATCACGTCCTACATCTCATTTTAACAACGCGCAATCTCGCGAATGAAAGGTTGAGTGGACCTAAATTTGGGGGATTGATATAATGAAAATAGGCCATATAACTTTAAGAGGTCATCAAGGTCATGAATGGACTAATAAACAACGACGGGTCGCCGTGAAACAGACAATTCGCGTCTGAGTCTGAATTGGCGTTGAGAATTTTGTCATAGCGTTTACATTGGGTTGATTTGTTAGTTACCGATTAACGACATTCATATCCGCAATAAAATATAGGTTTACGCGAGAGTGAGGTATTTATAGATTCGGGAATATACGATTTAAAGGTGTCGAACGAGAGCTTAACAATGTCGCTAGTATTCTGTGTTAGACTGCATCTTGTGGATATCAGAGCCTTTGTATTGTATTGTATCTAAACATTTATAAAGCGCCTCTCAGTCTCTCACAGTATTCCCTAATTGACAACGTAATGTAAGGTAAGAAACAATTTTATAGCGCCTATCAGGCACCACCGAAAGAGGGTTCCAAATTGTGATAAGTAATGAACAGTTGAACACACCTGCTAAGATCAACTACAAATTGTGATACGTAATGAACGCAACATGCGAGAAGATTGTAAGTAAAGTTCTGATGAATTCCGGTCCATTTGCTCCATTCAGTTGAGTTGGATGGACGAATGATAAGCAGTGCGTCTGATTTGAAAATAGTAGCCGGGTTGAAAATCGATCGCGCTGGATCGAGTAGGCGAGCGATATGCGGTCGACCTCGGGAGCTCTTGTGTACAGTGTATTTTGTGTTTCGTATTCGTAATTGTTCGTATGGCTGCATAGAGTACTCATCTAGTAGGCCTATCTCACTTCAGTTCCGTTATCTGAGTAGGTCTATTGAAGAGGCTCTATATAAATTCTCAGAATGAATGAATGAACATTAACTAGAAACCTACCATTGACGTAAGATGACGTGTGACGGCTGATTTCACAACGTTGGTTGAGCCTTCGGAATACGCTGAACACTCATTTTTGGCTTGACCTTTCAGCCGGCAATCCATTCGAATATTATCAGCGTACTTTCTGCAGGACTTGAAGTAAATTTTGTTCACAGTCCGACGGTTTTCTATTTCGTCTACATCGATATCGAATGAGTCGCCTAATTTCCATAACAGATACGTTCTCAACTGTACATTATTATTCGATTTGATTTACGAAAATGGCGATGTTACGGATGATGTCACGCGGCGTGAGGTGTCGATCGTGTTGTTATGGCCAATCATATTGTACGAAATTGGAGTGATCAGTCAGCAGGAATTAGGACAGGTCACGGCAGGCATTCACCACTGCCGCAAGTAGGCCCTAAGTAAATTAACCCTCAGGCTATCAAGGTTTTTTTGCGACATCGGCTACCAAGGGGGTGGTTACCCTCCCCCCCGGAATTTCGTGTTTGGTTTAAGATATCATATCATGTAATACAGCATTTGATTCAGCATTCATTTCTGAAAAGAATGGTATATATAGATGTAAAATAAAATTGTATGAATGCATCTCGAAATTATATAGTTTTTAACAAAGGCACCGGTCCATTTAACGATATCTGATATTATCCCACACAATTTGTACTATTTGGATAAAAAGATATAAATGATGTGGGTTTTGAAAATCAACTATGTATCCAAGAATATTCTAAATATAATAAATATAATGAGGCTTAATTTTCAACAATACAAACTATTCCAAAGTCTGTTTTAGTTACAGGCAAAACCTAAAGGCGTGCAGCTATATCAACATGAAACAAGAAATTATGTAATTTTTCCCGGCAGTCAAAAACGTCAGTGGTCCTTGCAGTTATTGCAAGTTACTTTCATTGTTTTGTGCGAATGCTTCCTGCAAACCGGCTTCTTGAACACTTCACAGCACTGCTTTACTCTGTTAGTATTCTGCTTCAACTGTTTATAGCCCTTCCCCATACCCAACCATATCGGTTTACGTTGTGATGTTGCATCAGTGATTTTCACAGTGAAAAAGCGTATTATTATTCATTATGATCACTTCCGGTTATCAAAAGCAAACAACTAAGCAAGTAAATATAGCCCTACATTCCCTCTAAAGAATGGCATAGTTGTTTCTCTTCCAGAAAGAATAATGAATACCTTTATAGTCGACAACAGCTAACAGCTGACGAGAGAAATTCCTGATTTCATAAGTGGTACCTAGGCTATATCGGGTATAACTTTTTTATGGCGTGGGATATCATCACGACTTTTACCTCAAAATTTGCGCAAATTGACCCCCTACAGCTACTTAAAGTGTCAAAATTATATTCCATGTGCTAACAAATTATTTCCCAGAAAAACCTAGGGGGGTGGTAACCACCCCCCTTGGTAGCCCGAGGGTTAAAGTAAACTCAATTAGGTAACTAAAATAATGGTCTGGCTTCAGGTTCGTCTATCGTCTTGGAGTCTAACTTAAACTCAGCGATCGACGACCGACTGTCACCGACGGTGCGACGTCTTCGGCTAGGCGAGTGGTAAATCGCTCGCCGGTACCTTTGCTAGGCGAGCGACCAAGGAGAGCAATCGATCGCTCGCCTTAAATCAGACGCTCTGTTAGCGTCGCCTTCCTCCTTTCTCAGCGATTCAAAGTTATTGGTGAATATACAATTGAGATTGGCTGCGTTTGGAACGAAGTGCATAATTCATTTTTAAATACAGTCTTCATTCTTTTATTTACACTTGTGTTTTGTACTGTGTTGCGGTGTGACAACGTGTGGAGTTAATAAACGAATAATAATAATAATAATAATAATAATAATAATAATAATAATAATAATAATAATAATAATAATAATAATAATAATAATAATAATAATAATAACAATAACAATAACAATAACAATAACAATAACAATAACAATAACAATAATAATAATAATAATAATAATAATAATAATAATAATAATAATAATAATAATAATAATAATAATAATAATAATAATAATAATAATAATAATAATAATAATATTAACGGCTCTCCAGAGAAGTCTTGGATTGGAAGAGCTGGAGTGGATGACGTCGAGGTAGTCCAAGAGGAAGTTACGGATATTAAATACACTGCTCCAGTTAGACACCTTTAAAATACTGCCATTCTCAGCTACATATCCAACAGTCTCCGTTCAGTCGCTAGATCATAATCAATTGAAACGGTAGACCACGAAGGGTAAGGTCGACTTAAGCGGAGCTGACATCCAGAAGATGACCACATTATCTTATCTTATCTTATCTTATCTTATCTTATCTTATCTTATCTTATATGATTATTTATAAAGAGCCTCTCACAGCATAGACTATTCAGATGCGCTCTCAGCGTGTCAGCCCCGAGGGAAAAGAAAGGTCTTTAGGCAGCGGAGAGAAGAGGGCGAGATCCCAAGCAATATCTTGCAATATCTTGCTACGATCTTGCTATCTCTCCGCAGGTCATTCCATGGGGAAGGGCCAAGGATGGCAAAAGCACGATGCTCAGCCATCTAAGTCCTTGCGCGAGGGACAAGTAGATCAAGGCGGTTAGCAGACCGAAGAGGGTAAGCAATAAACAATTCTACATAAAATCAACAATTGCGTTTATACAATATTTGAAACGCCGCCATTCAAAGTCACATACGGCAGTCACAAGATGATTTCAGTACAATTGACATTAATACACAAACGCCACTGCGCCACTTAGACACCTTTTAAGCGCTTTGCATCTCGGCTATAGATATACGTCAATCGCGTTTAATCGCCAGCAATTTTCAGATATTAACCTGGTGAAATGCAAGGTCGTCGTCAACTGAATTGACTCCGAGAAGATGTTGTTAAACACAAAGTAAAGCTCCGTTTGAATTCTTGTAGCTTCAAATAATTTCTTTCGGATTCTAATTTGAGGTTCATACAAGCCGTCGACCTCGTCCTACTCAACCTTGACGAGCTCGACATCATCGTCACTCAGAACCTCATCCGGTTGCAACGCCATCATGCGAGGATCCGTAACTTCCTGTTGGACTACCTCGACGTCTTCGAGGCGTCGATGATGGATGTTTGGCGGATGGTTCTCGGTCCGATTAGATTTCACCGGAAGTGGCTTGCCACTCCACCAAGAATACGGAAAAAATGTTTGAAAGTAATGCTGCCGCCCACGCAAACAACATCCACAAGATGTCGCTAAACACTAATGAGTGTTGCGTAAATTCCACGATTGGAGTTATAGACCCCGTTTAAAACGCACCATTCTCAACTACATATTCACCAATGACGTTCAATCGCTTAGAAAGGAGGAGGGCGACGCTAGTCATCTTTGTTATGAAATAGTTTCTTTAAACAGCAACTAACCAACCAATCCATAAATTATTAATTAATGCAAATATCCTGTGTATGGTTAGGTCGACGTCAAATGGACTGACATCTACGAGATACTGGTAAAAACTAAACAATGCTACAGAAAATCAATGACTCCAGTTAAACACCTTTCAAAGGAAGCAATTCTCAGATACATATACACCAATCGCGTTCAATCGCTAATAAAGAACAGTAGTTTCATTTTTTTTTCCACTATGGCGTTGACCATTCTTCAATGGAATGCACGTGGTTTTCGAGGTCATAAAGACCAACTTAAGAATTATATATTGAAGTCGTACATTCCACCGGATGTGATATGTCTGCAAGAGACCTTTTTGAAAAATCCAACTCAATCACCAAAATTGGATGGTTACAATATTATACGAAAAGATTGCTCAAGTAATGAAAGGGGGGGTTTAGCTATTTACTTAAAAGAGGGCCTAAACTTTAATGTACTAGATGTGGACGAAGTTATAAACATTGAAATTCAAGGTATTGAAATTAAAACTTTAAGTGGTCATTTAAAAATATTTAATTCTTATTTCACACCTTCATTTACATTTAAAAAAGAAGATATTCAGAATATTTTTCCACATAAAAGATCAATTATTGTTGGTGATTTTAATGCTCATAATAAATTATGGGGTTGTTCTAAGACAAATAAAAGAGGGGAAATTATAGAAGAAATATTAACAGAAAAGAATTTAGTTGTGCTTAATACAGGTCAAGCTACACGTATCACATCAAACCAATCAAATTTGAATTCTGTTATAGATTTGAGCATATGTTCACAAGATGTAGCTCTTAATGCTAGACATAATGTCACCAATAGCAACATGAGCTCGGATCATTATGCTACTATAACTACTATTAATGAAGAAATCACAATAGAATATAATTTAAGTATGCATCTATGGAAATTTAAAAAAGCGGATTGGAAGAATTATGAAGAACTAAGTAAATTTTCAATAACAACAGATATTTTGGTTGATAAAAATGTTGATGCTACTTTTAATAATTTAGTAGATTGTATTACTTCTATAGCGAATCAATCAATTCCTAGTAAAAATCTAAAAAATAAAAAAAATAAAAATAAAAAATTCAGGCCTCTACCATATTGGAATGATAAGTGTAGTGAAGCCATTTATAAGAGAAATCAATATAGGAATAAAATGAATAAAACAAGGGAGTTAAATGATTATTTAGAATATAAAAAGCAAGAGGCTATAGTTAAACAGACCCTAAAAACAGAAGCAAAAACGTGTTGGCAAGCATATTGCTCTGAACTCACGGATCAGACAAAATTGGGGTCTGTTTGGACATGGGCAAGAAAAATGAATGGTATTGCAACCTATAGTTCCATTCCTACTCTGAATTGTAATGAATTAATAGCTGAAACAAACCTTGAAAAAGCAAATCTTTTAGCTAACACTTATGTAAATACTAGTAGTACCCAAAATTATAACGAAAAATTCTTAAATTATATCAAAGATAATAATTTACAAAATAACCCTAATAGGATTGACAGTAGTCCTGTTCATGAAATGGAAATCTTAAATGAGAGGTTTTATCTTAATGAATTGAAACAAGCAATTAGATCAGCTAAAAATAATAAGTCACCAGGTGATGACAAACTACCTTATGAATTATTAAAACATCTCCATAATAATGCTCTTAATACCCTATTAATATTTTATAATGAAATCTGGGAGGAAGGGAAATTGCCAATTGACTGGCATCATGCCATTATTCTACCATTATTAAAACCTAATAAAAACGCATCGATTCCAGAATCTTATCGACCTATATCACTGACTCCAACACTTTGTAAAGTTATGGAAACAATGGTAACAAAACGTCTTCAATGGTTTTTGGAAAAAAATAACCTTATTTCAAAAAATCAGTCTGGCTTTCGAAAATATAGAAGTACAAATGATCAAATTCTTAAACTTCAGGATACTATTCTTAAAAAAATAAAAAATAAAGAACATGTTTTAGCTATTTTTATTGACTTTGAAAGAGCATATGACATGTTACATGTACCTACCCTTTTAAATAAAATTCAGCATTTGGGAATAGTGGGTAATACATTTAACTGGATTGAAAACTTTCTTTCAAATAGAACTTTTCAAGTGAAAGTTGGGGCAGAACTTTCTGATAAATGTATACAACAGAATGGTACACCCCAGGGTTCGGTAATATCTCCTCTTTTATTCTTGCTAATGATAAATGATATTGCTGCAGGTGTGGATGGTGTAGAGATGTCACTGTTTGCTGATGATAGTGCTATTTATTTAGGACATAGAAATGTTAAAATATTACAAAATAAAATTCAACTATCGATCAATTTAATACAAAATTGGTGTAATAAAAATGGTTTTAAAATATCTATTAATAAAACGACTGGAGTCCTTTTTTCCAAAAGTAATAAATTATCAAGGATTACTATTAAAATTGATAAAGAACAAATTAAAATGGAAAATGAGGTCAAATTCTTGGGAGTAATTTTTGACAGTAAATTGAGTTGGAAAGCACATATTGATTATATAATTGAAAAATGCAAAAAGAGGTTAAATCTCATAAGAGCAATCAGTGGTTATGGTTGGGGAGCTTGTAAGAAAACTCTCTTAACCATCTATAGAGCTTTAATTAGGTCTATTTTAGATTATGGCGATGTTGCTTATTCATCTGCCTGTAAATCTTACCTGGATAAACTTTCCTGTATTCAAACTGAGGCACTTAGATTATGTTGTGGAACCCCTAGGGGTACTGCAGCCTCAGCACTTCAAAATGAATGTGGGGAGTTACCTCTTCATTTAAGACGACTCCAAAATTCAATAAAATGTGGGACTAAAATTTTGGGTAATAAATTTCACATAAATACAGCAACAATGGAAAATCACTGGACAAACATTTTTAGGACTCCTGAGAGTAAGGAGCATTCCATTTATACTCGTACTTTTGAATTTTTTTCATCACTTAATACATCATTCATTGGCCCTTCTTTCCCTTCTGAACCTCCTTGGTGTAACAAACAAGTAGAGGTTGACTTAACTCTGAGTAAGTTAATAAATAAGAAAGTTGATCATCCAGAATTTTTAAAGCAATCTGCTTTAGAATTAGTTTCTAAATACGACTCTTATGTACATATCTATACTGATGGGTCAAAGGTAGATGATAGTGTTTCTGCTGCCTTTACAGTACCAAGTTTAAATATAGATAAAAAATTTAGATTATGTAACAACTCCAGTATTTATGCCGCAGAGTTGACTGCAATTATAGAAACTGTTATATGGATTTTAAACTCCGAATGTTATAGGAATTGTCAATTTGCGATTTTTTCTGATTCATTGAGTGTTCTTACATCAATTAAAGAGTCTTATTCTCAGTCTAGACCTGCTTTATTGAATGATTTATTATCTCTCATTAACAAACTAAATTCTAATCAAATAAGATTTATTTGGATACCAAGTCACATTGACTTGACAGGCAATGATCGAGCAGATACTTTGGCTAAAGAAGCCCTGAATATTGATGTTAATTCTACTAATTATCTTGAACTTTCAGAAATTTTTACTTTAATTAAACTTTATATAGTAAATAAATGGCAATTAGAATATGTTAATGATAATAGAGGACATTTTTATAAATCTATATGTCCAATTGTAAGTACAGATATTAAATATTTGGAACCTTATAGACATAAAGAAGTCCAAATTTCTAGACTACGTCTGGGAGTGGCGAATACTAATCAAAGGTTGTTTATCATAAAACGACATTCTAGTGGTTTATGTGATACCTGTCAGGTCAAGGAGACTATTCACCACCTCCTACTTGAATGTAAAAACGAAGATATATCGAAGTTGTTGCGAGATAAATGTCAACTGTATAAAAGGGGCATTTCTATTTCAACCCTTTTGACAGTAAATGTATTACAAAACGAAGTGTATAGGGTAGTTAAACAAATTACTAAAGGTCAAATTTTGTAATGATGCTCTTGTGTATTAACCTTAGTTATATCCATTACATATTGGTTATTTGAGAACCTATATAACCGTTTCTTTTCAATTGCAAGTATATAATGAGAGTGTGATACTAGTAAATTACATATATAACACATTGATTAATGAGTATCTATATTACAACCATCCAACATTTGGTTCTTGGATGTCGCATATGGTTTGATTTGGTTTATGTATTGGAGTAAAATCAATATTATATTATATAGTGCTGTATTATTGTGTTGCAATAAAGGAAATATACATGTAATTGTAACTTGAATGCATTGAAATCAAACTTGAGACAATTATGCTCATATATGCTTTGTTAATTAATAAAACTTATAGTTAAATGTGTTAGATACCTGTACAATTTGTTTAAAAAAGGAACTTGGTATAACCATATGTTTCATTTAATGTGCATGATGTCTGTGAAATTTATTACTATTTCATACATGATATGATTGTAGTGGCAGATATTGAACTGAGGAATAAGAAATAATCAATTAAACATTTCAAAGATAAAATAAGAATATAATGTAATAATTATAATTATGTGTACTGTGCATCTGAAGTTGTTTAAATATTTCTTGCGAGTGACAATAGTTGGGAAGTACTGTTTAATTTGTATCAAAACAGTTTAGAGCTATGTGTTTTATAAATAACATTAGATATATTGATTTAAATGATGTGACATTATTGATATTGTAAGCTTATGTTTGACACCTTTAAATGGTGTCTTTCGGACACTATAAGTTTATCGTTTTCTGTAAACTGTATTTCTAAATTGTCGTCAACGGCCTTTGGTGTCATAAGACGACGTTAAACTGTGGAATAATAATAATAATCGCTAATAATAGGTAGTTCTAAGCTTGTTTAGATTTTCAGGTGTTGGGCTAAAATATTTACATAATATAAATATGTTATAGTTTTCTTCTTCTTTTTTTAGCCAATTGTATATATTATTATGTTAATATTGCTTGTTTGTTTTGATTACTTATGTAATACTTTATTACTAAAACAAGATTTTCATGTCAAAATTCCATTTATAATAAATAATCAATAACTTGTATTAACAAATTAAAATTAATAGATTAAGAATCTCTGATCAAATTACAATTCTGTTTTATTTATTTTCTAATCTATGACATATGATGAAGAACTGTTGTTTTCAATGTTTGCATGAATCTAAATAATATTGTTTAATTGCTTTGAATAAAAAAATGTCGAACATTCAGAAATTGAATTAAAAAAATTCATGTCATAATTATATGTATCCTACAATTGATAATAAGGCTGTTTTACAATTGAATAACTATATTAAAAATCTCATGTTCATCAAACATTCATTTAATTTATTTTATATTTATAATTCTTGTGTATAACAATTAATGTAATATGTGTTTAATACGCACTAAAGACTGTCTTATCATAACACACATATCATTGACATTGTTGGCCGTATATCTGTGTGTATGTGTATGTATAATTGTATATGTATGTGTATATGTGTATATATGTATGTATGTATGTGTATGTGTGTGTATGTATATGTATATATATACGATTTCTCTATAGCTGGGCCTTCCATTTGGAATGGTCTTCCATTAGAGATTCGCCTTCTCCCTAGGGGTAACACATCTGCTTTTTACAAGCTGCTCAAGTCTAATCTCTATTGCCGTGGCTGGGCTGGGAGCGCTTCTGAGTAGGTTTCTTGAAGGTGCGCTATATTAAATTTTTGAATGAATGAATGAATGAGTATATAATTTATACTGTTTAAAAATGTGTATTAGAAACATCGTAGGGTGCTGTTTTGACACTTCTAAATGCTGTGAAACGCTGTAAATTCTCTGGTTTAACTGTATTTTACATACTATTGAATTGTCGTCAACGACCTGTGATGCCATATGATGACATTAAACTTTTGATTAAAAAAAAATCGCTAGGTATCTAGGAAATCGTCCAATCCTATGAAGCTGTAAGGTCGACATCAACGTAAGTGACATCCACAAAATGTCGCTTAGCCCTAAACATTGCTAAATAAAATCCACGATTACAGTTATAAACCCCCTATAAAACACCGCCATTCTCAGCTACATATTCATCAGACGCGTTCAATCGCCAGAACCGTGACAACTTCTCAAAATAATTTCTGCGGACGTCAACGGCCTTTGTTGCCATAATATGTGATGTTGTTAAACTCTGGATACTCTCAATCGCCAGATTATTTTTAATTGCATTATTCGAAATATAAGGTTGACGTTAACGTTACTGACATCCAGAAGATGTCGCTAGACACTAAAAAAGAGCTGTAATATGCCAAAAATAATTTATGTCGACGTCAACGGCCTTCAAAACGCTGTCATTCTCAGCTACATAATTATCTACCAATCGCGGTCCATCGCTAGGATTCTCGAAATTCAGCGCTCTCGAATAAGCTGGTGCCCTGAATCGTCTGAGAAACTTATATTCTTACGTTAAGGTCGACGTGAACGCGGTTGAAACCCATAACATATCGATGAACACTACACATTGCTATACAGCATCCACACGACTTCGAAGGAACAACACTAACTTGCAGGCTGTCGATTGGTGCCTTTCATTATGACAGAGCGTCGCTGAGCAGAAACTCCTAATGCAATATGTTCTTCAACTGCGTTTTACAAGATTTCTAAGGAAAAAGACACAAAGGCAGAACATAAATGAGGACATAACATTGCGCGTTTGCTAATGGTGCAATAAAGAATGTACTTACTTACACTTGCTTACTTCATCACTTGGACTAACACGAAGGGGAACAATAGACTTGACAAATGACCGTGGACAATGAAGTTAATTTATTCGTCCCCATCGCTGCCAAACCTCTAGCGTCAGGAACTGATGATAATGATAATGCGTTTTATCGCGTTAACAATTGCATTGAGTCACCGTAACGTTGCCTTCAACGACACTGTCGGTCAAAGATGTCGATAGCACATCAACAACCCTGGCACTCGCTAGATGTCGTTAGTACAATGGAAGTTAATACATAGAATACACTGCTCCAGTGTAGACACCTTTTAAAAGCTTTCATTCAGAGCTATAGATAAACGTCAATCGCTTTTAACCGTTAGATGCATAATTATGCCATGCCCACTTCAAAGTTAAGGTCGCTGTCAACTGAACGGACATCGAGAAGATGTTGTTAAACACAAAGCAAAGGCTTCGTTTGAATTGCGGAATCTTTAAATACTTTAATTCGGATTCTATTGTAATGAAGTGTAATGGGATGAATTCTATAATTTAGGTAATTAGGCCTGGGTCCGTAATTAGACCAGCGTCGAAGTTTACCAACGTAGTTAATTAGGCCAACGTAGGTAATTAGGTCATTCTAGGTAATTAAGCTAAGAACTGAGTTCTCTGGAGAGGACCATTATTAGTTGTATGCATTTGAAAAGCGCCACAATCGATCGAGCAATTGCAAGTGAAGGACTTGTTCAGGGTCTCCTCGTTACATTTGTTAAGCCTCACTATCTAATGACCAAGCATTAATCGATGGATCTGAGCAATTGTGAGTTAAAAATTTGCTCAGAGGAGGAGGATCGAACCCGTACTCTGCTCATTACAAGCCGAGGGCTTTAACCAATCGGCAACCGAAAGTAAGTAAGTAAGTATATCCTTCATTAATCAAACTGCTATCCGCATTTTGGTTTACACTTGTATATCACGTCCAGGTTTAAGTACTAAGGCCTATATTCCGGTGAAAATCATCATAATTATGAAAGATTTACGAGCAGCAGTCGGGAGAACCCGATTATGAACACGGGGTCTCAAAGTATAACCAGTATGCTTAACAGGGGGTAATAGCACATGGAGCACATGTGTAGGACATGTAAGGACGGCCATGAAAAGTTTGGAATCTCCAGTACGGATCAATTGTTCGAATCTAGGGTAGTCCACAGGAAGATAACCAGCTTTAATTAGTCTCCTAAATATTGCCTGCAGTCCCTCACGCCCCCCTGCCCCACATAGCCCCACCAAGCGGACATAGCATACGTCATCCTCGCTACTGTGGTAGCTGTCACCACCTCATACACTGACTGTCTTGCACCAGTGCATAGATTGTCAAAATGCACATCAAAGCATTTTCTGTGTCTTTGTCCAGACCGTGTCCCAGAATCACTGCCTTTCAACTCAGTTCGAATCCACTTCTGCAACGGAGCAACCTTTTGTTGTTGTTTTTGCTGTTGTTCTTATTAATATTTTTTAATCATTATCATTATTATTATGAAAATCGTCTTACTCGTCATCAACATCATCATCATCATCATCATCATCATCATCATCATCATCATCATCATCATCATCATCATCATCATCATCATCATCATCATCATCATCATCATCATCATCATCATCATCATCATAATCATCATCATCATCATCATCATCATTGTGATTATTATCGTTATTGTTATAAATAGTATTATTATGAAAATCGTCTTAGTCGTCGCCATAGCAACCCTTCTGGTCAAATGGTCATCGCTGTTTCAGTAGGAGAAGATGCTGCATCATCCTCAGTCGCATTATCAACCTAGTCCTCAGCTGCAGCCGACGCAGACGCTGACCTTGGACACAGCTCCTCAAGGTCATCTGCCATTCCACCGTCCTCCATCATCTTACACTCTGTCTACGCGTATAAGCTCAACCGCTTAATAGCTTTGATAACAATTGCGTTGAGTCGCTGAAAACTGTTTTTAGTACAACTTACGTTAAATCCACTGCTCAAGTTAGACACCTTTTAAACGCTGAATTCTCAGCTACATATAAAAAGTTTCGTTCCATCGGTGGGTTTAAACTGACAAGAAGGGAAGGTCGTCCTTATCATTGTGATTTAAAACTTCTGATTTCCGACATTATACCACGGCATACTTCTGCGATCAATAATAAAATATTGATTGGCATTGTTTAAAACGTTGGGGTGCAGCACCCAAGTCCAGCAGTGGACAAATTACGCCAAGCCCCTTTTAAACGCCGTCATTCTCAGCATCATATAATTTACCAATCTACCAATCGTTTGCTCGCTTGGATAGCAATTCATTCAACGTACCGTGGAGTTTGCCTGCTCAGCGCAATAGGGTGGCGTCCGGGCGGCAGAACACCACAAAACACCCTCTTTAAAACGCTGCCATTGTCAGCTACATATTCACCAGTCGCGCTCATTCGGTGGATTTTTAAGCACCATGCCTATGAAGGATAGAATCGACCTCAACGTAAATGACATCCACAAAATGTCGCTTAGCACTAAATAATGCTACACTAAATATGGAACTTCTATGCACAGTTGTATTGTACTGTATATATTAAATCCACGACTGAAGTCAGACACCTTTAAAACACACTGCCATTCTCGGCTACATATACACCAGTCGTGTTTAAGGTCGGCAATGAAGGCTGCTTATCCAGTGTAAGGTCGATTTCAACGTAACTGACATACGCTAGATGTCGTTAAACTCTTGAATTACGTAAGATCCAAGGATGCTGTTTGTACCTCCTAGTTCAAATGCCACCATTCTCAGATACATATTTACCCAGGAGGAAGGTGCGTTACTAAGGAATGGGGGGGGGTACCAGTTTCTTCTCCACTTTCGCTTTTTGCATGGAGACCATTTTGGACACAATACAATGCCAGTAACTGATTATGAAGCACTTATGAGAAGACCTCCATAACGGAGATTTTATCGTCTATAATGTCATCTGCTCATTTTCGTTTCAGAACAATTTTTTTCATTTCCCTATAAGCAAATTCCGAACACGACGTGTACAAGTCAATATCAGCGACCTATTAAATGCTTATGTTGTGTAGCGAAGGGAGCTTTCTTCAGCTAGCCGATTCGGATATGTTTAGCCAATCGCAGCTATTGATTCTGAGAGTGTGAGGGGACTGAGGAGTGAGGAGTCATACCAAGGCCGACAATATGAGCATGGGTCCATATATACGTATTTGTAATTGATGAAGGATTTAGAAGCTTACGTTTTGGCCTACATATCTACAACCAGATATGACTAAGATGACAACCATAAGGCGGAGAGTAGGGGTGATGTAAGATCTTTCCAGATCTGTGGTACCTGCGTCGGTGACGGCGGTCAGTCTGTCGGTTGAAAGTCTGTCTGTCTGAACGCCTGTGACCGAAGTCGTCTGGCTCTTGGTTTACACGTATATATAAGTACTTTCAGACTTCTCTGGTACATACTGTTCAGTGTTCACTCTCTTTTCATACACGAAGCAAGGCGTCGACTGCGATCCCTGGGAAGGCACAATAAGAAAAATATTGATTTGCATTGTTTAAAAGTGGGGTTGGGGTGCGGTATTCCAGTCTAAAAGTGGAGGCACAGGTACCCATCGTAACCCAACAAAATTTAGGCCTATGTTCCTTTTAAAAGCCGTCATTCTCAGCTTCATTTTACCAATCATTTGCATAGCAATTCCGTCATATCACCGTAGGGTTTCCATCAACAACCCTGGCAGTTACAAGATGTCGTTAGTACATTGGACATTAATACATGAAATCTACTGCTCCATTTTAGACACCTTTCTAACGCTTTAATTCTTGGCTATAGATATTCGCGATCAGTCGCGAGATTGGCTTAAAGGTTTGGTCGTCGTTAGATGAACGGACATCGGGAAGATGTTGTTAAACGCAAAGTAATTCTTCGTTTTAAATGCGGTGTATTCAAATGATTTATTTTCGGATTCTCTTTTAAAGAAAGAACTGCAATGAGGTGTAAGGTCTTGAAGTTTATAATTTAGGTAATTAGGCCTGGGTCGGTTATTGGACCAGCGTAGGCAATTAGCCCAAGAATCGTGTTCTCTGCTGAGGACCTTTATTACTTGTATGCATTTGTTAAGCGCCACTATCTAATGACGAAGCATCAATCGATGGCGCTGAGCAATTGCGAGTGAAGGACTTGCTTATTGTTCCTATATAGTATCCGTCTCAAGCATTGATCGATGGCTGTGAGCAGTTGGGAGTTAAGGACTTTGTTCAAGGTCCATACATAGTAACTGTCTCAGAGGAGGAGGATCGAACCCGTACTCTCCTCGTTACAAGTCAGGCAGTTTAACCAATCGGCTACCTTGTCTCATCATCACTGCCTTTCAGCTCAGCGTCCACAGTTCGATTCCCAGTCTTCCAATGCAGCTGTGACAGAAGAACTCCGTTGGTTCGGTTCCACGTGCATGCGAGGGCTCCCATTGGTGACTCTTCCAGTTTAATTAATTTTTCATACAGGTGAAATTCTTGTTCTTCGTGAGCGAATGCGACGCATTGGTTAGCGAGCGCAGCGGTTTGGAAAGGCGCTTAGAAGGCGCTGCAGGGGTGTTCGATAGTGGTTAGCGCTTCGGAAAGGCGGGGAGTGACTAGGGTGCTTGACTGTCCTTCGAGAGATCGCATAGGCTAAAAAATCCCGCCAGGGCAGAAATTTGGCTCGAGATTTCTGCTCCACCTGGACATCTAGCCAACTCAGCTGTAATAATAATACAATGTGAAATAAAATCAACGATTCCCGTTAGACACCTCATTCTCAGCTCCATATTTACCAATAGCGTTCAAGCGCTAGTTCCTTTCTTGACAGGTGGTACAAAGCGTAAGATCGATTGCAACGGAACTGACATCCACAAAATGTCGCCAAACACTAAAATTCTACTACATAAGTAAGTAAGGATCATTTATTGAGAAGCGCTAGCAAACGCACAGTGCTGTACATGGAAAACATATTACAGTCAAATAATAAAGCAATCTAAAATAATTATATTAAAAGAGAAGTTAGCCGCTGATAATTAAATTAGATATAAGCAGGAGAGGAGTAAGGTTGTCAGATCTTGGTAGATCATAATTATGTGCATTCCATCTTAGCGAGAAAGCACTTCTGAGACAATTTTTCAGACCTTGGAAGTTCACGGATGTGGGACCGTGGGCGAAGAGAGTAGCGAATGTGCTTAATCGGCGGTAGTTTTATATGTAATACATTTCAGGGTTTGAACAAAACATTAGCAAAGAGTCTAGGGTCAGCATTATTGCAAAGTGCCTCATATGAGGGGAATGATGAAGGTAAGTATTCCTGACGCACCAGCCTCCAGGTTTTTTTCCCTCCAGGGCCTCCTGCTCCTGCGCGCTCGCAAAACCCCACCACACAGACGAGCGTTTCCAAAAATGCAGTAAAGTTAACATCCCCCTTAAAATGCCGTCATTTCACCTACATATTTACCGATCCTTTAATCGCAATTTCATCGAGTCACCTTAGGATTTCCGTCAACAGCACTTTCGGTCACAAGATGTCGTTACTACAATGGACATTAATACATGAAATCCACTGCTTCATTTTAGACACCTTTTAAACGCTTTTATTCCGAGCTATAGATATACCTCAATCGCACCTTGTGCCAGATCCTCTTTGATGCTATGGGTAAAAACTAAGGTCGTCGTTATCTGAACGGACATCGTGAAGATGTTACTAAACACAAAGTAAGGGTTCGTTTGAATTGCGATTTCTTCAAATGGTTTGCTTCGGATTCTATTTAAAGAAAGAACTGTAAAGAAGTGTTAGGGCGATTCTATTTCAAGCTTCTCTTCTTAATGACTCTTAGCAGCGCAGGTAACTTATTCAATAAGGCCAACGTCTGTAAATAAGTCAATTTCGGTAATAAGGCCAACGTCGGTAATAAGGCCAAATTCGGTAATTAGGCCAACTTAGATCATAATGTCAACGCAATTAATGAGGTCAACGTAAATAATAAGGCCAACGTCGGTTATTAGACCCGCGTCAGTAATTAGGCCAAGTGGGTAATAAGGCCATCGTCGGCAATTAGGCAACATAAGCAACGTTTGTAATAAGGGCAACGTCGGTAAATAGGCCAATATAGGGAAGTAGGCGAATGTCGGTTATTAGGTCAACATAGGTAATACGACCATCGTCGTTAATTAGGGATGGGGCTTTGATTATTCAGTGCACGAATTGTGTTTGTTTTTTCTCTCTCTTGATCAATCGCTTGCTCCATTACTTGTCACTCGGGCTGTCCTAATTTAGCGAGACCCTGTGTCCCTTTGGACAGTCGTTTTGTATCCGCTTTACTTAAAGTTTGATCTCCTTTTTCATACTTTATTCTTTCTATCGATCAGTTTTGTTGTTAATTTTATTCATTCTGTGCAGGGAACAAAAAAAACAGGAAATGCTACATAAATATCCATGACTACAGTTAAACATGTTTAAGCCTTCTCGGTTACATATTCATTAGTCGCGTTCAACCGCCAGAACCGTGAAAACTGTTCAAAATAATTTCTGACAACGTCAACGGGTTTTGTTGTCATGAGATGTTATACTTTGGATGTATCCATCGATCGCCAAATTCTCTAAGATTATCAACGTAACTGACATCCACAAGATGTCGTTAGAGACTAAATATTGCTCCAAAAATTCCACTGGTTTAGTTAAACACATTTGAAACGTCTCTCTAGTCTGTTATATTATACACCAATCGCGTCCAGTTGACAGAGTAAATCTTCTCTTTTAATCTATGTATATTAAGGTCGATTTTGAACCTCAAGATGTCGCTAAGCTCTAAATACTGTAAAGCCATTAGTTGTGGCGATGGTGATACGACAGTCTACCCAAAACAGTCTCCCCAAAACAGAGACTTCCCAAGACAGTTTCCCCGGACCGAAATAATGTTGCCCTTCTTTTCAGTTTCACTCACAAATTTCATGTAATTTACTGTGTCACGTAGTCTTATAAAGTAAATAGTTTTGCAATAAATTTAGAAAACAATCGACCTGCTTAAAAATTTAACATCAGCTGTATAACAGGCTGCAGCTCCATAAGTTGCATGTGTCGGCAGTAGTCCTCTACATTTCCTAGACATGGACAACCGTAGAGGCTCTAAAAAAAGACAGGTGGTGCATCAAAAGGATCCTATCATATTTAACGGTGGTAGAGCGAGAACTGTAGACAATTTCCCATCACCGTCAGAGGCGTTTTATGTCGTAAGATGTCGTTAACCTTTGGATAAGCTTACAATCCCATCGCTAGATTACCTCGTGCTGACCAATTATGTGAAAGATTAAGTCGACATCAGCGACACTGACACACACACATAATATCCTAAACACTATTATTGCGACGGAAGAATCCACGGCTCAGTTAGACACCCTTTAAAAGTTTCTATTTTCAGCTATATATTCGCCAGTAGCGTTGATTTGTGAGATCATCTTATCCACTTCCAACAAGGCGAAAGGTCAACTTCAACGTAACTGACATCCACAAGATGTCATTAACCTTCGCAGGACGGAAACATTTTACGATACACGGAGGACGGAAAGGGGTAATTTTTTTACCCCAAAACAATATATAATATCTCAGCTCACAGGTAAGCTACGATGACAAATGAAGTGTCAATTGTAACATTTCCAAGGTCAAGGAATCGATTTATCATAGTGGCAATAGTGTGCAAATACTACTTTTCAAGATGGCGGTCAATATGGCCGCCAAAACACAAAAAAATGTATATCTCAGCACCTAGGTAACCTACAATGACAAATGAAGTGTCAATTGTAACATTTTCAAGGTCAAGAAATCGATTTATCATAGTGGCAATAGTGTGCAAATACTATTGTCCAAGATGGCGGCCAACATGGCCGCCAAAATATAACAATATGTATATCTCAGCTCATAGGTAAACTACAATGACAAATGAAGTGTCCATTGTAACATTCCCAGGGTCAAGGAATCGATTTATCGTAGTGGCAATAGTGTGGAAATACTATTTTCCAAGATGGCGGCCAATATGTCCGCCAGACACAACAATACGTATTTCTCAGCTCATAGGTAAGCTACAATTGCAAATGAAGTGTCAATTGTAACATATTCAATGTCAAGGAATCGATTTATCGTAGTTGCAATAGTGTAGGAATAATACTTTCCAAGATGGCTTCCAATATGGCCGCGAAAACACAAAAAAAATATATCTCAGCACATAGGTAGGCTACAATGACAAATGAGGTATCAATTGTAACATTTCTAAGGTCAAGGAATCGATTTATGGTAGTGGCAATCGTGTGGGAATACTAATTTCCAAGATGGCGGCCTACATGGCCGCCAAAACACAAAAATATGTATATCTCAGGTTGTAGGTAAGCTCCAATGACAAATGAAGTGTCAAATGTAACATTTCCAAGGTCAGGGAATCGATTTATCGCAGTGGCAATGGTGACCGATCAGTCAGCTGATTGATAATTCCTGTTTTTGTGTTTTGTCGGCCATATTGGCCGCCATCTTGGATAATAGTATTCCACGCTATTGTCACTACGATAAATGAATTCCTTGACCTTGGAAATGCTACAATTGACACTTCATTTGTCATTGTATCTTACCTACAAGCCGAGATATGCACATTTTTGTGTTTTGGCGGCCATGTTGGCCGCCATCTTGGAAAGTAGTATTCACACACTATTACCACTGCGATAAATCGATTCCTTGACCTTGGAAATATTACAATTGACACTTCATTTGTCATTTTAGGTTACCTATGAGCTGAGACATGCATATTTTGGTTTTGGCGGCCATATTGGCCGCCATCTTGGAAAATAAACTCTCCACAATTATGAAACTATTAACACTCAGTTCCATGGTAGATTCCACACTTGATTTATGATTGGAAGTCACTTATGAGCTTATATCTTTAAAAACATACCTGCCCTATGAACGAAAAAATAACGACGTCGAGGACGAAGAGGGGTAAATTTTTACCCCAGGACACTTTGGATTGAAAAATCTTTTTCCCACCACATGGCAATGTGGTGGGTATGCAGTCAGAATATGTCATTGGTAGTAACTTGTAAACATGTGGAACGACAAATGATACCTACCTACAGTTGCTCCGCAATCAACATCCAAACACCCCTGGGGTAATTATTTACCCCTTTCCGTCCTGCGAAGGTTAAGCACTCACTCACTCACTCACTCACTCACTCACTCACTCACTCACTCACTCACTCACTCACTCACTCACTCACTCACTCACTCACTCACTCACTCACTCACTCACTCACTCACTCACTCACTCACTCACTCACTCACTCACTCACTCACTCACTCACTCAATCAATCAATCAATCAATCAATCAATCAATCAATCAATCAATCAATCAATCAATACCCCTAAGCCGTAATTTTTCTGGTTAACGGCTAGCTTGAGCAAATTTACGGCTGGTTTTTCGGTTAGCCGTAAAAGCGCGTAAACTACCTTTTTCGGCTACAAATGCATCCGGCAAAAAATTTCGGCTTGAAACACACAGTTCGTACAAAAACTGTATCGACTATAGAGAGTTCTGACTTCCAGTAAGGCAATTGATTAGACAATAGAACATCTGTAAGACAATACCACGAACAAAATATGACCATCCAGTGGCACACATAAAGTCATAGGCCTACAAAACAGAACACTAAATAGGCTACAAACTAGCAAGCCAGCGTGCAAATTTTATAAACACATGTCTGTGCATGTTGTAGCCGAACATTTTCCGGCGGCTAGCCGTGAAATAACTCTCGGCGGTTTTTCGGCTAAGCCGCAAAATTTCCGGCGGTTTATCGGCTTGCAGAAATTTGTTCGGCTCGGCGGCTAACGGCGGCGGCTTAGGGGTATAAATCAATCAATCAATCAATCAATCAATTAATAAATTAATCAATTTCGTTTAATCATAGACTCAGGTTGCATTAGGCTACTGCAACTTGTTAGGTAGAAACAATTAATGCTCAAATAAAATCGACGGCTCCAGTTCGACAACTTTTAAAAGCCGCAAATCTCAGCTACACATTTACCAATCGCGTTCAACAAAAATAATTTATGTTGACGACATCGAATTTTGTTGCCATAAGATGTCGCTAACTCTGGATCCATCCAATCGGTAGATCCACCTCCTTTATCTACTGTGTAGGTTAACCCGCAAAATGTCGCTAAAATCTTAATACTGCTGTATTAAATCCACGACTACAGTTAGACACATTTAAAACGCTACATTCTCATCAATATAAATCTGCAAATAGAGTTCAATCGCCAGGTTCAGTAATTCATTTCCTATATATAGGGTAAGGTTGACGTTAACCCACAAGATGTCGCTAGACGCTAAATACTGCTGCATTAAATCGACGACTGAAAACACCTTTATAACGCGTCATCTTCAGCTACATATTCACAACCTGTAGAACCATTTTGTTATCAGTTGTTATATTATATTATATATGTAATAAAAATTTGATGTTAGTAAATTACATATATAAAATATTGATTATTGAGTATTTATGTTACTACCCTCTAACATTTTGTTGTTTAGATATGGTATGATTTGGTTTATGTATTGGAAAATATACTATATTGTATAGTGTTGCAATATTGTGTTGCAATACAGGAAATATAAGGTAATTGTGAATACAATACACTGAAACACAACTTTAAACAATTGTAATTATATGTTTATATAATTATGCTTTGTTAATTAACCCTTATAGGGTCACCGGGGGGTAAAAAAATACCCCCACATCGGTTTTTCACAGAAATTTTAATCCCTGAAAATAGTTGAAGAAATCGCTTCTATGACTTTTCCTAAACATGTTTCATGCACAGAATGCATCCAGTTTCATTAGTTAGTCATGCACCCAAATCAGCTATAAAGTACGAAAATGCACCACGTCGTAGCTATTTTACTCAGGAATTTACAAACATAACATTATGCATGCTTTACACAGGTTCCGGTCCGCTATTCCGGGGATCCGCCGGAATATACATAGATACAACATACATACATACCTACATACATATATACAAACATACACACATACATAAAAACACACGTACATACATACATACATGCACACGTACATACATACATACATATATACAAACATACATACATACACACGTATGTACGTACGTACATACATACATACATGTAAATACATACATACATACACACGTACATATATACATACATACATACACACGTACATACATACATACATACATACATTATATACATGTATGTACACTAGGGTGGAGTGAGAAAAAAAATTCTTTCCTTTTTATAAGCTAGACAATTAAAAATGTGCCAAATGTCCATAGTAACAATCCTGCCAAATGATATTATTTTCTGACAACTGCTTGATCGCCCTTCGCCCAATTGAAATAATTGGCATTGTAACCATTTAAGTGGGCGTTTAAATGAAGCATTTCGACGATGCCAAAGGTAGGTTTGATTTACATATGTGACACAGTTTAACAGAACCATCCAATAGCATAATAAAACTATTATTTAGAAAGTACAACGATTGCGCTACAAGAAAGATTTCGGATGGCGTATGAACACATAAGCATCATCGCAGAGCCGGGTTCTTCATACTTCGGCCACACGACTGCGCCATCAGGCTCCAGCAAAGACATAGCTGAGTCATTAGTCGCTAGTTTGAAAGAGCGGAATGCGAAGACAGAGAACATTAAAGTTGTAGGGTGTGACGGCACAAATGTGAACACGGGACACATAGCGGGCGTTATTCGGCGACTGGAAGAAACCTTCCAGCATCCTCTGCAGTGGCTGGTATGTCTGCTCCATGCCAATGAGCTGCCCCTGCGCCATCTATTTCAGGCACTCGACGGCGAGACTACAGGCCAGCGCGGATTCTCTGGACCTATCGGAAAGAGGCTAGTGACGGTCTCTTCATTTGCACCAGTACAACTGACCGAGCAACTGTCCAGTGTCGACCCGAAGGAGTTGAGCACAGATCAGCGCTATCTATTGGAAATGTGCAATAGTATCAGCAAAGGTGAATGTAGCATCGATCTGGCAATGCGAAAACCCTGGTTGCCTGAATCACTCACGATGGCTAACGACAGCCAATAGAATCCTCCGATTATATGTCAGCGACATGGAACCGTCACAGAATCTGAAAACGGTGGTGACGTTCATCATTCGCGTATATGCTCCAACGTGGTTCGCCATAAAAGCCCAGTCGTCATGCAAAGATGGAGCTAGGCACCTTCACCAGATCCTCGTCAAGTCACGATACCTCAGCCCTAAGCACAAGAAGATCGTCGACCCCGTCATTCATCGCAACGCATACTTCGCTCACCCGGAGAATCTCCTCTTAGCCATGATGACGGACCATCGACCACACATACGTGAGCTGGGCCTGCGACGAGTGATGAAGGCCAGAGCTGAAGCAGATCCCAATGGACAAATACGGAGGTTCAAGGTTCCAGCAAAACTCAACTTCAACGCTGTGGAATACTTCAACATGATCGACTGGGCAGTCTGCCCTATCTTGGAGCCTCCCGTAATCAAGGCAATGACAGAAACTGAGCTAAGGGATCTCATCACGACGGAGGTGACTCCAGCAGTCACCTTCCCAAAATTCCCCAGCCACACGCAAGCTGTGGAAAGACACGTGAAGCTGGTGACCGAGGCGGCGATAGCTGTTTGTGGACAGAAATCGCGAGATGGCTTCATCCGTGCACGCGTCGCTTCTCGACAGCTAATGCCCACGTTCGAGTCAAAACGTGACTTCTCTCACTTCACCTGTAACTGTTTGTGACTTTGAAATCAAAGATACTGTAATAATCAAGGCATCTGATTGCATTAAGATGACTATTGACTAGTTGACTACCTTACCTAGACTGTGGAGCAGTGTGGACTCTAGTGTAGACTAGAGTGTAGAGTAGACTGTAGAGTGTAGACTAGAGTGTAGACACTAATCTACCTATATCGTTCTGATGTCGCTTAGTATTGCAAAATAAAAAGTTGCGAAGGGCGATCAAAACATTAATCAAAATTCTTGTAATTTTTACACAGTGTTCTATTGATCTATTGGCACCTTTTGACATATGTAGCTAACTGAAATTCAGAAAAAAAATTTTTTTTGCCATTTTCACTCCACCCTAATGTACACACATACGTACACACGTGCATATATACATACATAGATACATGTACGTAAATACACATATACATGCATACATACATAAAAATATACATGTATGTACATACACATATATGTACATATATGCATACATACATCCATACAAACATATATGCATGTATGCACATACATACATACATACATACATACATACACACGTACATATGTACATATATACATACATAGATACATGTACGTACATAAACATATACATACACACATACATACATGTCCGTACATACATACATACATACATACATACATGCATACATACATACATACACAAATGTATACATACAAACCTGTATGCACACGTAGATACATACAACATACATACATAAAACATACATGCGTTTTGATAAAAATTATTCTTGACGTCAATTTGTCTTGAACCCCCCATGCATTCATGCATATATGCATGCATGCATGTATGCATGAATGTATGTATGTATGTAGGCATGTACATACATGACATTGTATGTATTACATACATAAGCACGTACACACAAACATACATATCAAAGACAAAGTGTATATATACATGTACCTATTTGTATGTATGTGCGTGTGTATGTATGTATGCACATACATGTATGTATGTAGTTATGTAGGTATGCATTGCATGTATATACATGTATGTATATATATGCATGTATTTATGCATTTATTATTTATACTGTGGTTTTATACTTGAAAATCGGAGTTTATCATAGGAATCATACGAATCACAGTTGGGGTATTTTTTACCCCCCGGTGACCAAAATCGGTTGAGAAATATCGTGACCCTATAAGGGTTAAATACATTTATGGTGGAGTGTGTTAAATATCTGAACAGTGTAAAAAAAGCAACTTGGTATACCATAATATGGTATACCAAGTTGCTTTTTTTTAAATGAAATTTAATGAAACATATTATGTTTCATTTAATGTGTATGCAGTTTGTGAATTTGTTATTATTTCGTGCATGGTGTAATTGTAGCAGTTGATATTACCATGGAATGTCGTTAAGCTGAAGAATAAGAAATAATTGCTTAGAAATTTCAAATGTAGAAAAAGAATATAATGTCATAATTATAATTATATGTACTGTGCATTTATATTTGAAATTGTTTAAATATATCTTATGTGTGGTAGTTGTTGTAAAATACTGTTTAAATTGCATCAAGCATTTTATTAATATGTGTATTATAATCTCAAACAATATTAGATATAATGCTTTAAATGATGTGACATTCTATGACATTGTACGGCTCTGGTTGACACTTTTAAATGGTGTCTTTCGGACGCTATAAGTATCTTGCTTTCTGTAAATTGCATTTATGAATTGTCGTCAACGGCCTTTGATGCCATAAGACGACGTTAAATGTTTGGATTAATAATAATAAAGTTGCATTGTAGTGTTTATCAGTATTTAAATAAGTAATTATCATTATAAAATCCCTAATGCTACGTGACATTTGAACATAGACTACTTCAAACCACAGTATTTGTATTTATTGCATACTATACATGCATATCCATGATGCATTTATTTGGCGACGTTTCGATGTAAACCAAAGAACCATCCACAAGATCTCGCTGAACTAACTACTGCTACATAAAATCAACGGTTTGCTGAGAGAAAGGTCGCCGTCAACTGAATGGACATCGATAAGATGTTGTTAAACACAAAGTAAGGCTTCGTTTAAACTGCGGTATCTTCAAATGATTTCTTTCGGATTCTGTTTTAAAGAAAGAAATGTCAAGAAATGTGAGGCCAAGAAATTTAGAATGATGATGATGATGATGATGATGATGATGATGATGATGATGATGATGATGATGATGATGATGATGATGATGACGATGATGATGAAGATGATGATGATAGTAACAAATTTAAATATAACGATACCGTATGAAATAAATTGCGACGATTTTTGTGCGTAGTAACGAATAAAAATCATGCTGAGTCATTACGACGTCATCGTGACGCCAATCCGAAGACCATTTCAATTTCGCGAGTCATCGACCTCACAGAATCGAGTGTGATTCAGATTGACGTTAAACAGTAATATAATGTTACGTTTTGCTGGGGCTCTGTAGCTTCTTACCAGGATGCCTTATCCCGCTACTCTAGTTCGTGTGTATTCGGCTCCGCGGTCGTGAGGCAGGGTCAGGAGTCAGTATACGCGTCCATAGACGAGTCAGGCGGCTGTAGGCTGTAGGCGTGTATGAACGGAAACAGGCAACAGGCGGCAACCGCCACAATATGTGTGTATGTATGTGTCAACGGAAGGATTGGGTTGACATTATTGGTGGCAGCGTCGGTGTGGATAAATACTCACGGTGGATAAATACTCACGGTGGATAAATACTCACGGTGGAATAATTACTCACGGTGGAATAATTACTCACGGTGGATATAAACTCACGGTGGATTAAAATTCACGTTATCACCTCCTTCGGCGGATAAAAGAATCTACGAAGGTGATTGAAGAATTTACAACGGTGTTAGAAGAATCTACGACGGTGATAAAAGAATTTACGCGTTGTTGCTGTGTGACGTGTCTACGATATCAACGACGGTGGAACACGAGAAACGGTATAAAAATTTCGTTGTTTTCCACGAACAAATATAAAAGAAATCCCGTTTGTTTATCGATTCACACAACAAGAAAAACCGTGACTTCTTTGAAAAGAGAAATCACCGAAGTAAACAAGTAAGATGGAGAAACTAAGTGCTGAAAGACAAGCAGATATTAAGAAGATGTCTACGGAAAGGCTAAAACAGCGTTTGTTGAAAGCCGGTTTTAAGGAAGAACAATTAGAAGGTATGTCACGTGGTGACATGATACATGAACTCGCTGAAGTGTGGGTTAAAGAAGAAGTCGAAGAAGAAGGTGCCGTTGGCGGTGCCGTAGAAAAGGCTATTGAAAAACCTCCTGCGCCTATGTCTATGGAGATGTTGATGCAGTGGATGATGATGAAAGAAGATAGGGAGGAGAAACGGAGACAAGAAGAGAAAGAAAGAGAGGAGAAACGGAGACAAGAAGAGAAAGATAGGGAGGAGAAACGGAGACAAGAAGAGAAAGAAAGAGAGGAGAAACGGAGACAAGAAGAGAAAGAACTGAGACAAGAAGAGAAAGAAAGAGAAGATAGACGAAGACAAGAAGAGAAAGAGTTGAGACAAGAAGCAGAACGTGTAAGACAAGACGAATTGCGCTTGCAGAGAGAGAAAGAAGAGAAAGCAGAACGTCTGCAGAGAGAGAAAGAAGAGAAAGCGGAACTGGCAAGGCAAGAAGAATTGCGCCTGCAGAGAGAGAAAGAAGAAAAAGCGGAACTTGCAAGGCAAGAAGAATTGCGCTTGCAGAGAGAGAAAGAAGAGAAAGCGGAACTTGCAAGGCAAGAGGAATTGCGTCTGCAAAGAGAGAGAGAAGATAAAGCAGAACAAGTGCGTAAGGCAGAACTTGAATTGCAAAAGAATCAGTTTGAGATTCAGTTAGAACAGTTGAAAAGAGATAGGGAAGATGCTGAAAGAAGAAGACTGGAGCAGATGATTGAATCTGAAAAAGCTAGAAAAAGTGATGAAGAGGTTCGTCAGCAACAGATTGAAGCAAAGAGAATGCGTGAAGAAGAAAAAGAAAAAGCGCGAACGTTAGAGTTAGAACGCGCAGAACAGATAAGACAAGAAGAACTCAAATTTCAGAAAGAAAGTTTGGAAAAGGCAGAGACAGAAAGACAAGAACGTCTGAAACTGGAGAAATCAAAATTGACATTGAAAGAAACGCAAATGAGAGAAGAACGAGAAGCAGAAAGAAGGAAACAGCAAGAAAGTGAAACTTTGGTGTCAAAAATTAAGAAAATAGGTGATGCAATGAAGCATGTATTGCCTCAAATGCCAACTGATATGATGGAGGTGCCATTATATTTTGAAACAGTCGAGAACGCGTTTCGTAGTTTTGCTGTGGAAAAGCCGTTTTGGGTGAAATTATTACTACCATTGATGACGCCGAAAGCTCGAACCGTTCTGAATAGATTGTCATACGATGATCTAGACAATTATGATAGAGTCAAGCAGCACTTATTAAAAGAATTTAAGTTGACTTCGAGAGAATACAGAGCCAGATTTGTGGATGCTAAGAAGACAACAGAAGAGACTTATACGATGTTTACGGCAAGACTGAAGAACTTGCTAAACTATTACGTGAGAAGTCGAAACGTGAACAGAGAGTATGATACGCTCTTTGATTTGCTGGTAGCGGATAAGCTAAAAGAATGTTTACCGCCAGGTCCACTACAGTTTGTATTGTCGAAGGAAGGAACTGACTGTCTCCAAGCTAGTGCAGTGGCAGACCTAGCAGACATTCATGTAAACAATCGAATTGGGTTTGCGTTCCCAAATATAAACAGTTATCCTTCTCAACGTTCCGTAAACCAAAGCCAGAGTGGAAAGTGGAAAAGTAATCCAGGAACAGGGAATCAGTTCATAGGTAAAGAAGTCAAGGCTAATGTCCCGGTACCCAATGAGACCAGAGAAGTGACGTTTGGTCGTCAGGGATTTAACAAATCGTCAGCGCCGTTTGCCAAGAGGGAAGGCAACACATCGTTTACGCAGTTTAAGAGATATGAAGGCAATGAACAACGAGGTATGGTGGTGAAGCGTTGTCACAACTGTGGTTCAGACAAACATTTGGTTAAATTTTGTCCAGTTCCAGTGGCAGCAACTAGTTCTAGCAGAAATCAAGAACACACAAGGGTGAATTTGATTCAAGTGGTTAGTGATACAGATAATCAAACCGCGAGTCAAGAAAACCAAGAGACTGAAGTAAAGTCAGTAATGAAATGTGGTATTCAAAAAGAAATTCTATTGGATGCTGAAATTCAGAGAGAAGTCATAGGAAAAGATGACAGTCGAATATTGAAGAAATCGTTCTTGCAATATGTTGAGGTTGAAATTCGTGGAGTAGACGGTAAAGAGCCAGTGAAAGTCAAAGCACTGAGCGACTCGGGTGCAGAAATTCCGGTGATTAGTGAAGAATTACTGGAAGGCATGAAGGTGGAACAAATTGGAAAAGTGAATTTGCAATGTGTGGCAGGAGATGCCATTCCTGCGAAGTTAGTGAAAGTCGATGTTAGACTGTGTGGTAGTGACGTGGAAGAAGAGGGATTTCCGCGTAAAATCCAGTGTTCACTTACACCTTATGTCACCTTGATGTGTGCTAGTATTGCAAAGATGGGCAGTACAGAAAGATTCTTGTTGCATCCAGAGATAATTGCCGAATTAAAAGCCGTACCACAGATGAAAGTTAAAACGATACAAGGAGATGTGAGTGTACGAGCAAATGTAATGACGAGAGCGCAGAGTCGGAAACAGGAAATGGTAGATGTTGATGAGAAGAGTGAAACTGAAAGTTCAAGTGATGAGGAAAACGAAAGTAATGAGCAACGAAGCCTATCGCGAGATGGTATAATAGCAGAGATGAATGAGCAAGAGATGGCTGCATGCGAGAATGGCACATTAAATGAAACTGAAGAAGACAATGAATGTGATGTGGGGATAGGAGACTTGTATAGAGATGAAGAGATGGACGAAGAACAAAAGGTGCAGATTGCTGATTCGAAGAAGTTCGAAGAGCAACAGAGAAAGGATGAATCGTTGAAGCCGTGGTGGAAGTTAGCACAAGAGAAAGAATCTGAATTCTGTGTGATCAACGGTTTATTGCATAAGAAATATCAGATATTAGACCAGACGATATATCAACTAGTGTTACCAAAAGAGAGACGAATTAAAGTGATGGAATTGGCGCATGAATCGGTATTTGGAGGACATCTAGGAGAAGAGAAAACAAGAGAACGAATAAAGTTGTCTTTTGTATGGCCAAAGATGAGAAGAGACATTGTGAAATTTTGTAAGTCTTGTGAGAAGTGTCAATTAAAGGCAAGGAGTCTGGTGATGGATAGAGTGCCTATCACTCCTGTCTCAAGAGAAGAGGTCGCCTTCAGGAGAATGACGATGGACCTCGTTGGCCCGATCGATCCAGTATCTGCTGCAGGTCACAAGTATTGTTTATGCATTGTGGACTCGTGCACCAGATGGCCTACAATCTTCTTATTGAAATCGCTGACAGCGAAGGCTGTGTGTGAAGCGTTGACGGAACTGTTCATGAACGTTGGTGTACCGTCAGTGATTACAAGTGACCAAGGAACGAACTTCACAGCCAGTTTGACAAGAGAATTTCTCAATTTAATGGGCTGTAGTCCAAGATTCGACACACCAGGACACCCAGAGGCTGCTGGATTAGTAGAAAAATGGAATCAGACATTTAAAAAGATGATCCATCATGTGATAATAGACAACCCGAGGAAATGGCACAAGATAATTCCTTTCACAGTGTGGGCATTACGAGAAGTGCCGAATGCAACTACTGGAGTATCACCATATATGCTTGTCTATGGGAAAATTCCGAGAGGACCATTGGCAATATTAAAAGAGAGTTGGACTAGAGAAATAAACTTACCACCTCATGTTGGAGTTAAACCAGAAAAGTATTTGAAAGAACTCAAAGAAAATATGGAGAAAGCATTATTGTTTGCAGAATCCTACTCTCGAGAAAAGCAATTACAATACACGAATCAGTATAACAAGAGAGCAAAGCACAAAGAATTTGAAGCTGGTGAGAAAGTCATAGTTTTGTATCCAACGTCAACGAACAAACTTATTTCTCGATGGCATGGTCCATGTACGATCATACATCGAAGATCAAAGTACTCTTATTTAGTCGATATGGGAGAAAATGGTCGAAAAATAATTCACGCCAACAAGATCAGAAAATATGTTACTCGAGCATTAAGTTGTGGTCTAATCGTTGAAGAAGATGAAGATTTTGGTTCAGTGGTTGAATTACCAATGAGGAATGAGGTTCAAGATGACAAGAATTCACTTAACCTCGATCCTGAACAAATTAGCCATTTGACAGTAACTCAGCAAGAACAGTTGTTGAAAGTCTTGAACAAATACTGTGACAGATTTTCAGAAAAACCCGGATTATGTACATTGGTTGAACATGAAATTGAACTAAAACCAGGATTTCGTGAAAAGGAATTTGCAGCATATCGAATTCCTTTGATTTATCGATCAGAAGTGGAACGTCAGATCAAAGAAATGTTAAAAACAAACATTATTAAACCATCATCGAGCAGAATGGCAAGCCCTTTGGTTATTGTTAAAAAGAAAGACGGTTCTTTAAGACTTGCCTGTGACTACAGATACATTAACTCATTCACAGTGGATTGTAAATATCCGATGCCGATTGTCAGAGACGTTTTGAACAAAGTTGGAAAGTCTAATGTGATTTCTATTTTGGACTGTCGAAGTGCTTATTGGACTTGTCCTGTAAAACAATCTGATCAATGGAAGACAGCTTTTGTAACACATAATGGACTGTATGAATTTACTCGTGTTCCTTTTGGAATGATAAATTCAGGCCGAACTTTTGTTAAGGCGATAAATTTAGTTTTACAGCCTATAAGTGACTTTGCAGAACCGTATGTTGATGACATTGCTGTGCATTCTGACAGTTGGAAAGTTCACTTGCAGCATCTAGATGCATTTTTGATGCAAATGAGATTGCATAACGTTACTTTGAATTTGAAAAAATGCATATTTGGTAAGAGTGAGGTAAGGTTTATCGGTCATGTGGTTGGGTCTGGTAAGATAAAGATGAATCCAGACAGAATTGAAAGTTTGAGTAATTTGAAGATCCCAGAAACTAAGAAGCAAGTTAAGCAACTGCTTGGATTTTTTAATTATTACAGACAGTTTATTAAGGATTTTGCACAGATTGCGAAACCGCTATCTGATTTAACTAGTAAACGTGTTTCTGATAAGATTGATTGGACTGTTGAACATCAGCAAGCATTTGATTTACTTAAAGAGGCTGTGCGATCCAAAGTAGTATTATATGTTTTTGAAGTGGGAAAACCATTCAATTTGTACTGCGATAGTAGTGACTTTGCAGTTGGGGCTGTTTTAACACAGATGGACGACAAGGGAATAGAACGCCCTGTGTCATTTATCAGTCAGAAATTAACTGATACCCAGAAGAGATGGGCTACTGTGGAAAAGGAAGCCTATGCTATTGTTTGGGCTCTAAACAAGTTAAAAGAAATTATAATTGGATCAAAAATTTTCATTTTTACTGATCACAATCCTCTTACATATTTGACTGAGTCAATGTCTAAGTCTGCTAAACTTGTGCGTTGGGCGTTAGCCTTACAAACTTTTGATGTTGAGGTGAAGTACAAGAAGGGCAGATTGAATATTATTGCTGATTGTTTGTCAAGGTTATAAGTAATCGTAAGACTGTTTATTAATTAGTTATATATATATATGTTTCATGTATTTTGGTAATTTCGCAAATTTTGAAATTTAATTTGCTCAATTCCAGAAAAAGGAAGGAGGTAATGTGAACTGAGTTTTGTGTACAGTCTTGCAGTGCGAGATATTTAGCGTATATATTAAGTGCGCTTACTTTAGTTTCACGTGTATATGTATATATGATAGATGTATAACGTTTAGTCTTAGTGACACGCGCGGCCGGCCGATATCGGCAGCGGCGCGCTATATGTATATTATTAGAGTTCGTTTATGCGCACAGAAGACAGGTGTGTCAAGGGGCGCGAAGAATTATGCTGACTGGAGAAGTTTGAATTCGATGTTCGCTGTAGTAGTGTGGCTGACTAGTTGAGTTGTAATCGAATTGAGTTCTGTCTGTTTGTTTCTTATTAAACTAAAAGATATTAAACTGTGTTGCTGATTAATTCAGGTTATACTTATACGTAGAATTAGTGTTCAAAAGGTGAACGTTAAATAGGCGTTAAGTATAAAGAGAACAAGGATTTAGCAAGAAGGATAGTATGTATGAATGAATTTATGTATGTATGTATGTATGTATGTATGTATGTATGTATGTATGTATGTATGTATGTATGTATGTATGTATGTATGTATGTATGTATGTATGTATGTATGAACGAATGTACAGATGTATGTACATGTATATTAAGTATCTAGATTTGCACATATGGTGTGGTTTGGTATCTGGGAATATATAAAGCTCCTCTCACAGTGCGAACTAATCAGAGGCGCTGTCAGCGTGTGAGCCTCGCAAAAACAGAAAAGACTTTAAACTGTTAGTCAACTTTAAAACGATTCATTTCCAGTTATATAATATTATGTTCGTCAATCGCGATTATTCGCCAAATTTTCGACAATAATTATTACCTGAAAGCACTGGCGTAAACTTGTCCAAAATATTGGGGGGGCATGGGGTCTGGATCAGAAAAACAATTTTTTTCAATATGAAAAGTTGTTTTTTGTTGTTGTTTTTTCGCGTTTTTTCCTTTTTAGGTTTTTTTGTTTTGGTTATTTTTAAGATTTTTGGATTTCGGATCATAAAATTCATGAAAAATGGCATGAACAAGAGCTCCAACTCAGTTTAATTCAGTTGCGATTTCCGCAAAATTAAAATCATTAAATCAATGTTATTAAAACAACCTACAAAAATAAGAAATTTATTTTAAAAAAACAAATTTTGTGGTTTTCTTTTTTGTTTTTGTTTAAAACAAAAACCGAAAAACCTTTTTTCACCTCTGGTCTGGACAGTCAGCAGAGGCTTCCGGTGTTACGTTAATACATATGAAATGGGGCGTTTTGTTTACATGTAAATTTGTTTCATATTGAAGATTATTGAAGATAAAAATAAATCTTTGTTTTCATTATGAATTTCTGATAGTATTTCAGTTCTGTGTCTCTGATTTTCTGTTTCTGAAGAAATTTGTCTATATTGAAACATAATATTTTAATATTTGAAGAAATTCTCCCCTCGATTTTGGGGGGGGGGCATTGCCCCGGCTTCTCAATTATTGGGGGGCACGTGCCCCGGCTGACCCCCAGAGTCTACGCCTATGCCTGATAGGTCGTTGTCAATGGACTGAAATCTACAAGATGTTGTTAAACACTAAACAATTCCACATAAAACCCACGGTGCCACTTAGACACCTTTAAAACGTGAAATATCTCAGCTACATACTAACGAGCCGCGTTCAATCGGCAGATGACCACAGCTGCCGGCCTATACAAAAGAGCAATGTTCGACTTCAACGTAACTGACATCCACAAGATGTCGCTTAACAACATACTGTGCTACATGAAGGCTACAGTTACAGTAAGGCTGCCATAGGTACGATTATTGCTAGCGTCTTCATTCTCTCAGCCTCGGCATATGAGGACGGATGACCAGTCCTCTATTTAGCCTTCTCAGCTTCCAAACTGCAGTGTACGGTTAGTGAACTCTATACAGCTGAGTTTGGTATGGGTGCGCCGGTGGGGCAGAAATGTTGAAACAAATTTCTGCCATAGCGGGGATTTGGACTGGGAAATCTCGAGTGGGATTTGGACGGGAAAACCCGACTAGGATTTGAACTGGGAAACCCTGCTGGGGGAAGTACAGTGGTTAAAAACATTATAAGAAATAATTCTTGCAATTTAAAATCTTACAGCTGGCTTCGGAAGACACCACAGTATACAATCTTGCGTTTGGCCTGTAATTTCATTTCACGATTACGGCTTCGAGTCTGCTGAGTGCTCAGCACGAGTAACGACCACTGACATTTCGTGTGTGCCACTGTTGTGAGTGCGATTGATTTATATAGCGCCGTTTTAAAACAGAGTCATCGGATGCAACCAAGACGGACTTGCCACATTGGCCGTTGTCACCAGTCAGTAGAATTTGGTAGAGGAGGAAGCTGGGAAGTCAATGACAAGTTCTCCGATGCACTGAATTGTAGATTAAGGTCGACCTTAACCTATAAGATATCGTTGAACACTGAATTCTAAATACTCCTAAAAAATCGTCGACTGAAGTTATACACCTTTTAAAAGCATCATCTTCAACTACATATTAACAAATCACGCTCAATCGCTCGATACCTCACAGAGAGCCATGATAAGTAAGGTCGATTTCAACTTAACTGACATGCACAAGATGTCGCTAAACACTTAACAATGCTACATAAAATCCACAATTGCATTTATACACCCCTTTGAAACGCCGCTATTCTCAGCTATGTATTTACCAATCGCGTTAAATCGCCAGGATTAGTCAGTCAGTCGCGTTCAATTGCTAGGTTCTGTGGTATAGTGAAGCGTAAGGTTGAGTTCAACGTAACTGACGTCAACAAGATGTCGCTAAAAGCTAATTGCTGCTGCATAAAATCCACGGTTTTAATTACACACCTTTTAAAACGCCGCCATTATCTGCTACATATCGACCCTTCGCGTTCAATCGCGGGCTGTAAAACAACGTCCACCCTATGTAGGTTAGACCCAAAAGATGTCGCAAAACACTAAAGAATGCTGCATTAAATCTACGACTCCAGTTAGACACCTTTAAAACGCAGTCTTTTTCAGGTAGATATTTACTATTAGCGTTCAATCGATAAATGGAAAAAAATGGCGTCGAGAAGTTGATACGTCGAATCGTTGTCGAGAATCGTTGTCGAGAGATTTTGTTTTCTACATAGATAGACATGATAAATTATGCGATTCGATATTATGCATGATTACATACGAAATAATCGAGACATTGTAAAGGATTATACGAGTTAATCAAGAGATTAAACGATTTAATACGAGTTAATCGAGAGATTCGGTTTTTCGCGCCATTTACGCGCGAAATCTGTACCGTACTGAAATTTATAATACTGAACTTTAAACAAAAAAGAAATCTGAAATGGGAAAAGGCAAGAGAAAGAGACCTCTCAATACATCATCGAGCTCTTCAAATGCAGGCGATGTATCGATGACAAAAAATATCATTGATACACCTAAATCAGACAATCAACATAAGTCAGACGTACTACTTGAAAACCAGGAAATCTTGTCTTCTTCAGCCTGTGAAACCGATTCATACCAAACGGGTTTCGCTGAAACTTCTGGAAATACAAACGGTGAAGATGCAGATGAAGACACACGTGGTAACTATAAATCAAATTCTGTTGAAGATATGAGAAATTTCTTATGTAATTCCTCCGACAATCTTCGACATGATAATGTCACGCATTTTGAATCGTACTTTGAGTCAACGGCAAAAAGACGATCATATTCATTGGAAAACCGGCAAGGTCTTGCAATAAATGGGAATTATACAAAAACATTGATTAAAGATGACTTCTTGAAGGCAGTCCCTACTGAGAAGCTCCAGGATCGGCGGTGTAGGATGGATGGTCACCCACAAGCACACCCGAAAAAGAGACTCAAGACAAGTATTTATAAAAGTCCGGTCATTGATAGCGCTAAGAAATCTGTTTCTAAGAAATGTGTTGATGAGATATGTATTGATGAATCTGCTGCATGTCAGGATGATGCAAATTTTCAGGTTTTAAGCGATATTGAAATGATTGAAATTTCAAATTGCGCAAATATGGTAAGACAAGAGAAGATCATTACCATGAATAATTCCACAATGTTGACAAATGAGGTGATAAATGATGTAAATAAATCAATAACTGACCAAGTTATTGAAAACAAAATTAACCATAAATCCCGTCCTCCTCTGACTGAGGAAAAAAAGAAGCTCTTACGGGAGGTTCAGTCACGCACTGTGTATATAGATGGGCATAAAGATGATCTTCGTAACTACTTCAAACACATGCCTCGTCAACTCAACAAGGAAATAGTTGAGAAGACTAGGGGAGAGGTTGACAAAGTTTTTGTTACTCAACAGGGTGTACTGAAAATAATAGCTAAAGATGAAGCTCAGAAAAATCAACTTCTTAAGATACAATCATTGAATGATAAGCCCGTGAAAACTAGTATTCCCTTTTCTTTGACATTTCAGCCTGTGTCTAATAGACCACCTCCCGTGAAAAGACAGGAAAACGAGTACTTTGTTAAAGGGGTAGTTTTTGGACTACTTGAAAGTCAAGAGAATTTAAATGAAATAGCATTGGAAAATGGAGCCCATCATATCCATAGAATTGGCAATTCCGAATTTAGCAAAGCGACTTTGATTGCTTATCCCAAAGGGACTGTTTTGCCAGAATTTTTGGAAGTGAATGGCAGGAGGTATAGAATTAATTCTTTTGTACCTAGACCTTTGAGATGTGATCATTGCCAAATGTTTAGTCACTCTAAATTATTTTGCAGACGAGAAGTTGTGTGCAGTAGATGCAGTGGTAGCCACTCTTATGTTGACTGTCCAGATAAAACTAAATTAAGATGTGCTAACTGTGGTCAGAATCATAGTGCTGCCCACAGAAGCTGTCCAATGTATATCAAAATCCAAGCTGCTCTAAGAATAAGAGCAGAACAAAATATTACTTTTGCTGATGCTGTTGTTAAGGTTGATGAGATCCAGCATCAGAATGTTCCTGTCAATGCTCTTAAAACAGACAATTCCACTTATGCCTCAAAAGTTAAAACTGGACTAGAAACCCAAGCAAGAGTAATAAATACTTCATTAGATATACAAACACCAACTAATTCTAATGTTCAAACGTCTGATGATGTAGTTAAAAGGTTTTTGTCATTCAATGACAAAGATTATAAGGCAAAATATAACAGAAAACCAGCAAATAACACAGTAGAAGATTATGACCCAATTACGAAGATAAAAGTGTCCTTTGTTCTAGGCGTCTTGGCTGCTATTGCAAAAGCTGAGTCCAGAAAACATGCACAGTTTGTAATCTGCCATGCAGCGTCTGAAATCCTTTTTGATAATGAGATAGAATTTAGCTATAAAGACACGTAAATTAAGAGCAGTAGTTTCATTTTTGTTGTTGTCCACTATGGCGTTGACCATTCTTCAATGGAATGCACGTGGTTTACGTGGTCATAAGGACCAACTTAGAAATTATATAATGAAGGTGTGTGTTCCACCAGATGTGATGTGTGTGGAAGAGACTTTTGTGAAAGGTGTCACTCAATCACCAAAATTGGATGGTTACAATATTATACGTAAGGACTGCTTAAATAATGAAAGGGGGGGTTTAGCTATTTACTTAAAAGTGGGCTTAAATTTTAATGTACTAACTGTGGAAGACATTCCAAACATTGAGGTTCAGGGTGTTGAAATTAAAACTTTCAACGGTCATTTAAAAATATTTAATTCTTATATCACACCTTCATATACATTTAAAAAAGAAGATATTCAGAATATTTTTCCACATAAAAGATCAATTATTGTTGGCGATTTTAATGCTCATAATAAACTCTGGGGCTGTTCTAAGACAAATAACAGAGGGAAAATTATAGAAGAAATATTAACAGAAAAGAATTTAGTTGTGCTTAATACAGGTCAAGCTACACGTATCACATCAAACCAATCAAATTTGAATTCTGTTATAGATTTGAGCATATGTTCACAAGATGTAGCTCTTAATGCTAGACATAACGTCACCAATAGCAATATGGGCTCTGATCATTATGCTACTATAACTACTATTAATGAAGAAATCACAATAGAGTATAATTTAAGTATGCATCTATGGAAATTAAAAAAAGCAGATTGGAAGAATTATGAAGAACTAAGTAAATTTTCAATAACAACAGATATTTTAGTTGATAAAAATGTTGACGCTAATTTCAATAATTTAGTAGATTGTATTACTTCTATAGCGAATCAATCAATTCCTAGTAAAAATCTAAAAAATAGAAAGAATAAAAATAAAAAATTTAGACCTTTACCATATTGGAGTGATAAATGCAGTGAAGTCATTTATAAAAGAAATCAGTATAGGAATAAAATGAATAAAACAAGGGAGTTAAATGATTATTTGGAATACAAGAAACAAGAGGCTATAGTTAAACAGACACTTAAAACAGAAGCAAAAACTTGTTGGCAAACATATTGCTCTGAACTTACGGATCAGACAAAATTGGGCTCTGTTTGGACATGGGCAAGAAAAATGAATGGTATTGCAACCTATAGTTCCATTCCTACTCTGAATCGTAATGAATTAATAGCTGAAACAAACCTTGAAAAAGCAAATCTTTTAGCTAACACTTATGCAAGTACTAGTAGTACCCAAAATTATAGTAAAAAATTCTTAAATTATATCAAAGATAAAAATTTACAAAATAACCCTAATAGAATTGACAGTAGTCCTGTTCATGAAATGGAAATCTTAAATGAGAGGTTTTATCTTAATGAATTGAAACAAGCTATAAGATCAGCAAAAAATAATAAGTCACCGGGTGATGACAAATTACCTTATGAGTTGTTAAAACATCTTCATAAAAATGCTCTTAAAACCCTATTAATATTTTATAATGAAATCTGGGAGGAAGGGAAATTGCCAACTGACTGGCATCATGCCATTATTCTACCATTATTAAAACCAAATAAAGACGCCTCGGTTCCAGAATCTTATCGACCTATATCATTGACTCCAACGATTTGTAAAGTAATGGAAACAATGGTAACAAAACGTCTCCAATGGTTTTTGGAAAAAAATAACCTTATTTCAAAAAATCAGTCTGGCTTTCGAAAATATAGAAGTACAAATGATCAAATCCTTAAACTTCAGGATAATATTCTTAAAAAAATTAAAAATAAAGAACATGTTTTGGCTATTTTCATTGACTTTGAAAGAGCATATGACATGTTACATGTACCTACCCTTTTAAATAAAATTCAGAATTTGGGAATAGTGGGTAATACATTTAACTGGATTGAAAACTTTCTTTCAAATAGACCTTTTCAGGTGAAAGTTGGGGCAGAACTTTCTGATAAATGTATACAACAGAATGGTACACCCCAGGGTTCGGTAATATCTCCTATTTTATTCTTGCTAATGATAAATGATATTGCTGCAGGTGTGGATGGTGTAGAGATGTCACTGTTTGCTGATGATAGTGCTATTTACTTAGGACATAGAAATGTTAAAATATTACAAAATAAAATTCAATTATCGATCAATTTAATACAAAATTGGTGTAATAGAAATGGTTTTAAAATATCTATTAATAAAACCACTGGAGTCCTTTTCTCCAAAAGAAATAATTTGTCAAGGATTACTATTAAAATTGATAAAGAACAAATTAAAATGGAAAATGAGGTCAAATTCTTGGGAGTAATTTTTGACAGTAAATTGAGTTGGAAACCACATATTGATTATATAATTGAAAAATGCAAAAAGAGGTTAAATCTCATAAGAGCCATCAGTGGATATGGTTGGGGAGCTTGTAAGAAAACTCTCCTAACCATATATAGGGCATTAATTAGGTCTATTTTAGATTATGGTGACGTTGCTTATTCTTCTGCTTGTAAATCGCACCTAGATAAACTCTCTTGTATCCAAACTGAGGCACTTAGATTATGTTGTGGAGCCCCTAAGGGTACTGCAGCTTCAGCACTTCAGAATGAATGTGGAGAGTTGCCTCTTCATTTAAGACGACTCCAAAATTCAATAAAATGTGGGACTAAAATTTTGGGTAATAAATTTCACATAAATACAGCAACAATGGAGAACCACTGGACAAATGTTTTTAGGACACCTGAGAGTAGGGAGCATTCCATTTATACTCGTACTTCTGAATTCTTTTCTTCACTTAATACATCTATTATTGGCCCTTCTTTCCCATCTGAACCTCCTTGGTGTAACAAACAAGTAGAGGTTGACTTAACTTTGAATAAATTAATAAATAAGAAAACTGATCATCCAGAATATTTAAAGCAATCTGCTTTGGAATTAGTTTCTAAGTACAGCTCTTACATACATATCTATACTGATGGGTCGAAGGTAGATGAATTTGTCTCTGCTGCCTTTACAGTACCAAGTTTAAACATAGATAAAAAATTTAGATTATATAATAACTCCAGTATTTATGCAGCAGAGTTGACTGCAATTATAGAAACTGTAAAATGGATTTTAAACTCCGAATGTTATAAGAATTGTCAATTTGCTTTGTTTTCTGATTCATTGAGTGTTCTTACGTCAATTAAGGAGTCTTGTTCTCAGTCTAGACCTACTTTATTGAATGATTTATTGTCTCTGATTAACAGACTAAATTCCAATCAAATAAGATTTATTTGGATCCCAAGTCACATTGGCCTGACAGGTAATGATCGAGCAGATACTTTGGCTAAAGAAGCCCTGAGTATTGATCATGTTAATTCTACTAATTATCTTGAACTTTCAGAAATTTTTACTTTAATGAAAATGTATATAGTAAATAAATGGCAATTAGAATATACTAATGATAATAGAGGTCATTTCTATAAATCTATTTCTCCAATTGTAAGTACAGATATTAAATATTTAGAACCTTATAGGCATAAAGAAGTCCAAATTTCTAGGTTACGTCTGGGAGTCGCGAATACTAATCAAAGGCTGTTTGTTATAAAACGACATTCAAGTGGTTTATGTGATACCTGTCAGGTCAAGGAGACTATTCATCACCTACTACTTGAGTGTAAAAAAGAAGATATATCGAAGTTGTTGGGAGATAAATGTCAATTGTATAAAAGGGACATTTCTATTTCAACCCTTTTAACAGTAAATATATTACAAAATGAAGTGTATAGGGTACTTAAACTAATTACTAAAGGTCAAATTCTGTAAAGAGATATGCTAAGTTTGCGAATGTAAATAGTTTTTTTTTTTTTTTTTTTTTTTTTTTTTTTAAATTTGTAATTTTAATTAGTCTTTTCCTTGTGCATTTTATTTTATTGTATTAATTATTACATTATTATAATGCAATCTTGAATGCATTAATATCAAACTTGAAACAATTGTAATTATTATGCTCATATAATTTTATGCTTTGTTGGTTGATGAGATTTGTACTTGAGTGTGTTTAGTACCTGAGCAGTTTCTTTGAGGAAAGGTACTTGGTATAACTATACGTTTCATTTAATATGCATGATGTATGTGAGATTGGTACTATTTCATACATGATATGATTGTAGTGGTACATATTGCTATAAGATCTCATTGAACTGAGGAATAAGAAATGATCAATTAAACATTTCAATAATAGAATGGGAATATAATGTCATAATTATAATCATATGTGCTGTGCATTTATGTCTGAAGTTGTTTAAATATTTCTAGCGAGTGATAATAGTTGCGAAGTACTGTTTGGTTTGCGTCGGAACATTTTATAGCTATGTGTATTATAAATAACATTAGATATGTTGCTTTGGGTGATGTGACATTACTGACATTGTAAGCTTATGTTTGACACCTTTACATGGTGTTATACGGACACTATAAGTTTATCGTTTTCTAGAAATTGTATTTGTGAATTGTCGTCAACGGCCATTGTTGCCAAAGGACGACGTTAAACTTTGGAATAAAAAAAAAAATCGATAAATCATTCTATGTGGCAAAATTATGCAGGTCGACGTTAACTCCCAAGATGTCGCTTAACACAAAATAACAACACTTGGTCACCGCTCTCTTCGCTCTGCCACCCGTGGTGTCCTCTCTGTTCCTTTCGCACGCACCGCTACTATGCAGCAGCGCGCTTTCTCAGTTGTTGGAGCCACAATTTGGAATGGGCTTCCTTCTGAGCTGCGGTCGTTTCCTCGAGACTCGTCCACCATCTTCTTCTCTGCTCTTAAGACTGTTCTCTTTCGCCGGGGTTGAACTGGGAGCGCCTCCGAACAGTTTTCTTGAAGGGGCGCTATATAAATGCTTAGTTCATTGATTGATTGAATTCCACATAAAATCATCAATTGCAGTTATACATCCTTTAAAACGCCGACATTCTCAGCTACATGTTTACCATTCGCGTTCAATCGCCAGAATTCCCAAAATTCAGCGCTCGTGAATAAGCTGATGCCCTGATTTTACTTTCGAATAGCGCTGTAGAAATTTAATTAAGATTTGGATGAACACTAAATACTGCTCTATCATAACATCCACGTAATTTTGAAGGATCTTTCAACTGATCATTACAACGATCGAACAACCGTTCTTCCTTACGCGTTGCTCTACTAACCGTACGCTGTTGGCAGAAAGACGAGATGGCGAGGGATAGGACTGACCACCGCCCTTATATGCGTTGCATTGCCTTGAGTAAGGGGGACAACAACGTACTGATATCCACAAGATGTCGCTAAACACTAAATTACAACATAAGATCCAAGAAACATATTTATGCAGGACGCAACTAAAAAGTGGGGTGTACCCATTCATTCTCCACTTTCGCTTTTCGTATGGAGACCATTTAGGCCTATCTGTCTGTCTGTCTGTCTGTCTGTCTGTCTGTCTGTCTGTCTGTCTGTCTGTCTCTCTCTCTCTCTCTCTCTATATATATATATATATATATATATATATATATATATATATATATATACATATATATATATATATATATATATATATATATATATATATACATATATATATATATATATATATATATATATAATGCATATGACGCAACTGCAAATGAAAATGAAACTGCAACTGAAGCTACAACTGACACTCCAACTGAAACTGCAATTGCCAATCAAACAGAAACCGAAACTGCTACCGAAACTGCGAACCGGTAGCTGGAAAGAGCTACATGGTCACATAAGGGTCTTCATTGGCCACATAAGCGATGCGTTCCTATGCGCGGGAAGTGCCTCTACGATTCCTGGAAAATCGACGCATTTTATAGACCTAATGTGAGAGTCCGCAGGTAGATCTATCGCGTCCAGTAAGGGTTGGAATTGTTTTGGATAAAGTTACGCGGCCTCATAGAAGACCCTTCTTAGGTCACGAAAGCGCGATTGATGGAAAGCAGATGCTAAGCATAGTCGTAATAAGTATCTTCATTGATACAACAGGAGCGTCTCTATAGATGGATATGGTGTTCAGATCAATAAAGTTTAGCTGGATGGAGTTAAAGGGCGACGCTATTCACCTTCTTTATGACACAGAGCCGTTGAGCAGAAACTACAAAACCTTATGATATGGCGGTTTAAGAAAATGTTTCCTGCTGATTCAATATATTCTTAAATTGTATTTGATAAGAATTCCAAGGAAAAAGAAACAAAGCCAGACCAAGACCACGCTATATTGATAATATAAATGAGGACATAACATCACGTGCACTAACACTAAGCGCAGCAATGAACTTGACAAATGACCGAGGATAACGAAGTTCACTTATTCGTACCCATCGGCGCGAAACGGCTGGCGGCAGAAAATGATGATGATAATGCGTTTAATCGCTTTGATAGTAATTGCGTTGAGTCGCCGTAAGGTTGTCTGTCGGTCACAAGATTTCGTTACTACAATTGACATTAATTCCACTGCGCCAGTTAGACACCTTTAAAATGCTGGCTCTCTCAGCTACATATAAGCCAGTCGCGTTCAATCACTAGGTTATGGTGTAGAACGTGCACAATGCGAAATTTATAGGCTTATGAGCATTACAAATACAGGAAAAATTGTGTAAATACTGTTGTATATAAGTTTATGTAAAAAGATGTTCCTTTCTGAATGTAATCTGTTGTTAAATTATGCATATGGTATATGTTAAGCCTGCCTTGTTTTCCCCCCAAATATTGCAACTATTTCTATAATATGGTTTGATTATATCATCTGACTGCTGTGTCAAATTGAAGAGTAGAATAAGAATGTCATGTTTTGGTTGTAAACATTATAAATTATCTACAATTGCTTGATTGTATTAATCAATTACTTATGTTAAAATTTGCCATTAAATGAGAACCTAGTGTTATAATTACAAGTATGGCAAACATAAATAATTTGAAGATTCAAGTGGTAGATTGAGAATATCGATTGAAATAGTGGTTCTCTTCTACAGTATTATCAAGTCTGTATCACATGTTAAACGAATGTCACTTATTGGTTCCAACTTTCTCCTATATTTCTGTTTAATTGCATTGACTCGTAACTCTTGAAAATACAGAAGTAGAATAAGATCTCGCGAATAACAAAATTACTTATCTTTTAAACTTACAATAAAACTTTGTTTCACTGACTCATATAAATAGATTAAGAATAACATGTGTATTGAGAATGTTCATCAAGAATATTTTGTACATCTAAAATTCATGTTTTATGATAATTGATGCAAAATACTGTTTAGAATGTCTTATCACAGTTCATGCATAATAGACATTATTTACTGTATTATCTTATGTTGTTAAACAATGAACACTAACCAATGACATTGTAAAGTTCAGTTTTGACACCTTTATATGGTGTATTATACATGTTATAGCTTCATATTACTGCACTGTATAGTGTAAATTGTCGTCAACGGCCTTTGTTGTCATAGGATGACGTTAAACTGTGGAATAATAATAAACCGCTAAGTATTTTTGAGATAATTATTAAGACACGAAGCTTAAAGTCGACTTAGATGTAACTTTCATCAACAAGATGTCGCTAAACACTAGCAAAGCTACATAAAATTTACGAATGCAGTTATTAATCCCTTAAAAGGCGGCCATTCTTAGCAACGTATTTACCAATCGCGTTCAATCGCCAGCATTCTCGAAATTCAGCGCTCGTGAATTGGCCAGCCTGGTGCCCTCATTTTGGCCCTCGAGTAGGGCTTTAGAAATTTGGAGTTTACGCTTACAATTACGATAAGGAACTGTCTCTGAAAATTGTATTGTTGAGGTCGCCGTCAACGCGGTTGAAACCAACAAGATTTTGCATTGTCGCGTTACTAGCAGGCTGGGCAACTACAGGATGGCCGATACCAGCCCGCTAGCTAGTGGGGGTCCGACGTTCTGTCCGCGGAGTAAGGCTCCAGTGGTATGCAGGAGACTAGAGTAAGACGTTTTACCCTTTATTCTTTAAAACACAATCAACGTTAAGTAGCAATTACACAAGAGGAGTATAGTCACCACACAGTCCAGATTTCCGTGCTCCTTCACAGTTCTCACACACAGCAGCCAACATTCTCGGTAGTCCGCAGAGTTCAGAGTTCCGTATTTCTTCCTGCGATCAGTTTCGTCCTTACAGAGTTCGCTTTCGCGTACGTGAAACGTTATCCCGAGGCTTCGTACCCCGTCAGAGATCAACCGACGACGCACAAGAGAACGCAACTGCCGACGGACATCTGTCTGTTCTTTCCCGACGACGACTGTGACCGACGAAGGACACTGACCGACGACTGTGACCGACGACGCTGACGGAGAGTTCCTTTCACGACGACGACTGTGACCGACGAAGGACACTTAGTGACTCACTGACGACGACTGACGACCGGTGACTCCTGCGACTGACTGACCGACTGCGCTCCGACTGTGACTCCAACTCGATGCTCTCTGTGACCGACTGACCGTTCTTCCTTCGACTGACCTGACTGGACTCACTCTCTGGACTGACTCTCTCTCTGGACTGACTTTGTGTTCTGCGGCAGCTCCTTTTATATTGTCCATAAGAGGCCGCGCGGCAGAGCGCGGCGGTCACGCGGCAGCGCGGCCGCGGCAAGGTTTCTGCAGGCGAGGCACAGCGCCGCCGCCGCGCGGCATGACGCGGCCGCCGCGCGGCATACAGAGTTCCTCAGGAAAGCGGCAAAACGCGGCCGCCGCGCGGCATGACTCACGTGAAGAAGGCCGCGGCAGACAAGGAGGAATCCAAACGGCCATGGGACCCCCAAAACCGCTACAGTATGTCACAATGGAGTACCACAAGGATTAGTTTAAGGACAAATGTGGTTTATAATATATATATAAACAATACAGACGACGATCAAAGATCTCCAAGTTGCAGATGACACAAAACTCTGTGCAAAGGAAAACAACGATGAAGAAGCGGAAGTAGTACGGGAGGACTTGGAGAAATTATACAAATGGTCTGAAGATTGGAATATGCATTTCAACATGGACAAATACGCAGTTATGCATGTGGGAGGAAAGAACAGAGGTTTTTTATTATGAAATGGGAGACAAAAAATTCAGAGCAAAACCACCAGGCAGTGCAGGGAAGTAGCGACTAAAGGAAGTCAGAAGGCTTTATCATGCAAAGAATTTTCAGCAGAGTGATCAACACCTGGAACGAGCTGAGACGGTTTCGGTGGAGTCACTCAACAACTTCAAGGCCAAGCTCGGGCAGATGGGATATTAGCAGTGATGGGCAATAGTTAATTAAAAAGTTGCTAACTTTTAGTTTAACTAAAAAAATTTAGTTAAGGAAGAAGTTTAACTAAAAAAATAGTTTAGTTAAAACAATAGTTTAACTAAAAAATTTTAGTTGCTAACTAAAAAGTTTAACTACAAAAATCAGCAATATGCAACTATTTTTCCACAGTGAACATTGAACACTGTCAGCAAAAAAACATTTTAACACTGCATGGTTTTAGCATTAACAGCCTGTGTTTTCAAATTCATACACTACTTACAGTATACATGTAACTATATGCCAGAACAGTACACATTGCTTAGTTTGATGGTGAAATTGTCATTGACGCTTCGCATTATTACAGTTCACTTAACATCTTTAATTGTGTAAATGTTTGTCGTAAAAAGTTGGAAAAAAGTTGGAAAAAGTTTAACTATTTTTTTTAGTTTAGTTAACTAATTTCCAAAATCAGTTGCCAACTTTAGTTAAAAAATTTTTTGGTTGAAAAATAGTTTTAGTTTAACTAAAAAAATAGTTTAGTGCCCATCACTGGATATTAGGACTTGTATCTGGTGGTGGTTCTCACACAGGCTTTAGTCTTCTGAACCACTGAAACCTCTGTAATGTTATGTTATGTAACATATTATCAATCGTTTAATCGCATGGATAGCACAATTCCTTCAAAGCTCCGCAGATTTAGACTGGCATTGACAGTGCCATATATTAAGCCTCATCTATTTACATTGCTCTATGACTAGGAATGTATAGGCGTAACACGTTCGCGTGCAAGACTTGTTTTGTTAAAGCGCGCTGAGTGATGAGACGGTTTTGGTGGAGTAAAGGCCGATGGGATATTAGGACCATTTCGTGGGGGTTCTCACACAGGCCTTAGTCCCCTGTTATGTCATGTTACATATTTACCAATCCTATAATCATTTGGTTAGCAATTCCTTCAAATCTCCGTAAGGTTCCCATCAACGACTCTGATATTCGCTAGATGTCGTTAGTACAAATAACATCAATACATGATATCCACTGATCCTCTTAGACACCTTTTAAACGCATCCCTTATCAGCTATAGATGCTCGTAAATTGGATTTTTAATCGTTCGGTGTCTTCAAAACATGTGGGTGAAAGTAAGGTCGTCGTCAACTGAACGGACATCGAAAAGATGTTGTTAACCACAAAGTAAGGCTTCGCTTGAATTGCAGTGTCTTCAAATGTTTGGGATTCTATTGTAAAGAAAGAACTGTAAAGAGGTGTCAGGACATGGTATTTAAGATAGTAGTAGTAGTAATAATAATAATAATAATAATAATAATAATAATAATAATAATAATAATAATAATAATAATAATAATAATAATAATAATAATAATAATAATAATAATAATAATAATAATAGTAATAAATACTAAGCATGAGAGGGAAAGATCAAGCTTTTAATGTTTACCGATGTCAACCGACCAAGTCCATCACATTTTAGACACCTGTAAAACGTTATTAACCGATGCTATATAAGCATTCGACACGGCAGTAGCGTAGCTATTCCCTGCTTTCTTTGCTTTCTAGCAAACTATAATTATGCCTTTGACAAATAATTGGGATTCTGATTGGCAGGTTGAGATATTACATCCAGTTAATCGAGCCGATCTGAACTCTTTTTCCATAGAACATTGTTATTGTCGTTAGTTTTATGTTTTGGCTTTCATATAACGCAATGTCCTTTAAACCACGATCAGTTCGGTAGATTTTGTCCACTTGACCTCCCGCTTTTTCATCCAATTCCTTCTGATTAAAACAACTGAACCAATTCACCTCCATCTCCAACTATATGCTGTGCAGGAAACCACAACTAACGCTGCGATTTTCCTGCAGATCTATATCAAAACACGATAGCGCATTGGATAACATCTGGCGTAGAGTGCGAGAGGTACAGAGATCGAGTCCCATAGGCGGACATGCTTTGTAGGCTGCAAGTTGCGCCGTGTATTGCAGGCTGTCTGTTCTGTTAGTAGTTAAGTTTATCGCATAACATGTACATGTACAGCGCAGTGCGTTTGCAGGCGCTTAATTAAAGAATAATAATAATAATAATAATAATAATAATAATTATTATTATTATTATTATTATTATTATTATTATTATAAATAAGATTATCTTATACGTAGACGTCAACATAAGTGAAATCCACAAGATGTCGCTAAACACGAAATAATGCTACAATAAATCAAAGCCTACAGTTAGACACTTTAATACGTAGACATTCTCAGTTTCGTATTAATTCAATAGCGTTTAAACTCTGGATGCCTTTCCACATTGAGCCATGCAGCGTTTAGGTTGACTTCGATGTAACTAACATCCACAAGATGTCGATAAACAGAACGCAATGTTACATACAGCCCACGGTTCCGGTTCGACACCTTTTAAACACAACCGATTTGAGCTACATATCTACCAATTGCGTTCAATTACTAGATGGATATCATTGGTCGACTACAACGTAACTGACAATCACAAGATGTCGCTAAGCCCTAAACATTGCTACATAAAACCCACGAGAGCAGTTACACACCCCTTTAAAACGCAGCCATTCTGAACTACATATTCACCAATCACGTTCAACTGCCACAACCGTGAGATTTCCTCAAAAATAATTTCTGTCGAAATCAACGTCATTTGTTGCCATAAGATGTCGTTAAACTCTGGATCCATCCAAACACCATATTATGTTTAATGGCATTATACGAAGCGTAAGGTTGACTTCAAAGTCACTGACATCCACAAGATGTCGCTGCACACTAAAAGAGAGATTTAACATGCTGAAATAAGTTCGATCGACTTCAATGGACTTTATCGTCAAATTTTCTAAGACTATCTTATAGGTAGACGGCAACATAACTGATATCCACAATATTTCAACCGTCTGTTCTTAATGGATTACCAAGTTGGCTTGTTGTTGTTTAACGACGCTGTTCATAACAAAGATGATTAGTGTCGCCCTCCTCCTTTCTCTAGTCTTGGGACTGGCACTGCCAAAATACACGCAGTGGCTGAGTTAATGCATTACCAAGTGAACGCTGTTTTTAAGTATAACGTCGGTTGAAAGCGTTTTAAATGTGTTCTAAGGCGGCTTTGCAGTATCCAGTATTTAACGACTTCTCTTATTTATCATTCATGACCGATGACGTCGGCATAACTGTACTTTAGAATGCACAAGACAATCTAGAAATTCAACCTGATCAATTGTCGTGTAGTAGAACGAAATTATTCTAGTAAAATGTTACTAAGCTAAACACTATATTTCTGATGCTAATATTCATTGCTACAACGATATCTAACGGCGGACGGGTGAGACGATATGCCTCACACAAGGTTTAAACGCGAACTGCCTGCACTCTGGTAGTGCCAGTCCGAGCCATGAAGAAAAGAGGGAGGGCGATGCCAACGGCCATAGCAGCCACAGGATGTCGTTTAACACTGGAAACTATTGCTAGGTTAAACATGTATAGTCGAATTCAGTACTTCACGAAGCGCTCTGATGCAAACGTAAGATTTCTCGTAGTCGGCTGCAGCAGTCGCCGTAATTTGTGGTTGGTCTCCGGATTCCGCAAAATGTCGCTAAACAACAAATATTGCTATATAAAACACACGATTGTTACACACCTTTAAAGCGCAATTATACTCAGCAACATATAAGCCTCTCGCGATCGATCCATAGATATCATGGCGATATTAGTGTCAGGAAGAGTGACGTTGATTTAAAAGTAGACCTAACTGACATCCACAAGATGTCAATAAACTGTAAATGCTTCTACATAAAATTCAAGGCGCGTATTCGGGTGTTGCCAGCCGAAAGTCTAGATAGAACAGGAGGGCGAAGTTTATCAAAATCTTCTTTATGACACGTCGTTGTTAACTACATATTATACAGAAAATCGCCGTCTGGTTCCATCAACGACCCTCGCAGTCACAAGATGTCGTTAGTACAAAGGACATTAATGAAAGACAACCACTGCTCCAGTTAGACAACTTTTAAACACCCATTCCCAGCTTGAACTATTCGCTAATCGCGTTTATTCGCTGTATTATAAGTTATTTCAGGAGTCCAATTTTAACTGTATACCGGCAGCCTTGCAAGGCGCCCATCACGTCCTACATCTCATTATCACATTACGTCCTACATCTCATTTTCACAAACGCGCCATCTGGCGAATGATAGGCTGAGTGGACCTTGAGAGGGTTGCGGGAGGCGATCCCTCTACCTACTGCTCTTCACGTCAGTGATGTTACCACTACTCTATCATGGACCCCCATTTCATATTAACGCAGAGAGCTCCCACCCAACTGTTGATTGGCAAGTTGCTGTCATAATCATCAGGTGAAACAATTAACCAAATTAAAAATTTGTGAGCTTGGAGGAAATGAAAGAATAGCATGGGCGTCCGGAGTGGAGTATTTGCCCCTGGATTTTGAAAGTTGATACGTTTTCTTTGTTTGCGAATGTGAAAACGTCATTTTGCCCCCCACTCCCCGGAATTTTTTCCCTTCTAGAAACATTTCCCCCTCCATCTGGAAAATTATTGCGAACGCCCATGAACAATAGGGCCCTAAAGCATAATGTGATAGGGCCCCTGAGACCGGTTAACGTCGACCTTAACCGAAATTTCAGATTAATCAAAATAATTTATGGTATGAACGCGACTGGCCTATATTTAACTGAGATTGACCACGTTTTAAAGGTGTTTAACTGAGTTCGTGGATTTATTGTAGCAATATCTTGTAATTCGTTGGTAGATTTGTTTCCTATAAGGAAAATGAGAAGTGGGAGGCTAAGGAAAGACTGGCGATGGACTGTACACGGAAAAACTGGCGATCAGAGATTAATGGAATAGCTGCGTTGCCCGATGAGCGGATGACCTGCCCGGGAAAGACTAAGTACCAGGTATTTTGTATAGGCTATAGCAATATTTTGTGGATTAGTCCCGTTAACACCGACGACATCTTTCATATAAACCTCGATGGGTCCCACCCAACTATTGATTGGTAAGATTGCTGTTTAATGACGCTGTGTTTAAACCATTGTCATTCGCGCCTCCCTCCTCCTTTATTAAGGTTTGGGACTGGCACAACCAGAGTACGAGCAGTGACTAAGATCAAACTGATGATTGATAACCCTTTGCTACAAACTAAACGCTGTTAGTGAATATATCATTGGTCGAAAGCGTCTTTAAGGCAGGGCTGTAGTGGTAAAATTAGAGGTGAGTACACGTTACCGGTTAGTTTTCCTGAACAAATTAGAGGTGAGTATAGGCCTACGCTACAGTATTTTGTGAGTATACACTATAGTATTTTAATATAAATAAATAAAAATATTTTGTGAGGCGTGTATACTGTCTCTAGAGGTGAGTATACGCTGTATACCCGCGTATACCCTCGACTACAACCCTGCTTTAAGATATCATGAATATGACAAGCGTCGCCCTCCCGCTTAACCCAGCATTCGGACTGGCACCACCTGAAATCGGCAATAATTTGTGCAACAGTTTTTGCTTACCGACATCTGCCAGTTCAGTTTACCTTAATACTTGCACAAAACGGCGTGTGCTTAAAGTTAGCTCGTACTCTGATGGTGCCAGTCGCAGGACTAGGGAAAGGAGGAGGGTGACGTGAACTGCCCAGGTAGCCTTTAGATGTTCCAAAACACTGAAAACTCGTGTAGTAAACCGTAACGATGTACAATGCTACATAATCAGATCGCCAAGTTATTAATAAGCAATTAGGTTAACCAGTTAAAACTGTACTTCCTATGTAACTCTTATCATTCCTACTGATAATGGTATCTACATTCTCGTAATAAAAATTACAATTACATACGTCGAATTCTATGTAGGTTAACCCATTTACCGCCAACGTTGCGAAAACGCAACGCACTGTTTGGAAATTTGGAAAAAAATCAAGACACGAAAAATTCACGCGAATTCTTTTTGTCTTACTTCCTGGGTGTTCTCTACGTCTGCTGGTATCAAAAATATATTCTTTGCTGTTGCCTGCAATTTTGTTTAAGTTGCTCAAAATTCGTGGTTTTGACGTCTAACTAGTGGTTTTGTTCAAGAATTTTCTTCTGCCTTAACACGTTATATTTCCCAGAAGCGATCCTGTCTCTTTTGAAGTACTTAGGTGAGTATTTAATATTATTTGTTTATTAATAGTATGTCTCATCATATGCCGATACCCCAATGTCCGAAATTTTGATGTTGCGTTTTCGCAACTTCGGCGGAAAACGATATGCACAGTGTGACACCTAGTGATTCAGATAAACTTGTGTCAGTTTACGATAACTTACAACAATTTCAGTTTAGTGATTCATAAATGATGGCGTGCTCAGTGCTGCCACTCTTCCTAGGGCATACTTTTCAAAGATGCACATTGAATTTTTCAGAGGAGGGTGAGGAAGAAGTTCTATTGCTTGAGGGAGGCCGTCCCAGTGATATTTAAAGAAGATGATATCACCACCCCCATCCTAAGTTGATTAGCAAAGCGATAGCGAACATTTTAACGAAAATGAGCTCATGACTACCGATGTGATGCCAGAAGTGCCGCTCAGAACCCTGGTCCGCATACGCCTTGCCGACCGACAGACCGGCATATTATTTACCCTATAGGGGCCTACATTACATGAAACGCCTACTGACTCTGGTATAGAATATACACATGACGACAAACTGATTCTGCTGAACAGGATTTGAAAACAGACATCACTTTATTAGTTTAAAATTTCTAAACTTATCCGGGCCACTATAGACCTAACTGTAGGCCTATACACACATCACATGGAACGCCTACTTCAGTAGGCCTCCTACGGCTTACGTATACAGGATACAATTACGCATATATGAGCCATCTGCTGAACACAATTCATAACAATGTAGCCTACAACGTCTAAATTAATCCGGTAGTATCCTTGATTATCACAAATGCTAGGCATCTAAAAAAAATACGATTTATGAGTTCCGTTTACTTCATCTAAAATAAGTTTTATTTTTGACTGTTAAGGACATATATTCTAATTCTAAAGGGCCCGGATTAAGGGTTATTGGGACCAATAGGCACAAGGAAATGTGGACCCGTTCCTTCTTCACCTCAAAATAAAACGAAACTCGAGTAGCGTACCGAAAGAGGTTAGCACTGGGTATTGGTTCCAAACTACGAGCAGATTTAGTACATTCTGAATTACCTGGCTTTTTGAAAACAAAATTGAAAAACTTCAAACTTTGAAATATAAATATTAGAGCAACAAACACTTGGAATGGGGCAGCAGATTGCTAAATCCAGCCTAGGTTTTTTAGTAACAAATCACGAACTGGTCTAGATTTCAACTTGGTTCTCCTGTTGAACTTCAGAATTGGACAATGGAGACTCATTCAATGCACCATACAAGAAAGTCTTGACTTGAGTTTTCTTATATCGGGCTCTATAGGCTTACTCCGATGCTGTCAATCTTTCAGCATCAATTGAATTGGCTACTGATGAACTTACCGTTCTACGAATTATTTACCATCTTGAAACGAGCGTCATAAGCACTCATGGTAGCTGCTAGTAGGTTACGGGAAGTTTTTAGCTTTTTCTGATCCAGCGAAAGTAACATCTTACATCAACTGCCTATTTTGCAAAATGTGAGCGTAATTGTCTTGCATTATTCCATGAATAGGCAAGATTACTTACTTCCTCAACTTAACAAAGTACCTTGCAGTGTACGAGACTTCAGTTGCAACTTAAACCACTATTTGGTCACTCAACTAATACATGTAGACTACTTATTTACTCAACTTAATAACGTAGGCTTCATGACTATAGGCTTGCAGTGTATGAGACTACAGTTTCAATTAAAACCACTATATCTTCGCACTATATCTTCGCACAGTAGCATTTTAAAGTAAAAAATAATGTAATATTTATGAACAAGCACACACACACACTCTCTCTCTCTCTTCCGTCAGGCGTGCGCCGACGATGAGGCCTCAACGTGACGTCTCCAAACAGCTCTGTCCCTGATTTTTTCAACAGCATCCCTCATCTCCATGTTATGAACAAGCACAATGAAAAGTAAAACCTAATGTCCCTATGGAGCGCAACATAGTTCCAAGGGTCTGCAGTCAGCGATGTATCTCATGAGACTGATTATTATTATCGTTAGTTTTTACCAGATCAACTAAGCATTGTTTCTCATCAGAGACTTTCATCAAATCTGACTTTGACTTGACCACAAACTGTTTTAAAATTTAACGCAAATAGATGTCAAACGCACAGGCGTAGTGATACACTAGTAAGGTTTGTTGTTGCGATGTCCTAAATTTTTGGATATAAATAGACACAAATCAATTGATATCCTGGTTTTGAGAGCACACGCGGATGAAGATTTTACACTTCGTATTTCTTATAGATCGCGATATATACTGTACGTTTCTTGTTACTGCTGTAGCTATTTGTCATATATGCAGAAGCTTCTTAGGTTAACGTTTTATAAAGCAATTAGTATCTAGCTTAAAGAAATTCACAAACTATGGCCCCTATGGGTGCTTTGGCAGAAAAACTGAAGCGAACCGATAACAGAAGCAGTCGTGACGGCCAGACGCGTAGGTGGCGATCTCCTTCAGGTCGGAAAAGAGGTAGGCCTAATCGAAAAAAAACTTTATCACTTACACTCACACACAAAATATATCGTAATAGTAATATCCAAACTCCTAAAGCGCCACTCGAAGGCCAAGCGCAGAGCACCAGCCTATTCACGTAAAATCAGAGGGGGTTTTCCAGAGAGTAGTCAAAAGAGGTCCGAGTCCGATTTCCAAGGGGCCAGGTCAAGAGAGGAAGCAGAACAGTTGTGAAGACGATGTCGTTTAGAGAATCATTGGAAGGTCGAGAAAGATTGAGATAGAAGGATGATCGGGTGAAGAAGAAGATGGAAAGCAATGCGAATTTTACGTACGAAAAGCTCAAAGATTTCTCCAGCTTAGTTGGCCGACTGGTGACTTTTACATTCAAATTTTTAATCATATATGATGACACAATTGACTAAAAACAAAGTTTAAGTTTCAGTCTGTGCGTAAAGGTTTTAACGACCTGTGCCTTAGCTTATTTAAACATATAGCACTGAAACCCATTGCCATTAGGCTCTTCCGGACCACTGGAAGCGGTATCAGAATGACGTCTGCATTGTTCTTCAAATGTTTTTGTTGTTGCTATTTGCTACACGACATGAAGCACAACGCAGATCACTCAAGAATCCCATTTTCCGGCTGTCTTTGTCGGTAGCATAACCTCCAGTGTAATAATATCCTGACCCGTTTATGGGAGTGGGAGCTTCAAACAAGTAAATCAGCAGCAGCAACAACATCATCATATTCGTCGTCATCGTCATCATCGCCTTAACCCTCGGGCTACCAAGGGGGGGGTGGTGGTAACCACCCCCTACGTTTTTCTGTAAAATTTTTTTTAGCACATGGAATATAATTTTGACATTTTAGGTAGCTGTAGGGGGTCCATTAGCACACATTTTGAGGTAAAAGTCGTGATGATATCCCACGCCATAAAAAAGTTATACCCGATATAGCCTAAGTACCACCTATGGAATCAGGAATTTCTCTCGTCAGCTGTTAGCTGTTGTCAACTATAAAGGTATTCATTATTCTTCCTGGAAGAGAAACAACTATGCCATTCTTTAGAGGGAATGTAGGGCTATATTTGCTTGCTTAGTTATTTGTCTTTTGATAACCGGAAGTGATCATAGTAAATAATAATACGCTTTATCAGTGTGAAAATCACTGATGCAACATCACAACGTAAACCGATATGGTTGGGTATGGGGAAGGGCTATAAACAGTCAAAGCAGAATGCTAACAGAGTAAAGCAGTGCTGTGAAGTGTTCAAGAAGCCGGTTTGCAGGAAGCATTCGCACAAAACAATGGAAGTAAGTTGCAATAACTGCAAGGACCACTGACGTATTTGACTGCCGGGAAAAATTACATAATTTCTTGTTTCATGTTGATATAGCTGCACGCCTTTAGGTTTTGCCTGTAACTAAAACAGACTTTGGAATAGTTTGTATTGTTGAAAATTAAGCCTCATTATATTTAGAATATTCTTGGATACATAGTTCATTTTCAAAACCCACATCATTTATATTTCTTATATAAAAAGTACAAATTGTGTGGGATAATATCAGATATCGTTAAATGGACCGGCGCCTTTGTTAAAAACTATATAATTTCGAGATGCATTCATATATTTCACAACTAAATATACCATTCTTTTCAGAAATGAATGCTGAATCAAATGCTATATTACATGATATGATATTTGAAACTAAACATGAAATTCCGGGGGGGGGGTGGTAACCACCCCCCTTGGTAGCCGATGCCGCAAAAAACCTTGGTAGCCTGAGGGTTAAAACGCTGTCCTTCTCAGTTACATATTCACCAGTCGCGTTCAGTCAGAAGATTGACGAGTCATGGTGGTCTATGTAGTGTAAGTAGCGTAACCAATCCTTGGGTTTTTTCCACAAGATCTTGGGTTTTTTAACTAATGAGGTGAGTAAGAAATTTAGTGCGAAATTAAGTATATATGCAACAATTGCAAATCGAGTGCTGAGCACACGTTGGGACTACTTTTCCATCGGGTAAAGCGCAAAGAACAATTAAAGTCCATGGTGCCATTATTCGTTTAAATTATGATTAAAGATAATAGATTATTCCTCCTTTAATCTATTTAACCGAAGAATATAATAATTTATTCCTCCTTTAATTTTTCAACCAAGAAATCTAAACGTTTTGCAACTAACATCAAATTTTTATCTCTCATGTGGACACCTTAACCTTCGCAGGACGGAAACATTTTACGATACACGGAGGACGGAAAGGGGTAATTTTTTACCCCAAAACAATATATAATATCTCAGCTCACAGGTAAGCTACGATGACAAATGAAGTGTCAATTGTAACATTTCCAAGGTCAAGGAATCGATTTATCATAGTGGCAATAGTGTGCAAATACTACTTTTCAAGATGGCGGTCAATATGGCCGCCAAAACACAAAAAAATGTATATCTCAGCACGTAGGTAACCTACAATGACAAATGAAGTGTCAATTGTAACATTTTCAAGGTCAGGAAATCGATTTATCATAGTGGCAATAGTGCGCAAATACCATTGTCCAAGATGGCGGCCAACATGGCCGCCAAAATATAACAATATGTATATATCAGCTCATAGGTAAACTACAATGACAAATGAAGTGTCCATTGTAACATTCCCAGGGTCAAGGAATCGATTTATCGTAGTGGCAATAGTGTGGAAATACTATTTTCCAAGATGGCGGCCAATATGTCCGCCAGACACAACAATATGTATTTCTCAGCTCATAGGTAAGCTACAATTGCAAATTAAGTGTCAATTGTAACATATTCAAGGTCAAGGAATCGATTTATCGTAGTGGCAATAGTGTAGGAATAATACTTTCCAAAATGGCGGCCAATATGGCCGCGAAAACACAAAAAACTATATATCTCAGCACATAGGTAGGTTAAAATGACAAATGAGGTATCAATAGTAACACTTCTAAGGTCAAGGAATCGATTTATCGTAGTGGCAATCGTGTGGAATACTAATTTCCAAGATGGCGGCCAACATGGCCGCCAAAACACAAAAATATGTATATCTCAGGTTGTAGGTAAGCTCCAATGACAAATGAAGTGTCAATTGTAACATTTCCAAGGTCAGGGAATCGATTTATCGCAGTGGCAATGGTGACCGATCAGCCAGCTGATTGATAATTCCTATTTTTGTGTTTTGTCGGCCATATTGGCCGCCATCTTGGATAATAGTATTCCCACGCTATTCTCACTACGATAAATGAATTCCGTGACCTTGGAAATGCTACAATTGACACTTCATTTGTCATTGTATCTTACCTACAAGCCGAGATATGCACATTTTTGTGTTTTGGCGGCCATGTTGGCCGCCATCTTGGACAGTAGTATTCACACACTATTACCACTGCGATAAATCGATTCCTTGACCTTGGAAATATTACAATTGACACTTCATTTGTCATTTTAGGTTACCTATGAGCAGAGACATGCATATTATTGTTTTGGCGGCCATATTGGCAGCCATCTTGGAAAAATAAACTCTCCACAATTATGAAACTATTAACACTCAGTTCCATGGTAGATTCCACACTTGATTTATAATTGGAAGTCACTTATGAGCTCATATCTTTAAAAAACATACCTGCCCTATGAACGAAAAAATAACGACGTCGAGGACGAAGAGGGGTAAATTTTTACCCCAGGACACTTTGGATTGAAAAATCTTTTTCCCACCACATGGCAATGTGGTGGGTATGCAGTCAGAATATGTCATTGGTAGTAACTTGTAAACATGTGGAACGACAAATGATACCTACCTACAGTTGCTCCGCAATCAACATCCAAACACCCCTGAGGTAATTATTTACCCCTTTCCGTCCTGCGAAGGTTAAAGACTTTATAAATGACGCTAAACATATACATCCTATCAGCTTAGTAAACCTATCAACTACGTTTAAACTCCGCTACTACCCTACCTTGCCTGAAGAAAGAAGGAAGGCGCCGCTAACCATCTTTGTTATAGCGCCAGTATCGTTAAACAGCAACTAACCAAATAAATGCGCTTCACAAGTAGTTGTTTTAAGCCATATGAACTGTAAGTACGGTTCAAAAGATTTCTGCCGCCGCCAAGAGCCTTTGTTGCCATAAGATGTCGTTAAACTCTTGATCCGTCCAACTACGTTTAACTGTAGTCAGGGACCACAGCATGAATTACATTCCACAGCGCAGCCCGTATCCCTGCATCAGCCTGTGCGCCTGCCAAGGGGTCGCCCAATAATAGCCCGTGCGCATGCGCACATTCCAGACAGCCAGTGCGCTTGCCCGATACACATTCCAGACATTCCATTAGCGTTTATCGATGGACACACGGATCTGCGTAGTTATATAATAAGAGATTAAGAAAAACACAGCGGAACAGTGCTTTTCAACATCTTATGGTTGTGCATTAATATTTATGGCTTAGCGAGACCTTGTGAGCGTCAGTTCAGTTGACATCGACCTTCACACTTGCGGCCTCTGTGTACCCAAGTAGCGATTGAACGAGACTGCTGAATATGTAGCTTAGAATGGCTGCTCTTTAAAGGTGTCTAACTACAGTTGTATATTTAATCATGAACTTCAACGAAAATTGTATAATACAATGCAATACAATACAATGCAACTGTATAAGTTTATGATTTAATGCAGCATTATATATTGTTTATAGACATGTTGTGGGTGTCATACCCGTTAATACCGACCTTACCCCACATGGGAAATTTATTTACCGACACAACTGACTAGAGAATTCAAAGCGTTTTAAAGGTGTTAAACTGCAGTCGTGGATTTAATATAGCAATATTTTATGATTGGTTTTTTGGTTGGTTTTTACTGGATGGAAAATGAGAAGTGGGAGACCACGTAAGAATTTGTCGTAGCCTGTGTGCGACGACTTGAGGTGTTTAGGGGATGTCGTGGGACGAGACTGAAGGACTAGCAATAGACAGAGATGACCGGCACGGAATGAACTAAGTACCAAGTATTTTCTAGATAACAATATTTTGTGGGTGTCGATCCCGTTGACACCACGGTCATCTTTCATATAAACGCCAAATACTGATTGGTTCAATGACGCTGTGTCATAACAACATCGTTAGCATTACCCTCCTCCGTTATCTTGTCTTGGGACTGGCACTGCCGCAGTACGGAAGTGGCAGAGTTATTTACCAACTAAACGCCAAAAACGCTTTCGAAAGGCAGGTATTGACACAGGCAATTACCAACCGCTGTTCATGATTATATAAGCGTCATTTAGAACAGTTTTAAAGGTGTTTTAAGGCGGCTTTGCAGTATCCAATATTCAACGACATCTTGTGTCTATCAGGGTCGTTAACATCAGCATGCCTTGACCTTGATATGTATGAAGATAATCTATAATAATTTTGTTCTTTAATTAAGCGCCTGCAAACGCACTGCGCTGTACAATGAACATACATATAGTAGAAACGGCAGCCACGCAGGGCGCCTTACATAATATATATATATATATATTAGATATAAGTAGATGCACACGATAACAGTTTTACAGAAGTCGAATATAACTGTTTTTAAGCGGCAGCCACAAGGCGCCAATCATGGTCTACATTCATTTAACCACTGCCACCTAGCGAGTGGAAGGCTGAAAAAACCTTACGGGGTCTACCGGGTTCGATCTTGGTACCTTCAGCTCTTCACGCCAGTGTGTTATCCATTACTCTGCGGACCCCCCCCCCCCCAATTGAATCTCATCAATTGTTGTGTAATACAACGAAAGAAACGTATCAAAGACTCCTGATTTCTGGTATTAATAGCCATTTTATAAGGACATCTTACGGCTGACCGGGAAGACCAGGTTTCTTGATTCAACGTGAACTCCGCCATTGCCTGCACTCTGGTAGTGCCAGTTTCAAGCCTGGAGAAGGAAGGAGGATGACGCTATAGAAAAAATCTCCTTAAGGTTACAATGGACATTAATGCATGATAACCACTGCTCCAGTTAGACACCTATAAACGCTTACATTCCCAGCTCTAAGTGCTCGCTAATCACGTTTAAACGTTAATATCTCATCCATTTATTATGAAACTCGTTAGCATTAACTCTTATTAGTCGCGCCGATTGCGATTGACATTCTAATGCATCTTAGAAGTAGCTTGCTACTGCCGATACTATAGAACTTCTCGTAATTACAATAAATTACACTTCAACTTCTTTAATTTATTTAGTATAGTAAGCATTGTGTATTGAACAAACAAACTAATGACAAACAACAATAAAACATTATTGTTTAACGACGCTGTGTCAGAACATAGATTATCAGCGTCACCCTTCTCCTTTATAAATCCAGGCTTTGGACTGGCACAACAATAGTACGGGAAGTAGCAGTAGTTTCCACTGTTTAGCGGACTCTTATTGCTGCCAAGGCCGTTGACGTCGACCTTATCTTACCTTAAGCCAATCGCTGTTTTATCCTGATGAAGGATTTAATTGGATCCAAAGTTGGATCCTATGGCATCAAAGGCTGTTGAAAATTGGTTCGTTTTGTTTTCTGTATAAGGACGATGTGTCAGGAAGATGATTGGCATCGCAATCCTCTTTAACCCAGCATTTGGACTGCCACCACCTGAAACCGGCATTGATTTGTGTATTAGTAGGCTATTTATTGTTTAGCGACATCTTGTGGGTGTCAGTTCAGTTCACGTCGACCTTCAAACAATCAACAAGACTGGTTTAAACTATATAATTATGTAGCTGAGAATGGCAATGTTTGAAAGGTGTCTAACAGAAACTTTGAGTTTTATGTAGCATTCTTTTTCGTTTAACCACATCTTGTCGACAGAAATTATTTTGAACAGTTTTCGTCGTTCTTCTGGCATACGCAATTGATAAAATATCTAGCTGAGTATGGTTTCGTTTCAAAGGTGTCTAATTTCAGTCGTGAATTTAATCATGAACTCCTAATAGGCAATTCTTTCTTCTTTCTTTTTCTCCTCCGTCAAGTGTTCACCGACGATGAGGCTCCAACAAAACTTCTCCATTTCGGTCGGTCTCTTGCGAGTTCTATTGCCTTTTTTAACTCCCATCCTCTGTCTTCTATGTCCTCCAGTACATTATCTATCCACTTCTTCTTCGGTCGTCCCCTGCTCCTCGTTCCCTCCACTTCTCCGTGCAGCGACTTTGCCGGCATTCTTCCGCTCTCCATTCTGATCACATGTCCATACCATGTTAGTCTTCTTTTCTTTATTCTTTCCACTACCGTTTTCTTCTGTCCCAGTTCTTCTCGTGTCACTTCGTTCCGTATCTTTTCTCTCCGTGATCTATTCAGTAGTCCTCGTAGCCAACCCATCTCCGCCACCAGCAGTCTTCTCTCGTCCTCCCTTTTCACGCACCAAGACTCTGCTCCATACATAAGGACTGGTATTACCAGTGTTTCATATAGCTTGGTTTTTGTTCTTATTGAGATGTTGCTTGATCTCCATAGTTTCCTCAGCTTCCCAAACATTGCTGATGCCAGCCCAATTCTTCTCCTTATGTCCCTTGTCGATTCTGCATCTTCCGTAATTACACCCCCAAGGTACACAAATTCCGCCACCGCCACCAAGACTGAGTGCACTGTCTATGGGAAGATGAGACGGCGAGGGAGAGGACTGGCCATAATCCGAGTATAAGAAAATGAAGTCTTTAACACTTTCATATCCATGGCTGCCTCTGAAGCTAGTTCAATGGACTGCTCTGCTTTTCCCTCTATTTAGGTGTTTAGCGACATCTTGTGGGAGTTAGTCCCGTTAACGTCGACCTTACCATACATACGGATTGGTTGCACGCATCTAGCAATTAAGCGCAATTGGCGCATATATATATATATATATATATATATATATATATATATTTATATATATATATATATTAATGTGAAATTGGCAGCGTTTTAAAGGTGTCTAACTGCAATAGTGGATTTAACGCTGTAGTAATTTGTGATTGGTTGGTTGGTTTCCTAATAGGAAAATGACGAGTGGACGACAACGGATTTCATCGACCAGACACCGTCGGAAACGAATTCTGGTGCTTTTGGTATGTCGCTGGACGAGGCTGGAAGACTGACAATGGACAGAGATGAATGGACGGGTAGAAATAAGTACACAACGCCGAGGAGTCCCACCCAACTATTTATTGGCAAGCTACTGTTAAATTACGCTGTGTCATAACCAGTATAATTAACGTTGCCCTCCTCCTTAATCTAGTCTTCGGACTGGCGCTTCCGGAGTACGGGCAGTGGCAGAGTTAATTACTAACTAAACGCCAACAACAGTGGACACGTATTCTCACAGACAAGTAGTAATTTCCAAAGTTTAACGGCATCTCAATATCCTACCTGCATTTTTTTAAAAAGAAACCCAACAAATGGATTTTCATGTAGTTAGTTGCTGTGTAGCGACGCTGTGTCATAACAAAGGTGATTAGCGTCGCCCTCTTTTCACCAGGCTTGGAACTGGCACTACCTGAGTACGGGCAGTGGCGGAGTACATGAATTACAGAATTCAGGCAGTGGCGAAGTTCATAGATCACTATGTGAATGGATTACCAAGTTCGTTAATTGCTGTTTAACGACGTTGTGTCATAACAAAGACGATTGGCGTCGCCCTCCTCCTTCCTCGAAGCTTAGAACTGGCACGTTCAGAGAACGAGCAGAACCATACAATGAAACACAAACATTACGACGTGAAAACCACACAATACAATGCAATACCGCCGGTACAACACTATAGTATTTATTGCTTAGCGACATTTTCTGGGTATCGGTTAAGTTGACATCGACCTTAACTATAATAATAGTATGAGTGTTCGAGGAATCCACAGATTAACGGCTACTGGTTTATATGTAGCTGAAAATGGCTACGTTTCAAAGGTGTCTAACTTAAGTCGTGATTTTTCTCTTCAGCTTCTATATAATTAAAGCGCATTACAATACAGTACAATACAATTAGAGATTTAAATTCAATGCAATACAACTGTGTATAGAAGTTCATGATTTAATGGAGTATTATTTAGTATTAGTGCTCAATGGTGTAGCGATTTGCGTGCAGGTTTGCTAATGTAAATGTATAATTTTGTACACGTTTTATATAGACCTAAAGCCCGTATGGCCTCGACCCAGCTCATTTTCAATGAATTGGTCGGGTCATATTCTTCACCACCTCTGCCCGTTTAAACAGGTGCCACGCAATTTAAGGTCCCCGTGTAAGGACCCTGTTAACCCGAGATTTAAATCTCTTAAATAAGCCACTTTCGGAAGGCTAACCGCGATCCGAATGCTTTCTTACACAGAGGAGTCAATGGAGAAGTCGGGGTTCAATTCCCCTATGGTAGGAATTTGGTTCGAGATTTCTGCTCAGTCCGCGCCCCCAACCAACTCAGCTATAACGAATACAGTGACAGTACACTGTCGTTGGGAAGATGAGACGGCGAGGGAGAGGACTGGCCATCTACCCCATGATACGAGGCTATAAAAATAAAGTCTTTAACACTTCATATCCATGGATGCCTCTCAGGCTAGTTCAGTGGACTGTTCTTCTTTTGTTGCCATCCTTCGTTCTCCAGATTACGACTTGTAGAAGACCGCCATTGTTGGGTATATTGTGTAGCTGGGAATTACTATTTGCAAAGGTAATTAATTGGAGCTAATTATTTTCAGTTGATTTCTCGTTTCACATTTCTGTTGATCGCGCGCTGCCCCGAATGCCATCCGTCTTCAGTCGGGTGCTCTGGTCATCTACTTCCGCCTGAACGGGTAATCCTAGTTCAAGGGACTGTTCTTCTTCTTCTATTTAGGTCTTTAGCGACATTTTGTGGAAGTTAGTCCCGTTAACGACGACCTTACCATACATAAAAAATTCGTCCCGATCGATATAACGATTAGATACGTTGGTAAATAATATTAGCTCAGTTTGGGTGCGTTTTAAGGGTGTCTAACTGCAACCATGCACTGCATGCAGTAGTAATATGTGATTGGTTAGTTGGTTCAAAAAAGGAAAATGACGAGTGGAAGAGCATGGAATTCAATGTCCAGACACCGTCAGAGACGACTTTGGTGCTAGTATTGATAGCAATTATAATAACGACATCTTACGGCGAGAAAGGGCCGACCATACTTCACACCATGCTTCTTGAGTAAACGTAACTCCCGCTTCTACCTAAACTCTGGTAGTTCCAGTCTCAAGGACAAAGGTGACGCGGAATACAATACTTTTATGCAGCGCTCTCATAAGAACTAATGTTTCTGGTAGTCGTCTGCGGCGGTCAGCAGAGCCAACTGGGTCTTCGTCGAGTCCATCAGGAATCCGTGGTTGGTTCTGACTCCGCCATATTGCCGTAGTTGCTTCATCACTCCGAGAACGTCGAAGTGGTACAACCGACCAGTTTCTGCCCAGGTCACGTCTCACGCCTCCTCCAGATAAGGTGAATGCTCGGCTCCCGGTCACGATGTCTACTTTTGTGAGGCATTTTAAAGGCGTCACATTAATTAAAATTATTAATTAAACATAACACAGCGGAACACTGTACTTCGTCATCTTATGACTGACAGATTAAGAGCGACTTCACTTTGTCAACGAAAATCCTTTAAATTGAGATACACTAGAGATTGGTTGGTGTTAGTTGCTGTATAACGACGCTGTGTCATGGAGATGATTAACGTCGCCCTCCTCCTTAACCCAGCATTCGGATTGGCTCCACCTGAAATCGACAATCAAGTGTACATTACTATTTATAGCTTAAAGACATCTTTTAGGTGTCAGTACAGTTGACGTCGACGTTAATACGTGTACAAGAGATCGCCTCAATGCATCTAGTGATTGAACGCGACTGGTGAATATGTAGCTAAGAATTACTACTTTTAAAGGTGTTTAACTTCAGTCCAGAATTTAATCATCAATTTCCATAAAAATTACACAATACAATAAAACTGTATATAGAAGTTCATGATTTAATGCATCATCATACATTGTTTAACGACATCTTGTGGGTGTTAGACCCGTAAACGTCGACCTTGTAAATTCCTGTATTATCGCTGCATAATACATCTCATCGCAACAAAGGCTGTTGACGTCCACAGAAATTATTAGGCATATTACAGCTCAGTTTTATGCAGGGTCTTCTTTTTGTACTGGATGTAGAATGATTAGTCTAAAGTCTAAATATTCTTCAATTAAACTATGTCGAAAATCTTAACTATTTGGGTTGTTCTCTTCTTTCTGCTAAGTCATTTAAGGTTATTTGAAATTAGAGTCAAGTTCTAAAAATCTGTCAACTCTTTGTATTGTAAATGTTGCAAACTCACAGAACCAGTATAACTGTATCTTGTTGCAAATCATTCTTACTTTAAGGAATGGAAACCGTGAACCTAATTAATTCTCGTCCAAGATCATTAACTTAACTGATTGAACACGACTAGTGAATATTATGTAGCTGAGAATGGCGGCGTTTTAAAGGTGTCTAAATGGAGTCACGTATTTAATGTAGCATTATTTTGTGTTTCGTTGGTTGGTTTCCGGGAAGGAAAATGAGAATTGGGAGACCAGGCAAGAATTATCCGTTACCTGTGAGCGACGATTGAGGTGTTTTGTGGACTGAAGGACGACTGGCGATACACAGAGACGAATGAAGAAGCTACATTGCTCCATGTGCAGATAACCTACACGGGACGGACGAAATTTCATATAAACGCCGAGGGGTCCACCCAACTATTGATTGGTAAGTTGCTGTTTATTGACGCTGTGTCATAACCAATATCAACAGCGTTGTCCTCCTCCCTTATCTTGTCTTTGGACTGGCATTACCAGAGTTGGCCAGTGGCAAAGTTAATTACCAACTAATCGCTTAAAACCTTTTCAATTGACAATATAGTCACAAAGACAATTACCAACTAGTAGTGATTTACAATGTTTGTGCGGCATCTGGAGCGTTTACAACACTGTAATTCATTACCAAGTAGCAGGAGTTTCATTTCAACGAAACTTCGTGACAGCAAAGATCATTAACGTCGCCCTCCTCCTTGATCCAGGCTTTGATGACAGAAGGTCCAGAAATTAAAATTTATTAACATATGAGGGCTGTTTTGAAAACCTTTATAACATCGCTTGAAAAAGTTTTAAAGGTGTTTAAGGCAGCGTTGCCGTAGACTCTTTGAGTATTTAACGACATCTTGTGTCTGTCAGAACCGATAACATCGGCGTAACTTGACCTTAATATGCAAAAGATAATCTAGAAACTTAACCTGATTAATTGCTGTGTAATAGAACGAAAGAATCCTAGCAGATTGCTTCCAAATTAAACTCTCATATTTCTATTACTAATTGCTATTGTTTAGCGATAGTTTACGGCTGACTGGGCCGAACACACCTCACTCCAAGTTTCTTTATTAAACGTTAACTCCTCCAATGCCTGCACTCTGGTAATGCCATAGTCAGATCTGGAGAAAATAGGAGGGCGATGCCAACGGTGATGGCAGCCATAAGATGTCGTTAAACACTGGAAACTATTTCAGCCGAATACAATACTTTTATGCAGCACCCTTATACAAACGTAATGTTTCTCGTAGTCGTCTGCGGCGATCAGCAGAGCCAACTGGGTCTTCGTTGAGTCCATCGCCGTGATCAGGAATCCTTGGTTGGTCTCTGGATTCCTCAACTACTGCTTCACCACTCCAAGAACGTCGAACTGGTACCACCGACCAGTATCTGCCCAGGTCACGTCGATGGACCTCCTCCAGATAAGGATACCTCAACCCTGGCAGCCATTAGATGTCGCAGAACACTGGAAACTCGTGTAGTGCTGTAGCGAAGTGCAATGCTAGATTATCAGAAGGACTATAGTTAATTTTAATAAGCAACCAGGTAAATCAGTGAAAACTATATATGCTATTTAAGTCTTATAATTCACGCTGACAGTGGACCGTCTGAAGCATCCTAAAAGTGGCTTGCTACTGATAATGCTATATAAATTGTTGTAATTATAATTACAATTAAATACGAGGTCAAGGTCAACGCCGACGCAAATGACTTCCACAAGATGTCGTTAAACACCAAATATTGCAGCATAAAACCCACCGTTCCAGTTAGACACCTCTTAAACGTTTCAAGTCTCGTTTATAAATACCCGTTAAGCGCATTTAATTGCCAGATCGGGAGCGTCCCCGCTGATTATGTAACTCATAGCATTAACTCTACGATTGATATTCTAAAGAAATATATTAATTCTCGTAATTATAAATACAATTTAACTTGTTTAATTTATTAACTATAGTAGGCATCGTGTAGAGAACGAATGAACGAACTAATGACACATCTAATTAGTGCCAGATCTGCATTTTCCTTAATCCAATCGAACAAGGGAGGCGGTTGACCTAATCCAAACTAATACGAAACAGTCTCCATCGTCTAATCCATAAGTCCGTTTAATGTTTGTTAAACAACAACTGATTGTCCACTAGCTCAGAAATAAAACCAATGCTACATATTCTTCTGCAGTTAACTTGCTACTGCCCCATCTCTGGTGGTGCAGTCGAATGCCTAGAGAAAGGAAAAGGGCCGCGCGAACGGTCCTGGCACTCACAGTGGACCGTGTAAAGCATCCTAGAAGTGGCTTGCTAGTGATTTCCACAAGATGTCGCTTAACAGATGTGGTTCAGGCTAGAAGATGAGGTCTTCATTAGTCGAACTAGGCGCAGCTGCATCTCGCAATGACCATCGCGGGAACTTTCCGGGACATGATTCTTCTCTGGTCGTCGAAGAAGAGAATCGAAATGGAAGCCAGTGGCATAGTCCGTGGTATCCGGCCGGCCCCGCTTGCTGGAGCAAACAGCTGTGTACAGGGCTCGAAGGACGCTGGCAGAAGCACGGATTGATCCAAGAACAGAAGTAGGCGTTGTAACGCTGGGGGCGATGACCCAGTTCCAGCCGAGTAAACGGAAATCGATCACGAGGGGGTGGCGGCAGCAGTGATGACGGCGGTTGATGGAGGAGGTATAGGAGGAGGAGGATGGGTCGATGATGGGGTCACTGTCGTCGACGAGAACAGAACGTTTCTCAGGGCGTGGTCTGAGGGAATCCGAGAATGTTATCTCCACGTACGACAGCTGGAAAGAACAGCGAGCAGGCGAACGTAGAAATAATTCACATCTGAGCAATCGCCTGTGGTTAAAATCACGCAAGAAGTATAGTTTTTAAATTGAGATGTAAACATGAACAAACAAATGAATAGATAGATAAGTAAATAATATCCACTGGTCCAGAACCATACAGTGAAACACAAACATTACCTCATGAAAAACTAAAGAATACAATGCAATACAACATTAGTATTTATTGCTTAGCAACATCTTCTGGGTATCAGTTGAGTTAACATCGACCTTAACACTATAATGACACGACCCAAGAGCTACCAGGGATTAAGACCGACAGTTTTTATTTATGTAGCTGAGAATGACTACGTTTAAAAGGTGTCTAACTTGAGTCGTGAATTTAGTCTTCGACTTCTATATATTACACAATACAATACAATACACTTTAAATAGAGATTCAAATGCAATGCAATGCAATACAACTGTGTATAGAAGCTTATGATTTAATGAAGTATTATTTAGTGGAAATGTTCGAAAGTGTAGTGGTAAGCGTGCAGGTCTGCTTATGTAAATGTATACGTACTCTTTTTCACATAGGCCTAAAGACCGCATGCCCTCGACCCTGCTCATTTTTCAATGAATTGATCGGGTGATGTCCTTCATCATCGCTGCCCGTTTAAACAGATGCCACGCTATTTATGGTCGCTGTGTACGGGCTATGGTAGCCCGATATTTAAATCTCTGAAAAAAGCCACTTTCGGGAGACGAACCGCATTCAGCTTGCTCCGTTACCAAATGGAGAGGTCGCGGTTCAATCCCCCGCTAGGGTAGTAATTTTGGTTCAAGATTTCTGCTCAGTCCGCGCCTCCAGCCATCTCAGCTATAACGAATACACTGAGCGTACACTGTTAGTCAGCGTTTTAAAGGTGTCTAACTGCAGCAGTGGATTTAATGGAGTAGTATTTTGTGGTTTGTTGGCTGTTTTCCTAACGGAATTCACTGGCCAAACACCGTCAAATACGACTTTCGCTGCTTTCGTTAGGCCTATATCGCGGAACGAGGCTGCATGGAGAACTGGTAATGGACAGAGATGAATGGAGAAGTTACCCTATTTGCATATGTCCTGCACGGTAAGAACTAAGTACCCAACGCCAAGGAGGCCCACCCAACTATTAATTGGTAAGTTACTGTGGCAAGACACTGTGTCCTAACTACCATAAATTAGCGTTGCCCCTCCTTTATCTGGCATAGGACTGGCACTAAAGGAGTATGTGCAGTGGCAGATTTAATTACCAACTAAACGGTTGAAACGCTTTCAATCGACACAATAGTCACATAGACTACTACCACCTAGTAGTAATTTCCAATGTTCCAACGGCATCTTATGGTTACCTGGACTGTTGATGTAGCCACCTTATCGTGAAAACAATTTTGTCAAATGTATTACTAACTAAACGCAGTTTGTGAATATAGTGTATGTTCACAGCGTTTTAAAGGTTTCCTAAGGTGGCGTTACAACATTAAGTAGTGCCAGAGGTCATTTAATCGGTAATACTAAATTTCAGTACCGTTCATAAATAATTAGGTCTGTAGAGCTAATACTGTAGAGCTAAGCTGCTTATATTTAACGTACAGTACGCCTACGTTACTCTTATCGAAAATGTACGTACGCTACGCGTACGTGATTCCGGTAAGTAACACACAGTCGCACTTTGATAACCACTGCTCCAGTTAGACACCTTTTAAATACATCTATTCGCAGCTATTAATATTCCAGAATCCCGTTTAACCAACAGATCAGGTAGTTTTGACATTCTAAACTTAAAGCATCCTAGAAAAAGCTTCCTACTGACGTAATTACAAATAAAATTTCGATTGTTTATTTTATTAACTATAGTAAGGATTGTGTAGTGAACAACCGAACTGATGACAAATATGAAAAAAGCTTCTTGTTGTTTAACGACGCTGTGTAATGGACTGATACTACCACTTACACTTACACTACCACTTACGGGCAGTAGCAGTACCAGTAGTTTCCATTATATAACGGCATCTTATTGCTGCAAAGCCCTTGACGTCGACCGTATCTTATCTTAAGTTAATCGCTGTTTTACTCTGATAAGGGATTGAATTGGATCCAGAGTTTAACCACGTCTTATGGCATCAAAGGCACACTTCCCCTTGCCTAACTCTTCTCCTGTGCAATCTTGGGATCACCTTCGATTAAAACCTTACCTTTGCCCAACACATTCACCCAGCTTGATTACAAGAACATTTCAAATTTGACTTCTGTATTTTGTTTTCTACAACATCGGCACTTCATAAATAAAATGCCTGCAAGCAGTCCAAAATGTAGATGATATGGTTTCAGCCTACATAACTGAGAAGGAGTATATCGACTCTCCATCAGACCACCTAATCGTGGCCAACTTTGTCCCAGTGATCCAAAATACGTTAAAATAGGAACTGCCTTACCCTACAAAAGTACCGGTATATTATTTGCCGTTGAATATGTAGCTGAGATTGTACAAGACGGCGATTTCGGGTATCCAGCTAGCGACTGAATGCGACTGGTGAAGATTACATTGAGACATGACAGTACAATTATCAATACCTTAACTAAACACACGTTATGGCAGCTATGCAAGGCGCCCGCCCGAAGGGGTTGCGGGAATCGAACTGCATACTGCAGCGCTCATGCTGCTCTCCTGACCACGAATGTTACCCTAACTCTGTCTCCTCCCCTATGTAGCTGAGAATAGCCGCTTTTTAAATCCGTCTAACTTCGGTCTTACATTTAATCATGAACTTCCATATAAGTCATACAATACAATACAATAAAACTGCATATAAAAGTTGATGATTTGTTGCAGAATTATAATATTGTTTAGCGACATCTTGTGGGTGTCAGACCCGTTAACGTCGACCTTCCACTACGTAGAAAATTTTTTTCGTAGGTATGGATCAAACGCGACTGGTGAATATGTGAATAAAATTGACGCTGTTTTAAAGGTGTTTAACTGCAGTCGTAGATTTCATTTAATTTTGTGATTTGTTGGTTGGTTGGTTTCCAGAAAGGAAATGAGAAGTGGAAAATCACTGGTCAGACACTATTCATAACAATGATGATCAGCGCCACCCTCCTCCTTTATAAATCCATGCTGGTTGGCGTGTGCCAAGAATGCTATTTAATATAACATCGGTTGAAAGCGTTTTAAAGGTGTTTAAGGCGGCGTGGCAAAGGTCCTAGCCAGCATTTATCGAGATCTTGTGTCTATCGGGGCCGTTAATGTCGGCATAACTTGACCTGCTTATGCACAAAAGATAATCTATAATTTAGTCTGATCAATTGTTGTCTAATGAACGAAGGAATCACCAATGTGTTTCTAAATTAAACTCCATATTTCCAATATTCATTGCCTTTGGTATAACGACATCTAAAGGCTAACTGGGCTGACCATACCTCATGCCAGGTTTCTTCATTAAACGTGAACGCCGCCATATGGCTACAATTATTATTATTATTAATGAGCTTTTATATAGCGCCCCTTCAAGGTTATCTACTCAGGAGCGCTCCTAGTCCAACCACGGCTAAAGCGCGTTCAACAGAAATTTCAAACCAGAAATCAACTGATAATAAGCTCTAATTACTTACCTTTGCATCGATTAATTCCAAGCTATATATAGTCAACAATGGCGGTCGTCTACCAGTCTTACTCGGGTAGTGCCAGTCCCAAGCCAGGAGAAAGAAAGAAGGTGACGCTTATCATCTTTATTATGAAACAGTGTCGTTAAACAACAACTACTCGTCCACTTGCTCCAAATATAACCAACACTACACATTATTATACAGTTAACTCCGCCACAGTCCGTACTCTGTGGTGCCAGTCGCAGGACTAGAGAAAGGAGGAGGGCGACGTGAACAGTCCTGGCAGAACACTGAAAACTCGTGTAGTAGCAAAGTACTGTACTAGATAATCAGAAAGCCTAGTTAATTAATTGGATTACAACGGAGATGTTAGACAGAATGGAAGAGAGAAGAAAGTGGAAAAATGTGAATACAGATGAAGGAATACGTAACTACAAATCCTTAAACAACACGCTTTGAAGGGAGACAGATAAGGCTAGAGAGAATTGGTGGAGGGAGCAATGTGCAGAACTGGAACAATTGGACAAAGAAGGAAGGAGTGACTTACTATACAGGAAAGTAAGAGAAATCACCAGAAAGACCAATAGGAAGATAGCGGTTGGTATTAGGGATAAAGAAGGAAACAATTTAAATGAGCCAACTAAAGTATGTATGAGGTGGAAAGAGTATATTGAAGAACTATATGACAAGGAAGGGAAACCAACAGAAGAGGAGAACAAGCTAGAAGTAGAGAATGATATAGAGAAGGAAGGGAGGGGGGCAGATATTATGTATGAAGAGTTTGAAAAGGCGTTAGAAGATCTGAAAAGTGGCAAGGCAGCAGGAATCGACAACATACCAGCTGAACTACTTAAAGCCATGGGACATAAGGGGAAGCAGGAGCTATATGACATCTGTAAGGAAATATACAACAAAGGGGATTGGCCGGAGGATTTCACAGAAGCAATCATAATCCCAATTGAGAAGAAAAAAGGAGCAAATGAATGCGTAGACTTCAGGACAATAAGCCTATTAACACATGCATCAAAGATTTTACTAAGGATTCTGACAAGAAGGATGGAATCAAAAGCAGAGGAATTCCTAGGTCCGGACCAATTCGGCTTCAGAAGGGGCCGGGGAACCAGAGATGGTATTGGCGCGCTGAGAACACTATACAAAAGAAGCTTGGAACACAACAACAGGGTGTACATTTGTTACGTGGACTATGAAAAGGCATTTGATAGAGTAAATTGGGTTAAACTGATGGAGATCTTACTAGATATAGGAGTGGACTGGAGAGACAGAAGACTGATATGGAATTTATACAACAGACAAGTAGCTTATGTGAAGATTGGAGAAAACCTATCAAAAGGTTGTGTGATAGGGAGAGGGGTCAGACAGGGCTGCTCCTTGTCTCCGCTCTTATTTATCATATAATATGACGAAGCTTTAACAAGAGAGGCGATTAGCCACGTAGAAAAAGGGGTGAAGGTTGGTGGTAAAATGATAAAGGCAATTAGATACGCGGACGATAAAGCAATTGTGTCCAACACAGAAGAGGGTCTACAGGTATTAATGGACAACCTGAATGAAGTAACTAAGAAATATGGTATGTTGATCAACGTAAAGAAGACCAAAGTAATGTGTATATCAAGAAAAAAAGTTGACAGGATGATGATAAAGATTGTTGGACAATTGGTGGAGCAGGTTAACCAGTTCAAATACCTGGGTAGTGTAATTTCAGAGGATGGATATTGCAAAACAGATATTAAGAGCAGAATAGCTCAAGGTAAGTGTGCTTTCATGGAAAAGAAAGGGATACTAACTGGAAATATGAATCTTGAACTGAAGATAAGGATGATAAAATGCTTGATCTGGACAGTTGCAACATATGCAGCTGAGTGCTGGACAATGACTGGTACGGATAGGAAGAGAATAGAGGCTTTCGAAATGTGGACTTGGAGACGAATGCTGAAAATAAGCTGGAGAGATAAAGTCACAAATCAGGCAGTTTTGGAAAGGGCAGGGGTGCAGAGGGATCTACTACAATCAATAAGCAGAAGAAAGCATCGGTGGCTGGGCCACACACTTAGGGGGAGGGTATGCTGGTGACGCTGCTGGAGGGGCGTATGGAGGGAAAGACAACGAGAGGCAGAAGAAGATTAAATATGATGAGTGATCTCGATAATGGTGATACATACGGACACACCAAGAGGAGGGCGCAGGACAGAACAGAATGGAGGAGGTCGGAGGGGAACACGAGGTCGTCCATGTCACAAACCTGCTCAACAGCAGAAGACTGAGAAGAAGAAGATCTGCTTCTATTCAGCGTTTTGCGACATCTTGTGGGTTTCAGACCCGTTAATACCGTATGTCATCAAGAAATTCACTAATCGTATTCCTAATCTGGGGATTTCTGCCTGAATGTAAGGTCGCCATCAACGCAACCGACAGCCACAAGGTGTCGCCAAGCACTAAATAACGTTGCTTTAAATCATGAACTTCTATACACAGTTGTATTGTATGCTATTGTATTGTATCGTATTGTATTGTATTGTATTGTATTGTATTCTATTCTATTCTATTCTATTCTATTATAGAAGATTGGGATTAAATCCACGACTGACGTTAAACACCTTTAAAACGTAGCCATTCTCATTTACATATTCACGAGTCGCGTTCAGTCGCTAGTTCTTGGAACATCCCGCCAACGTAGGGTCGATTTCAACGTAACTGTCATCCACGAGATGTCGCTAAACACTGAATAATGCAGCATCAATTTAATTCCTAGACACCTTTAAAACGTAGTCTTTCTTGGCTATATATCTACCAATCGCGATCATTTTTTTACTAAACGCGATTGGCAGATATATAGCTGAGAACCAGGTTAACGGCGCAGCTGCTCGTACCAGTGCAAGTCCGAAGCCTTGATAAAAGAGGAGGGCGACGCTAATGAAAATGTAAACAAGCTGCGTCTGTATTTATCAAATAAACGAATATTGAATTGAATTGAATCTTTGTTTTGACACAGTGTCGTTAAACAGCAACTAATCAAACTAATCGCAGGGTTTCTAGAAATTCATCGCTCGTGAATAAGCTGGTGCCCTGCGCTTAGCTTTCGAATGGCGCTCTAGAAATTTGGAGTTTACGATTACGATTAGAAATGCGAACTTTGTGAGAAAATTGTTTGCGTACGTTAAGGTCGTCAACGGAGTTGAAACCCGTAAGATTTTGATGATGACTAAATATTGCTGTATAGGTACCTTATCATCCACGAAATGTTTAAGGATCATTTCAACTGATTGTTGCAATCTTCATATCGCTCTCCATTCTCTTGACAACACGTTGTCTTGAAGGTTGCATCAAAGTGTCACGCTGCCGGTTAAGGTGTCATGAGAATGGCCGAGCTGTTACTGTAGGCCTACTGATGATGGTGATGACTATAAAGACCACGATGGTGAAAACTGCTCAAATAATGAGTCCACTGTCAGTGCATGGGAAGATGAGACGGCGATGGAGAGGATTGGCCACCCGCCCTCATACGTCGATATTAAAACAAAGAACTTGCCAACACTTCATTACTCAGGGCTAGCATAAGAGACAACCACAAGATGTCGCTAAACACTATTTAAATACTGGTAACATAAAATCCAGTTAGCCACCTTTAAAACGCGTAATTCTAAGCTACATATTCACCAGTGTTTAATATAGACGTCTTTGGGGGGGAAATCCCCCAGGATTTGTGTTCCCCAGAGGCCAGCAATATTATAATGTAGAGACCTTTTGTGGAGGGAAATCGCCCCTATGATACATGGTTTTCCCCTCCGAGAGGCGAGTAATATACTTAATGAGAGACGAATTCCTAAAATAAGGTCATCAAGGATTTTGAGAGAGCAATCGTTATAGAAAAAGTGATAAAAGTTGGACAAATGACTAAAAAGAAAAAAGGTCATCAACTTTTTTGGAACATGAAAGTTGAAAAAGTTTGGATGAAAGTTATAAAAGTCTGGAAACTCTTCAAAGATGGACGAAAAATTGGTTGGTCCCCCAGAAACCTTGTTTCCCCTCTGACTAGATTAAACACTGCATATTCACCAATCGCGTTCACTCTCTAGCAGTCTAGCTGCTAGCATAAAACACTGGGCCCATTTCAACGTAACTGACATCCACGAGATGTCGCTAAACACTGAACGATGCAGCATTAATTTTGACGACTGCAGTTACACACCTTTAAAACTCTTCCATTCTCAGCTATATATATACTAAATGCGTTCAATCACCGGTCTAGTAGATCCTTATCGCGATTAGTAGATACATAGCTGAGAACCAGGTTAACTCCGCCACTGTTCTGACTCGGGCAGTGCCAGTCCCAAGTTTCCATAGAAGAGGAAGGCGACACTAATCATCTTTGTTATGACACAGTGTCATTTAAACGGCAACTAACAAAGCATTATGAAAATTCATCGCTCGTGAATAAGCTGGTGCCCTGCGCTTAGCTTTCGAGTGGCTCTTTAGAAATTTGGAGTTTACGATAGAATTACGAACTGTCTCAGAAAATTGTAAGATGTCGATGAACACTAAATATTGCTGCATAACATCCACTCAATTTCGAAGGATCTTTCAACTGATCATTGCAACGATCAAACAACCGTTCTTACTTACGCGTTGCCTTTTCTTGACACCACGGGAGCGGGAGCGAAGACATGGTAAGTTGCTAAGTTTACGATTCCTGGTAAATCGACGCAGTGTATAGACCCAATATGAGGGTCCGCAGGTAGAACTGTCGCGTCTCTATGGATTGGAAATGTTTTCAGGAAAAGACGGGTTGCTGGATAGATTTACAAGGCCTCAAAGGTCATGAAAGCTATTCCTGGAAAGCAGATGCTAAGCATATACATAATAAGTATGGTTGCCCTCAACTACACTGTCGTTAAATGGTGTCGTTAGTACAATAGACATTATTTCCACTGCGCCAGTTAGACACCTTTAAACTTAGGCCATTCTATGCTACATATTTGACAGTCGCGTCCCATCCTTAAGCTTCACTCATTAAAAAGTGCAAGGTCGACTTCAACGTAACTGACATCAACAAGATGTCGTTAAACACTAATTACTACACCATAAGATCCAAGAATGCAGTAATACACACACACTTTTAAAACGCCGTCATTCTCATATATATATATATATATGCATAATTACCCAGGGGCGTAACTAAAATGTGGTGGGGTGCTAATTTTTCTTCTGCACTTTCGCATTCGCATGGAGACCATTTTGGACAGAATAAGCTGTCAGTAACTTATTACGAAACGCTGATGCACTTACCTCCATAATGGCAATTTTATCGTCTATTGTGCCATTTACTCGTTTTCGTTTTAGAACAAATTTATCCATTTTTCCTATCACCAAGATCCGAACACGACGTGTATTATTATTATTATTAATTAAGTAAATTTGTAACGCGCGCATGGTCACACCGAAATGTGAATCTGAGGCGCGGATAGTCAGTCGCCAGGAGAAGATGCAGTTAGATATCCAAGTGTTTGAAAGCCAAGGAGAAATAGTGAGTTTTGAGTCTCTTTTTGAAGGTAGAAAGTGAATTGGAGCTACGAAGAGAGATTGGCAGTCGATTCCATTCCTTGGGGGCAGAGGCATGGAATGCACACGAGCCCATGACTGTTCTGCATCTTGGCTCAGCTAAAAGGCCCGTACTCGACGATCGCAAGCAACGGGGAGGGATGTAAGGAGTTAGTAGTGATTGAAGGTAGGGACGTGTGCTGGTGCTGAGGGCTTTATATGTCAAACAGGCCAACTTGAATTTTATTCTGAACTCAACAGGAAGCCAATGCAGTTCATGGAGTAGGACCGAGGAGCTTGTTCGTAGTGGAACACGCAGTACCACACGAGCTAAGGAGTTTTGGATGCGTTGAAAACCTGTTGAGTTCACGGTCTGAGAGACCAACAAAAACAGCGTTAGCATAATCAAGGCGAGAGGAAACAAGCGAACAGGCTATGGTTTGCGAGATGTTTTTAGTAAGAGCCGATCTGATGTGACGTATTGCTCTGATATGATAGAAACAAGATTTACAAAGGTTTGTTATGTGTGGTCGAAATGTGAGCTTGCTGTCTAGGGTTACCCCAAGTGTTTTCACTGTGTTTGATAGTGGCACAGCAGTACCAGCGAGGTCGATGCTAGAAAGTGAAGGAAGAGAACGCAGGCGTTGGTGTGAACCAAACAAAATAGCCTCAGACTTGTCTGGGCTTATGGCCAAACCATTGAAACAGAACCATGCATACAAAGATGAGAGGCACTCCTCAAGTTTAGTTTGCCAGACTGATCAGTGTGTGACAAGGCAATATGGAGCTGAGTATCATCCGCATATTGTTGTAATTTGACTCCGAAGTTATTGGCTATACGACTGATTGGGGAAATAAAGATTGTAAATAATAAAGGGCCAAGGACAGATCCCTGTGGCACTCCAGCATTACAAACAGTGGGCTCAGACCGAGCGCTACCGATGCCAACCTGCTGATTGCGATTGCACAGGTAAGAAGCTAGCCAGTTTAAGGCTCTCCCAGAGACACCAAAGCTTTTGGAGAGTCTTGATAGGAGTAGTTGGTGGTCTACGGTGTCGAAGGCTGCACTGAGATCAAGGCAAACTGAGAGGCAGGCTTTTCCGTTGTCGACAGATGAGAATATGTTATCCAGTGTAGATGCAAGAGCAGTATCAGTGGAGAAACCTTCACGGTAAGCTGACTGATAAGGACTGAAGTTGGGAGAGGAAGTGATGTGTTTCTTGATACGCAAAAGAAAGAGACGTTCGAGGATCTTGGAAATGTTATTCAGGTTGGAGATACACCTGTAGGTCTGAAATTAGAAAGGTTGCTGGTGTCCAGGTCAGGTTTTTTAAGTAAAGGCGTGACTAAAGCATATTTGAAGCTGGGCGGAAAACAACCTTCGGCAAAAGACAGGTTAGCCAAGTGTGCGATAAGGTGGGAGAAAACATCAGAACATGGAACATGAGACAATAGGTGAGGTAGGTATGAAGTCCATTGGCGATGTTTTAGGGACTATGCCCTAAAGAAGATTAAAGACTTAAAAGTAGGTCACAGGTGGTATGTCATTAAAGGCAGTGCCAGAGAAGTCAGAATCAAGCAGCAGGTAATTCCACACTAAATTAGCAGTACATCTAGGAATTTTACATTTAAGATTATCAATTTTGTTTACAAAAAAGCAGCAAAGTTAGAACACAGGGTCTGATTCTCAGGGTCTGTGCTTTGGCAGTTCACAGTGTCCTTTGAGTGTAGAAGTCGTGGATTTTCTCAATGCCCGAACTCTTCCATTTTCTTTCTAAGCGACGGCGTTATCTCTTTGCCTCTATTGCGTCAGATGAGAGCCATCTAGTAATGGGTTGAGATGGTAGCCTACAGGAAATCTGAATCGGAGCGATTCTGTCTAAGGTGAGTGTCACTATTCTTTTCAGTTGTTCCGCAAAATCGTCTGCGCTGTTCGCAGGAGCAGTGAACAGATCAGAATTTATGAGCATGTCGCTAAACGTTAAAGGGTCTATTGCTTTGATGATACGAAATACGTGTCGGACAGGTTGGCGGTGGCAGGAAGTCTTCATTTTCCACAGTATGAGCTTATGGTCGGATACAAGGCCAGCATCGCTCACCTGTATATCGCAGACTGTTGTGCGATCATCGGCCGCTAAGATGTTTTCTCCTCGAGTCGGGACTTCAGCGTACTGGTGTAGACCGTAGGTGTTGAAGGTTTCGGTCAGCGTGTCATTAATGCGACCTCCAGAACCAGGGCAGTTCAGGTCACCCCAGAGCAAGAATATTTCGCCAGCCTCGACACAGATGGATGATATGAGCGTGGCCAGGTCGTCGTAGAAGTCACCGATCGGACCAGATGAGGATGCTCTGTCCAATCGTACCAGCTGAAACTCACATGAGGAAGTGTGAATCCTTTCTGACTGAGGGTGAACACTGACGTCTAACGTGGACTTATAGATAATAGCAAGGCCCCGCCGGCCACTGAGCGGCCGGAGGTTCCACTCCGATGAACATGAAGAGCAGAGAAGCCTTCTGGAGCAATGTTACGCTCAATGCAATCAAGTGTATCGGCGCACATCCACGTTTCAGACAATGCCAGGATGTCCAGTTGTTCGTCTTTGATAAGATCATGAATGATGGCAGAGCGACGTATGGCTGAACGGATGTTGAAACTGCCGAAGTTCATGGTCGTTGGCATCGATTTTAGCTTTTCTAACGGGACACTGCCGGTGTGTGGGAAAGGGTTGCTTTCGATGTTACCCGACAGTAGAAGGAGAAGAGCAACCACTGCTGATGAGAGAGAACGACAACGCTTGGGACGATAAGGCCGGCCCGTATGTACGTGACCATAACAAGATCCCAGTAATGTTGCGCAGCGCCGGGTTTATTCGTCCAGTGAACGCTTGCGTAGGGTGACTTTCAGACTTTCGCAGACACCGCACGTAAATTAAAGGACAAGATGAGAGGTGACATTGCTGGACTGATGACTGGTGTTGGTCGAGATAATTGATCGAAATAGCGACGCCAACAAGCAGCGTTACGTCCATACTGGCTGTGCAGCGTACGGCTAACGGCTGCCGACGGTAAGAAAGGTTTTTAAATTTTAAGTTCTCATATTCGGCTGTTTGAAAATCTGTGTTATTTACCAATCGATGAATCGATATCCAGTTACTCGATATATAAATCAATGATATGAAGCAAAAAGAAACAATAAAGTCGAAAAAATAGAAGAAATAGCGAGTTCAAAGCTCACATAAAACTTTAAATCGACGACTTCAGTTAAACACCTTTAAAACGCGTCATTTTAAACTACATATCTACAAATTACGTTCAAGAGCTAGCTCACTCCACAATACACAGCATGTAAGACATTGAACCATGACGAATGAGGTCGATATTTGATATCTGCATGATGTCGCTTAATAGTTAACAATGCTACATAAAATCCAAAATTACAGTTATAAACTCCTTTTAAAACGCTGCCATTCTCAGCTACGCATTTACCAATCGCGTTCAATCGCCAGGATTCTCGAAATTCAGCGCTCTGGAATAATCTGGTGCCCTGCGCTTGGCTTTCGAGTGGTGTTTTAAACGCTGCTTTCACAGCTACATATCAGTCGCGTTCTATCACTAGATTAGTGGTTTCAAAATTTTTGTAGCGACGGAACCTTACACAAGGCGCTCATTTGCTCACGGAAACCAGTGTGTTTCAGCTCTCAAATCTTTCAAGAAATAAATGCGATAAATGTAATTGAATTTGTAATGTTAGGATAATATTTAGACTTTAGCATTTTAAATTTTGAATATCAGTTATTTGCACTTCTGATGCAGGCTATAATTTCGCATTACAAATACATACTTTACTACTCTATATTGTATTTCGCCAACCACTGTTTTCGGATAGAAAATTAATATATTCTGGAACAGAGTAATAGAAACGCAGGCTATGCCACCAGTTTCCCAACGGGATTTTCTGGTTAGGTAGCCGGCCGTCGGCATATATATCTGTCTTGGACCCCACACATCCCTGGATGAAAGATGTCTTAGTGTACATAATTAAGATAACCTGAATTGTTGAAACTAAAGCATATATAGAAAACTGGCTCCCATCGGTGACTCTTCCAGTTTCACTAATTTTGCTTACAGGTGAAGTTCTTGTTCTACGTTAACTATTAAGACTCTGAGTATATCTCTTGAAGAGGCGCTATATCAGTTATCCGAATGAATGAATGAATGAGACACCTAGGTTACACAGCGCTTTTAAAGTCATTTAGAGAGCGGTGAATGAAGGGTCTGGGTTCATAGGGACTGGCTCTGACCCAAACCATTGCTGTTTCAGAAAACAGCTTCGTTGCCTCTGAGCGACAATCGATAAGATTGGATTGGATTGGATTGGATTGGATCAGATCAGATAAATATTCTGAGACCTGACATCACAAGTGAGCAAACTTTGCGTACATTGGGTGACAAACACCATCAACTCGCGCACATATTAATTAAATCTCCAAATGAATGAATGAATGAAAGTGATGTAAGGTCTCAGAATATTTATCTGATCTGATCCAATCCAATCCAATCCAATCCAATCTTATCGATTGTCGCTCAGAGGCAACGAAGCTGTTTTCTGAAACAGCAATGGTTTTGGGTCAGAGCCAATAGCAGCCCAGAAATGTTGTCTAGCATCTGACAAACAATTTGATGTCAAATACTTGTAAAATTATTGAAGATTTGAATTTATTGGAAATTTTAGACTGCCCGTCCCATTTATGGGACGCTAGGCACAAATGGGATTTAATTAATATGTGCGCGAGTTGATGGTGTTTGTTTTTAGCAAGGACCTACCGTCGCTGGTTGTGAAATCTACGCGTATTAACTCTTAATTATTTCGGATATAATCAATAATTCTACAAGTTCATCGTAACACACACGAAAGTCAGTATGTTTTCCAACTGTTTCAATAACTTTGTCTAATTTAAACGGTCATTATTGAATTTTAGTGCTGCTTGACCCAGCGTCCCATTTATTCCATCGATAGGAAAAGTTTTCGTCTAGTTTCTACGAAAGAAAAAGAAAACCCCGTGGTGTCATAATAACCATAGCACGTGGTTAATGATTATATATTAACAGTTTGACACGGTTTAAAAGGTGTCTAAACCGAACGAATATTATAATTGTAATTATTATAAATGATCTCTGCTTTACTCAGATATTGTTCCTAGGATTATAACTATTATTATTTTTTTCCGTAGTTAAAGAATATATTATATTATTATTATTATTATTATTATTATTATTATTATTATTATTATTATTATTATTATTATTATTATTATTATTATTATTATTATTATTATTATTATTATTATTGTCATTATTATTATTATTATTATTTTCGCACCGTACTTGCTATGGCGCCACTCAACCGGTGCTCAGCAGCACCTTACTTGGTATTTAGTAGCAACAGGTACAGTTTTCCAGGAGTCGAATTTAACTGGATATACGGCAGCCATGAACGGCGCCCATCTGTCCTACCGCTCAATTCTACAGTCGCCCCAAGCGAATGCAAGGCTGAGCCAACCTTATGGGGCTAGCGGGTATCGAACCCGCGTCCTTCTCCAGCGTGTTGCCATTTAACCATCTCCCCGCTCCGAATGTTATAAATTAAGAGTCGCCCTCGTCCTTCATGCGGGCACCATGAGAAAACTACCGTATCGGAATTGAACATGATATATTCATGGAGGAATGGACAAAGTCCATACTTGTAACAATACCTAAGAAAGGCGACTTAACGCTATGTAAGAATTATAGAACCATTGCACTGATAAATCATATGGGGAAAGTGCTCATGATAATTCTGTTAAACCGTCTTAAGGCAAAAACTGAAGAATATATGTCAGATGAGCAAGCAGGGTTCAGAAAAGACAGAAGTACAGTACACCAAATTTTGATGCTAAGATTGATTGCAGAAAAAGCCAAGCGAAAAAATAGACTTGTCTACAATTGTTTTGTGGACTTTCAAAAGGCATTCGATTCCATCAAGCACGATGCTACATGGGCAATAATGAAATCATATGGAGTCGGGAATAGATTGATTGGGATTCTTCAGAACATCGGAGAGAGTTCAAAGGCTGCAGTGAAAGTGGGTCGGGAAATAGGAGGATGGTTTGTGACTACAATAGGAACAAGGCAAGGAGATCCAGTGTCACCTAGTACATTTATAACTTACTTGGAGAGAGTCATGGATACGATCCAAGATAATGGAACCGGAATCTCGGTACAAGGGGAAAAGATCAACAACTTACGATTTGCAGATGATATTGACTTGTTAGAGAACAGCTGTGAGACATTGCAAGAAAGTGTTTGTGGGTTGCACATTTCTGCCAAACGTGCTGGATTAACAATAAATGTGGGAAAAACAAAAAACAATGGTATTTGGTAAAGAGACAATAGAAAAGGAAATAAGAGTGCAAGAGGAGGTGATTGAAAATGTAACGGAATTTGTATATTTAGGCAGTTTGCTAACATGGAATAATGATTGCACAAGGGACATAAAGGCAAGAATAGCAAAGGCAAAGGGAGTCATGGCAGGACTAAACACCATATGGAAAACCAAACAAATTAGTTACAAGACCAAATTAAATATCTTAAAAACATGTGTGTTTAGCACAGCTCTTTATGCCTGTGAATCATGGACAATTAAAAAGACAGACCAGGATAAAATATTGGCATTTGAAATGTACTGCTATAGAAGGATACTACACCTAAATTGGACAATGAAGGTGACAAATTTGGAGGTTCGAAGAAGACTGAAAATAAAGAAAGATTTAATGCAAACAATAATTAAGAGAAAACTAAGTCTATTTGGGCATATATGTAGAATGGATGACAACAGAAAAATAAAAACCGTGATGATGGGAATTATGGATGGAAATGGGCGGAGAGGCAGACCCAACAGAGAGTGGACAGATGACATCGAAGACTGGTGTAAGCAAGATCTGCACAGCTTAAGAATACTAGCACAAGACCGGGGACTTTGGAAAAAACTGATAGATCATGCATTGGACACCTACGGGCCTTCGGCCCACGGATCCTGATGATGATGATGATATTCATGGCAGAAGAGGAACGTAATTTAAAACTGTATACAAATTATTAATTATTAATTAATTTCTTATTAATTTCCAGTTTGCTAATGATATCTTGTGGCTTTATAGCCGCTGACGTCGACCTCATCTTAGAGATTCATTAGGAGAGACCAACTGTAACATCGGTTAAACGAAAACGATATCTATATAACGTACTTACAAAAGAAATTAAAGGTGTTCACTTGGTATATATGATATTCGCAGTATAGAGCTTTTAACAGTCTTCTTTCATAAATGCTATTGACGTTGATTTGAAACACTTTTCTACAGTTTCTTCCGTTTTGTGCGTTTTCATTTGATGCCCAATAGCGATTGATTGTTGAGTTACTGTTTCAGAACATTTTTCTTCTTCTCTTCTGTTAGAGCAGTCTTTGGTGTTGACTTTTTCTCGTGCACAAATTGGTCATAAGTCTTCTTCTGTCTTCTTCGTGAGTTGCTCCAATGCACTTTCTGTGTTTCTGTGAGAAGTGACAACCTTTCTATCATTGGTCATAACTGGAATAGGGTAGGTGAAAAAGTTAGGAAAGACGAATTAGAGTAATCTAACTCATAGTCATCAGGTAAACGACTCGTTAAATGATCCATTCATCAAACGACAAATATCGGTAGTTTCAGTTTAACGACACTGTGTGATAACAAAGATCATTTGAGTCGCCTCCTCCTCTTTTTTTCCCGGTTTGGGACTGGCACTACCAGCTACGAGAGTACGGGTAGTGGCGGAGTTAGTTTGTTGCTGTTTAACTACGCTCTGCCATAGCAAAGATGATAAGCGTCGTCCTCCTTTTATCAAAGCTTCCTTTTATCAAAGCTTCGGACTGGCATAAGGCAACAGCGGAATCATACAAATTTGAGAGGAACTGAATATTTATAACAGATATAAATGCACCAGGACCCTTTTATATCGACTTACAATAGAGATACAATTACCCGGTGCTATATAAAGCGCTTTATCAATCGAAATTTTTTGTGAACAGTTCCAACTAATCATTCTCAATCATTTAAAAATCTATGCGCAAAGGGAGTTAACCATTCCTCTCTCGAACTCAGACCCAAAAATCATTTGCTGATAATGACGTTGTACCATAACAAAGGCGATTAGCATCGCCCTCCTCCTTTCTCAAGGCTTGAGGTACTGGCACTATCAGAGAACGCACTTTGGCGGAGTTATCCAACGATAACCATAGTCTTCGTGGAATCCGGAATTTAACGAAATCTTTTGACCTCAAAGGTCGTTGACGTCGATCGGCGGAAAATTTGTGCTGGTCGTGAGCAACGGTCCCCGAAATTAGGACTTTATTACATGTTAGAGATGCGAATTAAAGGTGTCTAAGAAACGCTTGAGCATTTTATAGGTATTCGGTGTTTAATGACATCTTGTGGCTGTCAGAGCCGTTGTCGATGACCACAATCTTAAGGGGAATTAAGCCACTCTTAAAGACTCGTTAGAATGTCACAAGAAATATGATGTAGCGATTTAACGAAAATGTAAAGTAAATTTTGCCTAAAAGAATTAATTAAAAGGTGCTAGGTCAGTTTTTGTTTAACGGCGCAGTTTCAAAACAATACAGAGCAACTGTAGAGGTTTAGAAATAAGCGATGTAAATGTCGACCCTTAAAGATATCGTGGTAATATATTAGCGACTGGACTGGATTCCTAGAGTCTAACGAACTCATCTAACATCAAATTACGTTGAAGTCCAAAGGAAATATTTGATATAATTTTCACCGTTAAGTTATAAAAAGATGATTGACAGTTTATTTTATCCACTCTATGTCATAGCGAAAATGATAGGCCCTAAATTTAGCGTCGCTCTCCTCCTTGATCCGGGCGTTGGACTGTCATCATGCGAAAACCATAGTGGAAGAATTAAACATGATATATTCATAGCAGAAGAGGAAGGTAATTTTAAGTGTCTACAACACCCTAACAAATCTCATTAATTTCCAGTTTTCTAATGACATCATGTGACTTGGAGCCGTTCAAGTCGACCTCGTTTTAAATCTGAACTGCCAGTGGAGATACATTGAAACAGACTTAACGAAACAAGATTTATATACCATGCAGAGCAGCTAAATTAAAGGTGTTAAAGCTAAATCTGATATCCGGAGTAATTCCATATAATTGACACTAACTTCGATAAGAAACACTTTCTACAGTTTTCTCCATTTTGTGAGTTTTCATATGGTGCACAATAGCTATTGTTGATTGACAGATTATGTCATTATACAATGAAAATATATAAAGCTTTTAATTGTTGTTTTGACACCTTAAAATCATCGTTTTTAACTTTAAAAATAACTCATCTTCGTCCAGCGGATGTTTGCAACTCCCCCACTGCACGTCCCTGCACCAGTGCCAGGCAGTGCCAGTACTAAGACTGGATGAAAGATTGAAAGGTTTAGTTTAACAGCATTAATGAGAAGGAGGAGCACATGAGATCTAATTGAAGCCTTGAAAATTATCACTAGAATGGAGGGAGCGCTGTGGGATAGGTTCTGTGAAATCAGCACCAAACACGACGACTCAGGGATGTATAATTATTATTTAAGAAACCGAAAGGAACTTTAATCAATCAATCAATCAATCAAATTCGTTTATTCAAACATTAAGTTGACACAGACGCAACTTAGACAAACAAGACTATAAAAGACAAATTCTAGGGCCAAAAGTACAGGGTTTTATGCATGAAATAATTATTGTCAATAAGCATTCTTCTAAAGGATGCGTGAAATGTTGTTGCGATCATCTTTGTGCGGCAGGGAGAAGTTATGAGATCTAGTACGAAGATTACGACCACCGGTGCTACGAGGAGGGGAGGGTCAGGCCCCGAAGGACATGGTTGGGATCATTACAAATAGCCTTAAGAAGATTGTAATCAGATGTCTCGGCCATGTGTGCCGCATTGGCCGCATCCACAGGCAGGAAACTCAACCGGATCATGCGGTTGATTAAACTTTCAATCCTGCCCTGTCCTTCTGGGAGGTGAAACCTCACCATGCAGGAGAGGCGTAAAAGATCTGAGCAATAGCAGTCGCCTTGGTGACATCATGGAGGGACGCAGATGAGAGACCGTGAGAGCGAAGAACTCTTAATGCATAAAGAGAAGAAGAGCTGGTTGCGAGTATGTTGTCCAGATGTGTTTCCATCCCTAGATCCGAAGAGAGAGTTACACCGAGGATCTTGATTGTAACGACCCGTTCGGCGCCTGGTATGACCTGTGGAACTGTTTCTTTCTTCCTGTTTCCCTTTTTGAAGAAGACAATCTCCCTAGTTTTTAAGGCATTGAGGCGGATGTTTTCTTTGCCGCCCAGACTGTGATATGTTCAAATTCTTCTAAGGCAGTGTGAAGGTGCGAGGAACCAACTAATAAATATGAGTCGTCAGCATATTTGACCTGTGTGTTAAAACTGTGGATCGGATGTAGATCAGAGACTCCAGTTATGTCGGAGAGAGTGCCGACAACCGATCCTTGCACAACGCTGGCATCAATATGTGCAATCTTAGAGAGTTTATTGGCGAATCTGGTAATATGACCTCTTTCTTTGCATCGGAAGTAAATGCAAATGCTCGATAAAGTCCATAAATGATACGAAACAGCCTCTTATTGTTGTTGTTATTATTTTTATCATCATAATCCTCATCATCACTATCGTTATCATTATTATTACTATTATGAAAAATGTCTCAATCGTCGCTGTCATGATCTCCCAAACCACACAATTAATTCTCAGTTACACAACATGATGCAAGATGTCATAGTGTAGAGGAGAATATATTTTGACTATATAATGTAAGATAGTAGAGCTACATAAATGTAAACTAACTAAAATGCCAGCAAGCTAAGCCAGCATTGTTATGTTTAATTAATATTAGATAGAGGGGTTCATCATATCTACGCAAAGGACAGCAGATGATGTGGATTCACCTCATTGGTCAGGATGAACAGCTGATCAAAAACCGTTATGGCGAAGCGGGTGGCGACTCGGTAACCAAGCAACCGTGGTGACGTGGCGTGGAGAGGCGGTAGTTCTATGTTTGATTTCAACTGAACAAGACGTTCGGGAGATCTGGAGTATATCGACTCGGTGGGTGTTTGACTAAGTCGACGAGGGCATCGTTAGTCGATGCGATCGGTTTTTGTAGAACGATCGATATCAGCGAATTTATAAGTGAAGATCGGATAATTCGAGTGAAACGCTCTCATAACAGGGGTAGGGTTGGGGGTGGGAAGGTAGGATCCAGGAGTGGCGAGCTTTGTTTTATTTAGGGGACACGACAGAGAAATGATTTATCCAGTACCGGAATATAAAACCTTATTCTTCATAGTAGTCTGCCGCTAGGTGGCAGCGCAATGCGGCACAGCTGAAAACGACATTGTGAAGAAAAAACATATCTAGGAAAAGTCACAAAAGCAAAAGTTTTTTTTTTAAAGGGTACGAAAAAAAGCAGACTGGGGTTATTTTTTACCCCCGGTTACCGTATAAGGGTTAACCCTCGAATGCCCAAGGGGGGGTCCGACCGGACCCCAGACCCGCTTTTCACGGATAACTTTAGAACGGCTACGAAATTGTAGAAATGCTTTTAGGACATCCTAAAGCATTCAATTGGGCTTCGTATGTTATATTTTGCGTGATTATACTACCACCCTGTAGCCCACAACCATAGCATATACCAAGGACACCACCAAGATATGCGGCTGATGGTCATACTGGCATATAGTTTGCCAACCCAGAAATAAATTATTTTAACGCACGTTATTGTGAAATATCATATATCAGTCGATTGCAAATTGAATTTGGATTATAACAAGCCAAATCCCGTTAAAATATTCCATTCCTGTACCCCACAACCATAGCATATACCAAGGACACCCCAAGATATGCGGCTGGTGGTCATACTGGCATATGGTTTACCAACCCAGAAATAAATTTTTAGCGCAAGTTATTGTAAAATACCATATATCAGTCGAATGCAAATTGAATTTGGATTATAACAAGCCAAATCCCGTTAAAATATTCCAATCCTGTACCCCACAACCAGGGAACAACTACATGCGTACAATTGAATACATGCGAAAAATCCCGAAATTGCAAAGAAACAACAAAAGAGTAGGCCCCCTATTAAAGTTCAAATAAAGTTTCACCAGGTGGCGCTATTGTGAAATACCATATATCAGTCGATTGCAAATTGAATTTGGATTATAACAAGCCAAATCCCGTTAAAATATTCCAATCCGTTCTCCAGATATCACAATGAAAACATTGGGGTCCGGTCGGACCCCCCCGTTGGGCATTCGTGTACCAAAAAATAGCTTGGGCACTCGAGGGTTAAGGTCGACGTCAAAGCAACTTACTAACATAAGATGTCGCCAAATACAAAACATTGCTGCACAAACAACACAGTTCTAATTATACACCTTTAAGAGTGCTGTTTGGCAGCTGGGTTAATAAAGAATATACTTACTTACTTACTAATACTGCTGCATTAAATTCACGACTGCTGTTAGACACCTTTTAAAAGTAGTCACTTTCTGGTACATAACTGCAAATCGCGTTCAATCGCTATCTAAGAGGAAATGGAGTGACTCGATTATTAGATTGGTGACGTGGCAAGATGGCGTCTCATCGTTGTTTAGGCGTCGTGAATTTGTAAATATAGCCAAGGAACAAAATAATTGACGACTTTTGTTCAATTGCGAGTTTTAATAAATAACATAAATAACATGCTGCACTGGATTAAAAGAAAAATTCATTGTTTTCGCATGGATTGACAAGAGTTTACGTTGGTTCGGTCATTGGTAAACGTTTTCTCTTCTTTATCCGATAGTCTATCGGGAACGCCGCCATTTCACTTTCCTTCTGACGCTTGCTATTCAAATTCAACTCATTCGTTGGAATTCGTTGGGATTCGTTGGAATTCGCCTATAACTGACTGAAATAACTGCTGGTTTAATTGGATCGGTGTTGTTATCACCGGTTCGTTTCTTTGATATTATTTGATCTTATTTGAATCAAATCGTATTTCAAATGGGGAAAACACGTCGAAAACGTCCCTTCTCATCGAACACGCCATCCTCGGGCGATGCAAATAAAAACCTCTCTAAAAATGAGAAATCAAAGGTGTCGGAAAAAAGTAAAAACCTGTCAACAACATTTCACACCACTGCTCAAGTCGCATTGTCTGTAGATAATAAAAACACAGAAAAGATTCGGGAAAATCCTGAAGAGACACAAGAAGACAACGTAGCAGTGAACCCAAACAAACAAATCGCCTGCGATAAATATAAACAAATGAATGGGGAGAATGGAAACCAAAGAAAAAGAGAATTAAACTCTTCCAGTAGCTCATCAGATGTCTCTCTAAACTGTTCATCTGGAACGATGCTCTCTTCACCCTCAATGGCAGATGTTGCAGAATACTCAGAATTGTCTTCCTCTAACGACAGTATGGAGTTCGGTCCGGATGACAGCCTTATTTCTGAGTCATTAGAAGTGATGAAAGTTGTCTATTCAGAAATGTCAAA
>OY744614.1:9737579-10027579 GCA_963556255.1 Allolobophora icterica
AAGAACAGCACCTGGTCCACTCTTTTCGCTCTGCCACCCGTGGTGATCTTCTTTCGCACGAATCGCTACTATGAACCATGGTTGGACCCACTATTTGGAATGGATGTTTCCTCCTGTGCTGCGACCTGTGCTGCGACCTCGTCCTCGAGACTCGTCCACCGCTTTCTTCTTTGCTCTAAAGACCTGTCTCTTTCGTAGGGGTTGGGCTGGGAGCTTTAATCTGAATCACAACGTTGATCCTAGAAGGGGCGCTATATAAATGTTTGGAGTTTATTATTACAATTACGAACTGTCTCTGAAAACTGTGTGCGTATGTTGAGGTCGCCGTTAACGCGTTTGAGACCCATAAGATATCGATGAACACTAAATATTGCTATAAATCATCCACACGACTTCGAAGGATCTTTCAACTGATCATTGCAACGATCGAACAACCGTTCTTCTTTACGCGTTGTCTTATCTTGACAACACGTTGTCTTGAAGGTTACATCGAAGTGTCACGCTGTCGATTAAGGCGTCAAAAGAATGGCTGAGATGTCATGAAGATGTACTGATGATGATAATGATTATGATGGTGACTACTCAACTAACGAGTGCACTAACCGCACACTGTTGGTAGGAAAATGAAATGGTCATCGAGAGGACTGGTCACCCGTCATCGAATGCCGAGGCTAATTAAATGAAGTCGCTAACACTTCATACCATGGCTGCCTCAGGGCTAGTTATAAGAATACCCTTCAACTACTAGTCCAGTCCTACAATGTTATTCAACGACTCTTCCCACTCCCTCTGTCATCTCTGCTCTCCATCGCTTCCTCCTTCCCTCCCGCATGCCCTCGCCCATTCAATCTTCCCATCCTCTATCCGCCTCTGCTGTTCCCTTCATTTCCTTCCTACTCCTTTGGGAATTTGCTCCCTCAACTACGACCATCATCATCATCATCATCATCATCATCATCATCATCATCATCATCATCATCATCATCATCATCATCATCATCATCATCATCATCATCATCATCATCATCATCATCATCATCATCATCATCATCACCACCATCATCATCATCGTCGTCGTCGTCATCATCATCATCATCATCATCATCATCATCATCATCATCATCATCATCGTCATCATCATCTTCATCATCATCATCATCATCATCATCATCATCATCATCATCATCATCATAACCATAACTGACGCCATCTTTGTTGCTATTATCACCATTGTTGTTGTATTTGCACCGAGAGTAAGTACAAATGCTCGAAATAGACAATAACTGATGCGGTGCCAGTCTTAAAGCTGTCTAAAGGAGGTGGGCGACGCTAATCACCTAGAAGATATCTACTTTCAGCTCAGATGATGAAAGAAACCAAGCGTCTGTTTCCTAGATCCATCCATCCACCCATCCATCCATCATCCATCCATCCATCCATCCATCCATCATCCATCCATCCATCCATCCATCATCCGTCCATCCATCCATCCATCCATTCATCCAACCATCCATTCCTCCAACCAGCCATTCATCAATCCATCCATCCATCCACCCATTCATCTATACATCCATCCTTCTATCCATCTATTCATCCATCTATCGTGATCGTAACCTCGGAATTTTTATGTGAAAGGAAAGGTAGCGGTCAACGCAACAAACAGCCACAAGATGTCGCCAAATACTTAACAATAATTATGCATAAAACCACAGTTCTACTTAGATACCTTTAAAACGCGGCCATTCGCAGCTACATATTCACCAATCACGTTGATTCGCTAGATTAACTTCATCAAGAGACTTCAACGTAACGAACATCCACAAGATGTCGCTAAACACTAAATAATGCAGCACTAAATCATGAACTTCTATAATGAAGCTGTATTGTATTGTATTGTATTGTATTGTATTGTATTGTATTGTATTGTATTGTATATAGACGGTTATGGTTAAATCCACCATTGAAGTTAGACACCTTTAAAACGCCGCCATTCAGAGTTACATATTCACCAATGATGACCATTTTCTTGGAAGAGCTGTAATATGACAAATAATTTATGTCGACAGCCTATGTTGCTATATCGTTAACCTCGGGATTCATTCAATCACGTGCAGAAGTCAAATACGTTCCACTACAACACGTGAAGCGCGATAGACTTCAATGTAACTGCAGTTTTCTTTTCAAGACATTGAACCTCAAGACCAGACCAAGGACAAGGCTCTTTAAAACGAACTCCAGGGCACTCGAGACCAAGACCTTGTACTCGAGGAAAACAAGACTACGTAACTGACATCGACAAGATGTCGCGAAACACTAAATAATGCTGCCTTAAATCATGAACTTATATAGGTCTATACATTGCATCGTATTGTGTTGTATTGTATATAGATATTCATGATAAAATCGACGACTGAAATTAGACACCTTTAAAACGCAGCCATCAACAGCTACATATATGTCGCGTTAACGCACGATCAGTGTTAGAAGCGTTTGAGATGGCGGAGTTTAATCGCTGAGGGAATTTCGGATCAACTTGCGCGTCTTTTTAATGTGGACTCCGGATTGTATACTTTGGATAATTTATTTATTTATTTATTCCGGATATTTCTATAGCGCCTCTCGAAGTCACCTACTACTCAGAGGCGCTCCCGACTACAGCATTTGATACTGTGCCGGAATTTTCACGCCGAAGCGCCACGAGCAATTGCGAGTGAAGGACTTGCCCAAGGTCCGTACGCAGCGGCTAGAGTGGGATTCGAACTTGCAACCCTCCGGTCACAAGGAGCCGAACTTACCACTGAGCCACCACGCCCCACAAAGTATAAATTATCATTTGGCAACAATTTACTTGTTTTTCTTAGAAGAAAAACTTATACAGAAATTTATTACTTGATATTGCACTAAGCGGTCCCAAAAAATTTACTGCGTAGGCTGCGGATTATAAACTACGGATTATATACGGATTAAATACTACGGCTTTTCGCCTGCGGTTTTTCGCGCCATTTCCGCGCGAAACCTCTACTGTGGTATTTATAAAACCGAACTCAACCATTCGTATTTTCTTTCAATGGCTGAGAAAAATCACTTGCGGTCGGCGTGCTTACCAAAAATTATCGTGGCCCGTATGCAAGAAAAGGTTGACCACCCCTGGGCTAAGTAGACGTCGTATACTTACTTATTTCGTTTTATTTTGGGGGTCTATTTGCGACGCTTGATCGACAACACGAATTTCTGACGTCAATGCTATGAGCCTATGATGTCACCAATTCGTGTTGACTTTTGCAATAGTTTCAGCGTTACCACTCCTTGGGTTTTTTCACAAGATCTTGGGTTTTTCGATCCGAACTTGGGAAATGGGGTTTTTTCCTGGAGACCTTGGGTTTTTGCTTGGGATTTTCTTGTTTCATTGAAACCCTATTTTTAATTAATTAAATCAATTTTTGCAACAGTCTATATGATCGCAGTCAATAAATAAATGGCGCAACATGCGTGTGAGCATGTACTATACGTGTCAAATGCTGTATTTAGAATATAACTCTAAAGACTGAATGTGCTATACACAGGGGCGTCTGCACCATAGAAACCTTGGAGCAAATGCTCCATCCAAGAAATGGGGGGGAGATCTGTCAGTGTGTGTGCCACCATTTTAGGGGGAGGAACGGGGAGGGGGAAGAAGAGGGGGAAAGGACGTTGCTCCAATGACTTCGGGGGTAGACGCCTCTGGCTATACAAGTCTATTGCTATATTTAGAATATAACTCTGAAGACTAAAGGAGACTGCAGACTCAGACTGCACTTTTCGGAAGTTTTCCCGAAGTAAATTGTTGCCCTTTTTTAAAACTTAAGAAATAATATTTCGAGTTTCATAGTCATCTTTTTTCTTGTTAAAAATAAAAAATGTGCGATTCTGACTCTGATGAATATTAAAACATGTATATAAACAGTTTTACCTTGCTTCGATTATTAACTAGGCTAATAATCTTTAGCAATTAACGATTACCCATAAAACTGTAAAAATGAAAGATAGAAATAAAAGATAGAACAGCATTTTTTATATCAGAAATGGTATAATTGCATTATATGATAATTATTATTATTATATATTATCTTATAATTCGCTTATTAATTTCCAAAAAATTGGCAGAAAATCTACCTTGGGTTTTCTTGGGTTTTTTGACTGTCCTAACTTGGGTTTTTCATTTTTCTAGAGTGGTAACACTGAATAGTTTAAGTTTGATGGAAAACTTATTCGCGAATGTTATAATTCGATTTGAAGTAAAGCAACAAACGAAGGTCTAAAGTTCGTGAATAGTTGTGCGAGGTGTAGGCCTACCTTATTATTTGGCAGATCGTAAGCTAGGATGGAAGAGAACCGTCTACCGTCCAGTTGCAATGGCAAGTGGTCGCGTTTGGAGGCTGGCCATTTCGCCCATGCAGGCCAGTTGCTGGCCAGGTACTGGCCGCTGTTTATATTTTCCATGGGGTACCACTACTTAGAAGCTGTTAGGTAACGAACGATTTTCTACCTTATTTCATTTGTTATCAGCAGAATCAAACTCCCATACAGTATTTTAATTATTTAAAATAGCCTGCGAACTCGGCCTAGGTAAAATTGTTAAGTTTTTGAACATTAATATCAGTATGTACAACGGAGCTTGTGTTTAGGCAGTAGGCCAATAGGCTATATTATAGTCAGCAATTTGCGCAAGGTCTCACAAGTGGAGTCCGATTAGGAATATAAGGTGATGAAACAGGGCTTATTGTATTCATCCACGAGAACTCTCATTTTGTAATAGATTAAAAATTTCTACGCAGACAGCTCGAGTGTCAGGAATACAAGGTGCCGAACACGGCTAATTGGCTATCTAACAGTTCTTAATGATTAGGTTAAGATAAGCTGAGAAGGGCATATACTACACTTAAATGTTTTATTAAACAATTAAACTATTCTCAAAAATGGCGTGTAGGCCTTTTTGACTGGCAGGATCTCGTGTGCTCGTGAAGGATATAGGCCTAAACAATTATCTCACCTGATTGTGATTTTTGTGGTCTGTTATCTTGATACCAATAATGCATTGACTTCCAGACCAAATTGATTTTCCTTATACTTTGTTGATCTTATCTTTGAACCATGATACACAGTGATATCTTGTTACAAATACCCGTTATTTTGATACTTCTGTTCCTGTTGCCATTTTCTTAATACCCTGACAACAAAAGCCATATCAATGTATTTGTGTGTAGTTGAGCTTCATTTTAATGGAGTGACTTTAGAGAACTTGTCCCTCTTGACTGGTCACGGGAAAACGACTGTTCTAGTCGACTGTCCTCTGTAACAGCTGCTCTGCCTCTCCCTGTTCTCTCTGGCAATCGGACTCGGACCACCAACCGATATCGATCTCTGGACAATCCCTCGGATACGACGCAGCGCTCGTACATAAGCTGGTGCTCTGCGCTTAGCTTTACGGTGGCGCTTTAGAAAATTTGAGATTACGATTACGATTACGATTACTCCAGGGCTTATTCTAAGGAATTTTCTCAACTGCACATGGGCAGAGCCGGATTAACCAGTATGCTCAATATACTTTAGCATGGGGCCCCCCGCTTGAAGGGGCCCCCCGACCGGGGTCGGAATGCTGCAGGACATACACAGTATTTACGACACCAACCTAATTATTTGTTCATAATAATAATTCTTAGCCATTAGTTTCAGTTTAAGCGAGAATTCACACTAAGCAAATTGCAAATTTGAAATGTCACCCATCTAAGCAACTACTGTGTAGACCTACATGTGCTTCTATTGACTAAACTTCCTTGTGTCCGCATCCATACTGACGGTGCTTTTGTTTTATTCCGACGCGATTCGCTCCCTAGTTAGAAGTTTTAGCATTAATGTTTTAAACGTATAGGATGCGTAGAACCTTTCTGCTTTCCGGTGCTAAGAAAAGCCAACTTGCTAAAGACAAAGCTGAGAAGGATTGGTCTTCGTGTGCTTCAGCACCGAGTTTTGATGTATTTCTTGCACGAGTCAAAGTAAAAGGCGGCGATAAGAGCACAACCAATGGATTTGCCTAATAGGTCTACTTTTGGGATGACGTCGACATAATAAATTAACAATAGGGATGCCCCACTCACATCACTAACTGTCAGCTGTGACTACATGCATGACACAGGCATAATTATATACCCACAGATGGTCATGATCATGGTCATGGTCATACAAATGAGACTCACAATGCTGAACTTCTTGAAACAATTGTTACACATCCGTCTGAAAACGAATCGTCAAAGTTTACAAAGCCTCATTGTCACTCGACTGATGGCCTGATGCCTATAAAATATATAAATGGCTGCCAGTTGCAGCGGCCACTATTGAGCATTGGCTCGAAAAGGGATCAGAAACTTCCAGAAACATGCCCGAATCCCATGATTGCCCACTTTGTGCATGCAAGGGACAATTTTGTCCAATAATAAGCTGTTTTATTCTTGCCCAGCGAATGGTGAGCGTCAACTAAGAAAATGGTTGCTTTTCAGCCCATTTCAAGGTTCAGGAACACCTAGCTGCTTCCAATTCATTCGTTCATTCTGAGAATTTGATATAGCGCCTGTTGAAGATACTTACTCAGAGGCGCTCCTAGCCCAGCCACAGCTAAGAATGTGATTTGAGGAACTTACAAAAGCAGGCGAGTTTAACCGTGGCAGCAAGCGCAGGTCTGCAATGTCTGCTTATGAGTAGCAAAAAGATCGAATTTCACTGCCTGTGTTGAGAGTGATAGGCCACTTATACTTCAATTAATTTCATTTGATGAACATTGTTGCGCAGTTTGCAGATGCTAAATGTCGCAAGTGTTTCTGAGCTGTTAATAATGAAGAGAACAGTTTCGAAGTTTTATTATATTTTTACGCTAACTGTATACGTTGACAATATACTCTAGCTAATATTTGAAACAACCTTAGATGTAGTCCGAAAATGCAGTGTTGTGTGCAATGTGCATTGACTACAAATTTGAGCAGCAGGGCACATTGACCCTGCTTTGCTACAGTTGATTGTCATGTCTTTGTGGCGTCCCCATCATTCCATTTCAGTACGACAAGGGCCCCCGTCCAAAATTAGCATAGGGCCCCGAGTGGTTAATCCGGCCCTGCACATGGGGGCGAATTAGGGGTTCTGGGGACTGTGCCCGAGTGGGGTCCAGGAGCAAAACCCTTCGCTCACTGAAGCTAATAAGATATGGCATTTAAAACAGTGAATTCGCCTCATTTTTGGCAATTTTAGTGCCTATTATTATTTCAATTTCATGGTGTCCGAGTGGACATAATTAATTAAGGCTGTTCACCCTAATAAAAGAAGGCAATCGCTTTGTAATACGTGTCAAAATGTGTGTAATGTGTGTGTGCATCTGTTTCTGATGATATACAATGACGAAACACAATCCCGTGAATATGAAAGCTTACGTTGTAGTAAGTTGACTCACAGTCGGGACATTTATAAGGATGCATTAATGTTGCACGTAGCCTGATCGACTGACAGTTCAAACCCAACAGAGAACAACATATTTTTTCTCGTTTATTGTTGCTACCCTATAGGGTGTGTACTGGCGGCTCAGCACCGATAGAGGACGCTGACATGGAGCTCAATCGAAATTCAAAGGCAAATTCAAAACTGAGTCTGTTAATAATTACGACGGGGGGGGGGAGCGGGGGGCTACCAAGACAGCGGTTTCTCTGTTCTAACCTATCTGACAGCATTACGCGGACGTTCAATAGCATCTGCAACTCGTCCACCGTTTCTCCAGCTTCTTTCCATTCTTTTCATTAAACTGATCTTCCTACTTGAGCATTTTTTTCTTTTTAATTCTCCTTCTCTTTCTTCTCCTCCTCATTCTCCTCCTTTGCCCCTTCCTTCTGCTTTTTTTGCTATTTCTCCTTCTTCAACTTCGTTTTCTGCTACTCCAACTTCTTCTCTTCCTTATTCTGCTTCTTCTTTTTCTACTTCTCTTTCTCAGTCTTCTTCTTCTCCTCCTCCTCGTGCTCCATGCTCGGAGCTGGCTCCTTCTGCTTTTACTTCCGTGCTTGTGTGGCTGCACAAACGAGCGCATAGGCCTACTGTAGAACGAAAGACACACTAAAGCAACAAAACGCAGTTGCTTTAAGGGGATATTTACAGTTTCCGGAAGCGAACATGCAGGCAGAATGCGACGGATCTGTTGGTCAAGATAACACCGCCACTGTTGCTGAACCAAAAGCATTATGATCTCTGAAATTAATTATGCCCGCCTCGGTGTGAAATAGCTTGGGAAGTTGGGAAACGCTCTACAGCCTCTACGCATTTACGATTTTCTTGTATATGCCTTGCCAAGTTGCATCCACAAAAGCAAGGAAGCCCTATGGTCCGAGTCATTCGTAAGTGTTTCGTTTTTAACTTTTTATGTTACAAACTGCCAACTGCAGTTACTGCTTGCGTTTAATCTCGTTTGACTAATCGTTATTTGGCTTGTTTCGGACTCGGCGAACCAACAGCTTGGTTTAAATATTCCATTATTAGCTACTTTCGTTAGTTTATACAATTAGGTCTACAAAAAGTAACTGTACGACATTTTAATTTTAACTGCACACATTTCTTTCCCAACTACACACTTTGTGTCCAGCTGCACGTTAGAATAAGCCCTGGATTACTTTCATAGTGATTCATGTTTATCAAGTTTCTTGACTACAGCGCCGACGCCGATATTTCGAGGGCTCCGCCTCCGCCGGTTTTTGTTGGTCGGCGCGCCGCCGACAACGATCTAAAATGACCGGCGCGGCGCCGCCGACACTATCAGGTCGGCGCAAGGCTCTAACTGACATCCAGAAGATGTCGTTACACATCTTCAAAACGCAGCAATTCTCAGCTAAATATATACCAATCGCTTTCAATCCCTAGCCTAATGACTTTTTTTCTTATATAGGGTAAGGTCGACGTTAACCCACAAGACGTTGCTAGACGCTAAATACTTGCCTACTACAATGAATCGACGACTTAAATTGGACACCTTTTAAACGTTGCTTCTCTCAGCTACATATTTTCGATTGCGTCAATTTTCTAAGATCACTTAAGGCAGACGGCAGCGTAAATGATTTCTGCAAGATGTCTATAACCATAAAATAGTGCTACATAAAATCTACGTTTTCAGTTAGACACCTTTAAAACGCCTCATTTTCCTGCTCTATATATCTTCCAATCGCGTTCAATCGCTAGACCACCAAAAAATCCGGTTAGACAAGTTTTAAAAGCCGCCATTCTCAGCTACATCTTTTACTAATCGCGTTCAATAAGACAAAATAATTCCTGTCGTTGCCATAAGACGTCGTTAAGCTCGGGATCCATCCAATCCCTTGGACTACAGGTCCGACTCCTCTAGCTACTATGTAGGGTAAGGTAGCCATTAACCCACAAGTAGCTAAATCCTAAATGATGCTGCATTAAATCAATGACTGAAATCATCATCATCATCATCATCATCATCATCATCATCATCATCATCATCATCATCATCATCATCATCATCATCATCATCATCATCATCATCATCATCATCATCATCATCATCATCATCATCATCATTATCATCATAACAAACATTATCATCATCATAATCATCACCTCCACCACTACCACAACTGGTTGTGGTGGAGGTGATGAAGATGATTATGATCATTGTCGTTGTTATTATCACGATAATGTTGTTGTATTTGCACCGGAAGTAAATGCAATTGCTCGGAATAGAAAATAAGTGATACGGAACAACATTTATTGTTGTTCTTGTTATTATCATCGTCATTTTTATTATAATTATTATTGTCACGAAATCGTCTTAGTTGTCTCCATAGCAATTGTCCGTCGTTGTTTCACTAGGAGAGGATGTTGCTGCATCCTCAGCCCTAGCCTTATCCTCAGCCGCGGCTAACTTAGACGCTGACCTTGGACATAGCTCCTCAAGGTCATCTGCCATTCCACCGTCCTCCATCATCTTACACTCTGTCTCTGCGTAGCTCAGGCGGTACTTATACACTATACGGTAAACGGTCGCCATGGCGACGGCCGGAAGTAGACACTGAATGGCGTGGAACGTCGCCGTTGCATGCGAAAAGTCGCAGTCCGGTTCCGGAAGTGATGTCACAAGCACGTGACCGACGACCCCAGTTTCGACGCAGACGATCAGGGTTAAATATTCAACAGTCGCGCTCAATTCCTAAAGTTAACCGACCGTAACAGATGCCACGAAGTCTAAGGTCGTCTTCAACGGAACTGACATCCACAAGATGTCGCTAAGCGCTAAACAAAATTCTAAATTAAAGTGAACTTTGGACACCTTTAAAACGCTTTCATTCACAGTTACATAATCGCCAATCGCGTTTGCTCTGTACAGTAGCTGCCTTCTTGAGTGATGCCTGAAGAGTAAGATCGACTTAAACGTATCTGCGATCCACAAGGCGTCGCTAAACGCTAACAGCTGCTACATGAGATAAAACTCACAGTTCCATTTAGACACCTTTAAAACACTCCCATTCTCAGAATCATATTGATCAGACGCGTTCAATCAGGAGCAGTTTGAAGAGAATCGTGTTAGACTATAATATAATGTATATACTATGCTCATATGTACACGTATATCTGTTATATCAAACTAAAATTCTTGTTTATTAATGGTTTGTGCCTATAGATAGACCTATTGACTAACGGTTATACATTTAACTTGAATTTTTGTTAGAAATGTAACATGTTTGACATACCGCTGCCACAAATGGTTCTTGTATATCTTACTAGTAACTGAAACCGAGATTGAAATATGTTAGCTACCGGAACAGTTTAAAGAGAACTCGTGTTAACGACCTGTATAGTTGAAATGTGCATGCTGTTTGCATAATTGCTGATATATACGATGTCTGATATGGCGTCAGCGGCCAATGTTGCCAGGAGATGTCATTAAACTGATGTTAAAAAAATTGGCAGGCTTGAATACTGAAGTCTGAAGAGCAATATCGCCTTCAAAGCAACCGACATTCGCAAGATGTCGCTAAGCTCTAAACAATGCGTTCGAGCGCTAGATGTATGAGCGGTTCAACCCTATATAGGGTAAGGTGGACGTCACAAGCAGGGCTGTAGTGGTAAAATTAGAGGTGAGTACACGCTAGCGGTTAGTTTTCCGAAACAAATTAGAGGTGAGTATACGCTACAGTATTTTGTGAGTATACACTACAGTATTTTAATATAAATAAATATAAATATTTTGTGAGGTGAGTATACGGTCTCTAGAGGTGAGTATACGCTGTATACCCGCGTATACCCTCAACTACAGCCCTGGTCACAAGATGTCCCTAAATTCTTAATACTGCTGTATTAACCATATGACGCGCACTTTCCGAGCCAACACATTTAGCACGCCTAGGGTCTCATGGACCCCATCTATAACATGGCCCCCAGTTCTACAATTTTAATAGATCATGGAAATGAATGATCCAAGTTTAGGTGGGAGAGAGTGCTTGCAGTTATACAACATGTTTTGATCACGATATAATGTTATATTCACTGTAAGAATTTTTTATTGTGTTGAACAATAATCAAACGTAAGCAGACAGATTACACAGCGCTTCTACAGGGTTTGGTGCTGCCTGAAATTTTGATTGCTGGTCAAAGCCGAGTTGTCTATCGTTATGTTTCTTCCAGTTTTGTACCATGGAAGTAGGCCTACAAGTCTTTCCATTAGTGACGTAGCCTGGATTATGCCATAGTCAATGCGTCATGAGACTATCATTGTTACAGCCTGGGGTCTGTTGGCCCCCAGGTATGCTAAATATGCCCGAGGTGTCTATCTTATTTTTTTTACTCTTTAACCAAAAACATTAATCTCTTCAAAGTTATCCACAAATGTAGGGGGATGAATACTGAATAGCTGAGGAATTAGAAATATATAAGATTTTTACTATTTGTATCGACGTAGTTATCAAGGAACTGTCATCGCTGGGGTCCAGTAGACCCAAGGTGTGCGTCATAGGGTTAAAAGGTGTCTAAGGTGAAGCAGTCGAGATTTGAAAAATTCCTATCTAAGCGATTTAATGATTTGTACTGTAAATACATAGGCGTAATTTGTCAGAGGTACTAGAGGTACCCGTACCCTCACTTTTTAGACCTCACCTTTCAGCAAATGCGCATTCCATTTCATACGTAATGATAGAACTATCTGGCGATTGAACGCGACTGACGTTTATCTATACCTGGAAATGAAGTGTTTAAAAGGTGTCTATACTGACTCAGTGGATTTCAGTTATTAATATCCATTGTACTAACGACATCTTGCGACTGCCTAAGTCGTTGATGGGAACCCTACGGAGATTTTAAGGAATGGCGATTTATTTTTTTGTATTTACCAAGCGATTAAACGATTGGTAATATGTAGGCGCATTTTGCTTTGCGTACTAGGGGTACCCGTGCCCCACTTTTTGGACTGGGGTGCCGCCCCCACTTCTAAAACAAGGTCAATCAATATTTTATTGTTGTGGCTTCCCAAAGAACGCAGTCTCCGCCTTACTTCGTGTAAAATGACAAAGTGAGTAAAATGTACCACAAAATTACGACAGTATTTAGATACTCAGGTAAACCGAGAGCCAGACGAACTGAATCACATGCACTGAGACTGGCAGACTTTCAGCCACACAGATCACCCGAAGGTCACAGGCGCCAGAGATCTGGGTTAGGGCTACACTGTTCTTGGAAAGATCTGACATCACCCTCACTCTCCGTCATACGGTTGCCATCTTAGAGATGTCGGTCAAAGCGTATGCTTCTTTAGCCTTCATCAATAACAAATCCGTATTTGGACCCACATTTATATTGTCGGCCTTGATATGACTCCTCATCCCCTCAGTCCCCTCACAATCTCAGAATCAATAATTGTCCTTGTTAAACATTTCCGAGCCGGTTGGATGAAGAGAGCGCCCTTAGTTACCCAATATAAGCATTTAAGACGTCGTTGTTTTTGACTTATACACGTCGTGTTCGGATCTTGCTTATAGGAAAATGGATAAATTTGTTCTGAGATGAAAAAAACGAGTAGATAACAATAAAGACTATAAAATTGCCCTTGTAGAGGTAAGCTCATCAGCGTTTTATAATCAGGTACTGGCAGCGTAATGTCTCCAAAATGGTCTCCATATCGAAACGTGAAAGTGGAGAAGAAATTGGTACCCCCACTTTTTAGTTACGCCCTTGGGTAAATATTATGTATCTGAGAATGACGGCGTTTTAAAGAGAGTGCATATTGCATAACTCCATTCTTGGATCTTATGTAGTAGAAATTTTAGTGTTTAGCGACATCTCGTGGATATCAGTTACGTTAAGGATGTAGTTACCCTTCATGCGGATCGTGCTGAGGCAGTCTAACCATCGAACCCGACTGGTCAATATATGGCTGAAATAGATGTGTTTTAAAGGTGTCTAATTTCAGTCGCGGATTTAAACATGAATTTCTATATATCTAATACAATACAATGCAACCGTGAAAAGAAGTTTGTGATATAATGCAGCATTATTCAGTGCTTATCGACACTTCTCAGTAGATAATCTGGAAAGGGCGCTATATAGAACCATAATTGTAATAAATAAATAAATAAATAAATAAATAAATAAATATACACATTCCGAGATATTCGTAGCAACCAGCGATTGAACGCGATTGACAATTATGTACATGTAGCTGGTAATGTCAGATAGGGGCCTACGTTGAAGTCGACTTTACCCTTCGTCGTCCAATGCTCCAGACCTAGCGATTAAACGCGACGGGTGTATATGTAGCTGTGAATGATAGCGTTTTAAAGGTGTCTAACTTCAGTCGTGGATTTAATCATGACCCACTACATAGAATATAATACAATACAATGCGATACAACTGCACTGGAGATCGTTTTTAAAAGTATTGGTCTTGGTTTTGGCCTTGAGGTTCAAAGTCTTGGTCTAGTTCTTAGGCCAACACTCGACTGTCAATATGAATGGTTGTTTAACAAAACGCAAGATAATGATACAATGTGAAATAAAAGTCAACGATTCCAGTTAGACACCTCTAAAACGTTGTCATTCTCAGATACACAATCGCCAATCACATTCAATCGCTAGTTGCTTCCTTTGCAGGTGGAAAGAAGCGTTATAAGGTCGACTTCAACGTAACTGACGTCCACAAGATGTCGCCAAACACTAAAATTACTACTACATAAATAAGTAAGTAAGTTAGGATATTCTTTATTGAGAAGCACTTGCAAACGTACAGCGCTGTACATAGAAAACATACTACAGTCAAAATAATAATAATAGAAGTTCTCGTAGTTAGTGTGACTGAACAATAATCTGAAACGGAACATTCGTCTGCTATTGTAGGCCTACGCTGTAAACGTAAAGAGACATTAATAGCGAATGATAAATAAGACATTTCTACCAACAGAAGCTAAAAGACTGAAAGTTCGTGTCAGACGTATAGACAGTGGCGTAACAACCATATAACGAGGGTGGACAAAGTCCAGGGGCCCCCGAGGTCTAAGGGGCCCCAAGCATTTTTACTGCGCACCCTGTGTCGTAGTCTGCTTTAGGGCCATATTCTTTCATTTTCCCCAAGCAAATTTTTTTTGATATGGTTAATTGTTCCTTCCGATGACACATTTAGCCTACGGTCTTCAAAAGTGCCGCAACCAAGCCCATGTAGGTCTGAGCATCTCTGCAGCCTGAAGTAGGCTAGCCTGTATATATATATGACGAATGCTTCATGATATAATTGTATACACCACAGCTTTATGTACGTGTGGTGTCTATATCTAGGCTATAGGTCACCGGGTCGCCGGGGTCGGGCTATATGACCCTAATCGTAGTAGAATCCAGTTGCCTATGAGTCAGATTCTCCCTTTCAGGCGTAAACACTGCATACACTTAAGTTTACGGTATACGCATATCTCTCAACTCCAGTCCTAAGAAATGCCTGAAATAATATATGCCTGATTGCACGTCTGTTTATGGCTCTCTCACTCACATGGATCTGCGATGGCCCTATAGCCAGTGGCAGAGCGCTCCTTCTCCAAATTGAAACTTATGCAGATGTAGGCCTATCTTAGATCCACTATCTAACAGAACATGCTTGATGGTCTTGCTCTTCTTGCGGTCGAAAACGAATGTGCAAAAACAATTGAATATTAATGATTTGATAGACACATTTGCTAATAGTAAAGCTAGAATAGCCAAATTCATGAAGCAATTCTCTGAAGAAGCGCTTCGCACTGACGACGGTGACTGGGAGAGTGACAAACAGCACACAAGCAGTAGCCAGTTCTGGGATAGATGACGTGATGTGAGAGCTCAATATGAGAACTACAACAGACATTACATTACTGTGTACGTAGGCAATACATTTTTGGTGTATTCTCGTTTTGTCTTGAACCATTAATGTGACTTGAACTATGGACCATTAATCAGAACGTTTAATACTCTTTTTTTTAACTTAACTGCAGTTTAAAATAGCTATCTCATCATTTTCACTTTTTATTTATTTATTTATTTCTTCCGGATATTTCTATAGCGCCTCTCGAAGTCAACTACTACTCAGAGGCGCTCCCGACTACAGCATTTGATACTGTGCCGGAATTTTCACGCCGAAGCGCCACGAGCAATTGCGAGTGAAGGACTTGCCCAAGGTCCGTACGCAGCGGCTAGAGTGGGATTCGAACCTGCAACCCTCCGGTCACAAGGCGCCGAACTTACCACTGAGCCACCACGCCCCACATGGGTAAGGGCCCCCGAGCTTAGAATGTCCAAGGGCCCCCGGCTAGGTTGTTACGCCACTGCGTATAGAAGAGAAACTATTCCGTGATAGTACAATGGACATTAATACATGAAGGCTACTGCTCCGGATTAGACACCTTCAAACGACTCACTTCTCAACTATATATATAAGTCATTCGCGTTTAGTCGCCAGATTCTTAGGGCCCTCGGTTGAAAGATAAGGTCGCCGCGAACTGAACGGACATCGAGAAGGTGTTGTTAAAAGTAAGGCTTCGTTTGAATTGCGGTTTCTTCAAATGATTAAACCAATCGGCTACTCTGTTCCATCATCACTGCCTTTCAGTTTCGTTAAGTTTGCTTACAGGTGAAGTTCTTGTTCTTTGCGAGATATTGCGCAACTAGGCCATCGAGCGCATCGCTTTCGAAGGCGCTGCGGGGGTGCTCGATAGTGTAGTGGTAGTGGTTAGCGCGCTGGACTGTCAATCGAGAGGTAGGGGTTGAAATCCCCACCAGACAGAAATTTGGCTCAAGATTTCTGCTCCACCCGAACCCATAACCAACTCAGTTGTAATGAATACACTGAACGTACACTGTCGGTGGGAAGGTAAGACGGCGAAAGAAGAGAAGACTTCCCTCATATACCGAGGCTAAGAAACTGAAGTTTCTTACACTTCAAACACATAGCTTCCTCAGTGCTAGCTTAAGGGACTGCGATTCTTCTAGAAGGCACTGAATGAGAGTCTGGGTATAATTACGGACTTGCTCTGACCCAAACAATTGTGACTTTAGAAAGCTTCGTTGCCTATAAACGAGATTCGACTAAGACAGCGGCGCTATAGAAGTCAGTAGATAAGGTAAAATCAGATCAATACAAAAGATTTTACACAACAGCGCATAAGTGATAAAGATCTCACGAGATCTCGCCGGAAATGGGTCTCGCGTCTTTCTGCGCATCTTCGAGCTGTCTCCGTCGGTCAGGAGTCTCTTCAGCTTCCGGTTCCTGTCAGACGAGGACCTCCTGAATGAATCGTTGTTCAAGTGCCACGCCTCGAGGTTCATGCAAGCTGTCGACCTCGTCCTTCTCAACCTCGACGGGCTCGAAATCAACATTACTCAGAACCTTACCTGTTGGGCCGCCATCATGCGAGGATGAACAACTTCCGGTTGTACTATGTCGACGCAGTGTGATTCTCATTACAGATTTTATTTTAGTTACAGTTACAGTTATAGTTAATGGTTTTTCATTTTAGTTATAGTTACAGTTATAGTTAATATTATTTTTTAGTTACAGTTATAGTTATCGTTAACTAAATCATTTTGCTTTCGTTAACGAAAACATTTTCGTTACCGTTATCGTTAATGAAAATCACACTGAATTATGAAGACGCGTTACACAATAATTTGCTTAGAGCTCTGACGAATGGGTGCATTCAGTTTCATGAATACACAGCGCTCCATATTCACCGACATCCAAGGCGAACATGGGAATCATTTTGCTTTCGTTAAAGGCTGTATTTTCACGTTCTCACGTTAGTTGATACTGCACTTTTTTTATCGTATTAACGAAAATAGCAATGAATTTTCGTTAGTGTTATTTTCGTTATAGTTATAGTTATAGTTAATGATATTTTTTAGTTATAGTTATAGTTATCGTTAACGAAATCATTTTTTGTTCGTTAACGAACATTTTCGTTATCGTTAACGTTAACGAGAATCACACTGTGTCGACGTCTCTGAGTCGGCGATGATGGACGTCTGGCGGATGGTTCTCGGTCGGAGGAGGTTCGATAGGAAGTATAGGCGCGTCTGGAGGAAGATCTTCCGACTGATTACTACGAAGGTTCACGAGGGTTACCGGCTGCAGCAGCTGAGAGCTAGCTCAACGATGGACAGCATCCCTACGACGATATCTACTCTCAGCTCAGATGATGAAAGAAACCATCCATCAATCCATCCGTACATCCATCCATCCATCCATCCATCTATCCACCCACCCGTCCCTCCGTTCGTCCGTCCGTCCGTCCGTCCGTCCATCCGTCCATCCATTCATCCATCCACCCATTCATTCATAACATAACATAACATAACATAACATAACATCTGTCTTTATTGCATCCAATGACAACATTTGACAGTCATTTACAACAAAATTTTTTGTATATAATTAGTACAGAATCTGTAAACTCAGTAACTATGAATTACAAGGTAAAAAGAATTAATACTTATGCAACTTCCCATTTCTTCATATCCACTTCTAACAGGTGAGTTTGTGCAGTTGATTGAATTCTTGTAGTCTTGTAATACTAATGGCTTAGCTGAGTTTATGTAGTTGATTGAGTTCTTGTAGTCACAAGAGGCAATGGGCGCCCCTAAGGGACCTAGATCCCGCTGAACGGGGATGCCCTGCTAATAACTAATTACAATTTCAAAGGATGGCACAGCATGGTTGCTCGCCTCACAGTAGCACAATCCAGTACCTGGCTCAATCGTCTTACTCCCTCCCCGCTTGGAGGCGCTTAATACTTATGGCTTAACTAAACTTAACTAAACTTAACTAACAAACCTTAAGTAACAACACTCACGAGCCGGGCCCCGTCTCCACCAATCCACTAAAGTCAAAATCAAATCGTGCTTTTTGGTTATTTATCCAGTATCATTACATGCGACAGAAGAAAGCTTTTTATTTGCTTCTTGAACAAATGCCTGTTCTGCAACGAACGAATTTCGACTGGGATCTGGTTCCAGATTAGCGGACCAGCTGATCTGATACTAAACCGTCTCACATTCGTACGACTATTAATTGGACGGTATAGTGAGGCTCCCCGCGTATCATGTTTGTGCACCTCCGAGGCCTTCGCAAAGTAATTTTGAAAGGAGGCCGGTAGTTGATCATGCTCGTAGCAGTAGCCTAGATGAAGTCAGACATTTGAAAGTTGTTTATCTGATTTATATTCATTATTTTTAGTTCTTTGAAAAAAGGGACGGAATGTTCCCATTTCCTTGCTCCCTGGATCATTCTAATAGCTTTTTTTGCAGAGTTATTAACTTCTTGAGCCTCATCCATCATAGACACCTTTAAAACGGTGCCATACTCAGCTATATATTCACCAGTCACGTTATACCGCGAAATTGGTCTCACCAATCTGACCATCCATCCATCCATCCATCCATCCATCCATCCATCCATCCATCCATCCATCCATCCATCCATCCATCCATCCATCCATCCATCCATCCATCCATCAATCCATCCATCCATCCATCCATCCATCCATCCATCCATCCATCCATCCATCCATCCAATTCGACTGAATGTATAAATACAGTTCTGTATGGAAAAAAAATGGACTGGAATTGATCTTAACTTTATTTACATTCTTCTTACATGTTGTGTTCATAAAGTGTCACAATTTGGCAACCCTCCACCTAACTCCGAATTTAGGAGTAGCAAGGTAGAAGTTCCCAAAACATGCTGGTCCAGTGTTCCTGTTTGAGTCTTGCCACTCCACATGGAAGTTCATGCCCTCCAAAAGTGTCTAAAAAACTTCTCGCTGTGTTCCATCAAGAAAACTAATCGTAATCATAACCTGGGAAAAGTCGGGATCAACGCAACCGACAGCCACAAGGTGTCGCCAAACACTTAACAATTCTTCATAAAACCAACAGTTCCAGACAGACACCTTTAAAACGGCGCCATTCTCAGCTATATATTCACCAGTCACGTTCTATCGTGAAATTGGTCTCACCAATCTGACTGAAGCGTAAGATCAACATCAACGTAACTGCAGTCTTGTTGTCCAGACCTTGAAACTCAAGACGAAAACCAAGACTTTCAACTTCAAGACCAAGACCAAGACCAAGACTTTGAACCTCAAGACCAAGACCGAGACAAAGACACAAAAACAAAAATCATATCCAGACTTCTATTCGTTACTACAAAAATTGTCAAGTCAGATAACCCTCACTTTTATTAAAACACGAGTCTTTTATTTTATTCACGCAAAACAACTTTAAATGTAACTGAAACTGATACTCCAACTTTACATGCAAACGAATGAGACTATAATTGAAACTGCAACAGCAATTCTAACTGTAACTGCAGCTGATACTGCAACAGAAATTGAAACTAAAACTGCAACTAAAACGGCAGCTGAAACTGAAACTGAAACTGCTAATGAGGGTAAATCAGGCAAAATTGTCAAATTTTGGACATTTTCGACGTTTTTTTCGGACCTTTTTCTCAGACGTTAACGGAAATCCTGACTGCAACTGAAACTATTGGTAAATTCGAGGGCGTAATTTGACAGCGGCACAAGGGGCAACGTGCCCCACTTTTTGGACTGGGGTGCGCACCTCTACTTGTTAAACAATGCAAATCAATATCACTTGACAACAAATTTTCCTGAAATTCATGCCTCTGATATTAAATTGGTAATTTCTTATACGTTTCAGGGTGCTTGACACGAATATGACAATGAAATCAAAGTATTGGATCCAATTTCTAAAAAAATCAGCAATACTTTATATTGTCATAGAACAATACGTACATGCGACATGTAGCAGTAAAGGTCTGCTTCTGCTTTGCCTGTCTCTTATGTAGCTGCTCAGGATTATCTCTGGCGAGCGTCCAACAGTAGTCAGCCAACATGGAAATGGACCAGTTTCCCTGATATCGTTTCTCCATAATTACAATGTCTTGGTGAAAACGTTCACCGTGCTCATCACTAACCATTCCGCAGTTGTCGGGGGAAAATCCAAGTGGGAATGGAGAAAGTGGATCTTTAAGGACATATTGCAGCCAAGTAGGCCTATGTGATGCATAGACAACATGTCCTCAACTAGAGGTCAGCCGGGTAGACAATTTCCACAGAGAACCGAATCCGATCATGGTACGAACCGAGTACCATTACTTTGTTCCATATGCGAAGCTTAACATTTTCATGTAATAAAAAATTATCGAATTAAATGTTTGTATTTGTAATACCTGACTAATACACTTTGAAATTTAGAAATGAATAATCAATGAACTTCCGTTGTGGACTTCCGGTGTTGGTGTTTTTGAACTTTTCTTCTTCAAAATAACTATGCTACATGAAGCTACAAATTCCGGCATGTGAGACAGTCAAGCAACATTTTGTGTGTACAGTATTTGCTCAAAACGGGGATTTTCGGCCAAGACAAATGTCCGAGGCGATTTCCGGCTGACCCCTATCCTCAACCAATTTCTTGTAGTATTGTACCCTGACTGTCCCGAGGCAGTTAGCTGACACCAGATGAAATGCGTCCCAAGCTTTGTTCTTGTCGCCCAGAGGCAGGTTGTCGAACATCTCATCTCTGAAAAGCTGACGGATCTGAGTACCCACACAAATTCCCTCTTTAATTTTTGCTTCGCTAAGTTGAGGGAAATTCACAAGGTAAGTGAATTGAAAGCTGATCCAGTCCGGTCCATGGATTTTACGAAGTTTTTCATCACACCAAGTTTGCTGTGTAGCGATGGGAGCATGATTTTTGGGGTTTCTACCAGTGCTAGGCGTTCAGAGATTTCCTCTTAGGCCGGTCTCTCCTCACATCGTGCAAAGTTTTTGCTCGACTGTCGCATTCACATAGAAAACAACAGTAGTTCGTATATCCAAGCTGGAGACGCATGAACAAGGCCACTACCTTCAAGTCACAACAGAGATGCCATCCATACATTCCTAAGTTTGCCCACATTTCTGCCTTTATCCGTGATTCCCTCCACTGGCTCCCTGCTCAACAGCGAATTCAGTTTAAAACCCTCACTCTCATGCGCAACTGCCTTATTGCCTCTGCTCCGTCTTGCCTAATGAATTTCTGCAACCCAGTTTCTTCCTTGCCTGCGAGGGCTTCCTTGCGATCTTCGGCTCGCGGCCTTATGGTTGTCCCTCGCATGCGATCCACGGCACAATCCAGAAGTTTCGCCTATGTTGGCCTCTCTGCTTGGAACTGTCTCCCCTTGTTTCTCCGCCAAGAGCTTCTTGTCCTCTCTCCTCTCCAGTTTCGTAGACGCCTGAAAACTTTCCTTTTTGCCGGTGCCGGCATTGATGCGGGTTGAAAGCGGCGCTGATCTGAGTGGCGCTATATAAGTTTTCGGTTACAATTACAATTACAATCCATACTTGCTGTATTGAAGACAACAGGTGTTTTAGGTTGTCATAGGTTCCTTCATGTGGACAGAAGTAGGTGGAACCATGCAAAAGTAGCAGTAATTTGAGTGATGGCTTAGTTCTCTCCAACACCATAGGAACAGCAGAAGGCATCGCCACTTTCCCGCCTTTCACCCACTTCGGAGATTTCTTGCACACGTGGTGCAGCATATGCGTGGGGCCCAGGACTTGTCCTGGTCCCCGAGCTTGTGTCCGAAATGGAGGTGATGCGCCTTTTTCACTAATGGAGTAATAGCCCTTTCCTGTCTTGCAAACGTCACTTCCCCGCAAATGTAACAAAAGTTGCCTGGACTATTAACACAGTGACGTGGCATCCCTACTTATGGATTTGCGTCGTACTGATGACACGTGGTGAATGGGAGTCACTCAAATGACTTACTCACCCTACGAGACTTGCTTTTATACCACTACGCTTGCATCATCTTTTGTCAGCGACCGTAAACTCGCGATGTGATGACTCACCTACATTGCATCAGAAAATGATGCACTGCCTCGGGGGGAGGGGGTTGTATGACTGGCTAATGCAATACGACGCAATATGATGCGATATGTAGTTTGAAATACAGCTTTGCGAAATGCTTACCTATGTACTCAGAGCGTACTGAGACATTTAGACGTAACCATCTCTGTCTCTCCTAAACGAGACCAAATCGACAAATTCTACTCTCATTTTCGTGTTCAGCACATCAAAATTAGCAAAGATTTGCTATTTGCATTTAAAAGGCATTTTGTGTGTTCTCCAGTGTTACCTACGTAGGCCTTGTTACCGACGTTGCCCTAATTAAGTTATTGCCTACGTTGACCAAATTGCCGACGCTGGCCGCATTGCTTATGTTGCCTAATTATCGACGTTGGCCTTATCATTAACGTTGACCTCATTACCTGCACTAATATAATTATCTAATTTGGCTTAATTACCGAATTTGGCCCTATTACCGACGATGTCCTTGTTACCGAAATTGACTTGTTTACAGACGTTGGCCTGATTACCTGCGTTGACCTAATTACCGACGTTGAATGAGTTACCTGCGCTGCTAAAAGGCATTATGAAGAAAAACTTGAAATAGAATTGTCCTAACACTTCTTTTTAGTTCTTTCTTTAAATAGAATCCCAAAGCAATCATTTCAAGATTCCGCAGTTCAAGCGTAGCCAATTACTTTCTGTAACTATATTATGTCTAGGAAGTAATCTGGCAATTAAACGCGATTGAAGTGTATCTATAGCTTGGAAGGGAAACGTTTGAAAGGTGTCTAAACTGGAGCAGAAGATTTCATGTATTAATGTCGATGTCGATTCTAATGACTGTCGGTGGCAAGATGAGACGGCGAGGGAGAGGACTGACCACCCGTCCTTATACGCAGAAACTAAGAAATGAAGTCGCTAACAGTTCATACCCATGGGTGCTTTTGAGGTTAGCTCAAGAGACTTATCATCATAGTCATCATCATCGTCATTTACAGTTTGGCGACATCTTGCGCTTCAGACAAAACATTTATCGAATTTCCCTAGCGATTGAGCACGATTGGTAAATATGTAGCCAAGAATGGCCGCTTTTTAAAGGTATCAAACATCAGTTATGTATTTAATCACAAACTTCTATATACACCACAACGCAACGTAATAGGAAAGTTGATGACTGAATGGGGCATTATTTAGTGCTTAGCGACATCTTGTGGGTGTCAGTTACGTAGAAGTCGATTGTAAGTAATTCACCTTACTATCACCAAGCGATTGAACGAGAGTGGTGAATATGTAGCAAACTATGTCAGAGTTTTAAAGGTGTCTAACTACGGGCGTGGTTTTATGTAGCATTGTTTAGCGTTGGGCCACATCTTGTGGTTCTAAGTTCGATGGACATAGAAGATTGGCTACAGAACCCTCTAGAAATTGAACGCGAATATTAAATATAAATATGTGGCTCAGAATGGCGGCGTTTTAATGGGGGTGTACAATTGCAATCGTGGATTTTGTTTAGAGATAAATAAGGTCTTAGCGACATCTTGTGGATGTCAATTACGTTGACTTCGACCTTACGCCTCTTACTAAATTGCAATTGTCCTCTAACGAATGAACGCAAGTGGCAAATATGTATCGGAAAGTGGCAGCGGTTTAAAGGTGTTTAACTGAAGAGATGGTTTTATGTAAAAAAAATTCCGAGGTTACGATTAAGATTAATGAATTCTTGATGAAACACGGCGTTAAGTTTTACAAGTTTTTTTCAATTTTTTGATAACCTGTAAATCCAGGTGGAGCGGCAAGCCTCAAACAAGGCCAGCGTGTTTAAGGCAATTCTTCCTTGCCACTCCTAACTTCGCAGATAGATGGACGGCTGTCTGGTGGCTGGCTGGAACGCTGGATGGAAGAATGGGATGGGTTGTGATGGGATGGGTTGGGATGAGATGGATGGATGGATTGATGGATGGATTGATGATGGGCGGATGAATGAATGGGTGGATGGATGGTGGCGCCAGTAAGGACCAAGAGCGCCATCTTGAAGCTCATTTGCGGAGGTCAAGAAAATCAAGGCTCCGGCACTACGAACACACGTATGCCTGGAAACAATGGTTGCCTAAAGGGCCTGCGCTATATCTTTTGGAGAAAGACCGTAACTGGCTGACGGATATGCAAGTTGGCCTACTTATCTATGTTGGCCAAGTTACCGACGTTGCCCTAGCTAATTACGTTGGCTCACTTCCCTATGTTGGCCTAATTTCCGACGTTGTCCTTCTTGCCAATGTTGGCCTAATTACCCGACCACGGCCTTATTACCTACGTTGGCCTAATAACCTGTTAGCCTAATTGCCTGCGTTGGCCTAATTACCGACGATGGTCTTATTACATAAGTTGATCAAATTACCAAAATTAGCCTAATTACCTACGTTGGCCTAATTACTGACGTTGGCCGTATTACCTATGTTGACCAAATTGTCGACGCTGTCCCTATTGCTTATGTTGCCTTATTAACAACATTGGCCTAATTACTTTCGCAGGCCTAATTACCGACGTTGGCCTTATTACGTACGTTGACCTCATTACCAACCTTGACCTAATTGCTTCTAATCTACGTTGGCCTTGTTACCGACGTTGACCTCATTACCTGTGTTGACATAACTATGTAAGTTGGCCTAATTACTGAAATTGGCCTTATTGTAGACGTTGGCCTTGTTACCAAAATTGACTTATTTACAAACGTTGACCTTAATGACTTGCGTTGGCCCAATCACTTACGATGGTCTAATGACCAGCGTTGGCCTAATTACTGACCGCTGCCTAATTACCTACGTCGGCCTACATACCTATGCTTGATTAATTACCGATGGTTGACCTTATTACCTGCATTGGCTTAATTACCGACATTGCTCTTATTACGTTCCTTGGCCTATTTACCGACGTTCACCATCTACGATGCTAAAAGTCATTAAGAAGAGAAACGTGATATAGAATCGTCCGGACACTTCTTTGCAGTTCATTCTTTAAATAGAATCCCAAATAAATCATCTGAAGATACCTCAATTCAAAAGAAGCCAATTACTTTGTGTTTAGCAACATCTGCTCGATGTCCGTTCACTTGACGACGACCATGATACTTTTCAAAGGCGTAGGGCGTGTTATCCAGCGCTTAACCCTCAGGCTACCAAGGTTTTTTTGTGACATCGGCTACCAAGGGGGGGGTGGTTACCACCCCCCCCCCGGAATTTCGTGTTTGGTTTAAGATATCATATCATGTAATACAGCATTAGATTCAGCATTCATTTCTGAAAAGAATGGTATATTTAGTTGTAAAATATATGAATGCATCTCGAAATTATATAGTTTTTAACAAAGGCACCGGTCCATTTAACGATATATGATATTATCCCACACAATTTGTACTATTTGGATAAAAAGATATAAATGATGTGTGTTTTGATTATGAACTATGTATCCAAGAATATTCTAAATATAATGAGGCTTAAATTTCAACAATACAAACTATTCCAAAGTCTGTTTTAGTTACAGGCAAAACCTAGGCTAAAGGCATGCAGCTATATCAACATGAAACAAGAAATTATGTAATTTTTCCCGGCAGTCAAAAACGTCAGTGGTCCTTGCAGTTATTGCAAGTTACTTTCATTGTTTTGTGCGAATGCTTCCTGCAAACCGGCTTCTTGAACACTTCACAGCACTGCTTTACTCTGTTAGTATTCTGCTTCAACTGTTTATAGCCCTTCCCCATACCCAACCATATCGGTTTACGTTGTGATGTTGCAACAGTGATTTTCACACTGAAAAAGAGTATTATTATTCATTATGATCACTTCCGGTTATCAAAAGACAAACAACTAAGAACCAAATATATCCCTACATTCCCTCTAAAGAATGGCATAGTTGTTTCTCTTCCAGAAAGAATAATGAATACCTTTATAGTCGACAACAGCTAACAGCTGACAAGAGAAATTCCTGATTTCATAAGTGGTACCTAGGCTATATCGGGTATAACTTTTTTATGGCGTGGGATATCATCACGACTTTTACCTCAAAATTTGCACAAATGGACCGCCTACAGCTACCTAAAATGTCAAAATTATATTCCATGTGCTAAAAAAATTTTTTCCAGAAAAACGTAGGGGGGGGTGGTAACCACCCCCCCTTGGTAGCCCGAGGGTTAAACGCAATTGAACTGTATCTATAGCTGAGAAGTGAAGCGTTTAAAAGGTGTCTAAACTGGAGCAGTGGATTTCATGCGATCCAACCATCCACCGATCCATCCATCGATCCATCCGTCCATCCATCCGTCCGTTCGTCCGTCCGTCCGTCCGTCCGTCCGTCCGTCCGTCCGTCCGTCCGTCCATTCATTCAACACGACTGATTGTATGGAACAAAATGGACTAGCAATGATCTGAACTTTATTTGTATTCTTCCCGAATGTTGTGTTCATTCATTCGTCAACTAACCTCAAAGACTCTGGTCTTGTCTGGATTTTCAGGCTCTCCGAAAATCTTTTAAAAACTTGATAAAGTTAACGCCGAGTTTCATCGAGATTTCACTAATCGTAATCGTAACCTCGGAATTTTTCTCTACCTGTCTGAAAGGTAAGGTCGCCATTCACGCAACTGACATGCACAAGATGTCGCTAAACACTTAATACTGCTACATAAAATCCACGACTGCACTTAGACACCTTTTAAACGCTACCTTTCACTGCTACATATTCACCAATCGCGTTCAATCGCTAGTTTTCTTAATTTCCATTGTACTAACGACATCTTGTGCCGATTGCGCTGTTGACGGAAATCCTACGGTGACTCGAAGAAATTGCTATCCAGACGGTTTAAGGATTGGTAAATATGCAGCTGAGAATGATGGCGTTTAAAGGCATTCTTGGAACTGGTCTGTGTTGTGGGATTTGCGAGCGGGCAGAAGCGGAATGCGTTGGAGGGAATAATCCAGAGGCTGGTTCGCCAGAGGTATTTACCTTTCATCCTCCTCGTCATTTGAGGCACTGTGTAATAATGCTTATACTAGTCTCTTTGAATATATTTGCCACCGCCGATTAAGCACACTCGCTACACTCTGCGTCAACGGTCCCACAACGGTGAACTTCCAAGGTATGATAACTTGTCTTAGAAATGCTTCCTCGCTAGTACGCTATACAGATAACTGTTCTCTCTCTACTATCCTCCTTATGTCTCACTTAATTCGCAGTAACGTCACTGTTTATATAATAGTTGTATTGTTTTATATTTGATTGTAATATGTTTTCCTTGTACAGCGCTGTGCGTTTGCGTGTCCTTGTCAAGAAAGAAAATACTTACTTACTTACTTACTTATGTAGTAGTAATTTCAACGTAAAGCGATAATTTCAGGATGTCACGTACTTTGTAGTGGACCTTACACTTCACACAATACGTCGTCTTCATATGATTAGATGTCTTCTAACCTAAAGATTGATAAACTAGTCCAAACCTAGCGATTTTTTTTTTAATCAAAAGTTTAATGTCATCATATGGCATCACAGGTCGTTGACGACAATTCAATAGTATGTACAATACAGTTAAAACAGAGAATTTACAGCGTTTCACAGCATTTAGAAGTGTCAAAACAGCACCCTATGATGTTTCAAATACACATTTTTCAACAGTATAAATTATATACATATATATATACATATATATATGTATATATATATATACATACATATACACACAGATACACAGTTGATAATGTCAATGATATTTGTGTTATGATAAGACAGTCTTTAGTGTGCATTAAACACATATTGCATTAATTGTTATTCACAAGAATTATAAATATAAAATAAATTAAATGAATGTTTGATGAATATGAGATTTTTAATATAGTTATTCAATTATAAAACAGCCTCATTATCAATTGTATGATACATATAATTATGACATGAATTTTTTATTTATTTTTTATTTTTTTTTTAAATTCAATTTCTGAATGTTCGACATTTTTTCATTCAAAGCAATTAAACAATATTATTTAGATTCATGCAAACATTGAAAACAACAGTTCTTCATCATATGTTATAGATTAGAAAATAAATGAAACAGAATTGTAATTTGATCAGAGATTCTTAATCTATTAATTTTAATCGGTTAATACAAGTTATTGATTATTTATTATAAATGGAATTTTGACATGAAAATCTTGTTTTAGTTATAAAGTATTACATAAGTAATCAAAACATCTGTTAATACAAGCAATATTAACATAATATATACAATTGGTTAAAAAAAAGAAAAAAAGAAGAAGAAAAACTATAACATATTTTTATTATGTACATATTTTAGCCCAACACCTGAAAATCTAAACAAGCTTAAAACTACCTATTAAAGTTCACAGACAACATTACATATTAGTATTTCAACCTACAAAACCTTTCCTTTATTAATAAGACTGACCAGTCTGAATAATTCACTTTGTATGCAGCCTACATCAAGCAGGTTCTTAATATTAAATTCTAATTTAAATAATTTACACTTTTCTCTTAATATATCGGATATGTTTTCTTTTCCACAATGTAATAACAAATGATTAATATTTTCTTTGACTTGACAAGAGTTGCACAAACCATTAGCGTGTTTTTTCCTTAGGAAAAGTTTTTCATTGAGGTTAACTTTTCCCAATCTAAGTCTGGAGATTTGTACTTCCTTTTTCCTAGAGGGATCCATAAATTTATTATTTGTGTTTACCACAGGGCAGATGCTCTTATAATGAAGACCTTTGATTTCACTATCATATTCCTTCTGCCATTTGGAGATTATATAAGATTTAATTATTGGAAATACTTCTTGTAATTCTAAATAATTTGTGGAATTAATTACGGGCAAATCCAAAGACTGCCTGGCTAAGGAATCAGCTCTTTCATTACCCAGAATACCTACATGACTAGGAATCCAAATTAAACATACTTCACTCATATTTATTTGATTAAATATTTTTATTGTGTCTTGTAATAAAGCGGGTCTAGATTCAGAAAAGGACCTCTTAAGCGAAGTAAGCACACTTAAAGAATCAGAAAATATAGCAAAATGGTTAAGGCTCTGAATTTCATTATCTACTATCCAGGTAAAGGCTTCTTTTATTGCAGTCATTTCAGCAGCATAAATACTGGAATTAGCACAAAGGCGTAACTTCTTATCGACATGTATATCCAAGGTTGGTACAGTATAGGCAGCGGCAACTAAGCTGTCTGCTTTAGAACCATCTGTGTAAATATGAGTAAAGGACTTATATTTACTTATGTGTTCCAGAGTGAGGAGTTTTAGAATTTCAGGATTATCTTCTTTTTTACTAATGGATTTGTGTAGGTTAATGTCTACATGAATGTCTTTATTGAGCCAAGGAGGCTCTGAAGGAAAAGAAGGAGCCTTATAATTAATATCTAGGGAATAAAAGAAGTCAAATGTACGTTGATAATTATGTAGACAGACTTTTGTTATCTCTAGTCTTAAATTCATTAGTCCAGTGCGGTTGGAAGATTTTTGTCATTGAGTGACAAAAATTGAGTACCAAAAATTCATATAAAAATAGGAAGAGAAAATATCAAAATTGAAAAAACTGCTAAGTTTCTTGGAGTTATTTTTGATAATAAATTATCTTGGAAGCCACATATAGAATATATCATAAATAGATGCAAAAAACGTATGAATCTTATGAGAGCAATTTCTGGATTATATTGGGGAGCTTCAAAGAAAGCTCTACTCAGTATATATAGAGCTCTGATTCGATCTGTGATCGATTACGGAGATGTAGCCTATGAGATATCACGTAATGCGGTTTCAGTTTTATATAACATTGGTAGAGCTTGTTTAAAAGGTGTCTAAGTAAAGCGCTCTCAACAATGGCAACGTTTTAAAGGTATCTAAATAAAACGCTCCATCGAATCGATTATTATGTCCCACATGTGAAAATGGAACCTACTAATGCCGCGAACATTAGCCAAGGAGAGTGCACCTGTGTAAACTATAGCTACCTACTTACTTATATACTTATCTACTGACTAGTAGTAGTGTTAGCAGCAGCAGCTGTGGATTGGTTAATTTTACTAAATGGTATTTAGTTTCTCGACAGTTTTTCCCACAGCGTAAGCGATATTGTCCTTTGTCACTTAAATATTTAGAGGCGATTGATTCTAATATATAAGATGCATGGTATACGTTTAAAAGGTGTCCAAACAAAACCCTTCCTTTCACACAGTAATTTTCAGCATGCGATAACATCTTGCGGCTGCAAAGCACGTTGGCTAGTCAGTGTTTAGCGACGCTGTGCCATAACAGAATGATATATATATATATAATAAACGAATTATATATATATATATATATATATATATATATATATAATAAACGAATTATATATATATATATATATATATATATATATATAATTCGTTTATTGTGAATAATGGTGAGTTGATGATTAGCGTCGACCTTCTCCTTTATCCAGGCTTGGGACTGGCATTACCAGCATACTCGCAGTGGCGAAGTTGAAAAAACGTTGACGTTGGACGTAGCGTAGTTTCATTTGATTTTTATCTTAAGATTCGAAATTGCCCTATTATTCAGTGGTATTTATAATAAAGAAAGTATATAACCAAGTCAGTGGTGCACAACATCTGGCCAGCCAGCCAGCCATATCCGGTCCGCGACGAGTCGTCATGTGGCCCGCATTGTCCACGAGGAACAGCGACTATTTACATAAGTCTACAGTGACTTGAGCACTGTGGTCTTTGGAGAAAACTATCAGTATTGTAGCAATATACATGTAGAAGTGCAACGAGTCCCATTTCGCAATAACTCTTTATTTTTACTCTTATATGTTGCTTAACTGCACCCGTCATAAATGGTTACCCGACATATAAACACACGACAGATAATCACGCGACACTTAAACACAGACACTTAAACACATGGACAGATAATCACACGACAGATAAACACATGGACAGATAATCACACGACAGATAAACACATGGACAGATAATCACACGACAGATAAACACATGGACAGATAATCACAGCGACATATTAACACGAGAATTCCAAACACACGATATATTTTTCCGAATCGGTTAAAAACAAAAACTGCCAAGTAGAGATTCTAAATGGCGGACAGTTTATCACATAAAATGTTATTTATTACGATATGGCGACACGAACAGATTCTGTTACATTTGGCGTCGCAACAAAAGGACGTTTAACAGTAATATACAGAAATTATGAGTATGTTAAAGTTCGGGAGAAATATATTGGTGTTGAAAAATGTATCAGAGTTACAAGTGTAAAGCTCAATTGAAAACATTAGAAGATCTAGTTAGTCTTTATTTAGCTGCAAACTTTCTCAGTTTTTGCAAGCAATAGCTCATCTGTCTCACCAATAGTTTAAAAGTAGGTATACTTATTCATCAATTACTTTTAGTTGAATAATTAAAAGGGAATTATTTTTATATTTTTGCATTTTTGTGTTTTTAGGACAGATTATCAAGATTATCAAGGTTCATTAATTTGTTTTTAACCGATTCGGAAAAATATGTCGTGTGTTTGGAATTCTCGTGTTAATATGTCGCTGTGATTATTTGTCCATGTGTTTATCTGTCGTGTGATTATCTGTCCATGTGTTTATCTGTCGTGTGTTTAAGTGTCTGTGTTTAAGTGTCGCGTAATTATCTGTCGTGTGTTTAAATGTCGGCACACCGTCATAAATGTTGGGATGCGTTCACATGAACTAAGCTGAGTCGATGCTTGGCTTCCGAAGGGTTTAAGAAATGGCCACAGAAAGTTGTGCACAACTGAACTAAGTAGATAAGGACGAGGGCGAAGCTAATCATCTTTGTCATGACGCAGTGTCATTAAACAGCAACTAACCAAACCAACTTTAGTAATTCCAGCTATGCAGTCCGTGCCATTAGTGCCACGCAGTGCCAGTCTCAAGCCTAGGTGAAGTAGAAGGGCGACGCTAATGATAATTATTAGCACAGCATCTTTAAATAAAAACTACTACTACTACTACTACTGCTCCAACAACTACTACTACAACTACTACCACTACAATTAGCACTACCACTACTTCTACTACTACTAATAATACTACCACCACATTTACCATTAGTACTACTTCTATTACCACTACAACTACCTCTGCTCCCACCACCACCACCACCACCACCACAACCACCACCACCACCACCACCGCTACTACTACTTCATACCTTGTGAAGAGATAAGAAATAATATAAAAACTGTGCAAACAGAATAAATCAGTTTTGATGAATATCGTATATGTACTGTTGATTGCAAAGGAGTTTGAGGTGTCTAAAGAGAGCATTGCATTATGACTCTGGGTGCTGGTTGGTTGGTTAGTTTTTGATTAACGATGCTGTGTATAAAAAATGTGATTAGTGTCACTCCCTCCACTCTCTAAAGTACGTGCAGTGCCGAAGGTTAATTTTTACCAAACGGTATTTTTTTGCAAGAAGCAGCATTAACAATCGATTGTATGACGACCTTCTGCAATACCATTAAAACGGGAGACACAGAAACTATGAATAGAGCTAATTCGCTCCACTTGCACTAGTTGTTAGATTATGGATACTGATACTCGGTGAAGATCAGACACAGAAGAACCGTTTGCACGTAAGCACGGCAGATTTTATTTTTCTTTACGGCACATAAATTTCGGCTGACGTCAACTGGTTAAGGAAGTTGGGAAGACAGATAAAAGAAAAGATCGGTTTCTAGTACCATAGCTGAGAATCTAGCTTATATTCGGCAGATACTGGTGCCGATTTTTGAGAGCTTCTGCAGACACCTTTTAAACGTGTTTAATCGATGATATATAACGATGGGACGCAGTGACTCATTTGCTATAGAACTCATCTTAAACACCTTTAAACATGGCCATATCGCGTAATATATTATAGTCAAATTTTTACCTTTTTGTGACCAGATCAGTTCACGGCGATACATTTTCTTACCACTTTTTTGACCAAATCAGTTAAAAACTCTTTTTTTACCAGATCAGTTAAAAAAATGTCCCCCTCACCTGTCAAACAAGATCGCCGCCACTGAAAGTTGAGACGAGTTATGGAAGGTAATGAAAGGTAGACACGTAAGCTTAGGATAATGCATAGATAAGGAGTGGTAAGGTAAGATAAAACATGTGGGTTAGGTATGATAAGCGAAGTATGGCAAAGCAAGGTAAAGAAATGTAATGGATTTCAAAGATAAAGGTAAGGTATTCGTTTCCTTTTTGCAGCGATGAATTCGTTATAGAGCGAATATAGGCAATCAATAATAATAGTTGATCATAAACACCTTTATTACATTTTTACAGAAAGCTATATATGGGTTCCTGGCTTTAAAGTTTTAAATAAATTTTGCCGAAATGCGAAACCCACCGTCGATATACAGAAAACCTGGCTCAACCCTGAGAACATTCTTGAACTCCCGGGTATTCCTATGTGGAATATGGAATATTCTATATTCCTATATGGAGAGAGGAGAGGAGGATTAGACACGTTCGTGAAGACTGGAATCGCCTACGCAGTGATAGTAATGCTGGCGATCCGGAATCGATCACCATCTCGATCGACAGCAGAACTGAGAAGATTGTGATCGCGAACGTGTACAATCGGCCGCGGAGTCCCGAACGCCTCTGCAACCCGATACCTACTTGCGCCTCTTCCGAGAGGAGCGCGCTGTCAGACTGGGCGACTTCAACGTACGAAGCACTCTGCTTGGCTACTGAAGTGAAATTTTCTTAGTAGCTAGATGACATATCTGATCGATACAAGAGATACGAGATACAGATTCTCCGTTAATGTATGTATCGATACATTGACAATAAGTCCGTAGGTACATCTGCGTCAACCTAAATAATATTAGAATCATTTACAACGAAAAGTAAATAAATAAAAGAAACAGGATTACACAGATACTCAGATAACTGGAACAGCCGCCACCGGTGATTTCCCGCAGACACGCAGAGCCCATCTGATGGATTCCTTTGAGAGCAGATTGTAGACATAATAGTTATTATTTTCAACGAAACTCACGAATTCCACCAACACCCAGCACTCCTTCGCAGATGGTAGAATACGCTGCGTCCTGTCAATCCTCTGCTACCTGGTCCATGGACTCTTAAGGAATGTTCTTCTCTATATTTACCTGATTACGGCTTGATTGTCGTGTGCCAGCGGTAGATGTCTTAATCAGTAGACACCGGAACAATAGAATGATAATTATAATTACGAAGGACGGCATTCTTCGCATCCGGCAGAAATAATGTAATAGCTTGAAATATTATTCGCTAAAATCTAATCACGATTGTCATTTGATCATCTGGTCCCTTAGAGTAGTTTCCATTAGTAACCACAGTAGTTTACATTGTTTTGACGAAACCTATTGGCATCCAAAGCCATTGACATCGAATACCCTACGGACAATCTAACAATGATTCTGGCTACCAATAATATATAGCTTACAGTTTTCACATTTTAAAGGTGTCTAAGCGAATCTCGTATTTCAATGCAGTTATGTTGTGAATTTTTTGCTGACATCTGGCGCTGTATTGATGTCAGCACCGTTGTATATGTAAATGTAAATCTGCGAAATTTCTCAGCGCCACACGAAAGCCACTACTGACTTTTATAGCGTATATGAGGGAAGGTGGCCAGTCTTCTCTTTCGCCGTCTTATCTTCCACCGTTCAGAGCCGAAATCTTGAGCCAAATTTATGTCCTGGCGGGGATTTGAACCCCGACCTCTCGATTGACAGTCCAACACCATAACCACTACAGTATCGAGCTCCCCCGCAGCGCCTTCGAAAGCGATGCGCTCGATGGCCTAGTTGCGCAATATCTCGCAAAGAACAAGAACTTCACCTGTAAGCAAACTTCACGAAACTGAAAGGCAGTGATGATGGTACACGGTAGCCGATTGGTTAAATCATTTGAAGAAACCGCAATTCAAACAAAGCCTTACTTTTAACAACAATATCTTCTCGATGTCTGTTTAGTTCACGACGACCTTAACCTTTCAACCAAGAATCTGGCGACTGAACGCGATTGACCTATTTATAGTCGAGAAGTTAGTCGTTTAAAGGTGTCTAATCCGGAGCAGTGGACTTCATGCATTAATGTCCATTATACTATCAGGGAATAGTTTATCTTCTATATGTCTGACCCGAACTATCAGTCTTTTAGATTCTATCTGTAGAAATGTCTTTATTATTATTCGCTAAGAATGTCTCGTTACGTTTACAGCGTACAATAGCAGACGACTGTTCCGTTGCAGATTATTGGTCAGTCACACAAACTATGAGATAACTACGAGAACTTCTATTATAAACTCTTAAGGAAACCGCCTTGTATCTACTTCGTATTAGACATGATTCAGTAACGTCTATACTGCCACAACTACACTCTCAAACTGCACGAACAACGCTCTCTCTGTCGGCAGTATAGACGTAACATAGTCTCTACTAACCAGCCTGACCAATCGTATACTACCCCGTAACACTTCACCCTATAATTATGTGTTACGATCTGATTGGACAGCAAGCCCTGAGGCGATCAACGTCTTTTCCAGTATGTGTGTTTAACTGTCTAAGTCTGTCTACCTGCCTATTTAGACACTATCCTGTGTCAGCATGACTCTCCTTGTCTTTGACTGTCTAAGTCCTTGTTTGTTGGAACGAGATTTCATCAGCCTGGACGCTTTGTGTTCGGTCCGTCTGACCTGTTGACCGACAACTTGACTCACTATTCTGCATAGCGCTAAATATAATTATATAGTTTGCTTGCTTCTTTAGAGCAATATATATAATCCCATCTTATTTCGAATTCCTAGCTTCTTAAGAGCCTTATTATTACTTCACCTACCTAAAATACACTATGTGATAGTAGTAATGACATCTATCGATTGCCATGGTCGTTGACTGGAACCCAAGCGTAATTTTTTTTGGGGGGGTACTATGTGTACCCGTGCCCCAACTTTTTGGATTGGGGGTCCCGCACCTCCGCTGTCCACTTTTTAAACAATGCCAATCAATATTTCCTTACTGTGCCTTCCCAGAGAGCGCAGTCTCCGCCCTTCTTCGTATATGTCTCACAAAAACTGAGAACCAGATAAACTGAGTCACAGGCAGTCAGACAGACAGACTTTGTCACCATCGGCCAGCTAGCTGCGCAGCCGCCACAGATCAGGGCCACGTCTACAATAGGAAAGATCTGACATCACCATCACTCTCCGCCTTATGGTTGTCATCTTAGTTATATAGGGATGTGAAGCTGTAGGTCAAAGCGTAAACTTTTATATCCTTCATCAGTTACAAGTGCGTTTTAATGTCCACTGCACTAGACATTTGTGACTGACAGGGTCGTTGACGGAAACTCTACGGTGACTTGCTATGTAGTTGATAATGACGGCGTTTTAAAGGGAAAGTTGACTGCATTCTTGGAACTGCTCGCCTGTGTGGTTGGGTTTTGCGAGTGGGTAGGAGTGGGAATCCATGGATGAAATAATCCAGAGGCTGGTTGATCACCCACCCACCCCGATTTGAGGCACTGTGCAATAATGCCGACGCTAGTCTCTTTGCTAATGTTTTGTTCAATCCTTGCCATATATTACGTACAATGCTACCGCCGATTAAGCACACTCGCTACTCACTGTGTCCACAGTTCCACAAACGAGAACTTCCAAGGTACTTACTTACTTGTATCAGAAGTGCTTCCTCGCTAGGATGCTATACAAATAACTATGATCTACCAAGATATGGCTACCTAACTCCTTTATTCTCCTATCCTCCTTGTGTCTCATTTAATTCGCAGTAGGTTGACTTCTTTTTTTATATAACTGTTTCATATTGTTTTTTTTATTTGACTGAAATATGATTTCCATGTACAGCGCTGCGCGTTTGCTAGAGCTTCTCAATAAAGAAATCCTAACTTACTTACTTACTTATGTAGTTGTAATTTTTAGTGTTTGGCGACATCTCGTTTGGATGTCAGTTACGCTGAAGTCGGTCTTACGCTTCGTACCACTCGTCAAGAAGAGCAGTAGCGATTAAACGCTATTGGTTTATATGTAGCTGAGAATGATGTTGTTTTAGAGGTGTCTAACTGGAATCGTTGATTTTTATTTCACACGTTGTATCATCGGTTACTGACGCCATTACAGCTGAGTTGGCTAGAGGTTCAGGTGGAGCAGAAATGTCGAACCAAATTTCTGCCCTGCAATCGCTAAAGACTTTACCTGTAAGCAAATGAAACCGCATAAACGTAGAACCAAACCAACGGAGTTCTTCTGAACGCAGTTGCAGACTGGGATTCGAACTGTGGACGCTGAGCTGAATGGCTGTGATGATTAGGCACGGTAGCCGATTGGTTAAAGCGCCGGGTCTTGTAACGAGGAGAATACGGGTTCGATCCTCCTACCCTGATACGGTTACTGTGTAGGGACCTTGAGCAAGTCCCTCACTCACAATTGCTCAGTGCCAGCGATCGATGCTTGGTAATTATTTGGTGGCGCTTAACAAATGCATTAAAGTAATAATGTTCCTCAGCAGAATACTCGGTTCTTGGCCTGATTACCTACGTTGGCCTATTTAACGACGCTGGTGTAATTACCGACACAGGCCTAGTTACCTAAATTATAAACTTCATGTCCTTACACTTCATTACAGTTCTTGCTTTAAAACAGAATCCGATAAAAAAATCATTTGAATGTACCGGATTTCAAAGAAAGCTTTACTTTGTGTTTAACAACATCTTCTCAATGTCCGTTCAGTTGACGACGACCTTGTCTCCCATATGCGGTTATGACCTGGCGATTAACTGCGATTGACGAGTATTTATAGCTGCGAATGAAAGTGTTTAAACGGTGTCTAAAATGTAGCAGTGGATTTCATGTATTAATGTCAATTGTACTAACGACATCTTGCGACTGCCAGTGTCGTTGGTAGAAACCCATCCAAACGATTGGTAAATATGTAGCTGAGAATGACGGCGTTTACAAGGGACATAGGCTTAAATTTGGTAAGGGTACGATGGGTACCTGTGCCCCCACTTTTAGATTGGGACACCGCACCCCACTCACCGCTTTTAAACAATGCAAATCAATATTTTTATTATTGTGCCTTCCCAGAGATCGCAGTCTCTGCCTTGCTTCTAGTATGTAGACAGAGTGATGAGTATGTACCACAACAGTACGAAACTACTTAGATACACAGGTCCAGACGAACTGAGTCACAGGCAGTCAGACAGCCATACAGGTCACCCCAACAGACTGACCGACGTGACAGGCTAACAGACCAGAAGCGCCACAGATCTGGGTCACAGCTACACTCTTCTTGGAAAGATCTGACATAACTCTTAGTGGAGATGTAGGTCAAAGTGCAAGCTTCTATAATCTATATCCTCAATCAGTTACAAATCCGTATATTGTTGGCCTTGATATGACTCATCATCCCTCAGTCCCCTCGTAATCTCACAAGAAATAACTGTCCTTGTTTAAATATATTCGAGCCGGCTAGCCGAAGAAAAATCCTCCGTTACATTATAAGCATTTCCGACGTCGTTGATTTTGACTTATACACGTCGTGTTCGGATCTTGGTGATAGGAAAATGGATAAATGTGTTCCAAAAACGAGAACGAGTAGATGACGTTATAATTACCGTTATGGCGGTAAGTTCATCAGCGTGTCATGATCAGTAACTGACAGTTTAATGTGTCCAAAATGGTCTCCATGCGAAAAGCAAAAGTGGAGAAGAAATTAGTATCCCACCACTTTTTAATTACGCCCCTCAGTGATTAATCTGAGAATGACGGCGTTTTAAAGAGGGTGTATAACTGCATTCTTGGATCTTTTGTAATAGTATTAATGTTTAGCGACATCTTGTGCCTGGCAGTTACGTTGCCATCAACCTATAAGATAATCTTAGAAAACTTGGCTATCGATGGATGGATCCAGAGTTTAACAACATCTTAAAACAACAAAGGCCGTTGAACGCGACTGGTGCACATGTAGCTGATAATAGCTGCGTTTAATTAAAACGTGTCCAATTAGTTAGTTAGTTGCTGTTTAACGACACTGTGTCATCGGATGGTCGAGGCGATTACACCATACTTCGCACCAACCGGATGTTTGGTAGTCGTGCCTTCTCGGTATCAGGATCCATAGAATGGAACTGTAGTCTTCCAACTACAGTGCGTCAAGGCACATCTGCTGCTCAATTAAAATCAAAATTAAGAACTCATCTATTTAAATTGTTCTATGACTGGGAATGTAGAGCATCGCGCTATCGTGCGAGACTTGTCCTGTTAAAGCTATAAATGTTTAGTTGTATTGTATTGTTTTGTATAACAAAGGTGATTAGCGTTGCCCTCCTCCTTTCTCCAGTAAAAAGACCTGTTCAACTGCATGTAGTCGTGGATTTAATGTTGCAGCAGTATTTAGTGTCGTAAAGGCGTCCAACTGGAACTATGGTTTCATGTAGCATTGTTTAGCGCTTAGCGACATCTTCTGGACGTCAGTTCCGTTTACGTCGACCTTAGGCTTTTTGCGGTGAAGGAATATTTCGTCTAGCGATTGAACGCGACTTTTGGGTATGTAGTTTCTAAAAACGACTTTTAAAAGGTGTCTAATTGCAGTCGAGGACTTTATGTAGGAGGTAGTTAGTGTTTAGCTACATCTTGTGGATGTCAGTTGCGTGGACAGCGACCTTATCCTTCAGACAGGTAGATAAAAATTCCGAAGTTACGATTACGATTAATGAATTCTTGATTAAACACGGCGCTGTTTTTTCAGACTTATGGAGAGCCTGAAAATCCAAGACCACCATTTTTGAAGCAACTTCCAATTTAAATGGAGGGTTGACATATTGTGACACATAATGAACACAACATGCGAGAAGAATGCAAATAAAGTTCAGATCAATTCAGGTCCATGTTGTTCCATTCAGAACTATTCTGATCCATTCAGTCGTGTTGGATGGATGGGTCATAAATGGAACACATGGACCTGAATTGATCTGAACTTTATTTGCATTCTTCTCTGGATGGATCGGTCGGTCGATGGATGGCTGTATGGGGTGGATAGATCGGGTGGATGGATGATGGATGGATGGATGTATGGATGGATCTTGCGCCAAGTCTCGCAGATCCAGAGGGAACAGACGAACGGCGCTTCCGGGCAACGGACTTGACGGACGATACTCCTTCCTTCTCTTCTTTCTTTCTGTCCTTCTTTCCTTCCTTCCTTCCTTTCCTTCCTTCCTTCCTTCCTTCCTTCCTTCCTTCCTTCCTTCCTTCCTTCCTTCCTTCCTTCCTTCCTTCCTTCCTTCCTTCCTTCCTTCCTTCCTTCCTTCCTTCCTTCCTTCCTTCCTTCCTTCCCTCCTTCCTTCTTTCCATCCTGATGAGCTGTAATGTAAATCGACGACATTTTAAGTAACATGTAAAGTCTCAGAATATTCTCCTATAGTATAGATCTAATCAAATCAAATCCAATCTATACCAATCTTATCTAATGACTTCCATAGTGCCGCTATTGTTTTCTATTGTTGCTTATACAGCTCACAACGGTTTGGGTCAGACCCTTCATAAGCCAGCACAGAGGAAACCATGGGTATGAGGTTTTAGCGACTGCATTTTCTTAGCCTCTTCATATTAGGGTCCTCTCCCTCGCCGTTTAAGGCAGTGATGATGGGACACGGTAGCCGATTGGTTAAATCACCGGCCTTGTAACGAAGAGAGTACAGGTTCGATCCTCCTACTCTGAGACGGTTACTGTGTGGGGACCTTGAACAAGTCCTTCACTCGCAATTGCTCTATAAATATGGACAACATCCTCACGACGATATCTACTCTCAGCTCAGATGAAGAAACCAAGCGTCTGTTTCCAATATCCATCCACCCATATATCAATCCATCCATCCATCCATCCATCCATCCGTCCGTCCATCCGTCCGTCCGTCCGTCCGTCCGTCCGTCCATCCATCCATCCATTCATCCTTCCAACACGATCAGCATGTAACAAATTGGACTGCAATTGATCATAACTCTATTTACATTTACTCGTGTTTTGTGTTTATTACTAATCCCAATTTGGCAACCATCCACCTAACTTAGTGAGTTAGGAGTGGCAGTGTAGAAATGGCTCAAACACTCTGGTCCTGTTTGATGCCTGCCACTCGACCAGGATTTCAGGTTCTGAAAACATCTAAAAAATATTGTGAAACTTGTCGCCGTGTCTCATCAAAAATACACTAACCAGAGTCGTAACCTCGGAAGTTTTGTCTACAAGTCTGAAGGATAAGGTCGTCGTCCACACAACTGACATTCACACGATGTCAGTAAACACTAAACAATGCCAAATAAAATCGACGACTGAAGTTAGACACCTTTAAAACGCTGACAATTTTTCGAATCCAGTGCAATGACTAAAATTAATTTCATGGTGTTTAATCCTATGAAGGGCACGGTCAAGGTCAACGTAACTGATGCTACATAAAATCCATAAGATGTCGCTAAACACTAGCTACTACTACTTAAAATCAACGACTGCAATTGGATACCTTTTAAACGCGATATATCACAGCAGCTCTCTTTTAGTGGTTAGAGACATCTTGTGGATGTGGATATACATACTCACCAGTCACGTCCAATCGTTATTGAAACTTTGGGCTCCTCAAAAGAAGCGTAAGGTCGACTTAAACGGAACTGACAACCACAAGATGTCGCTAACCACAAAAAGAGAGCTGCAATATGCCAACATAATTTATGTCAACGTCAACGTCCCTTGTTGTCATAACTTCATAAGATGTTGTTAAACTCGGGATCCATGCATCGATCGACATATTTTCTATGATTATCTTATAGGTAGACGGCAACGTAACTGATATCCACAAGATGCTACATAAAATCCACGGTTTCAGTTACACACCTTTAAAACGCTTCTCTTCTCAGCTATATATTTCTACCAATCGCACTCAATCGCTACTAGGTGAATAAGTCCGCGTTCCAACATCACCGGTGTTTAGGTTGTATTATTATTAGTGCTGGTAACGATTAAATTTTTTTTAATAGTTAACTTTCTGAAAATTAACGATTAATTAATAGTTAATTTTAGTTATTTATCATCACATATCAAATTATCAATAAGACAGTCATTTGGAAAATTAGCGAATTAGCGCTAGTTTAAAGTTAAACTAGGAATTCAGCGACACCAGTCACGCAGGCACACCAGCATGTTCACTGTGTTTGGATCAAGCGAAGAACGTTTCTTGTTTATAATGTAACCAAAAATCTGGTTCCCGACTTTCCGGATATGGCAAGTAAGTAAGTAAAAAAAAAATTTGATTAATCGTTAAGAAAAATTTTAATAGTTAAAATTCATTAATCGTTAACGATTAAATTAATCGTTAACTTCCGCAGCCCTAATTATTATCATTATTCAAACGGAACTAAGATGAACAGTTGCAAAGGATAATGCGTTGTCATGGTAAATTGGTAATGGTGACGTCATAGGCCATTTAAATACGATTTTACAAATTTTTCAAGGGCGCGATGATCGCTGATGATGCTAACAAAATATTTCAAAACAAACTGTCCTAAATCCATGGCAATTCGGTTTCGACGGACAAGTCTTCGAGATCACTGGAAGTTGACTTTAAAATAAATATAGAAATCCAGCTCTAACGCCTGCACAAGCTCGAGAAACTATACAATTTACGCCAAGTATGAGAAATTCGACTTGTGCCGTCAACTGATGACGTCATACTATTATTGTTATTATAAACTTCATACTCTAGCAATTGTTTACAGTTCTTTCTTTAAAGCAGAATCCGAAACAAATCATTTGAAGATACCGCAATTGAAACGAAGCCTTACTTTGTGTTTAACAACGTCTTCTCGATGTCCGTTTTTTGACGGCGACTTTACCTTTCACCCGGAGCAGACAAGGAATCTTGAGATCAAACGCCATCGAGGCACATCTATTGGTGGAAAGGAACGCGTTTAAAAGGTGTCTAAGATAAGCAGTGCATTTCTTGTATTATCGTGCATTGTACCAACGACATCATGTGACTGATATGGTCGTTGACGAATACCCTACGGAAACTCAACGCAATTGCTATCCAAACGATTAAACGATATTAAATACAGTATGTAGATTTGAATAGCGGCGTTTTAAATTGAATGCGTCTGCGAATATTTAGCTGAGAATGAGCCGTGGAATCTTTCGTTATTATTGAGTTGATAGGAAGATCTTCCGTTTTAACGATACTGGCGAATATGCAGCTGACAATAATAACTTACAAAAGGTGTCTAACTTAGCCGTGGATTGTTTCGTGACAATTAATAGTGTTTAGCAATAGTGAATTTGACTGACCATAAATGAAGAGATATGAAAAATTCAGGAAGACGAGCAATCAGTCTGGCGGCAGTATTGAGAACTCACTGGAGAGGAGACAGGTGGACTTTAGAAAGACCAATAAGAATTGAATTGCAATAGTCGATCCAATATTTCATGTAACATTGCTTAGTGTTTAGCGACATTCACGGATATCACCTCCGTTTACGTCGACCTTACGCTTCTTGTTAAGAAAATTCTTTCTTGTCTACCGATTGAACGCGACTGGTGAATTTGTCGCTGAGAATGGCTGCCTTTAAAAGGTGTCCAACTGGAGTCCTTGATTAATTCTAATGTAGCATTGTTGACTGTTTAGCAACACCTTGTAGATGTGAGTCCCGTTAACGTCGACTTAATCATACATAATGTTTAGCTACGCATATGCATAAATCTACTTCTGAGAATGGCGGCGTTTTCAAGTGAGTTTATAGCATCCTATACTGGTTATCGACATCTTGTGGATTTCAGTTACGTTGAAGTCGACCTTACACTTCGTATCACATGTCTTCATAGACTTTGCATACTTGTAACTTAGCAATTTTATTTATTCCGAAGTTTAACGTCGTCCTTTGGCAACAATGGCCGTTGACGACAATTCACAAATACAATTTCTAGAAAACGATAAACTTATAGTGTCCGTATAACACCATGTAAAGGTGTCAAACATAAGCTTACAATGTCAGTAATGTCACATCACCCAAAGCAACATATCTAATGTTATTTATAATACACATAGCTATCAAATGTTCCGACGCAAACCAAACAGTACTTCGCAACTATTGTCACTCGCTAGAAATATTTAAACAACTTCAGACAAATGCACAGCACATATGATTATAATTATGACATTATATTCCCAATCTAATATTGAAATGTTTAATTGATCATTTCTTATTCCTCAGTTCAATGAGATCTTATAGCAATATGTACCACTACAATCATATCATGTATGAAATAGTACCAATCTCACATACATCATGCATATTAAATGAAACGTATGGTTATACCAAGTACATTTCCTCAAAGAAACTGCTCAGGTACTAAACACACTCAAGTACAAATCTCATCAACCAACAAAGCATAAAATTATATGAGCATAATAATTACAATTGTTTCAAGTTTGATATTAATGCATTCAAGATTGCATTATAATAATGTAATAATTAATACAGTAAAATAAAATGCACAAGGAAAAGATTAATTAAAATTACAGATTTAAAAAAAAAAAAAAAATTATATTTACATTAGCAAACTTAACATATCTCTTTACAGAAATATAGCGATTGAACGCGATTGCTGAATATGTAGCTCAGAATTGCAGCGTTTTAAAGGTGTCTAACTTTAGACGAGGTTCGTTAGTTGCTGTTTAGAATAGAATAGAAAAGTCTTTATTAATCCAATAGCGAACCGCATTTTGGTGTACATAGATATAAAGAAATTGTTACATTCTCAGCCTTGCACAACTGGCAGCAAAAACATATATAAATAGCGTCACAGCATATAGAGTTATGTGGCAAGTCATGACTACAGCATACAGCATCCTAGTTAAGAATGTTTTCCTCATGAGACTGTCAGCCGAAGGAATGGCTCGGTCATGGACTCGGGGTCGAAGTGCATACCCGGTAACCTTTACAGGCGGAACCAGACTGTGCAGGAGGCGCCTTTCATTAACCAGAACTGCCGAGAAAAGGCGATTGTCGGCCAAGCTACACAGCTGCTGAATGGACGGAAAGTCATCGGGGAGATAACCACTCCTTATCAAGCGCCTAAGGATGGCTCCCAGCCTCTCACGCTCACTCTGGTTTGCGAAGTCCCACCATACCGGGGAGGCGTAGAGCAACCTTGACAGCGCCGTGGCTGTGACAATGTCATACATACTTGGCCCTCTCAGAACATGGGCCGATTTGGCTCGAAATACGAAGGACGATTTACCTGTCCGGGTTCATATGTGGTCTATGTGGGTTCTAAAGTTAAGGTCTTTCGTGAAAGCAACACCAAGAATTGTCAATACTAGCGACCCTAGGAGGCCCCTGTACCTCGGGTGCTATTGCGTCGATATCCAAACCCGTTCTCGGCCTACGTATTAGCATTTCTGAGGACTTCTTAATGTTTAATTTCAGATAATACCTGGACGCCTGGGCTATTTGGTCCATTTCGGTGGATATTGTTGCATTATTTGACGAAGGTGCTACGTCATATTTAGTGTCCATCGATATCTTTTGGATTTCAACCGCGTTGACGTCGACCTTAACGTAAGCATACAATTCTCTCAGGCGATTCAGGGCACAAGCTTATTCAAGAGCACTGAATTTCGCGAATCCTAACGAATGAACGCGATTGGTAGACATGTAGCTGAGAATGGCGGCGTTTTGAAGGGGATGGATAACTACAATTGTGCAGCCAACTCAGCTATATCGAGTATAAAGCTATAACGAGTACATTAACCGTACACTGTCGGTGGGAAGATGAGACGGTGACGGCCATCCCTCATATGGAGAGGCTAAGAAAATGAAGTCGCAAAACTTCATGCCCATGGGTGCCCCTAAAGCGACTTCTCACCATCATCGTCATTTACAGTTTGGCGACATCTTACGCTTCATACACACAGTGAATTTGAAATTATTTAGCGATTGAGCACGATTGGTAAATATGTAACCAAGAATGGCAGCTTTTTAAAGGTGTCAAACATCAGTCAAGGATTAATCATAAACTTCTGTAAACAACACAACAGGGTGAGAATTGTCGGGGCTTGGGGTTCAACCCCATATTTTTTCTTAGGACCCTACCCCGTTAATTTTTTATTGCACACCCCTCAGTTGTGTAACGTGATTATATTGTGCATATATTATAGCATTTTCTTTCACAATTCACTTTCTGGGTTGCTAATAAAGTAATGGTCTGGGTAACTGTGAGATTTGTGACCAAATCAGTAGAATTCGGTAGAGGAGGAAGCTGGGAAGCAAATGACAAATTCTGCTATGCACCTCCTATGCGCTCAGCCTACCTTATCGCTTCGCTTCTCTCGTGGTTAGGGCACCTTGACCGGCAGGTCTTATCTCGACTCTACGAAACAATCCATGGCTCCAGTTAGACACCTTTTAAAGGCTTTTACTATCAGCTACATAACTCACCACTCGCGTTCAATCGGCAAATCTTTTTCGCTGCTCGTGCATGGTGTAATGTAGACTTCAACGTAACTGACATCCACAAGATATCATTAAACACAAAACAATGTTAAAATAAAATCCACGGCCGCAATTTTTAAAACCCTCATTCTCAGCTACATATTTACCAATCGCGTTCAATATTCCAAAATTATTTCTGTCCACGTCAACGGTCTTTGTTGCCATAAGATGTCTTTAACCCCGGGATCCATCCAATCGCAAAGCCTAGATCCGCTTACTTTTGTTAGCATGTAGGGTTTGGTCCACGTTAACCCACGAGGTATCGCTAAAACTCTTATGATCTTAGGATCTTATGATCCACTACTGCTGCATTAATTCGACGACTACAGTTAAACACCTTTAAAACGTGTCATTCTCAGCTACATGTTCAATCCTGAAAAGTCTGTGGTTGTTTGAAATGCTAATTATTTGATCGACGTCTCGACTGGACGACACGCTTGAACTACATTGTGGATCGATGCAAGCCCCGCCTCAAGCTCATGCGAGCCATGGCTAGCGAGAGCTGGTGTGCCTCAAAAGAGACTCTACTCAGTCTACCGATGGTGCACCGGGCAATTATTCGATCCAGTATCGATAATGATGGAAGCATCGCCTACGATGACCGGCACCAGTGCCGACCTTAGGGGTGTGCGAACCGTGCGGTCGCACGGAGCCCGCAACTTAGAGGGGCCCGAAAATGTCACAGAAAATTAGCATGAACAAGGCACCCTAATAATAACATTATGGTTTCGATTAAATCTTCTCTTTTGTCAACCAAATCAAAGTCAACTTCCTCTATATCCCAGAATTCCCGAGTATAGTTAAATTTGACGTGTTGTACTTGTTAACAATCTACTAAAATGAACAATTTGGCTTGTGTCACGGGGACCCATACAGTGTACTCTGCACGGGGCCCGAAATATCCTAAGGCCGGCACTGCCGGTGTCACGAAATAGAATATCCCCCATACATGCGTATCCCCCTTAGCGAAATGGAGTATTCGGTTAAGTTTGCATTTTTGGCGGTTTCTAAGTGTATTCAGTCGTACTGTTTGGATTTATTGCACACATAAGATTTTTGAATCGCGTATCTTTAGTTTGTACGTCGACCTGAAATCAATTTACTTTGTTTTTGGTGATTTTGACTGGAATTTCGTCGAGGCTATCGTGATGCGTATGACGAGGGGGGATAGAATGGTTCATCCCACCGGATACTCTAAACCGGTTTATTCCATCCGGGGGGATACGCTTTAGGGGGGATAGAATATCTCGGGACACCGGCACTACACTACCACTATTTACGAATCGTTTAATCGCTTGTATAGGAATTCCTTCAAATATGGGTAGGTCCCGTCAACGACCCTGGCAGTCATTCATTCATTCATTCATTCTGGAAATTTATATAGCGCTTCTTCAAGATACCTACTCAGTCGCAAGATGTCGTTAGTGCAATGGACATTAACACATGAAATCCACTGCACCAGTTTAGACACCTTTAAAAGGTTTCAAAACAAGGTATAGATATATGACAATCGCGTTTAATTGCAGATCTTGTAGGTTTTTTGCACTATATGAATGAAGGTTAAGGTCGCCGTCAACTGAACGGACATCGGGACGATGTTGTCAAACACAAAGTAATTGGCTTCGTTTGAACTGCGGAATCTTCAAATGATTTCTTTCGGATTCTATTTTAAAGAAAGAACTTTAAAGAAGTGTCAGTGCATAATAATAATATTATTATTAATAATAATAATAATAATAATAATAATAATAATAATAATAATAATAATAATAATAATAATAATAATAATAATAATAATAATAATAATAATAATAATAATAATAATAATAATAATGATAATGATAATGATAATGATAATGATAATGATAATAATAAATAATAATAATAATAATAATAATAATAACAAGCAAGTAAGTAAGTAAGTAAGTATGTTCTTTAATAATTGTCTTTCTTCTAAAATCCGCTAAAACTCATCTACCTACGGAGAAGAGTGGGAAGGGGGAAGGCAGGGGAGGAGCGTGGCCCCACGGACAAAAGCAAAAGCCATCGCCTATGCATATAGATCACGTATGTGCCTGGACCCGTCAATCGTCTTTTGCAATTCGAACCATATCGGCCCATGAAAGAGTTTAAAATGTGTCTTCCTCAGGTCCACTGGCGCTCGCCCCCTGAGCCCACCCACATCTACGTCTACTGGTTAGGGCCAGAGAGACATCGGGGCCGGGAGCCAAGCGTGCACCTTATCTGGAGGAGGCCCATTGACGTGACCTGGGCAGAAACTGGTCGGTGGTACCAGTTCGACGTTCTTCGAGTGGTGAAGCAGTGGTTGAGGAATCCAGAGACCAACTACGGATTTCTGATCATGGCGATGGACTCGACGAAGACCCAATTGGCTCTGCTGACCGCCGCAGACGATTAGGAGAAACCTTACGTTTGTATCAAGGCGCTACATAAGAGCATTGTATTCGACTGTGAATGTTTAATCAAGTAATAGTTTCCATTGTTAAACGACATCCTATGGTTGCTAAGGCTTAAGACTGGCACTAACAGAGTGTATTCAAATGGCGGAGTTCACGTTAAATCAAGAAACAAAACAATCATCAGGTTGAAGTTCTAGATTATCTTCGTGTATAGATCAAAGTTAAGTTATGTCGATGTTAACCTCCCTGATCGACGCAAGATGTCGCTAAACAATAAATAGATAATGCTGCATTAAATTATGGAGTTCTATATATACAGCTCTATTTCATTCTATTGTGTAATTTTTATGGAAGCTCATGACTAAATCCACGACGGAAGTTAAACACCTGTAAAACGCACTATTCTCAGCTACATATTTACCACTGGCGATCAATACCTAGATGTTGAAATCAACTGCAGCGATTAACCCATTCCCGCCTGAATTGTTTTTTCGTAAAACGAGTATATTTATGGGAATGGGTTAACAAGTATTATGGTCGACGTCAACTGAACCGACACCCACAAGATGTCCATAAGCAATAAATATTAAGCAATATGTACTGATACACAAATAAATGCCGATTTCAATTGGTGCCAGTCCAAATACTGGTTTAACGAGGAGGGCGACTCCAATCATCCATGAAACACAGCGTCGTTTTACAGAAACCAACACCAACCAATCTCTAGTCTATCTCAATTGAGAGGATTTTCGTTGAGAAACTTAGGAGGGCGTCGCTAATCATCTTTGTTATGACACAGCATCGTTAAACAGCATCTAAGAAACTTGGTAATCCATTAATTGGGTTTCTATTTTTGAAATGACAGGTAAGATATTAGGTCCTTCGGCAACGGACCAGGTAGCCATAATTATTATGCCGTTAATCATTGGAAATTACTACTAGTTGGTAATTGTCTGTTTGATTACAGAATCGATTGAAAGCGTTCTTGGCGTTTAATTGGTAATTCACTCTGCCATTACCCATACTCCATTAGTGCCAGTCCCAAGATTAGATAAAGGAGGAGGCAGCGCTAATGATATTGATATTATGACACAGCGTCATTAAACAGTAGCTTGCCATCAATAGTTGGGTAGGACTACTCGGCGTTTAGTTCTTCCCGTGCAGGTCATCTGCACCTCGGGCAACGCAACTTCTCCATTCTGTCCATTGCTAGTCCTCCAGCCTTGTCCCACGACATTCCCAAAGTCGTCACTGACCGTGTCTGGTCAGTGAATTCCGTTGTCTTCCACCTCCCATTTTCCTCTTAGGGAATCAACCAACCAATCACAAATTACTGCAGCATTAAATCCTCGATTGCAGTTAGACACCTTTAAAATTCAGCAACGCTGAGCTAGATATAAACCAACGCGTCTAATCGCCAGACTGATTGTGACTTTCATATTATAGGGTAAGCTCGATGCTAACGGGACTGACTCCCACAAGATGTTGCTAGAGAAGAAGAGGAAGGGGAAGAGGAGGAATGGGAGGAGGCGGAGGAAGATTCGCAGACGGTGGAGGACGAGGAGGAGGAGGAGGAGGAGGAGGAAGAAGAAGAAGAAGAAGAAGAAGAAGAAGAAGAAGAAGAAGAAGAAGAAGAAGAAGAAGAAGAAGAAGAAGAAGAAGAAGAAGAAGAGCAGTCCCTTGAACCAGCTAGAGCGGAGCCATAGGTATGAAGTGTTAACGACTTCATTTGTTTAGCTTCGGCATATGAGGGTAGATGGCCAGTCCTATCCCTCACCGTTTTTCCTTCCCAATGACACTGTACAGTAAGCGTACTCGTCATAGCTTAGTTGGCTAGTGGGCGCAGACGGAGCAGAAATCACAAACCAAATTCTTACAATTGCAGGGACTTGAATCCCCGACCTCTTCATTGACGTGTAAGAGTGCATGCGTATCGCGGTTCGCCTCCCGAAGGTGGCTTATTTTCGGAGATTTAAATCACGGACTAGCACGATCCGTACACGGTGATCTTAAATGGCGTGGCGCCCATTGAAACGGGCAGCGTTGGTGAAAGATCTCACCCGATCAATTCATCGAAAAATGACCATGGTCGCCGCCATGCGGTCTTTAGGTCTATGTAAAAACGCGTACATATACATTTCCATTCCTAGACCAGCACGCAACCACTACACAATCGAGCATCCCCACTAAATAATGCTCTATTAAATCATGAACTTCTACATTCAGTTGTTTTGTATTGTATTGTATATTAGGATTTCTTGATTAAATTCACTACTGAAATTAGACACCTTTAAAATGCAGCCGGTCAAAAATAATTTCTTTTGATGTCAACGGCATTTGTTGCCACAAGGTGTCGTTAAACTCTAAACATTTTTAAATAAAACTCAAAGATCCTGTTACACACCTTTTAAACGCTGTCATTCTCGGCAACATAAACAGATTATAAACCAGTATCATTTAATTTATTAATAATTCTTCCGAAGGTCGGCGTGAACTGAACTGAAATTAACAAGATGTCACTAAGCAATAAATACTGCTACACAAATCAATGCCGATTTCAGGTGGTGCCAGTCCGAATGCTGGGTTAACCCTTGAACGGTAACCTGGGGGTAATTTCTACCCCCAGATTGTTGTAACTGCAGCTATTAAAGGAAGTATTAGAAATTTTTACAATCGCTTTGGTGACTTTCCCTAATATTGATCATCCTTCAAATTAAGTGAAAAAAAATTATGCATAGGGCCCCCCGGGATACTGTCAACATATTTTCAATAATTATGGCGGCAAAAAACGAGATGTTATGAAGAAAACCTAATTGCAAAGGAGAATCTAAAATGCTTAGTCCACATCCAAACAAATAACATATGCTATCTTTACATCTAGATAACAAACAAAAGCTCAAGTGATATTATCTCTTATGCTAAGACATCTTCAATTGTAGGCCTACAGCTCTTACATATTAGCTTCTTTTCAGCATGCTGCTGACAAACAAATTGTTCACATTCAATGCATTGGTTCCGCGTCTATCCATTCCTGAATGGAAACTAATGCTTGAGCTGAATTGAGCCGCCTGGGTCTTGCAGCCATGCCCCGAAAATTTATAGTAGTAATAGTTATGCTAGCAGTAACGGTAATCGTAATAATAACAACAGAAAAACATTCAATAACATGAATATTAGCAAAACCGACAGTTGGTTTTATGTCAATAACGCAATGACGTCATCGTAATGACGTCAGTCCTCTGCATAGAATACCTAATCGTGTTAAATACAAAGAATATTATCAAACTAGGCCTATGATGTACTGTATCGTTAGAAAAATTCGTTCCTACCTCACAAACAACAGCAGTTACCCCCGGGGGGTATAAAACAACCCCAGGTTACCGAGGACCGGTGTAAAAAAAAGGTTACCGTTCAAGGGTTAAGGAGGAGGGCTAATCATCTTCATGACACATCGTCGTCATACAGAAACCAACACCAACCAGTTTAAAGGATTTTAGCTGAGGTCGCTGTTAGAAGACAATGTTTTCAAACCTTGGAATAAAGAAATACAACGACATAAAACTATTCAAGCTGCATATACGGGTGGTGCCAGTCCAAAGTCTTGATAGACGATGAGGACGACGTTTATCAATATCGAACGAACTAATGACAGTAATGAATGAAAAGTTTGTTTGTTATTGCTAAACGAATCTGTGTCAGAACCTAGATGATCAGCGTCACACTCCTCTGTTATCTAGCCATGGGATTGGCATCACCAGATTCGGGTAGTAGCAGTAGTTTCACTTTTGGCGGCATCTTATTGCTGTCAGGGCCGTTGAAGTCGACTTTATCTTACCTTAAGCTAATCGCTGTTTTATCCTGATAAAGGATTGGATTCGATCCAGAGTTTAACGACATCTTATAGCGACTAAGGCTGCTGAAGTTGCAAGAAACAGTTCTCGCCGTTCGTATATCTAGCAGAATCGTAATCATAATTATAAACTCAACATTTCTGAAGTGCTTCTCGAAACCTAAGCGCTGTGCACCAGCCTATTCACGAGCGCTGCATTATATGAGAGCAGTTGTCCAGAGATCAATGTCCAGTGAAACCAGAGACATGAGGTAGAGCAGTTGCTAAGAATGATGTCGTTATGGACGAGAAAGCTTGGAAGGCGAAGGATCGGATGGATTAGGGTAGGGATTCTTGAAGAGGTGAGACTTCAACTTGCAATGGAAAGCCTGTGGGATGAATGGATGGATCGATAGTTTAACGACATCTTATGGCATCATGAGGGCGTTGACGTCCACAGAAATTATTTTGAACAGTTATCACCTTTTCTATAACTTCTTGATATGGAAGGATGGATGGATCCAGAGTTGTGATGATAATAATTGACCTGTGCTGCACTATAGTCAACCAGATGAGATAAGGCATCAGACCACTGTATTAGATCAAATAATATTGGATAAGATTAGATTGGATTAGTAGGCCTATACCGTTCTTGGTTTGTTCAGTAAGCTGACGATGATGTTGGCAGCACAAACTGATCCATGACAAGTGCTTAACCTTTTAGGAGATGATGTTTCACGTATCAAAACGGTAGGCTCTATAAATTGGTCGGATGAAGTGGTCATGCGTTAAGTGACTCATATGGCATCCGACATGTTTCCGCTTCTTCGCTGCACTGCGTCAAAGTACTCCCGCGATCGGTTCGGCGTCAACTCCGAGTGCATTGTGAGCGAACGTGAAGCGATCGTGTTCCAGCTTCGTCCGGAGTGTACTTGGTGCTTTGATGCAATGCATCCTCCAGCGATGTATTACTCGAGTCCGGCGAGGCACTCGAATCCGACTCGAGACCGATTCTCTGCGGACTTAGACTCAGACTGGGACTCGGACTCGAAACCCCTGGACTCGATTTTGACTCGCTAACCCGTTTTCCGAATCACAATAATATTCTGGGCAGAACAGGCAGCTGTGTTGCCAAGACCACCCGTCATGCGAGAACCGACGTTAATACCCGACCGAACGTCGCTACAGGCATCAGCTAATGTAGTTAAGATGAGTTGCATGAATAGAGATGTGTAAAAGGCAGATGGTCTCGAATTGGCCTCAACGGGTACATTTTTAGAGGCGAACACCGTGAAGGTCAAGGAGTTGAAAAAAAGGGGACGACATTGAAGAGAAAGGTCGACCGAATAAACCTACTAGGGATTGTCGATTTGTATTATTGCATCTTCAATTATAATGCTAAACTGTGGAGATGACAGTCCGTGTCCAAATAATCGAAATTAACGCTTCGAATTTGAAGAAGGAGCTAGGACGTGACTATTTATTTTATTTATTTTATTTTATTCCGGATATTTCTATAGCGCCTCTCGAAGTCAACTACTACTCAGAGGCGTGACATGCCAGGACTGCATTCACTGGCCTTTAGGCCTACAGTTTTAGCTGTTCCTAACACGAGTGCGCCCACTGAACTTGTGTTTAGCAGTGGAAGAATGTTTATGTGTCCTCATGATCGTGCCAGATTATCGAACAAAACTTTATGTAATTTAATGTTTTCAATGTGTAATTTGAGTAAATTACGCTACCAATTCTTCCTGCATAAATAATCCTGTTGCTTCTTTCTATAAATTGCCTGTTTCATTCAGTACTTTTTCTGGAAGAAAAGGTTCAGGAACGGAGCAATAGGTTCCGGAACGGAATAATGGGCGGGCTAAAATCCCCAGAAAACGGGACTGGAGGTTGGGAGGGTCTAAATAAACACTGAAAACAGTTCAAAACACAGAAATTAAATTAAAATAACTAAATTATTGTTTTTATTATTAAAATAAATTATTTTTTAGTACCTGAAAGAAGGTGACGGAACGCGGTTCCGGCGCGTTCCGGCTGAAAAAAACACTGCTATCAATTTATTTTGATGTGGGTGGTATTGAACTCGGGCTTAGACTCAATTTTTAGTGACTCTGACTCTGACTCGAACACTTCAGAACTCGGACTCGGCGTAAATGGACTCGTACTCGGCTTAAGTGGACTCGACTACATCGCTGCTAATCGTTCACTAGCTACGAAATAAAACCAACGCTTCATATTCTTCTGCAGTTTACTCCGCTACTTCCCGGAGAAACAACCTGGAGGGCAACAAGAGCGGCCGTGGCAGCCAATAGATGTCTCAAAACACTGAAAACTCGTGTAGTCGCGAAGTAGACTCATAGATAATCAGAAGGCCTAGTTAATTTTAATAAGCAACTGTACTTGCTATGAAACTCTTAGCATTTGCCTTGACAGTGGACCGCGTAAAGCACCCTAGAAGTGGCTTGCTACTGAAAATGCTATATAAATTATTGAAATTAAACTTACAATTATAAACGCCGATTTCTATTTAGGTTTCGGTTGACGTCTTTTGAACTACTCTATGGGTTCCCCCTCTGATTTGTTGATCTGCCTTCTGGAATTTGGACTCGGACTTCTCTTGGATTACTCTCTGGAACATCATCCTCTGGGTTGACGTAGTGCTCGTGAATAGGCTGATGCCCTGCGCTTGACCTTCGAGTGGCGAAGAAGTCAGGAGATTACTATTACGATACGATTCCTGCGTCAATGCAACTGACTTTCACAAGATGTCTCTAAACATTAAACACTGCTACATAAAACCCAGTCCCAGTTAGACACCTTTTAAAAGCTTTTATTCGCAGCTATAAATAATCGCAAATCGCGGTTTAATCGCCAGATGAGTACCCATCTGCCGATTAAACGCGATTTGTAACTTCTTTCATTAACTCTCCAGTTGACATTCTAAGGCAAGGCTTGCTACTGACGATGCTATGTAGAAGTTCTCGTAATTAAAATTATAATATAACTTGACACTTCATATACATGTATATGGCTGTCTCTCAGGCTAGTTCAAGGGACTCGTCTTCTTGTAATCTAGTTGCATTTAGTGCTTCGCGTTATTTTGTTGGTTTGAGTCCCCTTCACGTCGACCTTACTCTACATAAAAAAAAACAGCAATTGGACGGATCCAGAGTTTAACGATAAAGTTTGTTGACATCGACAGAAATTACTTTGGCATATTGCAGCTTTTTCTTTTAACATTTGGATGGATCCCGAGTTTAACGACATCTTATAGCAACAAATGCTGTTGACATCGACAGAAATTAGTTTAGCATATTAGCTTTGTTTTAACATTTGAACACGATTGGTAATTATGTAGCTGAAATTAGGAGCTTTTTACAGGTGTCTAACAGCAATCGTGGATTCAATGCAACAGTTTTTGTGATTGGTTGGTTGGTTTCCTAAAAAGAAAATGACTACAGAATTCACCGGCAAGAGACCGTCACAGTCGACTTTATTTGCTTTTCATATGTCGTTGGACGAGACCAGAAGACTGGCGATCAACAGAACGGAGACGCTGCGTTGCCCTATGTGCAGATCGGCTAAGTACCAAGTATTTTTGCATAGCGATATTTTGTGGGTGTCAGTCCCGTTAACACCGACGTCGTCTTTCAACTATTGATTGATTAGTTCCTGTTTAATGACGCAGTGTCGTAACCAGTATCACTAGCGTTGCCCTCTTTCTTTGTCTAGCCTTACAATACCAGAGTAGGAGCAGTGGCGGAATTAATACCCAACTAAACGCTTAAACAATGTAAACTACTTACGTACATACATGCAAACGCACATGCATCCATCCATCCGTACATGCATACATTCTTCCGTACATATATACACAGACAGACATGCAGGCTGTCAGTCAGCAGACCGACACACAGGCAGACAGACAGACAGTTAGAGAAAAAGAGAAATAAAATGTCTGTTAAATGTCTTCTAACCAATTTATGCCTACAGTCACCGAGACCGCAGCACACGGCGTCATCGCAGTCCATATTCGATTCAAATAGCCGAAATGATAGAGTGCTCTATCGGTGTAACGCGTAGAGTACGGATTTGATCCTCCTCCAATGACACGGTTACTGTGCATGGACCTTGAGCAAGTCTTTCACTCACAATTGCTCTGCGCCATCGATGTTCTATCGTATGGTCTTGTGTCCACTTCTGAATGATAGAAGGACCTCAACATTAAAAGCGATTGTACTGTATTGCAATATATTGCAAATAAAGGTTCACTTGTGGTTTTTACCTGTTATTTAACTTTAATCTGACGACCTCTACAGCGTTGTTTTCGTTTTACACACGGCGCCATAGAAGTCGATGGTCGATCCCAACCAAACCTGGGTCGGCCCTTGTTGATCTCCATAACCTTCGATCGAAACACTTGCGCCACGTAAAGCAAATCGACGAAACGCTTATGACGTCACTGCCTGTTGATTGATCGTCTGTTCGGCTGATGGATTGACCGGAAGTGAGCGCCGCCAGTGACATCTTAACCGGAAATTGCCCAAAAAGTGGATAATTATGGCGCCGTTGAAAGTCGGCGGCTTAGACGAACACGTCCGTTAGATGGCGCAATTGGTTCGGACGCGGTGGCCACCTAGCGATCTGTAAAACAATGTTCAAAATAATTTCTACCGACGTCAACGGCCTTTGCTGTCATAACAGTTAGACCCCTTTAAAACGCGACATTCTCAGCTATATATCTGCAAATAGAGTTCAATCGCCAGGTTCAGAAATTCATTTCCAATGTAGAGTAAGGTCGACGTTAACCCACAAGATGTCGCTAGACGCTAAATACTACGGCATTAAATCGACGACAGAAGACACCTTTAAAACGCGTCATCTTCAGCTACATATCTACAAACCACGATCAAGTTTCATTGTAGTGTTTTTAATTATTTAAATAAGTAATTATCATTATAAAATCCCCAATGCTACGTGACATTTGAACATGAACTACTTCAAACCACAGTATTTGTATTTATTGCATACTAAACATGCATATCCATGATGCATTTATTTGGCGACGTTTCGATGTAAACCAAAGAACCATCCACAAGATCTCGCTGAACTAACTACTGCTACATCAAATCAACGGTTTGCTGAGCTATAGATACATCTCAATCGCGTTTAATCTAATTGTTACATCTAAACGTTTGTCATTTATCTCTATTACAACCAGGGCCGGATTAACAAATGTGGTGGCCCTGTTCAGTAAAACTGTGGGGGCCCCAACGATTGCATACTGTAGGGTGTACAAAAAATGGCGTCATTTTATAATGTGTCAGATAGCACTTGAGTTCCTGTCAGGTCAGAGGCGTAACTTTGGTCCAGAAAGTGGGAGTAGCAAATTGCGCATCGCTTCCCCTTCAAGACCGTTAAAATTTAATGATTAGAATGGCGCCCAATGAATCTATATTTCGCGTCATTTATGCGCAATGCCGAATAATAATAATGATGATGATGATGATAATAATAATAACATTAGCAATAAATATAATAATAATGACAATAAGCGTAATAATAAATATAATAACAATAAAAACAATTATTATATAATAATGAAAATAAAAATAATAATTTAAAATTACTAAAAATAGGCGTGTTTCATTATAGAAAAGACGTGTGTCGATCATAATTGAAGTGACGTAACAATAGGTCTTTTTTTTCTAGATTTAAACCTAATAACAAAAGACTCATTCATAATTGAAGTGACGTAAGAATGGCCTTTATTCTTGAAATCTAAAATTACAAACTATAGTCGTATTTCACAATTGAAATGACGTGACAAGAGACCTTTAGGCCTATTCTCTAAATTTAAACTTAATAACATTAATAGACTTTCCCCCTAATTGAAGTGACCTAACAAAGGTCTTTATTCTCTAAATCTAAAATGATTAGTTATAGACATGCGGAAATGACATACTTATTCTCTTTCTTTGAACTTGTTAACAATAGGCTTTTTCATAATTTAAGTAACGTAGCCTAACCAAGACGATCGCTAGGGCTCCTAGAGCCGACAGCACAAAGAGAAAGAGCCTAACCAAGGCCGTCATTCTCTATATCTGAAATGAAAATAATAGACGTTTTAGTAATTGTAATGACGTTACTATAAGCCTTTATTGTCTAAATTTAAACTTAATAGCAGTAGGCTGTGTCAGAGCCGAAGTGACGTAACAAAGGCCTTTATTCTCTGAATGTAAACTTATAATAACAATACACTTCTTCATAACTGAAGTGACGTAACAAATGCCTTTATTCTCTAGATCTAAAAATTACTAAAAAGTGTGTTTCATAATTGCAGTGACATAACAACGCGACTTTGGTTTTAAAATTAAAACTTATAGGCCTTCAATAGACGTGTTTCATAAAAAAAAACGGTAAAGGGCCTTTATTCTTAAAATTTCAATTTGTTAACAAAAAACGTGTTTCATAGTGTTTCAATATTGAAATTACGTAACAATAGGCCTTTTTGTACCGTCAGGTAGTAAGTGCTTAAATAAGCAAGTAAAAATAGGTAGCCTATATTAGCTGATTTTTTAGATGAATCTGCCTGATAATGGAAACTCCAGTAGGGGCCCACACACGTGCGAAAGTTGTGTATTTGTGTATATTAAATGAGTAGTTTCGAATAATTTGTTCCGAGTTTTTTTTAACTCATTTTTACTATTGGACTTAACAAATAACAACAATTATAAAATATTGAAAAAAATTCTTTTGCATGTGTGGGGGCCCCTCAAGTGTGGGGGCCCCTGTTCGGCCGAACATGTTGAACATGCCTTAATCCGCCTCTGATTACAACCCTTTTAACAGTAAATACATTTCAAAACGTGGTCCAGATCGGTGGCGTTTATGGTGAAGACGGTCATTCTGCCGGGTGACCTGTGTGGCTTAAAGTCTGCCTGTCTGACAGCCTGTGACTCAGTTCGTCTGGCTGTCGGTTTATCTGTGTATCTAAGTACTTTCTTTCTTTGTGGAACATACTCCTCCCTTTGTCAACATACAAGAAACAAGGCGGAGACTGCGCTCTCAGGGAAGGCCCAGTAATAAAATATTGATTGACAATGTTTAAAAGTGGGAGTGCCTATGTATCTACCAATCGTTCAACCATTTGGATAGGAATTCCTTCATATCTCCGTATGGTGCCTGTCAACGACCCTGACAGTCGCAAGATGTCGCTAGTATGATGGAGATTAATACATGAAATCCACTACACCAGCTTAGACACCTTTCAAAAGCTTTCATTGTATGGTGTAGATATACGTCAATCGCATTTAATTGCCAGATTTTTGTAAGGTGTTACCGAAATGTAAGGTCGCCGTAAACTGAACGGACATCGCTAAATTACCTCAAGAACTCTGGAAGTGATCAATCGCTATTTAATCATAGGGTGGGGCGCGTAACTTAACTAAACAGTGGGGTACCAATTTCTTCACCACTTTCGCTTTTCGCATGGAAGCCATTTTTACGCATTAAACTGCCAGTAACTTATTACCATAAGCCGAAAAGTGAGTGTGGTGTCAGATCTTTCCAAGAAGAGTGTCGCTAGTACAATGGACATTATTGTATTGTATTGTTTCTTAACATCTATGAAGCTCCTCTCACAGTGTTCGCTAATCAGAGGCGCTCCCAGTGCAAAATACCCAGTGAATAGAAAGTGGTTTTAAGACAGCGGAACGAGCTCTTGGGCCACCAGCTAATATAGAGGCACGTGTCAATGGAGAGAGTTGATTCCACAGAGCAGGATCAATGCAAGAATAATACATTAAATCCCCAGCGCCAGTTTAGACACCTTTTAAACCTATCCCGTTTCAGCTATACATATACGTCAGCCACGTTTTATCGCCAGTTTAATCACACGTGATGGAGAAAGTTAAGGTCGTCGTCAACTGAACTGACATCGAGATGTTGTTACACACAAAGTAAGGTTTCGCTTCAATTCCGGTTTCTTCAAATGATTTCATTTTGGATTCTATTTTAAAGAAAGCAGTAAGTACTGTAAAGAAGTTTCAGGACATGTGTATTTGCCAATCGTTTTATCGCTTGGATAGCAATTTTATAAATCTTCGTAGTCGCAAGATGTCGTTAGTACATTGGACATTATTACATGAAATTCACTGCGCCTCTTAGATACCTTTGAAATGCTTACTTTCGTAGTTATAGATATACGTCAATCGCCTGTAATCACCAGATTTACCACCCAAACAGATAAACAGGCTAAGTCGTTCTCAACGGAACGGACATCGAGAAGATGTGTTAAATTCCGGATTTGTTTCGGATTCTATTCTAAAAAAAGTGTCAGGGCATGAAGTTTATAATAATAATAATAATAATAATAATAAAATAATAATAATAATAATGATAATAATAATACTAATAATAATACTAATAATAATAATGATAATAATAATAATAATAATAATAATGATAACAATAATAATAATTATAATAATAATAATAATAATAATAATAATAATAATAATAATAATAACAATATTAGGTTTGACAAACTTTATTTCCCTTCACCAACGATAGTCAACCGTTTAAAATGTCTATCTGCCATTTTTAAAGGCCGACGACGTCATAGTCGCTAATGGCAACGCATTGTTCTTTAAATGGCGGCGTAACTGTAAACAATCAGAAAACCGATAAATCTCACGTTATCGCGAATGAGTCAAAAACCATGTAAAGGGAAGGGCGTTTGCAGGGTGTGTTGGTCATCCTTTAAGACTCATTCCTCTGACGGATTGATTCACCGGCACGGACCTCGATCCGCCCCGTGTCCGGGCTCTGACCAACCCCCCGCGTTCGGCCCTACAAAACCTGCGTCCGCAACGCAATCCATTTCCACCGCGAGCGGACAGATCGCTCCCTCACCGGGGCTGTCAGCGGACGAACCTAGTCTCATCACTAAGAGAATTCATATAGCTGCAAAACCATCTTGCGCTCCATTGCCTGGTGCACCAGAGGCCACGAGAACAACAGGACATCCTAACCTTCCGAGGGGCTTGCTCAGACATATACCCAGAGGTGCCAGGTCGTGCGTTGGCCGCCTCCTCACCGAAATCATCGAATCCATCCTACTGGACCCACAGAAACTTGATAATTGGCGGCGCCTACTAGTCTTCGGATCTGGGATTTTGGAGGTGCCATCGAGAGGTGGCCGACGCCGCAACCTCACACAGCAGATCAAAAGACGCGTCGACTGCTTCCACGACAGCTGGCTAAGCATAGATGAGACCCTATCCTCGCCGCCCGAGGAAACCTCCAATCAGCGCAAGCCTCCCACTTTAAGCTCGGATGAGGCGTTGGCGGCGGCGGTAGCCGCAAAACTTGAGGACGGAAACATCACTGCGGCGGCCCGCATCCTCTGCTCAGATGACGTTCCGGCACCCATCAACGAGGAAACATTGGAGCTTCTGCGTCAGAAACATCCGGCTCCACCGCTCGACCGCCCAGTCATCCACTGCCCGTCCTCGACGCCTCTGCAGACCACCGAGACGGAAATACGATCCATGCTACGTTCTTTCCCCATGGGTTCATCAAGGGGTCCGGACGGCCTAAGACCCCAACACGTGACGGAACTAACGAGCGACCCGGATGCAGGGCCTGGTTTGCTTGGGGCGCTGACGGCGCTCGTTAATCTCTTACTCGCCGGCACCTGCCCGCAGGAGATGAGCTCCGTCCTGTTCGGTGGGACGCTGTTCGCTCTGCGTAAAAAGTCTGGCGGCCTGAGACCGATAGCCATTGGATACGTTTGGCGCAGATTGGCTTCTAAATGTGCCAACGCACACGCCATTCCGAAGATTACACCGTACCTGTGCCCCAGACAGTTGGGAGTGGGCGCCCCCGGGGGCTGCGAGGCGGCGATCCACGCCACCAGACGTTTTCTGGCCAACATGAGCTCGGAAGCTATAATAGTCAAGTTGGACCTATCAAATGCATTCAACAGCCTACACCGGGACAGCATGTTGGCATCGGTTACCGAGATAATTCCGGAACTGGCCGCGTACTGCAACCTAGCCTACGCCGAGCCCTCGTTCCTCCAATTCGGCCGATTCACCATTCTCTCGCAAGAAGGCGCACAGCAGGGAGATCCCCTCGGGCCCCTGCTTTTCTGCTTACCACTCCAGCCGATTCTGGCCAGGCTAGAATCTCCTCTGGCCTTCGGATATCTGGACGACCTCACCTTGGGCGGCAGTCCTGACGTGGTGGAAGCGGAGGTTGCTCAGTCCTGGGCCTCTCGCTCAATCGCGCCAAGTGCGAACTTATCACCGCGGGCCCCGAAATCAGCGCCGAGAACGCCCTGATGCAGTTCGTCCGCGTGAGCCCAACAACAGCCACACTCCTAGGGGCCCCGCTTTCATCAACGGAGGCCCTCTCCTCTACCCTCGACACCTGCGTGGCCAACCTCAGGAGGGCGCTCGACAAACTCCAACACATCGACAGACAGGGTGCTCTGCTGATACTCAGATGCTCCCTCGGCTCGCCGAGGCTCATGCACATATTGAGAAGCGCCCCCTGCCACGATCAACCGCGCCTGGAGGCATACGATGAGCTGCTACGGACAGGAGTCGGCCGGATGCTTAACGTCTCGATGAACGACGACCAATGGTCTCAAGCCTCTCTTCCGATTAGGATGGGGGGATTGGGAGTAAGGAGGGTGTCCTCGCTGGCACTTCCCGCCTTCTTAGCTTCGGCCGCGGGCACCCTCCAAACCCAGTCCCTCATCTTGGGTACTATTTCGGTGACCCCTGACGCGGCACATGACTCGGCGAAGACTACCTGGCTTCAGCTTTCTGGGGTTCCGATCCCGACGGTCACGCCCGGTCGTGGACAGAGACACTGGGACGGTCCGCTACTACACGCAGCCCTCTCGACGCTCGAGGATAAACTGCTTGATCCCTACGACCAGGCGAGACTGAAGGCGTCGCAGTCACCGCACGCCTCGGACTGGCTACACGCCCTCCCGATCGCTGCTCGCGGCCTCAGAGTGGATGACGAGACAATGAGGGTGGCGGTTGGCCTACGATTGGGTCTGGCAATCTGCGAACCGCACAAATGCGCATGCGGTGCCTACGTCTCGTCCAGAGGCGCGCATGGGCTGTCATGCTCACTGGGGTTCGGCCGACAAGCTCGGCACAGCAACATCAACGACCTCATCCACCGCAGCCTCAACAGAGCCGGCATCCCGGCAGTCAAGGAGCCGTCCGGCCTATCCAGGTCGGATGGAAAGAGACCGGATGGCCAGACCCTAATACCGTGGAGCGGCGGGCTGTCCTTATTGTGGGACGCGACGGTGGTAGACACGGTGGCTGCCTCTTATATCACGGAAACGGCGGCCGCGGCAGGAGGGGCCGCGGAGGTGGCTGCTACGAGAAAGAACATCAAGTACTCTGAACTACAGAGGAGATACATTTTCATACCTGTAGCGGTGGAAACCTTCGGTCCCCTCAACAGAGAAGGCCTTGCCTTTCTATCTGAACTTGGTCGCCGGCTGTCGAAAACCACCGATGACTCCCGCGAATCAAACTTCCTATTCAAGAGTCTTTCAGTGATGGTGCAGCGCTTCAACGTAGTGGCCTTCCAAGGCGCTATGTCAAAGCTGCCCGGAGCCAAAGAACAACAAACCCGTCTTTATACATCGCCTTCTTAACGGAGGTAGCGGCGGGAAACTCGTTTTGAGAGTGAACAGAACCTAGACATGAATTCTCGGATTATAATAAGAATAATAATAATAATAATAATAATAATAATAATAATAATAATAATAATAATAATAATAATAATAATAATAATAATAATAATAATAACGATACCATATGATTAAATTACTACAATTTGGGCGTAGCGACGAATAAAAAACATGCTGAGTCATTGCGACGTCATCGTGACGCAAACACACGCCGATCAGACGACAATTTCAATTTCACGCGTCATCGACCTCACAGAATCGAGGCAGCTTCCGTGTGATTCAGATTAACGTTGTGTCCATTGCGTGTGACAATTGCCTCAAACACGCTGGTCTTCTTTGAGGCTTGCCACTCCACCTGGATTTTCAGGCTTTCAGAAATCTGGAAAAAAATCATTGCCATTTTCCTCAAGAATTAACTAATCATAGTCGTAACCTTGGAATTTTTGTCTACCTGTCTGAAAAGAATGGTCGTCGTCGACGCAACTGACATCCATGAGATGTCGCTAAACACCAAATGCTGCAACATAAATTCGCTATTCTCTCTTAAATATCTATAAATCATTCAATCGCTAATCTGCAATATAATTTAAGGTCAACGATAACGGCCCTGGCAGCTATGAGATGTCGTTAACACTGGAAACTAATACTACAATCGCTAGACTACGAAACAATCCATGGCTCCAGTTAGACACCTTTTAAAAGCCTTCACTATCAGCTACATTATTCACCACTCAATCGGCGGATTCGTTTCATGCGCGTGGATGAGGCGTAAGACGACTTCAACGTAACTGACATCCACAGGATGTCGTTATACACTAAACAATGTTAAAATAAAATGAAATCCACGGCTGCAGTTAGACAATTTTTAAAAGCCGCCATTCTCTGCTACATTAAATTAGCAAAAGCGTTCAATATGCCAAATTATTTCTTTCGACGCCAACGGCCTTCGTTACCATAAGATGTCGTTAAACTCGGCATCCATCCAATGGATAGGCCTAGACCCGCCTACCTTTTAGTATGTAGGGTAAGGTCGACGTTAACCCACAAGATATCGCTAGTTTATTGTATTCTAAACAGCAACTTACCAACTACATCTGAAGTTAGACACCTTTAAGACGCCGCCATTCTCAGCTACATATTCACCAGTTTCGTTCAATTACTACATTTATGAGGATTCACCCTACACGCGAAGCGTAAGGTCAATTTCAACGTACTAACATGCACAAGATATCGCTAAACACTAAATAATGCGGACTCAGGTCTAGATGCTCACCTGTTTTAATAAGCTATGTTTTTTTTAGCTTCACCAATCACAAAACGAATGTAATATATACAGGAGAATTTGTATTTGCATTCGGTATCGGGTGTTGGAGAAAGATAATGTATGACTTTTGTTCCAAACTTCCAATGCCATTTCTTAAACAGTTAAAATGAATCGTCCACAGTTCGAATCCCAGTCTGCAACTGTGCTCAGAAGAACTTCGTTAGTTCGGTTCTACGTCTATGCGAGGGCTCCCATCGGTGACTCTTCCAGTTTCTTTAATTTGCTCAGAAGTGAAATTCTTGTTCTTCGTGAGCTATTGCGACGCATTGGTTGCTGACAGCAGCGCTTTGGGCAGGCGTTCGATAGTGTAAGGGGTTATGGTGCTGGACTGTCAGCTGTAATGGCGTCAGTAGCTGATCATATGATAATGCGTCTGAACGGTTTAATAACAAGAATTGCGTTGAGTAGCCGCAAGGTAGCCGTCAACGACAATGTCGGTCACTAGATGTCGTTAGTACAATTGAGATTAAATCTACTGCTCCAGTTAGACACCTTTAAAATGCTGTCATTCTCAGCTACATATTCATCAGCCACGTTCAACATGCCACTACTCGTATTCTGGTAGTGACAGTCCGAAGCTGGGTAAAGAAGGAGGTCGACGCTATTCATCTTTGCAGTGGCTATTCATCTTTGCACCCCCGCACCCCCGTCGTGACGCCACTGCATCTTTGTAATGACACAGACTTGTTGCAGCGGCTGGTGTCACCCGGTGCGGTAAGTCATGGTATTACCCTCAAAAAATGTGATGACCTTTTTTTAGGGATTCGTCTCCCAAAAAAAGATGACCTTTTTTTAGGAATTCGTCTCCCAAGATATTTGATGACCTTTTTAGGAATTCCTCATCTTGCAAAAATTTCATCATTTTCTCATGTTGGGTGTCACCCCCCTCTGAGGGTATCACCCGGTGCGGTCCGCACCCCCGCACCCCCGTCGTGACGCCACTGCATCTTTGTAATGACACAGACTTGTTAAACAACAACTGTGCACACACAATCGCCTGGTAGAAACAGTAGTTCACGAAGGATAAAGTCGACTTGAACAGAGCTGACATCCACAAGATGTCGCTAAGCGATAAACAGTGTGAAATAAAAATTAACGAATTCAGTTCAACACCTTTTAAACGCTGTAATTCGCAGTTATATAAACAAACCAACGGCGTCAAATCGCTACAGTTGTAAATTTGACATAACAGGAGAAGCGTTAGATCGACTTCAACGTAAATTACATCCACAAGATGTCGCTAAACACTAAATTTACTACTACATAAGTAAGTAAGTAAGTAAGTATTTTCTTTCTTGAGAAGGACACGCAAATACACAGCGCTGTCCATGGAAAACACATTACTGTCAAATAGTAAAAATTATATAAACAGAAATTACTGCGAATTAAGTGAGGCATAAGGAGGGTAGGATAGTTACTGTAGAGGAGTAAGGTAGCCAAATCTTGAGAGAGCGCAGTTATTTGCATAGCGTAATAGCGAGGAAGCATTTCTGAGACAAGTTATCATACTTTGGAAGTCCACGGTTATGGGGCCGTGAGTGCAGAGAGTAGCGGTTGTGCTTAATCGGCGTTAGGTTTGTATGTAATACATGGCAAGGATTTTGCAAAATATTAGCAATGAGACTAGGGTCAGCATTATTGCAAAGTACCTCAAATGAGGGGATGATGAACTTAAGTATCCCTGACGCACTAGTCTCCGGATTATTCCCTCCATGGCACCGAGCTCCTGCTCGCTCGCTAAACCCCACCACACAGGCGAGCAGTTCCAAGAATGCAGTTAACATTCCATTTAAAACGCCATCATTCTCAGCTACATATATACCAATCCTTAAACCGTTCAATCGTTGGTATGAAGTATCAGTTCATGAAGAAGGTCGACTTAAGCAATAAACATTGCTAAATGAAATCAACGATTGCCGTTCGACACCTTTAAAATGCGATAATTCACTGTTACATATTCACCAGTCACGTTCAATCCGACGATTAATGTAACAAGGTTGCATGAACGTAACTAACATCCGCAAAATGTCGCTAAGGATTTAAATTTTAGCTCAAAATTGCAGTCAACGACCCTTTAAAACGCCGTCATTCTGAGTTAATTATTTACCAATCTTTTAATTGCCACTGCATGCACTCCAGCAGTTCCAGTCTCAAGTAAGGATAAAGGAGGAGGGCGACGCTAATCTTCTTTGTTATGACAGTGTCGTTAAACAGCAACTAACAATTAGCTTGGTTCCAGAAAGAGCTGTAATATGCCGAACTAATTTCTGTTGCAATAAGATGTCGTTAAACTCTGGATCCATCCACCTATCGCTTGGATAGGAATTCCGTCGAGTCACCGCAGGGTTTCCGTCAACGACACTGTCCCTCACAAGGTGTCATTAGTACAATGGATTTTAATACAAGATTATCCATTTATCCAGTTTAGACACCTTTTAAACGCTTCCATTCTTAGCTATAGATAAACGTCAATCGCTCTTAATCGCCACATGTTTCCTCTGTAGATGCTGAAAGATAATTTCGCCGTCATCGAGAAGATGTTGTTAAACATAAACTAAAGTTTCGTTTCAGTAATGATATCTTCAAATGATTATTTCGGATTCTTTCTAAAAGAAAGAACTGTAATGAAGTGTAATGGCATGAAGTTTATAATTTAGGTAATTAGGCCTGGGTCGGTAATTATGCTTCGGAAAATGTGCCAACATAGGTAATTAGGCCAACTTAAGTAATTAGCCTAAGCACCGGGTACTCTGCTGATGACCATTATTACTTTTATGCATTTATTAAGCGCCACTATCTAATGACGAAGCATCGATCGATGGCGTTGAGCAATTGCTAGTGAAGGACTTCCTCAAGATGCCTACACAGTATCCGCCTCAGAGTAGGAGGATCGAACCCGTACTCTCCTCGTAACAAGGTCGGCGCTTTAACCAATCGGCTACCGTGTCCCAACATCACTGCCTTTCAACTCAGCGTCCACAATTTGAATCCTAGTCTGCAACTGCCTTTAGATGAAAAGGTTAAACGGCGAGGGAAAGAACTGGCTACCCTCCTTTATATGCCGAGGCTAAGAAAATGAAGTCCCTAACACCCCAATCCCATAATTTCCTCATTGCTAGCTTAAGGGACCGCTCTTCTTGTTCTAGAAGGCGCTGCATGAAGGTGAAGATATACATAAGGACTGTCGCTGACGCACACTATTGTGACTTTAGAAAGCGTCGTTGCCTATAAGCGACAATCGATTAAGGAAGATTGGATTGGTTCATATCAATACCATAGGAGAATATTCTGAGATTTAACATTTTACTCAATTGAAACTAAAATTTCAACTGAGACTAACACTAAAACTGCAACTTCTGTGAAACAGCTACTGAAACTGAAACTGCAATTCAAACTGCAATTGAAACTCCTACTTAAACTGCATATGAAAGCAGAGAGTTTACTGCAGCTTAAACAGCAACTGAAATTCCAGCTGAAACTCTAATGCAAGTGAGACTCCAACTGAAACTGCAGCTTTAAAATGCCACTGAAGCTGAATATAAAACTTCAACTGCAATTGATACTGCGAAAAAGCAACCGAAACTTCAAGTGAAACTGCAAATGCAACAGAAACTGCACCTGAAACTGCTAGTGACGGTAGCTGGACAGAACTACATAAGGGTATTCGTAGAGTATAAAAGCGACACGTTGCTAAACAGGGGAATTGTTTTTGTTCCAGACTGCTGGACAGTAGGCTGTACTGTATGTATAGTCGTAATAAGTATCTCTGCTTATAAAGCAAGCGCATCTCCACGTCTATTTAGACTTTAGGCCTAATATGTGACCTCGGCCGAGAGAAGGGACCACTTGTCGCGAATGGACTTATTAGCAGTTTCCACAAGCTTACACTTTAGGTTATATGAGGACAAATTTCAGAGCGTTTGGCCCATACTGTATGCACTTTTCTCATAAAAATATAAAATATCATTTGAAATGTCTCTACCCAATACATTAATGCCTAATTTTAGCCTCAACGCATCGTGTAGCATAAGATTTGTTGTAGAACAGTGAGTCCGAGAAACAGATTGATTAATTAGACGCAAAAATCAATATTCATGGTCTAGCGTAAAAACGCATTTCCGGCTAATCTAGAAAGCGATAAGTGGTCCCTTCTCTCGGCCGAGGTCACATATATTTACATAACTTGGGATCCAATGCAATTTTCTTATCTTAATTTTGATTATAAGACTAGTTTTTATTGTTTCTTATAATAGGGTTGTCGGGACATTGAAAAGGACGTTTTGCTACAAGTAACCAATTGAATGCGCCTGGTTTATATGTAGCTGAGATAAAAACGTTTTAAAAGGTGTCGTCTAATTGAGGACGGCAGTTGCTTTCACATTGATTTTGTTTGTTTAACCATCAGTTTAATGACATCTCATGACAACATCGGCCGCTGACGTCATATCAAACATCGTACATTTGCAATTTTACAAACAGCATGCACATTTAAACTATACAGTTCGTTAACACGATTTTCTTTAAACTGTTTCGGTAGCTAACATATTTGAGTCTCGATTTCAGTTACTAGTAATATGTACAAGAACCATTTATGATTATGTTAAACATTTCTAACAGAAATTCAAGTAAATTCAAGTAAACTGTATAAACGTTATTTAGTATAATTATAGGTCTAGGCACAGACCATTAATAAACAAGAATTTTAGTTTGACGTATAGAAATTCTTGTTTATTAATGGTCTGTGCCTAGACCTATAACCTGGCGATTAGAGGCAATAAGCGAATATCTATAGCTTAGATGAAACTGTATTAAAGGTGTCGAACTGGAGTGGTGGATTTCATTATATTAATCGCCATGCACTAACGACATCTTGTGACTGGCAGAGTTCTTGAACTGAACCTGACGGAAATGCTGTCGAAGCGATTAAACGCAATTAATTGCAGTTACGTTTAAGTCGACCTTATGCTTCACAGAGCAAAAGCAGATGTATCCAGCGATTGAATTACAGTTTAACCACACTGTGTCATAAGAAAGATGATTAGCGTCGCCATCCTCCTATTTCCAGGCTTGGGACTGGCACTACCACATGTAGGGTAGTGGCGGAGCGAATGGGCGGATGGATGGATCCGGAGTTTAATGACATCTTATAGCAACAAAGGCTGTTGACATCGACATAAATTACTTTGGCATATTACAGCTCTATGCTAGATATCATTATTATTATAATTAAGTTGCAAATTGTTCAATATAAGGTTTTTGAATATATTGTTGAGAATTGCTCTGATTTAAAGGTGTCTAGTGACATCATGTGGATGTTCAGTTACGTTGAAGTCGACCTTAGGCTTCTTAGCATAGTCCGAGGATTAATCTAGCGATAAGTAGTAGTTTATCTTCGTATATCTTTAATCCATCAGTTTCGTTTGCTTGTCTCCTGGTCGTTTTCCTGTCTGAAGGTTGTCGAGATGGTGATGTTAGGCAGATTCAATTCAATTCAATTCAAATTCAAAGATTTTTATTGCTTCCAAATAACGTTTGTACAAACAACAAGCAATGGTACAGCACAAAGAATTCACGTCTCTGGTCGCAAAAGGTGACCCCCAAGGGAAGGAAAATCCCGCTGAGTGGGGACACCTACTTGGTTCCGTTACGATGTCCAAGAGACTGTCGAGGTTAGAGTTGCTTCCTCCTAGGTTACAGGTAACATCCCAGTATTCCAATAGCAGGAGAAGCCTAGGAGGGAGGCGAGTTATTCATAAAAAATAAGGCATATGAAAAAGCTTAACTAAACTTAACTATCCCACTCACAAACAAAAAGTAAGTAGGTTAAGTTAGGGCCCAGATGCGGACGTGTGCCCCCAGACCCGTCGTAGTCCTAATGAATGGGGTGGTTCAATCATCCTTCAACAAAAACTCTCTCAGTCGGGCTTTGAATAAATGGACGTTAGAAGAATGACGCACAATGGGAGGTATCCCATTCCAAAGGTTCGGTCCAAAGAATTTTATGCTATATACCCGGGTATTTGTGCGTGCTTTAATGGGTCGAAGTGCAGCAGCATTCCTTGTACGATGTGTATGAATCTGAGTCCCCGCTATGAAGTAGTCTTTAAATGTTGCTGGTAAAAGATTATGCTCAAATCGATGGTTGTTGTTGAGCTTTGATGATATGATATTATGGATTAATATTTAATCAATCAATCAATCAATCAATCAATCATAAAATTTATATAGCGCCTCTTCAAGAGTTCTACTCAGAGGCGCTCCCGAGCCAGGCCTGATCATAGAGAAAAGTCTTCAATAGGGTGTAGAAGGAAGACGAGTGTGTACGAGGAGATAGGCGAAGGAAAGATGGCAAGTCATTCCACACTGTTGGACCAACAACAGAAAATGCTCGACGCTGCATTGTAGCAGTGCGGGCAAATGGAACCAGAAAGTCACCCCGAGTAGAGGAACGAAGAGCTGAGCGACCCGTAAAGGAGGAAGAGAGAGTAAAGATGGAGCATAAGTAGCGAGGAGCTGTGACCAAGACGCTTTGCCAGACAAGAGAGCAGAGCCGATACAGGATACGCTGCCGGAGAGGGAGCCAGTGTAGAGTATGATACATGTAGGAGGATACGCTACCATAGCGAGGAATGGAACCAACAAGGCGAGCCGCAGACCGTAAGACCCTCTCAAGAGTGGACAACCGGACTTGAGGAAGACCAATGTAAAGGGAAGAACAGTAGTCTAGACGAGAACAAACGAAGGCGTGGATAAGAGTAGAAGCAGCAGATGTTGAGAGAGAGCGAGCAACGACCCTAAGCTGACGGAGATGGTAAAAGCAGGAGCGAGACAAGGAGGAAAGGTGCTTAGTAAACGTTAATTCCTGGTCAATGATGACACCGAGGTCTCGAACGGAGGTAGAGAATGACATTAGAGGGAACTCAGCTGCGAAAGAGTTCAGATCAAGTTTTGCCAGCTGCTGGCGGGTACCCAGCCATATGAACTGGGTCTTAAGAGGATTAAGTCTCAGGCGATTGGAAGAAAGCCAGGCAGACAGAGTGTCAGTTGCGCGAGACATCACGCGAACAGCACTCAGAGCATCCCTTGCATAGCAATGCAAGTAAGATTGGAGATCATCAGCGTAAGAGTGGCTAGACAGAGCAATAGCAGCAAGAACAGATTCAAGGTCAGCAGTAAAGAGGATATAAAGAAGAGGGCCAAGCACGGAACCCTGGGGGAGGCCAACAGTTTATTTATATATAATTGATTTGACCATGTGGCCCTTTTCCTTTTATTCTTTGACCCAAATGCTCTTTTGTTGACCTTAAGGTTCTTCCGTTGGTCATAAAGGCTCTTTCTCCTGTTTCTTAATAATTTATATAGCTGAGAATGAGAGCGTTTCAAGACGTCTAACTTTAGTCATGGATTTAAGTAAGTAAGTAAGTATTTTCTTAATTGAGAAGCACTATCAGATGCACAGCGTTGTACATGGTAAACATATTACAGTCAAATAATCAATTATATAATCAAGTGAGACATCACGAAGATATGAGAAGAGAGGAGTAAGGCAGCCAGATCTTTGGAGAGCCCAGGTATTTGTATAGCATCCTCGCGAGGAAGCATTTCTGAGACAAGTTATCATGCCTTGGAAGCTCACGGTCGTGGAACCGTGGGCGCAGAGAGTAACAAGACAGTGTGCTTAATCGACGGCAGAATTGTATGTAATACATGGCAAGGATTGATCAAAATAATTAATAATAGCAAAGAGACTAGCGTCGACATTATTGCTACGCGTCTCAAATGATGGGGATGATGAAGGCAAGTACGCTGAAAAACCAGCCTCCGGATTATTCCCTCCAGGGCCTCCCTCTTCTGCATCCCCGCTCGCAAAACCCCACAATATCGGCGAACAGTAGGCCTAAAGCATTCTCCCAACAGTATTGACGCGTACCACGTCAAATAAACAATCCCTGAAAAGTGCACACGACCTCAAAACCCGAAGAGCGTATAGAAGGACTGCCTTGCCTTAATGAGTACGTGTTTGTATACCAGGGCATATTTTAACTGTATAACTATTGGGACAAATGTCCCAGTAGTCTTGGGATTTGTCCCAGTAGTTCGGCTGATTTGTCCCAGGCAATGTATGTTTAAAGTATAACCAGTGGGAAAAATGGTGCAGGAGTTTTAAGATTTGCCCCAGTAGTAACATCAGAATTCGTAAAACGCATTGTGATGAAATTCACAAAAAAGGTCATCAACTTTTTTGGAGAGGAATTCCTAAAAAATGTCATCAACTTTTTCGGGAGAGGAATTCCTAAAAATAAGGTCATAAAGTTTTCTGGAGAGGAATTCCTAAAAAAAGGTCATCAAAGTTTTTCAGGGACGAGTTCCAAAAAGTCATGAACTAGACCCATGGCTGATTTTGTCCCAGTAGTCTAACTTTCTTAAAACATGCACTGTTGTATACATCAGTAATTGCGAAAGTACAAAATGAAATCGTCTGAAAATTCAAAAATATGAATTGCAGAAATATCAGACTCATCTCTGGCAAATCATCAACTGACATTATAATAACCATCAGTTAAAGTTAGATGTTAGTGGGCCTTTTCAAACAGCGTTAAACTTATATGTACAAAAACATAGGCTTAAGATTTGGGTAGAACATGAGAGGAACAATGGACTTCTACAAATGACAAAACAATCATTATTCCTACCCATCGCCATTCGATGGCTCGCATCAAGAACTTCAGTTGAGGACGACGATGATTATGAAAGGCGATCAATCAATCAATTACTCAATCGAACATTAGTTCCCAGGATCCGCCAATCTAATCAATCATTCTTTAAACCACAGCAAAATCAATCAATTTCATTCACCCTTACTTTGTAACCGTAATCGAACCCTCAAAATTTCTACACCGCCTAAAAAAGCGAAGTCGCGGGAACCAGCTTATTCGCTGGCGTTTAGTCAAAATATAATGAAAAGACTTGGGTGAAATCGGTTCCAGGTCGAGATCCAAGGGTCAGACTACTAAGGTGGATGGTGCTTAGAGATGAATCCCTCATTCCAAACATAAATCCATCAACCATTCATATTTTCTTCAGTTGAGCTACGTCTATTCTATGCCACAAACATTACGGCGTGATTATCTCATTTTGGTTGATGCGTAATTGACATAATCTCACATCACGTGGATGTCAGATACGCTGAAGTCGAACTTAACGCTTTGCAATAGACAAGATTCTAGCGAGAAGATTCTAGCGAGAACGCGGCGGCTGAGTATATAGCCGCCAATAACATCGTTTTAAAGGTGACTAACTGGAACTGAAGGTTTTATTTTATGTAGCAGTAGTTAATGATAGCGACTGTGATTCTTCTTGTGTTGTTTCATTTCCGATGACATTTAAGGTTTAGATATTCCAAATGAATGCTTTGATATGTAAAATCGCTTAACGAAGCCCTATTGAGTAATTAATTACTAATAATTATAGCGATGATATCTATGGCGCTGTAACACAGCTCAACCTTTACAATACCGTCTCAAAATCAACTAACTAAACAGTCGAATTGTCTAAATAATAAAAAAAAGTTGGAACGAATAGTGATGCTGACCAACTGTTTGCAACCTACAACTTCCTTTGAATAGGCCATCTGTTTTTCTCATTCTAATCCCGTAACAGCAGAGATGTTCTATTGCAGGCCAATTTGTTTCTAATATTTTTGCTCTGAAAGTCAAAACTGAACACACCGCTTCTCATTTCTTTTGCTTTTCTAGTATAACGAAATAATTGTACCCAAAGTCAACGATGCGTGGGACCATTGCTTGACTAAGAGCTCGCAATTGTTTTCGAACAAAAGATTTAGCATAAAGGAATGAGGCCTTCAAGACCGGAAGTTGCATTTCTTTACCAAACCAGTGGAAACCCACATACGAGAATTTTCGGAATCTACAATGTTTCTTCTAACGGATAAAAATAGAATTCTGACTAGAGCCTATTATTGGCCAGACAAGAGCTATCTATTAACGGCTCTGGGCCAGACGGGTGGGTTTCGTTTTGCGATCTTTACTGACCGCAATGGCTGTGGAAAAATTACATGACTGTTCATACTGACAGTCGAGCTCTGCTCCTGGTCTTGGAAAACCAAGACCATGACCTTGAACCGCAAGACTAGGACCAAGACTTAGAACCTCAAGACCAAGACTTTAAGTTTTAGTCTTACGACCAAGACTGTTTAACCACTCTGCCAGTCACAAGATGTCGCTAATACACCGGGCATTAATTAAATCTCCCGCTCCAGTTAGACACCTTTAAAACGCTTTCATGCTAGCTATAAATATTTGCTAATCGCGTTTATTCGGCAGATGGACACTCCATGGGCAAAAGACCGAGACCAAGACTTTAAAAAACGAAACTCGAATGCAGGTCCTTGATCTCGAGGAAAAATCTGTGTTGAAGTCGATCTTACGCTATGTTGTTTGCACTAAAAGTTACCAGGCGATTATAAGGGACTGGTGAACATATTTAATTAAAAAGCAAAGAAGTGCAGCGTTTTAAAGGTGTCCAACTGGAACCGTGGATTTATATCTGCATTGCTCAGTGTTTCACGACATCTTGTGGATGTCAGTTACATTGAAATCGACCTTAACCAACAGAAACATTCCCCTCATATATCCTAGCGGTTTAACGAGACTAGTGAATATGTAGCTGAGAATGATTGCGTTTTAATGGTGTCTAAACAGAACTGTGCTTTTTAGGTAGTAGTAGATAATGTTTAGCGACATCTGGGGACGTCAGTGGCGTCGACATTGACCTATCCAAAATGACTATTTCATGGATGTCCATCTGTCGATTAAACGCGATAAGTGAATATCTATAGCTGAAATAAAAGTTTTTTAAAGGTGTATAACTGGAGCGGTAGATTTCATTAATGTCCGGTGTGTTAGTGACATCTTGTGACTGGCAGAGTGGTTAAACAGAACTTGACGGAACTGCTATCGAAGTGATTAAACATAATTAAATAATACAAAGCATCAGTATAATCAATATAAATTGTGGATAATTGAGACAAATATTAGTAGCTAATATTAAATTATTATTAGTATTCATTCATTCATTCGAAGATTTATATAGCGCCTCTTCAAGGTAAGAAATATGCCACAGGTGACCCCAGGGCACATGCGGAGCTCTAAGGGAAGTCTATTCCAGACTACCAGGCCCACCACTGAAAAAGCTCGACTTTGCATAGTCGTGGAACGAGCAAGTGGAACTAAAAGTACCCCTTTTCCCGCTGAGCGGCCTTGGACACCTGAAACTGTGCAGCATAGCTCTCGAAGGTAAGCAGAGGCAGGGCCCTGACAACATCGCCATACTAAGGCAGCGATCCTATATTCTAAGCCAGTGAAGGACCTCCAGCATATATCTAGAGACTTGACCATGTTTAGGAATATGCCCAATGAGACGGGCTGCAGAGCGCAGAACTCGCTGTAAACACACTATACGACTAGATGGAAGACCAAAATAAAGAGATGAGCAGTAATCAAGGCGTGCTGTGACGAAGGAGTGAACCAGTGTAGCAGTGGCACTGGGCGTTAGCGAACGAGTAACAGCGCGAAGCTGGCGCAGCTGGTAGTAGCAGTCCCTAGTAAGACGGTGTATTTGTGGAGCAAAAGTAAGCTCCTGGTCGAGCCAAACACCAAGATCACGGACAAGAGTTGAGAAGGTATAGTTGGGGGATTCAATTGCAAGAGCAGTGAGGTCAAGTTTAGCGAGTTGCTGTCGCGTGCCTAGCCAAATAAATTTAATTTTGGACGGGTTCAAGCGTAGTAGATTTGACGACATCCACGCTTCCATGGCATCTAAAGTCCCACTCATAACCGGACTGTTGGAATGGCATTGGTAGAGAGGCAATGCATGTATGCTTGGACGTCATTAGCATATTGCTGACTCAGAACTTCATGTGCAGCCAGAGGCGTCGAAAGACCAGAGGTGTAGATGATGTATAAAATAGGTCCTAGGACGGAGCCTTGGGGCAACCCGTACCGCGCAGGGACCCATGAAGACCTAGTGGTGCCATGGATCACACAGAGGGAACGTTCATAAAGGAATGAGTTTATCCATTCATAAAAGTCTCCAGAAAGGCCAAACGAAACACGCAACCGTTCTAGCAAGATCTCATGGTCTATAGTGTCGAATGCAGCACTGACGTCAAAGAGTGCTAGTAGTGTGAGTTGCTAGGAAAGAATGCTAGATAGATAGCATAAAGGACGATATAGTCTAACATCACTTGGACTAACATTAAGGGGAGCAATGGACTTAACAAATAACCGAGGACGATGATTTTCACTTATTCGTAACCATCGCTGCCAAACGGAGGACGTCAGGAACTGATGATGATAATGCGTTTGTCGCGGTCTACGCGGGTGCATGCATCAAGGGAAGAAAACCGACGTGTCAACAAGCTTGTTTACAACGCACGGAAAATTCTGCAGCAAGCTGTCAACATTAATTCGGTGCATGCAACAAGGATATACGTGTTCAGTAGGACTTTCCAGGGAAAAGTACAGTGACGTCACAGAACGTTCTGGAATCCGGGAGAACTCTATATAAGATAGACCTGATGTACATTAAGGGCCTTTTGACGAAGATTTGTAAACGTTGAAACATTGATCGTATGACGTTCAATCGAGACCAGCCAACCTGTGTGCTGTCTACGATTGTGATATTTGATAGACGAGTTGACTTACTTTACACTTAATCGACTTTATTTTTAATTAAAGATCTTTTAATAGTTCCTTCGTTGGTTCGTCGTTGCGATCGAAGGAGTCGACCGCGACATTATTGGTGTCAGAAGTGGGATCATCGGTGTTGGATCCGGTGAAGAAGACGCGAGCCGGCGGAGGAAGGAGTCAACCCGGAGGATCAAGAGACGGTCTGTTCCAGACAGCGAGCGGATCGAGACGCCTTTCTACCGTGGGAGACGGGTGAATCGGCATACGACAGTCGGACGGACGAAGTGCGTCGTTCGGCTGAGACAGCAGAAGACAGCAGTCAACATACGGGTAAGATCCTAGGTGTTGTCGTGGCTGAGAAGGAGAAAAGAGAGTGGAGTTGCAGCCGAGTGGGAGGCAGCCATTATTTCTCTTTCAATATCTGCTGATTATTTCTTTGAAATTTGATCCATTGTTGTGATCGAGGCCAGACTTGCGTGAGCTTGTATAGTTTTTGCGTACTTGGCGAGTGTACTTCTTTGGATACTGAATAGTTGCACTTTGGGTTGTGGAATTTTCCTTTTGTGTGGCGGGTTTGCCGCGTGGTGTCTGTTTTTTTTTGTTGATTGTTGTTGACTGATTGTTTGTAAAAATGGAAGCGTTGACAACAGAGATGCAAGCGAATATTCGCAAAATGTCGTCTGAGCGCCTTAGGGTGTATCTTATGAAGGCAGGAAGGGACGAAGATGATGTTATGTCATGGGATCGAAATCAATTAATGGAAGAATGGGCCATGGAGATTGGAAAAGAGGAAGAGGAATTTAAGGGTAGTCCAATATCTCCAACAGGAGTGGATTACGAGCTGCAGAAGCGCCGTCTGGAGTTCGAAATCCGTAAATATGAGGAACGGAAGGAGAAGGAAGAAAGAGAAAGGGAGGAACGGAAGGAGAAGGAAGAAAGAGAAAGGGAGGAACGGAAGGAGAAGGAAGAAAGAGAAAGGGAGGAACGGAAGGAGAAGGAAGAAAGGGAGGAAAAGAGGAGAGAGGAAGAAAAGAAAGAACAAAGGGAGAAGGAAGAAAGAGAAAGGGAGGAACGGAAGGAGAAGGAAGAAAGAGAAAGGGAGGAACGGAAGGAGAAGGAAGAAAGGGAGGAAAAGAGGAGAGATGAAGAAAAGAAGGAAAGGAAAGAGAAAGAAGAAAGAGAAAAGAAGGAACGGAAAGAGAAAGAAGAAAGGGAGAGGAAGGAAAAGCAGGAAGAACGAAATGTTAGAGATTCTTTAGCAAGTCGTACTAAGCGTTATAGTGATGCCCTCAAGAATATTCTTTGGAAATTTCCTTCCGACCCTATAGAAATTCCAGGTTTCTTTGATCACTTGGATGGTTTGTTTAATGTGTATGAGGTGGATGAAGATGTTAGAGCAAAATTATTGCTAGCCATTTTAAGTGAAAGAGCTAAGGCATTAACCATGCGCCTTACTGAGGCACAGCTCCATGACTACAAATTCCTGAAGGAGTTTTTGCTACGGGAGTTTAAGATAAGCCCTTCAAATCTTAGAGCCCGATTTTGGTCGTTGCACAAAGCATCGGACGAATCATTTACGATCTATTCATCCAAATTGCGTGTGGCTCTTATGTATTATTTGAAAAGTAGAAAGATAACTGATGAGTTTGATAAACTTGTAAGTTTATTGGTTGCGGATCGGCTTAAGGAGTCCTTGTCGAAGGCTTGTTTAGATTATATCTTGGCCCAAGAAAAAGAGGAGTGGTTGAGCTGTGAAGACATAGCTAATGCGGCTGACATTTATGTAGCGTCGCATGATGGTGGGAATGACTTAGTATGCCGTAGTCATCCGACACCGAAGTATAGCAATTGGACGAGAGGTCAACCACATGTTCAAGTCAATAACCAGACAGCTCAACCCAAGTCTCCCAAACCGGAAATAAGGGGTGAAGCCAAGATAGGTGCGAGGGTGTCTCAGGAGGAGGCCAAGGTAAAGGGTCTCTGTTTCCTATGTCATCAGAAGGGTCATAGGGCAAGGGAGTGCCAGACCAAACCAAGTTCTAAAAAGGTGAGTACTTGTATATCTGGGAACCCAACTGAAGAAGTGACCGACTTATTTGTTGAGAAGGTCAACGTGTTGCATGAGATACCTGAACAGGTAAAGCAAGGGAATTTATTGGATAATTCTAAACCAATAGGGTTGGAAACTGCTGTAAGGGTATACGAGAATAGTATTGATGGATTACACGAGAGGTCGTATATCAATGTACAGATTGAAGATCTCCCTTCTCAGCCAGCATTATCTGATTCAGGAGCAGAAATTTGTTGTATTGATAAGAAATTAATTGAGTCACTAAACTTACCCGTGATTAAACGGATTAATATAATTGGTTTTCAGGGAGAAGGATGTAAGGCAGATGTAGTATACCTACAAATGAAATTAGCTAATTCAATGGAAGGAACGACAAACATTGCGCCATCTTTGTGCGTCATGTTCGCTGCAGTCCCTGAACTAAATGAACGGGTTATTTTGACACCCCATGTTGTGGACCTATTAAGGGATAGTTCGCAATATGTAGTGATGGTAGCTGGCGTAGATCGATGTGTACAAATAAATAAAGGGGCAGAAGAAGATAACTTAGAAGTTAATATCGAGAAAAGTAACAGCAACGAATCCTTGCCGTCAGAAGTGAATGAATATTCTCAGGAGCAACTAGTTGATGAGTCAGATAATTTTCTTGATGTTGAGTCAACAGAGTTCAAGTCTGATGAGGGAGTAGCGAATAATGATACTTTATTGCGTGAGCAACAGAATTGTCACAATCTTATATCTTGCTGGCAACAAGCGAGACAGAATAAAAATAATTTCTTTATAGATAATAACCTCCTGTACCACAAAGGGGAAATTATGGGACATAAGGTTAATCAATTATGTTTACCGGAAGATAGAATCGAGGTTGTCTTGCGAGTAGCACACGATGCCCCATGTGCTGGGCACATGGCTTTTAAGGCAACGAGAGCCAGGATCAAATTAAACTTTTGGTTTCCAAGAATGGATGAGAGGATTCGCGAATATTGTGCGTCTTGTCAAATTTGTCAACTAAGAACTCCAGTTAAAGTGGCAGATCGAGTCCCGATCACTCCTATTCCGAGGGCGGATGAACTCTGTTTTAACCATCTAAATATGGATTGTATTGGCCCTATGGTAGTGACTGGAGAATCCAACAAATCGAAACCCCAGTACAATTATGCTTTGGTTCTGGTGGACAAATTTTCTCGTTGGCCGATGGCGTATCCTCTTAGATCGCTGAATGCAAAGGGAGTTTGTGAAGCTCTGTTGCAAGTTTTTACAACTTTTTCTATTCCAAGGATCATCAGTTCTGATTGTGGTACCAACTTTACCAGTCGTTTGACGAAAGAATTCTTGCGGCGAATGGGTTGTAGTCCCAGATTTAATACCCCTGGACATCCTGAGGCAGCTGGATTGGTTGAAAGATGCAACCAAAGCTTGAAAACCATGATCTTTAAGCTTGCTCAATCTGATCCTCGTGGATGGCACCAATTGTTACCGTTTGTTCTGTGGAGCCTTAGAGAAAAACCTTCAGGCACGACTCATATTTCGCCATTCACTATGGTTTATGGAACTCTTCCTCGGGGTCCACTTAGTGTGTTGAAGGAATCGTGGGCTGGCGAACGAAAAGTACCTCTTAACTTAGGTAAATCACCCGAAGAGTATCTCCAGTCACTGAAGGAAAACCTCGAATTCGCGAAAGTTTATGCAGATTACTATAGTGATATAGAAACAAAGCGGTATGCAGATTATTATAACTTGCGTAGTACTGACAGAAAATACGAAGTTGGAGATAAAGTAGCAGTATTAGCACCAGATTTTGGTAGTTCTAAATTTTATAGTCGATGGCAAGGACCTGCTACCGTAGTCAAGGTTAAATCCCCATATTCTTATATAGTAGAAATAGAGGGAAAACAAAGACATTTACACGCAAATAAGATCAAGCGATACCATGAACGACTCGAACAAGCGATGATCAATAGCTGTTCAGTAATTGTTGATCAAGATGAAGAATTTGGTATAGTAGAGGTTGTAGATCAGGAAGAACGTGAACAAATAAGCCCGAGTAAGCGAATTGATCCTCTGATTATAGCGCATCTTTCGCAAGAGGAACAGAAGCAACTTTTTAAGGTTTTGGATCGGCACACGGCAGTATTTGTGGATAAACCTGGGTATTGTCCAGTATTAGAACATGAAATTAAGATAACTCATGATTTCACTCCTAAGCGTTTAAGGGCATATAAAGTACCTGAGCTACTTAAACCTGAAGTACAACGCCAGATAGAAGAAATGTTGGCATTAGACATCATTCGACCATCGAAAAGTGAAATGGCCAGTCCGGTAGTTTGCGTTTTAAAGGGACCCAAAGGTCAAAATGGCGTTCGACTGGCAATTGATTATCGCCATGTTAACAAATATTCTCTAGGTGATTGTTACCCGACCCCAGACATTGCTGACGTCTTACAAAAGGTGGGACGGGCAAAGTTTATTAGTGTTTTCGACGCGAAATCGGGGTATTGGCAAATTCCAGTTCGGAAAGAACATCGATGGCTTACGGCATTCGTATGTGATGCAGGACTTTTTGAGTTCACAAGGATGCCGTTTGGACTCAAGTCCGCTAGCAATACCTTTATTCGTGCTATGACCCAAGTTTTACATCCAGTGCGAAGTTTTACCGAACCATTCGTCGATGATATGGCAGTGGTTTCAATGAATTGGAATGACCATTTAGAACATCTAGAGAAATTCTTGCAAACTATTGAGGAAGCAGGACTCACTTTGAATTTAAGAAAATGTAATTTTGCACAAAACAAAATAAAGTTTGTTGGCCATATAGTAGGGTCAGGTTGTATTGAACCTGATCCAGGTAAGATCGCTACGATCAATGATATCCATCCTCCAACAACAAAGAAAGAAGTTAGAAAGGTTATGGGTTTTTTCAGTTACTTTCGAAGTTTTATACCTGCTTTAGCTGAAAAAGCACGGATAATAACTGATTTGACACGAGATAACATACCTACGAAGGTGCCTTGGGAGCAAAAGCATCAAGAAGCACTAGATAAGTTAAAGGATGATCTCAGTAAAGCTACACAGTTGCATACCATTGATTTCACTAAGGAATTTGGTTTAAGTGTTGACGCAAGTGCCACCGCGGTCGGGTGTTGCTTGTTTCAGTGGACCGAAGAAGGTCAAGAAAAACCAATTGCTTTTGCTAGCCTTAAACTTACAGATACACAGATGCATTGGTCTACAATTGAGAGAGAGGCTTTCGCAGTAATTTGGGCACTTAAACGATTCAAGTCATGGATATTCTTATCAAAGATAATCATTTATTCAGATCATAATCCTTTGTCTTATCTCACAGATGCAAGCCCTAAGAGTGCGAAACTGACTCGTTGGGCGTTAGCATTGCAAGAGTTTAACGTGGACTTTCGATATCGTCCTGGACGTCAGAACACGGTGGCTGATTTCCTCTCTCGGTTGTGACTCGGATGGTGAAGGGGGGAAATGGCCCGACACACAAGGATCGAGCCCGCAAATTGTATAGATAAATTGACTAACTGATGTGTTTTGTTTTGTTTGTATATGCTGTGTCGAGATGGAGTTTGGAGGCCCGGCTTGATCGTGGTGACCCGTTCGGGATGGTGCTGAAGACGTGTCATCATCTGAGGGCGGAGGGAATGTCGCGGTCTACGCGGCTGCATGCATCAAGGGAAGAAAACCGACGTGTCAACAAGCTTGTTTACAACGCACGGAAAATTCTGCAGCAAGCTGTCAACATTAATTCGGTGCATGCAACAAGGATATACGTGTTCAGTAGGACTTTCCAGGGAAAAGTACAGTGACGTCACAGAACGTTCTGGAATCCGGGAGAACTCTATATAAGATAGACCTGATGTACATTAAGGGCCTTTTGACGAAGATTTGTAAACGTTGAAACATTGATCGTATGACGTTCAATCGAGACCAGCCAACCTGTGTGCTGTCTACGATTGTGATATTTGATAGACGAGTTGACTTACTTTACACTTAATCGACTTTATTTTTAATTAAAGATCTTTTAATAGTTCCTTCGTTGGTTCGTCGTTGCGATCGAAGGAGTCGACCGCGACAGCGTTAAATCGCTTTGATAACAAATACGTTGAGTCGCCGTAAGGTTACTCTCAACGACACTGTCGTCACAAGACGTCGTTAGTACAATTGACATTCAAGCCTCTGCTCCAGTTAGACACCTTTAAAAGGCGTTATTCCTAGCTACATATTCAACAGTCGCGCTCAATCGCTAGGTAACACCTTTAAAACGTAGTCACTTTCAGCTACATATATATCAATAGCGTTCAACTGCTAGATTATGTTTTGGCATTTTCGTATGAAGTAGGGAAAGATCGACGTTAACCCACAAGATGTCGCTAAACACAAAATACTCCTGCATTAAATACACGACGGGTTCTTCTTCTGGTTCTGTGCCTTCAGGCAGGTTCAAACGTTGTACTGCAATTAGAAACCTTTAAGACGCGTCATTTCTCAGCTACATAAATATCTACATATCGCGTTCAATCGCTACATTCAATACTAAAATCGCGTTCAATCTCTGGATTTATACGACTTTTTGATTTTCTATTAAAGACAACGTAGACGGAGATACACGATGAATATGTTGTTGTAACGGTATGTTCTGGCTTTATACTGCTTTCTGAGGTAAGGTGAGAGACAACGTTTACGGGATGCGATGGTGTAGAGGTGTCTTCTGTGCCTTGTAACCGGAGAGTCGTAGGTTCGAATCGACCTCAAACCACTGGCACTGTTTAACAAATTTGGACAAGTTGCTCACCTACAATTATCCAGCGTTCGTGAATAGGCTGGTGCCCTGTGCTTGGCCTTCGTGTGGCGCTTTAGAAGTTTTGAGATTACGATTTCGACGTCAACGCAACTGATATTCACAATATGTCGCTAAATACTAAACAATGTGGGGCGTGGTGGCTCAGTGGTAAGTTCGGCGCCTTGTTACCGGAGGGTTGCAGGTTCGAATCCCACTCTAGCCGCTGCGTACGGACCTTGGGAAAGTCCTTCACTCGCAATTGCTCGTGGCGCTTCGGTGTGAAAATTCCGGCACAGTATCAAATGCTGTAGTCGGGAGCGCCTCCGAGTAGTAGTTGACTTCGAAATATCCTGAATAAATATAAATAAATAAATAAAATACAAACAATCCACGAATCCAGTTGGACACCTTTATAAACGAGTCATTCTCAGCTACATAAATCTTGGTCGCGTTCAAGCGCTCAGTCTATTGGCATTTACAATATCATGTAAAAAAAAGTACGGTCGACGTCACCGCAACTGATATCCGCAAGATGTCACAACTTAGACACCTTTAACCCGTAGCCATTGTGTAATACATAAATGCCAATCGCGTTCAATCGTTGGATAAAAAACCAACACGAAAATCCTCTACTCAGATATGGTGAAAAAAGGAACTGGGACCTATGTACCAGATAATGTAGAATCCCCAAAAAACATTCAACTCAATACTTATGAGTTTTTAGTTGATGAATCTCAAACAGTACCGCTTATGTCAGTTTCACCTCAAATTAATGAAAATGTTAAACTGTTTCTGGATTTTGATAAAAATAAATATAATCTAGTCCTCACAGAAGAAAATCGGATGCCACTTGATAATCGTAACGAACCTGAAAGGAAGATCATTCAATTTGTACAAGGTTGTATAGCCTTATTAGATAATGAAAAGACTGATGATGAAAGGAAAACTATCTTAATTCATTCAGCCAATCATATTATGTTTAATGGAAGAATTGTTTTTGTTCCTTAACATAATTAATGCATAGTGGTAATTTTATGCATTTTAGTATACGATATTATCACATTTTGTAATGAATTAAAAATCATATCAAATTTGGTACTGTATTATGGATTTAGTCATTATGCAGTGGAATGCCAGAGGATTAGTGGCAAATAAAAATCAATTAAAAAATTATTTAAGCAACAGGAATAGCATATATTCACCAGATCTAGTTTGCATACAGGAAACTTTTCTAAAAGAACATAAAAAAAATAAAAATAAAAAAAAATATAAAAAAAAACTTACTTTTGATGGCTATAATGTGGTTAGCCAAGATAACCCGGATATAAATAGGAGAGGGGGTATGACCTTCTTAATTAAAACTGCACTTAATTATACTATTATTAAAAGTAAAGAAATCCCAAATATTGAAAATCAATGCCTGGAAATTAATACTAATATGGGTCCCATCCATATCTTAAATATATATATTCCTCCATCAGCTAAGGTAGATTGTGAAACTTTGAGTGAAATTTTTAAAAGCAAAAGAACCATTGCAGTTGGAGATTTTAATGCTCATAATAAAATGTGGGGGAGTAGTCTAAATAATACAAAAGGAAGAATTTTGGAAAAAATAATAAAAGAAAACAATCTCACGGTACTAAATACTGGTAAAGCAACTCGTATAAATTCTAATCAATCTAATATAAATTCAGTTATTGATTTAGCAATTGCGTCTCATGATCTGGCTCTAAACTGTTCCCATTTTGTTGAAAATACCTCGCTAGGATCAGATCATTTACCTACATTTACAAAAGTTAATGAGATTATAACTCTTGAAGATAACATGGGAATGCATGTTTGGAATTTAAAGAAAGCAAATTGGAAAAATTTTAAAACTGAAAGTAAATTTCATATAACAGAAAACTTTTTGGATGAAGACATAGATAAAACCTTCTTAAATTTAACAACGGCTATATCAACATTAGCTAATTCTGTTATTCCAGCTAGAAAATATATTAAAAGTAAAAATAAAAGACACAAACCGTTACCCTTTTGGAATGAAAATTGTAGTAAAGCAATATACGAGAGAAATCGAATCCGTAATAAGATGATTAAGTCAAAAAACCTAGACGATTATGTAGAGTTTAAGAGACAAAATGCGGTATCAAAAAGAGTGATAACAGATGAGGCAAGAACTAGCTGGGAAACCTATTGTAGTGAATTAAATAATCAGTCAAAATTGGCACCAATTTGGAATATGGCACGCAGAATGGAAGGGGTGGCATCTACAACATCTATTCCTACCCTTCAATACGAGAGAACTAAGGCTGAAACTAATCTACAGAAGGCAAATTTATTGGGAAAAACTTACTCCCAAACTAGTAGTAGCTCAAATTATAAGGAAAAATTCTTAAATTATCTACGAAATAAGGACAATGAAAATGAAACATTATCAAATCAATATAAAAACGATGCAGCAGCTCTTAATGTGGCCTTCAGTATTCGAGAGCTCCAAGATGCTATAGAATCATCAAAAACTAATAAGTCTCCAGGGGAAGATAGAATCCCTTATGATTTACTTAAACATCTCCATAAAAATGTTAGAAATGTTTTATTATCCTTTTACAATAAAGTGTGGACAACAGGTATACTTCCAAAGGAATGGAATCATGCTATAATTATGCCTATCCTTAAAACTAATAAAGATCCTATGGCTCCTGAATCTTATAGACCAATTTCTCTTACACCAACCCTGTGTAAAATAATGGAAAAGATGATAACAAATAGATTACAGTGGTTTTTGGAAACCAATAAACTTCTATCTCCATATCAAACAGGATTTAGAAAACATAAAAGCACTATAGACCAAATTCTTAGGCTTCAAGATTATATTCATAAAAAAATAAGCAATAAACAACATGTCTTGGCAATCTTTATTGATTTTGAAAGAGCATATGATATGCTTCATGTCCCAACTCTTTTAGAAAAATTACAAAATATTGGAATAGTAGGAAATGTTTTCAACTGGATTTCTAAATTCTTAACTAATCGAACCTTTCAAGTTAAAGTAGGAGTAGAATTATCTGAAAAATTCTCACAAGAGAACGGAACTCCACAGGGCTCCATTATTTCCCCATTATTATTCTTAATAATGATAAATAATCTGGATCCTGGTTTGGAGAATGTCGAATTGTCATTATTTGCTGATGATAGTGCCATTTTCTGTGCTGGTCGGAACATAAAATCACTACAAGGTAAAATCCAAAAAGCTATTAATAAAATTAATGACTGGTGTGATGAAAATGGTTTTAAAATCTCTTTAAATAAAACCACTGGAGTATTATTTACAAAAACAAGAAAAATACACAAATTGCAGATTTTCCTTAATAAAAAAGAAATTAAAATAGAAAAAACTGCCAAATTTCTGGGAGTTATTTTTGACTCTAAATTAAATTGGAAGCACCATATAGAATACATTGTTACCAAATGTAAAAAACGAATGAATATAATGAGAGCTGTATCTGGGTATAGATGGGGGGCATCCAAACGAGCCCTCCTATGCATTTATAAAGCTATAATTAGATCAGTTCTTGATTATGGGGATGTAGCATATACCACAGCTAGTTCCAGCCAGTTAAAAAAGTTGCAAAATATCCAATCTGAGGCTTTGAGATTAGCTTGTGGCTCAGCTAAGGGCACCCCAATCATGGCTCTTCAAAATGAATGTGGTGAAATTCCACTCCACCTACGTCGTTTGAACAATTCGCTTAAAATAGGATCTAAAATTCTCAGTTCAAAAGATCATCCTGCGGCGGAAGCTATGCGAGACCACTGGACAAATTATTATTATGCATCTTCTGTTAAACAAAATTCCATTTTTAAAAGAACTGAACATTTTTTCTCCTTGATCTCTCAGCCATTTAAATCACCATCTTACCAGTCAACAGCCCCCTGGCTTAATAAAACCATTAAAGTTGATCTGTCCTTGAAAAAATATATCAACAAAAAGACAGACTCCCCTAATTTTATGTCATCCTTGTCATTAGAATTAATTAATAGATATCTTGATTACACACCCATTTATACGGATGGATCTAAACTTGAAAGTATAGTTTCAGCAGCCTTCTATATACCTTCTATACAGTTTCATAATATCTATAGAATTGTAAATGATTCATCGATTTATTCAGCTGAATTAACAGCCATAATTGAAGCAATTAAATGGATTATTATAAATGAAAATGAAAATACAAATAAATATATCATATTTACTGACTCATTAAGTGTAGCCACTTCTATAAAAGAGAATGGGTCTAGTTCAAGGCCTAATCTTTTTCTTGAATTTTTAGATAATTTTAATAAGATAAAACATAGCAATATCATAGTAGCATGGATACCAAGCCATATTGGTTTATCTGGAAATGAAATGGCAGATATGCTGGCAAAGAAGGGACTGGAAATATCTGAGATTAATTCAACAAATTATTTAGAGTTTAAGGAAATCTATTCTTTAATAAGGAATTATGTAATTAATAAATGGCAAATTGAATACAACCTTAAAACAAATGGAAGATTCTATAAAAATATTCAACCCCAGGTATCTACAGATATAAAATTTACAGACTATCTTAGAAAACGAGAAGTTCAAATTACCAGACTTAGAATGGGACATATTCTAACTAATACCTGGCTGAAATCTATAGGTAAAAGCCCAACGGACTTATGTTTTGAATGCCAGGTACCTGAAACAATTCATCATATACTAACTGCTTGTAAAAAACATGAAATATCACAAATGCTAGTTCAGAAATGTGCAAAGAAAAAAGTGGAATACACTGTTAAAAATATCTTGACAGTTCGAGATATTTATCTTGAAGTATATAGTTTACTTATGACTATAACTAGTGGAAAGATTATGTAAATATCAGAAATAAATAGTGTAAATTATATCTGAAAATACTGTCAACATGTATATTGGAGTTCTGCCATTTGAGTTGGATGTTATCCGATAAAATAATGTAAATAGTTATAAATTTTGTTACCATAATGTTTATATAAAAAGAAATTAATTGACAGATTCTTATGTGCTTATCACTAATCATCTGTTAATTTCTAAGTAATTCACTAATTTGAAATAATCGAAGAAACTATTTTCTTCGTTGTGTTATCTAACCATATAACTTTTTTTTTCTGGACACTGATAATTGCTTATTACATATAAATGGGTGATTTGTAATGTTTTAAAATGTATGGAATTCATAACCTAATGTGTGTGTGCTTTTTTTTTTTTTAATTGGATATAATCGATGACTAGTAATGTTTATAATATTATTGGTCCTTGGACAATACTGCTAAATTGGTGTGCGTGCGTGCGTGTGTGTATAAATCAATGTATGGGATCAGACATTTCAACTGATTTTGAAATTTAGAAATGACATTGAATAATATTGATATTATTATTGAAGCCTCTAAATAAGAACTAAGTACTTTCTATGTCAAGTTAATATTGAATATTGAAGCAATCTGTATAAATATTAACTATTAATGTTTATATTGAACATTGTTTGTAAATTTGTTATGAACGGTTCTTATGATAATGTAAATAAATGTGAAATTCTTTAAAATAAAGAGCCAAACAAGGAAACAAACGATGAGACAATCAAAAGAAAGAAAGAAAGAAAGAAAGAAAACAGAAAGAAAGAAACTGATAAATGAAAGTTATACGAACATGAACTGAAATATATAAAAAAAAACTGTAAAGACGTCAACGGCCTATGTAGCCATAAGATGTCATTAAACTTTTGGAATAATAATAATAATAATAATAATCGCTAGGTCCAGTAGGCAACGAGTGTAATGTCGACTTCAACGTAACTGGCATCCACAAGATGTCGCTAAGCGCTGAACAATTCTAAATAAAAATCAACGAGCCGTCGTTCAAACGCTGTCATTGTCAGCGACATATCTACCAATGTCGTTCAATCGCTAGTGTTTTCTTGGCCATGTGGTATGAAGTGTAAGAATCGACTTCAAAGTAACTGACACCCACAGGAAAATTACTTCTACATAAGTAAGTAAGTAAGTAAGTAAGTAAGTAAGTAAGTAAGTAAGTAAGTAAGTAAGTAAGTAAGTAAGTAAGTAAGTAAGTAAGTAAGTAAGTAAGTAAGTAAGTAAGTAAGTAAGTATGGATGTTCTATCCTAGCAAACGCGCAGCGCTGTACATGGAAAACATATTACAATCAAAAAATAAAACAATATGAAACAATTGTATTGTATTGTATTGTATTTGGATATTTATAAAGCGCTTCTAGCGGGAGGGCCATTCAGAAGCGCTCCCAGTGCGAGAGAACCTGAGAGAAAAAGCAAGTTTTAAGAAACTTAAAAGAGGAAGAGACGTTACCTGAGAGAATAGAAGAACGAACGTACGGAGGAAGCTCATTCCAAAGAGCAGGGCCAATGGAGGCAAAAGACCTAGATTGAGCCAGAGAAGTCGGGACACGGGGAACGAGGAGGTCAAAACGGTCAGATGAACGAAGAGGACGAAGAGAAGCAACAGAGTGAGGGCGATGAATTAAGTCACATAAATATTTGGGAGCGAAACCAAGTTGAGCCTTAGAGACAAGGATGAGGACCTTGAATTGGATGCGGGCAGAAAGCGGAGGCCAGTGGAGTTCTTCTGCCATAAAGGTGGTGATATGAGAGAATCGAGGAAGATGGGCAATTAATCTAGCAGCAGCATTGATATCGGACTGAAGAGGAGCAAGACGGACTTTAGGAAGACCAATGAGGAGGGAATTGCAGTAGTCAAGTCTAGAGCAGACAAATGCATGGACAATCGAAGTGAAAATTGGAGATGAGAGAGAGCGACGGATAGCTCTAAGGCGCCTTAGGTGAAAATAGGAAGTGCGAGTGAGTTTGGAAAAGTGTTCAGTAAAGGTGAGAGAATTGTCAAGGGTCATTTCTAGATCACGAACGCTAGACGAGAAAGTGAAAAACGGAAACCTATTCCCATCACTGTGTCTGTCTATCTGATTGTCCGTCTCTCTGATTGTCTGTCTGTCTGAGTTTGTTCAGTCTGTTTGTCAGTCTGACTCCCTTTCACTCTGTCTCTCTGTCTCTATCTCTCCAATGCCTGTGTCTGTCCTATACACCCCTTCATATAAATACATGTGTGCCTTTGTGGTATGTGCCTTAGGGTGGAGTGAAAAAATTATTTTTAAATAAATGAATTCTAATAGTGGGCAAAAGATGCAACTTAGGTAGAGTAAGAAACACACCAAATGTTTTAAATTTTAAATGACATCTTCTGCCCTCTACCGTCGATGCAATATTTCAACGTGATTAACCTAATATCACAATGGATGTCATCCGATCTCCTTTGCATTAACCTTTCCAAAACAAAATTCATAATCCTAGGCCTTCCTGATCATTTCAAGAAAAGCCCTAACCTTCCATACACCCATCGACTGACTCATCACTTCTTAACTTTCGCATCGTCCCCCCCCCCCGTCCATTACTTGTGATCCACCCCCTCTCCTTCTCTAACCACATCTCCAACCTCTCGCGCTCCTGCTTCAAGCACATTTGTGACCTTCGTCGCATCCGGCCCAAGATCGACCTTAAAACTGCCTCTACCATTGTTACCTCTATTGTTCATTGATTACAGCAATTCCCTCTTCCTCAACCTTGAATCCACCCAAATCAAGCATCTGCAACTTCTCCAAAAGTCACTAGCCAGGGCTGTCACGAGAATGCCCAAACATCATCATATCTCTCTCATCCTCAAATCACTACATTGGCTAAAAATCCCAGAGTGAATCCACTTCAAAGTCCTATCACTAACCTATAACTCCCTACAATACATCCAGCCCAAGTACCTCCGTGTTCTCTCCACCATCCAGGCAACCCGCTCCACCCGATCCTCCTCCTATTTCAGTCTTTCTCGATCTCCGGTCACTACTCATCTCAAGTTCTCCAACCCAGCCATATCCAACAGAGCACCACGCTTCTGGAACGATCTCCCCCTTGAATTCCGCAGATTCTTGGTTCCTCCATCATCATTCCAACCCGTCCTCCATCCTTCTCCTCATGTTCCTCTATCTATCTCCGGGCTTTCCACTCTCACCTTTTCAAGTAGGGCCTACTCCAACCCTGACTCATTTGATCCTCTGCCTTCCAATTCTCCTCGCCCTAAATAACACCCGCCTTCACAGTTGCTCTGCCTCCTCTCTTGATCTGCCCCCCCCCCCAACCAGACTCGGACCTCTTTTGGATTACTCTCTGGAAAACCCCCTCAACACTCACAGTCGTATGCTGGCGCATCCTGCTTGAAAGGAGCTAATTGGTACTTCTTTCGTTCTCTCTAATTTTCTTCCTTTCAGTAATGTCGCTGCATTCATTAGGCGTTACAATCATAGGCGTAATTTGTCGGGGAAACGAGGGTAACCGTACCCCACCCCACTCTTTTGGCTGGGGTACCGTACCCCTCTTTATGAACAATGCCTATCAATATTTTATTATTTTGCCTTCCCAGAGATCACAGTCAACTTCCTGTTTGTAAGAAATTGGTACCCCCCACTTTTTAGACCAAAGTAACGCCCCTGGTTACAATTATATAATCCTGTAACACACTATAGAGGCGATTTCCGCAACTGATTTGAACGTGTATTTCATGAATTGTATCCGTTCGAAGACGGTCAGTTGAAGAAAAAGAAAAATAATGCACCACATTGACGTTATTCAAAGAATTTTATATGGTAAATATTTGACCACCGGTAGAGGGCAGAAGACGCAAAGCATAATCAACAATATTTTGAACATTATTTATCCTCACATGCTGGCAACTTTCCATCGCTATTAGAAAACGTTTGCTCAAAAAAAATCTTTTTTGCCATTTTCACTCCACCCTAATGTGCCTATGTTTACTTGTGTCTTTGTGTGCATATATACAATATGCAGATGCATGCATATGCTTGTTCATGTGTGTCATGAACGTATACAGTTGTATTCTATCGTGTTGTGTTGTAGTGTTTTGTATTGCAGTGTGAGAATTGTAGAAGAGAGACTAGGGAGTTAGACTTTAGTGAGTTTGATCCATGTGGAGTTGAGTATTTTATCAGGACTTTGCAAACCGAGAAAATTGAAAAATGCAATAGGAAGCTTAAACTCCGTCAAGTGATGACATCACTAAATATATTAATACACAATTCACACGGTCACAACTCTCACAATTAGACAGAGCATTACTTTATTAGTAGTCCACAGAGGGAATTGTGAAAGATAATGCTAAAATATAATATGCACATTATGATCACAATGGCACAACTGAGGGGTTGGAAGCTATCCCATGGGATATGAAACGAAGAATTAACGGGGTGAGGTCCTAAGAAAGACTGGGGGTTCAACCCCCAATCCCCGACAATTCTCACCATGTTGTGTTGTTTATAGAAGTTTATGACTAAATTCATGACTGATGTTCGACACCTTTAAAAAGCGGTCATTCCGGCTACATTTCTTTGCCAATCGCGTTCAAGCGTTAAATCCATGCGATAAACGTGTTGTACGAATCGTAAGATGTCGTCAAAATGTAAATGACGCTGATGATAAGAAGTCTCTTGAGCTAGCCCAGTGTTTCCCAAAGTGGGTTCCGCGGAACCCTAGGGGTCCGTGAGAGGAGTGCAAGGGTTCCGTGAAGCAATTGGATAAGTGATGTTTTAATGTGTTGTTACATTATAAATCATGTAAAACAATTTCTGATCTAATTTTTATTAATTAAAACTGGCCTTACCTCGATCGCAGTTTAACCTTCGCAGGACGGAAAGATTTTACGATACACGGAGGACGAAGAGAGTAATTTTTTACCCCAAAACAATATATAATATCTCAGCTCAAAGGTAAGCTACGATGACAAATGAAGTGTCAATTGTAACATTTCCAAGGTCAAGGAATCGATTTATCATAGTGGCAATAGTGTGCAAATACTAATTTTCAAGATGGCGGCCAATATGGCCGCCAAACACACAAAAATGTATATCTCAGCACGTAGGTAAGCTACAATGACAAATGAAGTGTCAATTGCAACATTTTCAAGGTCAAGAAATCGATTTATCATAGTGGCAATAGTGTGCGAATACTATTGTCCAAGATTGCGGCCAACATGGCCACCCAAAACATAACAATATGTATGTCTTAGCTCATTAGTAATTTACAATGACAAATGAAGTGTCAATTGTAATATTACCAAGGTCAAGGAATCGACTTATCGCAGTGGCAATAGTGACCGATCAGTCAGTTGATTGGTAATTCCTTTTTTTCTGTTTTGACGGCCATATTGGTCGCCATCTTGGATATTAGTATTCCCACGCTATTGTCACTACGATAAATGAATTCCTTGACCTTGGAAATATTACAATTGACACTTCATTTGTCATTGTAGCTTACCTATGAGCTGAGACATACATATTTTTGTTTTGGCGGCCATATTGGCCGCCATCTTAGAAAATAAACTCTCCACAATTATGAAACTATTAACACTCAGTTCCATGATAGATGCCACACTTGATTTATGATTGGAAGTCACCTATGAGCTCATATCTTTAAAAAACATATCTGCCCTATGAACGAAAAAATAACGACGTCGAGGACGAAGAGGGGTAAATTTTTACCCCAGGACACTTTGGATTGAAATATCTTTTTCCCACCACATGGCAATGTGGTGGGTATGCAGTCAGAATATGTCATTGGTGGTAACTTGTAAACATGTGGAACGACAAATTATGCCTACCCACAGTTGCTCCGCAATCAACATCCAAACACCCCAGGGGTAATTATTTACATTGTAGCAGAATATGTTGTGTTTAGGTCGAGGTTCCGTCAAAAAAATTTAAATCAAAATGGTTCCATATCTAAAAAAAGATTGGAAAACACTGAGCTAGCCTGAGCTGCACATGGGTATGAAGTGTTAGCGACTTCAGTTTCTTAGCTTAAGGCATATATGGGCGGGTGGCGGGTCGTCTTCCTCGCCGTCTTATCTTCCCACCGACGGTGTGCGGTCAATGTACTCGTTACAGTTTAGTTGGCTGCACAATTGTAGTTATACACCCGTTTTAAACGCCGCAATTCTCATCTACATGTCTACCAGTCTCGTTCAATTGCTAGGATTCTCGAAATTCAGTGCTCTTGAATAAGCTTATGCTCTGAATCGTCTGAGAAAATTGAATCCTTATGGTTAGATCGACGTCAACGCGGTTGAAACCCATAACATATCGACGAATACTAAATACTGCTACATATCATCCACGCGACTTCAAAGGCACAACACTAACATGCTGGTTGTCCATTGGTGCCAGTCCTAAAGCTGTCTACAGGAGGAGGGCGACGCTAATCACCTTCGTTATAACACAGCGTCGTTGAGCAGAAACTATAAAACCCTTTGTTATGGCAGTTTAAGAAAATGTTTCCTCCTAATGCAATAGGTTCTTTTATTGCGTTTTACATGATATCTGAGTGAAATGACTACGCTGAATAGATAGCGTAAATGAGGACATGACATAATTTGGACTAACACCAAGGGGAGCAATTAACTTGATAAATGACCGAGGACAATTGAGTTCATTTATTCGTACCCATCGGCGTGAAACGGATGGTGGCAGGATCTGATGATAATGATAGTGCGTTTAATCGCTTTGAGAGCAATTCCTTTGAGACGCAGATCAAGTCACTGTAGGGTTTTCATCAAAGACCCTTACCCTGGCACTCGCAACATGTCGTTAGTACAATGGATATTTATACATGAAATCCATTGCTCCGCTTTTAGACCCCTTCTAAATGCTTTAATTCCGAGCCATAGATTTGCGTCAATCGCGTTTAATCGCCAGCTCTTCCTCTTAGCTGTAAAATAAGGTCGCCGTCAACTGAACGGACATCGAGCAGACGTTGTTAAGCACAAAGTAAGGCTCCGTTTGAATTGCGGAATCTATTTGAAAGAACGAACTGTAATGAAGTGTAAGGGCGTGAAGTTTATAATGTAGGTAATTAATAAGGTCAGAGTCGGTAATTTAAACCAGTGTAGGTAACGAGTGACTATTCCAGTTTTCATCATTTTCTGACAGGTGAAGTTCTTGTTCTTCGTGAGCGCTTGCGACGCATTGGTTATTGAGCGCATCGCTTTGGACAGATAGTATAGTGGTTAGGGTGCTGGACTTTCAATCGAGAGGTCGGGGGTTCAAATCCCCGACAGGGCAGAAATTTGTTTCGAGATTTCTGCTCCACCTGAACCTGAACCCGAAGCCAACTCAGCTGTAAAGGCGTCAGGAACTGATGATAACGAAAATGCGTTTAATCGCTTTGATAATAATTGCGCTGAGTCGCAGTAAGGTTGCCGTCAACAACAGTGTCGGTCACAAGATGTCGTTAGTACAAATGATTTCAAATCCACGACTGCAGTTGGACACCTTTAAAACGCTGTTATTCTCAGCTACATATTCACCAGTGTCGTTCAATCCATAGCTCGACTTTAGCAGTAGTCCATGAAGGGTAAGGTCCACTTCAACGGAGCTGATATTTACAAGAAGTCGCTAAACGACAAACAATGTGAAATAAAACCAACGGTTCCAATTAGACTCCTTTAAAACGCTGTCATTCTCAGCTACATTACATACCGATAGCGTTCAATCGCAAGTGGCTCTCTTGGCATGTGGTACTAAGCGTAAAATCGACTTCAACGTAATTGACATCCACAAGTTGTCGCTAAGCACTAAAATTACTACTCCGTAAGTAAGTAAGTAATGATTTTCTTTATTTAGCAAAAGCACAGCGCTGTACATGGAAGGCATACTACAGTCAAATATTAAAACAATATCGGTCAGTTAAATAAAAAGAGAAGTTACTGCGAATTAAGTGAGACATAAGTAAGATCAGGAGAAGAGAGGAGTTAGCTAGCCAACTCCTGGGAGAGCACAGTCCGGTCTATTTGTTTGGCATATAGAGCCCTGCGCCGGCCGCGACTCGCCGCCCACGCCTATATTACGTGGACACCGCCGCAGGCGATTTTTTTATGTCGGCGCGCTGCGATGTTGCATTGTTGTGTTGATTTTTCATGTTTTGCATGAGGTCGCGATATATTGCTTTAGTGCGAAATAGATGTAGACATCTTGTACTTACGTCGTTTAAGTTTTCTTGGTCTCTTTTCGACGCTTGATCGGCAACACGAACTGGTGACGTCAATGCTATGAGCCTATGACGTCATTGACGTGTACCTTTGGTAGACCGGCTATAAGCAAGGTTGGCAGAGAACCGTCTAGTTGCAATGTTGTATAGGCGAGTGGTCGCGTTCGCAGGCTGGCCCAAGGGAAAAGTAGGCCTATAGGCCTATTAAAGGCATAATTTGCCATGGGCCAGCATGATAGTAAATAAAAAAGAACGTTTGCTGTGATCATGATTGAGAACGTCTTACCTTGAAGGTAAAGTTAAATATCATAGTACACAATAAGTTCACCTGCATGCTGGTGATTGCAAAATGAGACATAATAGTGGACAAGAACGAAAGTAAACCAGACGAACTAAAACAACTATAAACAAAATATAATTTACCTTAGCCACTGAAGCTGATATTATGCCAGCAAAAGTGAAGCCTAACCAACAAGCAGAACTCGTTTGCTAAAGAATGAGATTAAGAGTGATCTTAGCTGACTGTGATTTTGTGGTCTTTATCTTAATACCAAGAATGCTCTGTCTTCCTGACCAAATTCATTTCCCATATACTCTGATGATCTTGTCTTTGTACCATGATACATACAGTCAATTAAAGTAATATCTTGCTACACGTAGCCATTATTTTGATACTTCTGTTCCTGTTGCCATTTTCTTACAAATGTACTTACATACGAACGCATGCACCTCTTGTCTTTCTGGCGAACGGACTCGAACCTCCACTGGACATTGTTCTCTGGACAACCCCTTTGACATGACGCAGCGTCATAATGACCTCCTTATTTGGCCAATTTCCGGTCAAGATGTCACTGGCCTTGCTCACTTCCATCAGCCGAGCAGACGATCAATCAACCGTTTCGTCGATTTGATTTCTGCCCTCTTTCTCTGGCTGTACGCATACTTTGGTTTCAAGAAATTTAAGAGACATTTTTCTTAATCTTCTTATCTTTAAAGCGATCTGTCTGTCTTTTTGTCTGTCTGTCTGTCTGTCTGTCTGTCTCCACGTTTGTATTTATCAATGTGCGTGTGTGTGTGCGTGTGTGCGCGCGTGTGAGAGAGAATGTGTGTATGTATGCATTCACGTAAGTGGTTTAATTGTGTAAACGACATCTTGAATCTGACATGAACGTTCACAAGGCAATTCTATTGTTACCATCGCGCGGGATACCATATTCCGTTCTTATAGAGCAATGCTTTAAAACGTGTCAAAGGTGTTTAAAGAAAGCCATTCGATTATCATGTCCCGGGTGCTAAAATTGGGACCTAATAATGCCGCGAACTTTAGCGGAGGACAAACACTTACCTACAACACACCTCAATCCTCCCAACCCTCCTCTCTTCATCAGTTATTCACAGCCCAACCACATATTCAATCGGCTCCTCTTCCGCCCTAGCACAGTAACACTTCTCCGCCCTTCCGTCACCTCACTGAAACCAAGTTTCGCTTAAACACCTTTAAAACGGTTTTTTGAATCGTATAAATGACCTGAGCCACTGCGACGACTCATTCTTCTTTGCAAACTGCCTTGGTTAAGTTAAGACTAGAATCAACAACATAATAATAGACAAGCTCGCTGAGAGACCACAACGAGTAATTTTAAAAGCCTATGACGAAGCAGTCTTGACCTCAGAGAACACGCGTTTTGGCTGCCTGTTAGGAGCCTGCTCATTTCACTATTGCCACCTAGGGAGTGAGTTCGGCCCCTAGCGAGTAGAAGGTATTGAACCCACGTCCTACAGCGTCCTATCATTCGTATAAAATCCCCCTAATGAACTCTTTGTATCAATGAATTGCTTGTACGAACAAGCCACTGCTCGTATTCTGGTGGTGCCAGTCCCAAGCCTCGATTACTGAGGATGGGCGCCTACCACTCAGTCTTCAGTAAAACCGCACAATTCCCATACTCTGGTAGTGCCTGTCCCAAGTTGGCATAAAGGAGGAGGAGACGATAATCATATTTGTTGTGAAAACAGCATCGTTAAACAGCAACTAGCCAACCAGTTGTAAGATGTTTTGAAAATATAACTGCAACTTTGAAAACGTTTCAGAAACATGTTTCCTATCGTCTGCTGAGCAGTTTCTGACGAATGTCAATGGATAGAATCGGTCGCCAGAGGAAGCACTGTGCACTGAATGGCTGAGCGAACTGAATAACTTAGCAAGGAAAGAGTTAATGACCTTCTGGAAGAAAGAGTTAAAGACATAAAGATCATTTTATTTCTAATAAAACCTTGGGAATGCATTTGATAATGTGATATAGACGTATCCAGATTAGATTGGTTAAGATTGGATTGGATTGAATAAGACGGGAACTTCCGGAATTCAGGTGGGAGATCGTTCCAGAGTTGAGATGTAGCGCAGTATATTTCAACAGACAATCCCTGTAATTGAATTATTCGACGATCTCCAAGTCTTGACTGTGGCCGCTGACTGTTCAACAGAGACCAGACAAAAATTCCACGTTCAGAAAGCATCGGTTGATTTGAATCTGAAAATATGAAAGTCCAGAAAGTATAGTTGAACTATATGCCAAACGCATGCACGCTTATGTTGCTGTCGTACTTTACTCTGGATAATTCTTCATTTTTCTTTCTGCTTTTCATAAGTAGTTTTCTTTCTTCAGCGGATTTGTTGTCGAGTTCGTACAAGCAATTCATTGGTACAAAGAGTCTTTCAATAACATTTCCTCTACAATATTTCTATGATTACCAAAATGGTTTTCTCGTGGCTAATAATAGCCCTTCTGTGATCTCAAAGGCTCTTCTGTGTTCATGTTGGTTTTAAGACTCTTGTCGTGGCCATTTTAGGCTCTTTTCTGATACATGTGATTTAAACTGAAATGAGATTCTTATTAATTCATTCATAGAATATAATAAATATTTAGGATCCAACAGTTCAAAGCAAGTTATATCATGGGTTCTTCAGTAACTAATGTTTGTCACTGTGCTTAAACACCTCCGAGCCTAATTCAGGTTACACAATACTTAAGGCACATTTGACCTAATCTTACCTAGAGCAATATTAGGCATGACGCTTTATACGGAAAATAATTACTTACAGATTAGGTGCGCGTTATTTCAACTTACGTTTTGCACATTTTTTAGCATACAACTTGAGTGCAAGCAAGTCACAAGACACATTAATTCATATTAAGTCCAGTTTAAGAATTGCTGGTTATATTTGAACACTTGACAATAGTGTCTACATAATAGACAAATTCGTTACACCATTTGAAGGCATACTCGGTCCAATGCTTATTAGTTGCTGTTTTCCGACACTGTGTAAGAACAAAGATGATTAGCGTCGCACTCCTCCTTTTATCTAGGCTCGGGACTGGCATTACAATAGGTGAGGAAAGGTAAGACAAGGTAAGGTAAGACAAGGTAAGGTAAGACAAGGTAGGGTAAGATAAGGTAAGGTAAGACAAGGTAAGTAAGACAAGGTAAGGTAAGACAAGGTAAGGTAAGATAAGGTAAGACAAGGTAAGGTAAGATAAGGTAAGGTAAGACAAGGTAAGGTAAGATAAGGTAAGGTAAGACAAGGTAAGGTAAGATAAGGTAAGGTAAGACAAGGTAAGGTAAGATAAGGTAAGGTAAGACAAGGTAAGGTAAGACAAGGTAAGGTAAGACAAGGTAGGGTAAGATAAGGTAAGGTAAGACAAGGTAAGTAAGACAAGGTAAGGTAAGACAAGGTAAGGTAAGATAAGGTAAGGTAAGATAAGGTAAGGTAAGACAATGTAAGGTAAGATAAGGTGTGACAGGGTAAGTAAGACAAGGTAAGGTAAGACAAGGTAAGGTAAGGTAAGATAAGATAAGATAAGGTAAGGTAAGACAAGGCAAGGCAAGATAAGGTTTAGTTGACGTCAATGTTCCTGACAGTCAGTGAGACACTGAAACTAAAACTGGCGAGGTTAAAGAGGTCGAGACTGACAACGCAGTATTCGTCTAAAAGGGAGCTCAGTAGACACCTTAAAAAGAATTGTACCTCTATCTATATATGAAAATGGTCTCTATATTGAGCGTAATTGTGTTTTCGATAGTTTGATGCAAATCCTTTAACTTCGCCTATGTACCAAGCTATCTGAAATAGTTGACTCATTATGCAAGGAAGCAAATTCACACTATACGTTTTGTTAGTTCCTCCAACAATACCGCCACTCATCGTCATCTCTGCCTCAGGCTTCCCTATAATAATAATGAATAAAAATAACAATAAATAACATTAATAATAATTAAATAAACAAGGTGTCGGGGTTGTAATCATTGCGCGCATTTGTCGACGCGCATTTGTTCTGCGCGCTTTTGTTACGGCGCCGTATGCACTATGACTTAACAGCACAAATGGGAAAGTCTACCAATTCTGTTGGTAACGATCTAACAAAGAAAATAGTCCAGGAGGCTATCCATATATTACGTACGCATGGAGGGGACGGGTTAAAAAATGCATGTGTTTGCGTACGCTTCCGAACGGAAACGGGGTGGGGGTAAAACCTATAATTTGTCTATAATATTGGCCCTGAAATTGATTGGCCTTCAAGTGAGCCAGAGCTCAGTCTTTCAGCTAGCAGGTACTGTCAGAGGAATTAGGACTGTGGGAGAGGTGTCACTTATAAGATCTTACGTCCTTACCAATGAACGTTATTATTAAAGCTCTAATTACTTGCAATTTATTTTTATATAAAATAATTCACAAACAATACATGTAATTTACTCTTAGAAATGCGTCATTACCATCGGTGACAAGATGCGACTGTCATGAGAAAATAACAAAAATCTGATGTATACGTATGGTAATGATGAAAAACAACCGCTGGATGGTAATGACATAATGATGTAAATTTATAACAGCCTTCAAACATTTTCACGTTAATTACTCCATCAGATAAGTAATTTCAATCAGTTCAACAATAGCGGCAAATAAAATAAGTTATCAATGTTGCAATCTACCTAAACCAGGAAATACAACGCTAGATTTTAATGAAACAGAAATTTACTTTTCTTGTAATTTGGAACACACAAACTTAAATTAAAAATAAAACATTATGAATTTCAACACAAATCTGTGTGATTCCATTAAGAGTTGACAATATCTTGTTCCTGATGTTTTTCTTTTAGTAAGTAAGCACGTTCTCTAAAAGGTATAGGCTTCCCAAATATTGAGATGTCTATGATGCTTATTTCTATGGACAAGTATAAATAGGCCCGAAAAGAAATAAATATCATGAAAATGAGTCTAAATGTTTAATTATTGTATATGCTAGCTACTAATTAATCAAAACAACATACCTTTGCTACAGGTTGTAATGGAATAAATTTACGCAAAAGCTGAATTTAATGAATTGTACACCGTCTCGGACAGAGGATGGTAATGATATTTTGTATACATTTAGTAATTGTTTCTATATTTCCAAAATCTATATATATAGCAGCTAAAACAATGATAGGAAATGTTTGTCTGCTCATTCTTTGAAAGATAGGCAAAAAATTTGAAGAAATAATGGAAAAAACTAAAAATACCAGCATGGGACATCAATTGTGCACTTTTCGTATAATGACCCATATAAGAATCTTCTCCACGACCGTCTCAAGCGACTGGTGCGCATCACTGCGGGTTCATGTTTGACGCGACCACGTGTCTTGGATAGGTCATGGAGGCTTTCAAAAATGCTTTTGCGTCTACCTCATGCACCCAACCCACTGTTTAATCGGGCCTCTACAAGTCGGTAGTTAGGATCATCGAGGTCCTGTGACTTCCTCTCTATCACGCTTGGTGTCATTTCTTTGTTTACGACAATTTTTTGAGGGTGAAATTGGACAAGTGGTTTGGGCATTTAAATCCGAATCTTTCGCTTAATTGGCCTGCTGTATGCAGATAAGCCACAACGACTAGAGTATCGTGTCACTGACCGTTCTGCTGTATCGGATTATAGTGTTGTGCAAATCTTTTGTCAGCTCACACTGGATGTATCAGCGGGCAAAAATCTTGTCGGGCAAAACGGGAAGTGACAACTTTAAACAGACGTACAGAAATGGCAGACATAGGCTACAGAAAAGGACAATCAGGTGCACGTGTCGCTTGCATGCGCCTGGCGTGTGATGTCACCTTGGTCCGAAAATCGAATCATAGACCTACTATTTCCACTCGAATTGTCGCCAACCTGAACGGCTCTTACATGGATCACCTCACTTTAGGCTCCGAGTGCCTATGTTCTATGTTACGCCACCAGAAGTTCCACAGCCTATCGCCATACTTAGCTAGGACAAAGTCTACAAAACTCAGCACCAAGTTCACGGGTCCGTCGATTTGGAACGTTATTCCATCAACACAATTCCCATAGTACTCAAGGATTTAAGAAGAAATTGCGTAATTTTATTATTAACGGTTAGATAGGTCCTCTGTGGTGCACTTGCTCGCCTTAGTTAAGTTAGTTAACTTACCGTAATTATTAGCGTATGTAGTTAATTACGTGGTTTGAATGTCAATTGCTTGTTAACCGATTAGTTTCACGCTTGATGTTGTGTTTGTACTGATTTGATCAGCAGCGGTCGATCTGCTACGTTACCTTAACTACTTGGGTGCCCCTACTTAGCGTTACCTTGGTTCCTTCTGAGACACCCTTTGTACAGTCATCGTTAATTTACGTTGTTGATGTTCATCAGTTGGTTGCAATAAACAAGAAAAGAACTAAAAAACAAACAAGAATGTTTCTAGCTGTAGGCAGACATGCAGTTTGGGTCAGTGTCAAGGTCGAGTATAGGGACACAAAGTCGAGATATATTCGACCAATGCCGTTAAATTCATCGATCGCAGTTTATCAGATGCACATAATTCAATCGTTAATCGAAGAAGTAGAAAATTTTACGACCTCTGTCGTTTGTTATTGCATCAAAACTACAATTATTTCAGACGATTTATTTGACAGTTGGCGCTTGTATTATTTGTTGTGGTGGAACGTGATTGAGATGGAAATATTAATATCGCAAGAATTGAAAAATCTGAGTAGCTGCTTGTGTCCTCATTAGAAATGATGGAGGGCTGTACTGAATGCTAGCTGGCCACATACAGTGATTCATCCAAGCATTGACCTATTGGTTGGATCGATTTTTTTAAACTTCTCCAAGCGTACCTGTCGCGTAAAAAAATTCAAGCGCTTATTGAGTTATAACGAAGCTATATGCTCCCCAGCGGTGTTTTGGATATAGCCCCAGCTACATAGAATTTTATAGGGTTGAAGTGATGGAGGGCTTATTTATCATTTTTATAACGTTTTAACGCGCTTAACGTCATACAGAAATGTGAATCTGAGGCGCTTTGCTTAAATGGATGCCAGATGGGTGGCCACAGATCTTGACTCGTCAAAGTCTATTTACGTATCTGGATCGATTTTCTTGACTTCTCTTTACCCGCTCGTACAGACATACACATAAAATTAACGCTTGCAGAATTGTCCTCAGCGATATTTTCGGTGCAGCCTCATACAATTCATAGTATATAATTTTGTGAGTTTCAACAGACCCAAAGCGCCAGCCATATTCAGGTAAGAAGCAAGGTAGGGCCTACTTTGTCTGCAGGTGATATATATATATATATATATATATGTATATATATGTATATATATATATACAAGTATTACACATGTATATTGACCTTTATACGTGTATATGCACATACGTGCAGTAGTTTATGTTTCTGTATGGCCAAGCTTTTGACGCGCAGAATTGCACATTCTCTGCGTCATACTGTATGGTACAACGTTATTCTGAGTTGAACAATGTTCACAAGTAAGACTTACTCTTTAAGTATTGTGCTTTTAAACCTAGTAATTTTCTGCAGGTGATATATATATATATATATATGTATATATATATATATATACAAGTATTACACATGTATATTGACCGTAAATAGACTTTGACGAGTCAAGATCTGTGGCCACCCATCTGGCATCCATTTAAGCAAAGCGCCTCAGATTCACATTTCTGTATGACGTTAAGCGCGTTAAAACGTTATAAAAATGATAAATAAGCCCTCCATCACTTTAAAATTTACTTTCCGTTACACAAAATACAAAAAATTGATAATATTATCACAATTGTGCTTACAATCCCTGTCTAAAATTTGGAAAAAATTTTCTTCTCGTGTGGCACCCCTAAATGATGGAGTATCTTAATAATATTTTGCACACTAACTTAGTTCATCAAAAGAAACATAGCTAGGGGCTGTCCCATCTATTTGCAAAAAATAACGTTTTTGAGCACCACCCTAACATGCATACAAACATGCTGACATACATTCATGCTTTGTAGTATAGCAGTAGTAATGCATTAATGTTTCTGTAATTTTTGGTTCCTGATAGAGCTTACAAACATCAGTTGTAGTTTTCATCCTACCGTGTCAAGCCCCATTCCGTCTTAGTCTGATCAGATTGAGTGATGAAAGCGACCCTTGACTGTGTTGGTCCAATGGTCAGGCTGTTGACTATGCGTTTGTAGAACTGAATAACGGCGTTCCACTTTGGACACGCTGGTGGCACTTCTTGACCAGTGCCACCGAAGACAGTTGAAGATCCGTCGACGACGAACACTACATCCAGCTTTGTTGGACAGGCTAATGAAATTAAATGAACAAACCAGGATTTGCACCGCGCATTCAGAATAAACCTCGCTCTGGCAAAATTCTGCTTGTATACACTGTAGCGACTCTAAGTGAAAACTTGTAAGCTTTGATTTACTTCTACAACCCCCAACTTCTACAACCCATCACTATTACTGCCATATCCCAGGGTAAGGCCCGTTATTATTATTGTTTTTTTAAATTATTATTACAGGCAAATTAGTGCACGAAGGTGACAGTGTCTGATGCAGCTGCGCTAATAAATAATATGAAATTTGCCTTCAATTTCGTCTCATTTCGCGAGGTAAAAAATTCATATAGCCTATCTAATTAATATACGAACGTGACAGCATCTGATTAATTGCGCTAATAAATATTGATTAATATGAAATTTGACTTCAATTTCGTCTCATTTCACGAGATAAAAAGTTCATGTATCTAATTAATATACGAACATGATTAATTGCGTTAATAAAGTTGATAAAATTTAATATCAAATTTACCCTCAATTTCGTCTCGTTTAATGAAATAACGAATTCATGCCCCTAATCAGTATAATCTAAATCCCTACAACGAAAATCTATCAGTTAAAGTAGGCCTACGCATGTCAACTATTTGACCTGCCGTTCATTTTGTCTAATGCAATAAGGTTTTTGCGTCAAGGTGCATAAAAAATTATTTTAAAATTAAAATAGTTTCGTCTATATAAGCAAGACGAGTTTATGACATAGTCACAGAAGTTTCTCCAAATTCTTGCAACTCGTAACAGCAAAATTCAAAGGTAAGAATAATCGGGTTTCAGAAGTGGACGTGAAGATGGTGATAGATTAATATTGGTAGCAAAATAATGTACCAATGTTCTTCTTTATTTTATAGATGAAAGTCTTCTTCTAAGACATGGGCCTATACAGAAACACACAGACAGATATACATGTTGTCACCTTGCATACGCTAGACTGCTACGTAAGATATAACGTTTGCCGAAACCTTACATCTGACTCAAGATGGGGATCATACTGAGGTGCCGTTTCGATCACTTTAAGTGCTTTTATTGGCTAAACCCACTCACATGTATAAAATAAACTTTGAAGCTGTGGTCGAATCTTCTGACGTGTCAACCAACTGCTGAATTGATCCACAATCGCTGAGACGTCGCTTCCAGTTCCTGACTACTTTACTGCTGAACAATGACAGCCATTCTTCTGCTGATTGCCCTATTGGCAGGGGCGTATGTTGAGGCTGCAGAAAGTACGTATTCATAATAATTTTGCTAAAAATTAAAAAGAGGAAAATGAAGCAGTAATTTGTTAAGAGGAATAGATGTAGGAGGAAGATGAAGAATAGGAAAAAATAAAAAGGAAGAAAAAGAGAAGAATCTACGTCTTGAAATAGAAGAAGCAGAGATGAGACTGTATGGATATCAAAGGGGGGCATTATTTCCTCATTTCGCCATTTTCCTCAGTCTACCTCGTCACACAGAGGACCACGTACTGTTTAAATATCAAATGTGGGGTCCTAAGAAAGACTGGGGTTGAACCCACAGTGTCCCGACAATTCGCACCCTTCTTATCCCCCCTCTTCGTTATCATCAACACCATCTTCGTCATAGAATGCATAAATTCACTTTTAAAAAGATAGACAACAACTATATGCTCCGTATTCTCCATAAAAACTCTTACAAATAAGCAAACTCTCTTATAATGTACAAAGTTGCGGCATGTCGACTTGTTTTCCTCAACAAACGACTATTATATTGTATTGTAAGTGTTGCTCATATTCTGCTGCTGATGTAACCGCGACTAAAACAACAAGCAAAATATTAAGTGAACGAAGTCGCTAGCAGTCGATAGCTTAACGACTGATTTCGACTTCAGTGCTTAGCGGCGGTGGTGGCGAATGGCGCGACGCCGGGCACAGTCTTATGTCCGTCCTTTATGTCTCCCCTCTCTCCATCTATTTACACGTCCACTATGCGCGGTACACTTCTTCTTTTCTCATTTTATGTAGAAATCGAGTTATGCCATAATTAAATGCAGTCTAGCTTTTCATAATAAACTTAAAAGATCAAAATGTCTCAAATAAGAGCTTAGTATTACCTTTTACCCTTATAACAACTAGTAAAATCCTCGTCTTGTCCATTTCTAACTACAAAGACGGCCGATGGTTTCTAGTTCAACACACTTTTGTCTAGATACGCACACTGCAATAGACTATCGACCAATCCAAATAATCACATACAAATTTCAATCTTGGTTACTTATTTAGCATCCTGGCAAGGAAGCATTTCTGAGACGTTATCATACTTAGGTAGCTCTCGGTTATAAATGAGACCGTGGGCGCAAAGAGTAGCCACTGTGCTTAATAGGTGGCAGCATTGGATATAACACATGGCATGGATTGTAATTCCATACTCCTGAAGTCCATTGGACGTAACTTCAGCTTGCTTTGGGGAATTATTCGGAACACCATCCGTGGTCAATATTGTTATATTGATCGCGATCTTTCTGTGTCATACGATGGGGTTGAAGATTTCAGTTAAGAGTTTAGCAATAATACTTACTTACTTACCATAATTTTTTAAGTCTATGGCTGCCTTTGACCTTGATCTGAAGTTATCGTTTGCTAGAGATAGGATATTAGGTTGGAATTGATGAGCTGAAGCCCTCGTGCCACATGGACTCGAGCGTTGGAGTCTGAACTGCGCCATATAAGTTTCGGATTATACACGAATTGGAGAAACGCCCAAGAGAAAGGAGAGAAACCTGGACACGTGTTTCCTGCTTCATTTTTACTTGTTGATTATTCTTATAGATCAAAGTTAGAAATGAATGTTAGCGACAATACAATACCTGTGACACATTTAAGCATAAGCTATGAAGTGTCAATACTTTCGTATCTTTTTGTTAAGAATCAGTTTATTCTCGATCGCTCGATTTATACTTTTTAACGGTACAAATACAGTGTACGGTACATTTCAAGAAGATCGATTGCCGAGAGAAGATAGGCAAGTTTCATCTGAATAAAAAGTCAAACTGTGTAATTGGCAGGAAATATTTATTTTTAAATTTTAGCACCAAGGTTAGCTAATAGCTGAGCTGGCTACTGCTACCTTAGGCTGCAACTTTTCACTTGAGCTATGTTCTGCAGTTGGACGCTATAATTTTTTGTGGGATTGCCTGCTACTTTGTATAGTATGACGTAATCACTATTATAGCGCTGTTTTATAATTCACAGGACATCTACCATCGATAGTCACTTCAAGTGATTCACAGCCCAGTTCATAATCCATTTAATGATCCGTTGCTTAATAGCTGACCATTACTAACATAGCTTGCACGTTTTTAAGTGAGGCATGCTATAGAGTCAGTGTTATATGGCCAACATCAAACTATTTCGGATTTCTGGCTTTTTTACCCGCCAAACCTCACAAATACACAAGAGAACTCTAGTTATATACAACTGTAGTTGTAATTGTAATTAGTAACTTCAACAATGCGCCGGTATTGCACACTGTTGCACAGGGCATCAACCGATGGCCACCAAAACCAAGCCGATATTATCATTATCCAGAAAATCAGTCCGTAAGACTGATTAGCAGCCTATATGGATAAGGAATTTGAAAGAGGTAAGCTTTAAGTTGATAACGAAATGACACAAGCGACTGAGCAGAACGCACAGACACACAGAGAGAGTTCCAGAAAGTAGGTCCAACAACCGAAAAACCTCGTTCACCAAGAACAGTTCTTGATTTAGGTATAACCAGACAAAGATAATCAGATGACATCGTTGAATAATGTTCAGACTGAGGAATACGAACTGATTTTAAGTATTGTGGCTGGCCAGAGTTCAGAGTTTTATAAGCTAGATTATCTAGCATTCTAGCTGTTGCAATTTCAACAGAACGCAATCTTTCCGAATCTGTTCATTTTCAAGAAGTTTGTTTTATCTTCAATCTGTCAACGCTGCACTTATGAACGAGTATTCCAGATAAGTAAGTAAGTAAGTATATTCTTTATTTGATCAGTTGACAAAACGCACTCTGGTTTACATACATATAAGACAATTAGAACATATACAGCATCCTAAACAAAAAAGTCTTTCTCATTATTTTGTCCATCAGCCTTAGGTAATGTTCGATTGTGAGTTCTTGGTCGCAAGGTATAATCATTCCAAAGTATAATCTCCCAAAGTATAATCTCCCAAAATCCCGTCTGTCTCCACTTCAATCGGTCTTAAACGCAGCTGCTCGTCTGATTGCCCGCCTTCCACGCTACTCTCATATCTCGACTTTTATGTCTGAGCAATTGCATTGGCTTCCGCTCACCGCGCGTATCCAGTTTAAAATTCTTTTTCTTACCTCTCGAGCGTTCCAGGGCAAAGCTCCTCGTTATCTTTGTGACCTTATCTGTCGACCTCTGTCGGTTGCCTCTGGTCGTCCTCTCCGCTCTTTTGACCGACATGACCTCTTGGTCCCTCGGACCCGGACTTCTATGGCTCAACACCGTGCCTACGCATGTGCTGGCCCGTCCCTTTGGAATGATCTTCCTCCTATGACTCGTTCTCAGATTCTAACTGGGGGAATTTCTGCTACTTCTCGATGTCTTAAGACTTTTCTTTTCTCACGAAGCTCTGCGCACTGGGAGCGCCTCTGATTAGGTTGTACTGCGAGAGGCGCTTTACAAATGCATAAATACAATACAATACAATACAATAACCAGTGTTCTTTATTGGTGGTAATAATCCATGCAAAACATGTCCCCGGTTAGTCAAAACATCAGAAAAAAGGCAGGAGTCAGCTTTGTCACATAAATAATCAAAAGTCGGGTTATCACTAGGGAGATATCCCAGCCGAATAAGCTTGTTCATTATCGACTGAATTCTATTTTTATCCTGTTGCCCTACAAATTCCCACCATGCCGGGGAAGCATACAACGGTCGGGCAACATTTGTGGCTCGCACCACATTATGGAGTTTAATTCCAGACAGGCCATGTGCAGAAATAGTGCGTAGGCCAATGCATTATAAGGACTGCTTTGCTTTATTGCATAATCTGCTTATATGCTGCTCAAACCTAAGGGTTTCAGAAATTTTGACTCCCAGAACATTTAGGCTGCTAACTCTTGTCACACCAGGAATTACTGCAGGCAAGTCAATCCAACCGCTCGGTCTTATTATTATTTCATATGTTGTACTGGAATTTAGTTTTAGGTTACAGTTTGCTGCCCATTTTGCTACGTATTCTAGCTCTGTTTTTACTGTATCTCTATTGGATGCAGGTATCATGAGGTAGCTATCATCTGCGTATTTAAGTAATCTATTTCTAGGGAAAACTGGTTTAAGTCTAGCAATTGTTCTTATGAAGTATAACCACGGCTATAAAGAAAACTCTAAAATGCCATGGAATTGTTTAAAGTACCATAGTACCATTGGTTAATAAGTCTGAGTCACTGCATGCAATGCAAGTATGCAAAATGACATGTGTTAAATCTGATTGAGAAATAACTGAAATTATAACATTGTGATTTATCCATCTCATTCTTACAGCATTCATGTATATTGTGTGAACACTGGGAATACTGGACAAATGTAATTGTTTAGTTTTTGTAGGCACTACACAAACAGCATGGTACTAGTAGGCCTACAGTGAAGTTAGTAAACAGAATAACTAACTTTGCTTATTGTCTTATTTGTATCTTCGATATAGGCCTATAATAGCGATACGTTACGGAATTTTATCAGTGTGACCTAAGACCTTGATTTAGGCATTCGGCCTATGTGGCGGGTGGCATACACACGAGTCCATGACATTATTGGTAAGAACACAAGGCTACAAGCCTTAGAAGGCCGAACAGAGGCCTATGCGGGACTCATGCACCGGGGCCCTTGGAAAGCTAGCTACACCTCTGACTGCAGGTAACTGCCATTGCTCGATCTGCCAAAATGCTCACATACGCAACGAACAACTGTGAATTTGTCCTTGCATTTGTATAAGTAAAGTCCTCACGTCAGGAACCATAATCGATATTGAGCCTGTGGTCTATCAGACCTAAACGATGCCTATAATTGTATATGCATTATGCAGCCCAGCTTCGAGTCTAGCTTTCTGCGTAGAAAACATTCGCGTAGATAAAAATGAGACGTCTGTTCTGCATTGTTTGAAGGTCTAGGATAGCAGACTCTTTAGCAGTCAGACGTGATTTCAAATTTTTTATGGTTTTTCAGCAATGCACGAAGTATAGATGTAGGGGCGAGAGAAAGGTAAACTGCGATTAAAACAGTCAAGGGCACCATTGCCAGTATAAAAAGCAACATTTTCACATGAGAGTCGCAGAGCAGTACGTTCTCGATAGCTTGCAGCAACAAGTGTTTATTTTCACATACGTCAGCGATTCAGCAGTGTGTGTGTGTGGCCAGCTAGTTTACATAGCAAATTTATGTGAGCAGATATTCATAATCCGGGAAGTCAGCCAAGTGGTCTGGAGAAAGTCCGTTTCGAAAGAAAGCCTCCTCTTAAAGCTTTGTTGCACAGTTCGCTTCATCTCGGAACCAAGAGACAGATCAAAAGCAGGTGAGATTTTGTTTAACACTTGTTATTAAACGTAGATAACTGCTCAGAAAATAACTTGTTGGCCATTACTTTGCACGTAACCTGTTTCATCTCAACAGCAGGATACAGTGCTCGACTGGTGAACTTGTGGTTCCTATTGATTTTGTGACCTAAATAACAACGTTGTTGACTATGAATTTAATCAGGATTCTTGCGTTGTTCAACAGTAATGTTTTCTTACCTATCCAAACTCCATGTGTTTGATCGACGACAATGCTTTTTGATGATATACATGTGCAACGTTTTCTGCAGACAGTTGTTTCGCAAAATGAAGACTAACTTAAATGACTAAAGAATTAAGGCATCGTAATCGTAATCTCCAATTTCGAAAGCGCAACTTGAAAAATAAGCGCAGGGCAACAGCTTATTCACGAGCGATGAGGCACATAGGCCTAACGATTCCAATTCAGGATTTTGCCTTCGACCATAAAATTAGTCTTTGAAAATTAAATTTAAGTTAAGATGAAGCCTTGGAAATTTTATTGCTATTCTTATACGACTCGATAGCAACAACTTCACTGTCTAGGCGCAATGCGATAAATGTAAATGTGCTTTCTAAAGACACCGTGTGGCATCGATCCTGCACGGGTCCAGTGAATTCTTGGTGTGAAACCCTGTCCCTTCCTCTTGAGCGCAAACACTACAGGTTCTGGCCTTCCCGAGACGGATACTAAGTAGGTCCCTCAAGCAAGTCCTGCACTCAATTATTATTGCTCAGCGTCATCGATTGTTGATTGGTCATTGAAGAGTTGCACTAAATAAATGCTTAAATACAGTATTTTAATAATTTTTTGCTATTACTACAATTACAATTGTCATCATTATAATTACTATAATAACAATTAATAATAATAATAATAATAATAATAATAATAATAATAATAATAATAATAATAATAATAATAATAATAATAATAATAATAATAATAATAATAATAATTTTGGACTCCCGAGGGATCATATGTACCTCGGGGGCAAATATAAAAAAAATATAATAATAATAGCAACAACAATAACAACAATAACAACAACCACGGTGGCCAGAATTTTATACGCTGCACCGGCATGGTGGGGATACACTGGTCAGCAAGAAAGGAGAAGGCTCCAGTCCGTTATGGATAGACTGACCCGCCAGCGATACCTCCCATGTAATAATCCAACAATTGAACAACTTTGCCGCCATGCTGATGTTGCCCTGTTTTCGGCAGTCCTTTGCAATCCAGGTCATGTCTTGCACGAGCTGCTTCCACCTGTTAAGCCGAGGGTTTATGGTTTAAGGCCTAGATCCCATGACAGGGCTTTACCCCATGCCGACATCGGCATGAGAAAAACCTTTATTGTCAGAATGCTGTATACTTACTAACAAACTGGACCTATATAGTAATACATATACATATATATATATATATATATATATATATATATATATATATATATCCATATTATGGTTAATGCCATGTATATATACCAATGTATGTTTGTTTATTAACTTTAGAAGATCTATTTAACAGATGTTGTTCACCAGAGTGCTGTTTGGCAGCTGATTTAATAAAGAATATACTTACTTACTTACTTACTTTTACTTCCAACCTGTTAATCAATCGACCAAACAATCAATCAAAAAGCAACAAATCAATCAGCCAAGCAACAAATCAGTCAAACAACCAGTCAGCTAAGCAATCAAGCAACCAGTGAGATTCAATCGCTGACAGATATTTCTGTGGGAGTTTCTAGTCATAGGTACATGTACATCCAGTTCCAAACTGAGGTCATTCCATGGAAACAACCTTCTCATTTAACCCTCAAGTGACCAACTGGGGTCCTGGGGGACCCCAGCATGGTATCGGCTGGTGGTACTTCTGTACTATCCAATATTTTTTAACGGCATTTTATGAATTTGTCACCTGGATATCGCTCACTGTTTACGTCTAGTGGAATCCGGTTTTGCTTTTACGGTTATTTTTTAAATAAAAAATATCCAGTGGGGTCCCGCAGGACCCCAGTTTCAGCAATGCTTTTCTAGAGAACCGAACGCTACTATATGAACAGATATTATGACAGCGAGAATTGGTCTGGAGCGATACAACGCAAAGGAAGCCCTACTCTTGAAGAGAGTGCTGATGGAGTATACGATAGCACTGATAATCTATCTACAATATATTTATATAGCGCCCTTTCAAGAAGTCTACTCATTATCGCTTCCGATCCAGGCCAGGTCAAAAAGAAAGGTATGGAGAAAGCCCTAGAAAGTACCTCAGATGTCCCTAAGGGGACAACGACTCAGGTTCGGAGAATGATGATCATGTATCTGAGAACTCTGAAAACAGCGATGTGGAAAGTGCATACGACGAAGTCGACATAGAAACGCAATGCCTATCTGTTCAAGCCACCAATAGTCGAAGCAGTACTTCAGTTACAAAAAGGAGGTCGTGGACATAGGTTGCGTGGTAGAGAAGTAGGAAGATAGCAAGGTGCTGCAGTTCAATATGCCATTCGAATACCTGCTGGTGTAAGTGTCGCACCACGGTGTGACCAAATTTGTTTATATGTACCAGCTTTCCTTGACTCCAGAAATTATAGACGGCATTATTCTTTGGACGAACAGGGAGGCAAGGAGACGAACATGTGTCTAGAATGAACGAAATTCTGAAGGTCATCGTGCTGACTGGAAACCTGTCAATGATAAGGAATCTTTGCGTTCATTGGACTCTGCATACTCCTGACCAACTTACTCTGGAAATGTTTGTTCCTAAACCAGGCAAAGCTGTGTTAGCTATACGCTGCACCACAATGCTACCACCGATACTCAGTTGATCAGCAACCCAGAAATAATCCTCCATTAGAGTGGAATTATAAGCGGTGTTGACTATATGGATCACCTGGCTACAATGGACACCAAAAGAAGAAAATCAGCCGTTGGCTCATGGTGCTGTTTTTCAACACCCTCGACATACTGTAGCTGGAAATGTTTCTTACATTCAGTGGTTGGGCAATAATCAATTGCAGACTGGCTGATTTCGAAGACCACACGGCGACGACGCATCTTATTGATAGAGCTCGGATATGCCATAGTAACACCTCACATGAAACAACGAGCAATGACTCCTATAATCCTAGCACCAATCAGATCTGCGATGAAGAACTGTGTTGTAGAAGTTCAACACTGCAAACAACACTCAGTTTAATCTCCAAAAGCTCGAAGGCCAAGAGTCGAAGATGATCACTGTGCAAAAGCGGTAACAACAAGAAGGCAGCGTGAATGTACTTCATGTAGCAGGTCTAATTTTATCTTGTCAGACAATTAGATGGTAAGCAAAACCCAGGTAAACAATGAACAGTTAGAACTTGTACTTGTAGCAAAATAAAGTGAAGTTTAAACAAGAGCAGAAAGCACTGAACGTGTATTCGACTATTGGGGTCCCGTGGGACCCCAGTTGGTCATATTAAGGAGTAAAATATGTTGGTCGCATGAGGGTTAAATGGTTTAAGTCGAGGCTGCTGTCTAAAGTGTTTATAGAGTTATTATGCTCGGTTGAATTTAACCGCAGGATGTCTGAATTTTGGAAAAGAAAGCTGAGAACGTATTTCTCCAGATTCGACTACGACAACGATGGAGTCATATCGAAGAGTGATTGGATTGGGATTGCTTTGCGATTGGCAGAGCCAGTGAAAGCAGACAAGCAGAAGGCAGAACAACTGAAAACTGATTTTGAAAACGTGAGATATTCAGACTAAAAACTGCTTCGCTTACGCAGCAAACGAACAGGATTTACTATTACAACAACAAATACAAATAGAACAACAACTACTACTCCTGTTACTACTGCTACTTCTACCACCACTAAAGCTTCCACTTCCACGGCTACCACTACCACTACTATCACTACAAATCCTCTCAATACCACTACTGCAACTACTACAACTACTATGATTATTTTAGGTACAACTACCATTAGAAACAATACTGTACCTAACGTTCACATTCCTAAGTGATCACAACACAAATATTAAAAACAACAACAAAAGCAGTAATGAAATTGATATCTGGAATGTCATCTTTTCCCTCAAATAGCCATATGGTCTTCAGAATTGGTGTCAAGACAATGGATGAGAGGGAATATTATACCGATCCATCTTGCGTGCAGGACAAGTTTCAATTAGGCAGTGCTTTTTTTCTGGAAGAAAAGGTTCCGGAACGGAACAATAGGTTCCGGAACGGCATAATTATGGGAGGGCTAAAATCCAGAGAAAAACGGGGTTGGGAGGGGTCTCAATAAACACTGAAAACGGTTCAAAACACTGACATTAAATTAAATAGCTAAATCATTGTTTTTATTATTAAAATAAATAAATTATTTTTTAGTACCTGAAAAAAGGTGCCGGAACGCCGTTCCGGCTGAAAAAGCACTGCAATTAGGCATATCCTATTTGCAATATTGTTCAGTTAAAGTGGATTTGAGCAAGCTTGAAGAAAAAATCGCTAAGTACAGCCAACTTCTTACTACAAATAATTTCGTCCTTTGACCTTTAAACCATAGGCTGGCATAGCTACTAATAATAGCACCTGTCTGAAATAGCAGCCTAAGTAATGTCACAATGTGAGGACAATGGGTGAAGACGATTTATCTTTTCATCTCCCGGCAATTCTGATTCTACGATTCCACACGGTTGCTTTCCGTCACACTTTCCCTACAGAAGAACTAAAGGAATGGCTGCAGTTCCTAATAGCCAACTGTTTCCTGCAACCTGAATGATCGTCAGGATAATTTTGATCACATATTATAATCCATAGATGTATGGGTCACATGGCGTCAACGCACAAAATACAGCAAACTATAAGTACGATGTTAAAGTCGATTCCGTTGTCTAAGTTTATTCATCAATATTTAAGTTCGATTTGTAAACTGTTATTTATTAGGAATTGTTTGCGTGTAGATCATAATGCAATCTTGTTTCTATTTTTGCTGATTGCATGCATTGTTTTATACTACTATTCGTAATTGTAATCGTAATCTCCAAACTTCTAAAACGCCACTCGAAGACCAAGCGCAGGGTACCAGCCTATTCACGAGTGCTGGACAATTGTGGGTGAACAACTTTTCCAAGGTCGCTACGCAGTGGCTTGAGGCAGATTCGAACCTGCGACCCTCCGGCTACAAGACCTCACCACCACCACCACCACCACCACCACCACCACCACCGCCACCGCCACCACCACCACCACCACCACCACCACCACAATTATTATCGCTACCACTTCCACTGCTACCACTACCACTACTATCAGTACCACCACTCCTACTTCCGCTACCGCTATAGAAACGCAGACGTTTGTCTCGCCCTAGTAAACAATACTTTGTACTGACTTAGGTGTGGGATAAGCTCGTGAAGTATGCCAAAAGCGGCAACAAGGAACAACTGACCCCCGAGATGTTTATCGACTCAATCGGGAAGCAGCGCTACAACCCAGAGCTGATGAAACGCTACTCGGCCATGCTAAAGGATATTTTCGATCTGATGGATGTCAACGGTGACGGTTACATGCAGGAGGACGAACACCTCAACATGCTTGGTCATGTCGGAATCCTTGTCGCGAAGGAGTCGTTTATGGCAAAGGATGCCAATGGCGACAAGAAATTGAGTTATGACGAGCTGGTTAATGCCCTCTGGGACTTCCTGTTCTCAGAGGATGAAAATAATCAGAATACTCTCTTCTTTGGACCTCTCGTCGACTAGATCTTCTTTTCTGCCGCCTAGATACCTCTGCATTTGCCACAGGTTTAGGCCTACCTAATTTTTTTCTAACTGCTTCGCACATCAGCTTCAGGCTTACTGGCCTGACGTGTTGTTTGATTTCCATATCTCGTTCAGCCTGCCGAACATCGCACATGCTAGACCGATTCTACGCCTGATATCTTTTGTGCACCGACCATCTTCCGTTATCAATCCTCCCAAGTACACAAAATCCGTCACCTGCTACTCGAGTCTGGTCTGTATTCCCTCATCTGTATTAACCTTTAACTCAGACCAACTCAAAGTGTGAAATTTCTGTTGATTTATTGGTTGAGTATAATCGAATAAGCTGTTTTACATGAAGAAATAAATACATTCTGATGCAACTACTGCAATAATAATTAATTGTCATTCCTCGACTTCATAGAGCATGCACATTGCACATACCCAACGAATAACTGTTGGCTTTGGTTTGCATTTACATAAGCAATATCAACATCGCACAAGTTAGAGGCCGCATATAATATAATACCGCATACAGCTGTAAATTTGTGTCGAAATGTATGTAGCCCTGATCCGAATCTTATCGTCTGCATACAAAAGCATTCAAAAGCGCGTGAACAGAACCTGTAAAACGTGTTGGAACTCATCTGGTATTCGATGTTTAAAGGGAGCAGGGCAGACTCTTTAATAGTGAGGCGTACGTTCGAAACCACAGCTGACTCATATTTTGTTTCGGTTGTTGAGCAATAGACCTACGTTCAAGGTGATGTAAGGACTAGAGAAAATTAAAAACGAAAACTTACACAACAAACAATGTGAGTTTGTGTGTAAAGTTCTATAAATAACTGCAAAAGTCCACACGTCACAAACCAAAGGAGCCTAAGATCTAATTTAAAAGAGGTTGCCTAACATGATGATCTCGTAAAAGGCCAATGCGTTAGACCTCCTCATGAGGCCTAACATGTTGGCATAATGGACCTAATAGGTCTGCAGGCTGGCTAAAATGTTATTATCTGCTAAAAAGTAGCCTTGCTCCATTTCTATTTGTCTGCATACAAATCTTTCGACAGGGCGTGAACAAAATATGTTTACAACAGATAAATAAACTCGAGACATGTCTGGAACGCGTTAACCGTTAATGCGTTCCAGGCATAAAATATTGAAAATGATATACTCATTGAAATTTAGCGCCATAGTGAATATAAATCATCATCTGCCGTTTTAAACAGTGCTTGTCAGATGTTTCTATCGGAAAACTAATTATTTAAAATGATTAAAAGTTGTCAGTTAAGGTTTTTATGAGCTCTTCAGAATGAAAGAAATTTCGACTTATGACGACGAAACGACTTATGTAATTACATTTATACACGCAACCATGGACACCTTCTCCCCCACCCAAAAAACATTACCATAAGAGATAAGGAACCAACCTTCATGACCCTTAAAATCAAACACCCTATGAGAAAGAGGCACAGACTCGTCCAGCACAGACATATCGATTCCAGAAACGCTTTGTCGATCAAGATTAACAAACATATCGCAAGAAACAACACAAGGGAGTTTGACAATAACAAATGCGAATCAATAGGTCTCTGGAACTATGCAAATAAACTCAGCAGAGACAAGCAAAGGCTCAGCCCACCAAACCAGAGCATCCCTGAACCTCCACCATGGGAACACTTCCTTCGACCCGGATAATCTAAGCACGTTGACGAAACTCTCGGTAAAAGATACAACTAAAAGGACATTCTTTGCCTATGAAGGTTTTCGCTTGTTAGATGGAATCACTGGCACCTCAGTGGGCCCAGATGGTTTCTAAGAGAAGCGTCAGCTGAGCTGGCTATTCCCGTTACAAATATTTTTAACATCTCCCTCGGCCAAGCATACATCCTCGATGGAGGACAAACAGAATAACTGAGGTTCCTAAAACCACAAAGTTAACCTCAGAATCAAATTACAAACCCATCTCAATTTCTACTATCTTATATAGAATAATAGAAAAACGAAAAACTAATCGTCTGTAGATTTTTCTACCCGTAACCTATAATTTTCTAAAGCGCCACTGTAAAGCTTATTCACGAGCGCTGCGACGTTTCCGAGGGTTGTCCAGAGATCGATGTCTATTGGTGGTCCGAGTCCGGATGCCAGAGAGACCAGGGAGACCCGATACTAACTAACCCCCACCTGTATCACATGTATCGATGGATGGATGGATGGACGGACGGACGGACGGACGGACGGACGGACGGACGGACGGACGGACGGACGGACGGACGGACGGACGGACGGACGGACGGACGGACGGATGGATGGATGGTTGGTTGGATGGATCGATGGATGGATGGATGGATGGATGGATGGATGGATGGATGGATGGATGGATTGATGGATGGAAACAGACGATTGGTTTCTTTCATCTTCTTAGCTGAGAGTGGATATCGTCGTAAGGATGCAACCGGTAACCCTCAAGAACCTTCGAAGTGATCAGTCGGAAGATCTTCCTCTAGGCGCGCCAGCACGTCCGGGAACCTCCGACCGAGAACCATCCGCCAGACGTCCATCATCGCCGCCTTGAAGACGTCGAGGCAGTCCAACCGGAAGTTGTGGATCCTCGCATGATGACGTCACAGCCGGATGAGGTTCTGAGTGATGATGATATTGAGCGCGTCGAGGTCGAGGAGGACGTGGTCGACGGCTTGCATGAAGAGCCAGATGTTAAAGAGACTCCTGATGTACAGAAAGACGTGAGACCCGTTGCCGGCGAGATCTCGTGAGATATCGCGCCGAGTCTGGCAGATCGAGAGTCGTTCTGAGTCGGACAGGGACTCGTGACAGGGAACAGACGAAATGCACTTAAGAGCAACGGACTTTACGGACGATGAAATACAACCCATCACAACGGCACTCCTTCCTTTCATCCATCCATCCATCCATCCTTCCTTCCTTCCTTCATTCCTTCCTTCCTTCCTTCCTTCCTTCCTTCCTTCCTTCCTTCCTTCGTTCCTTCGTTCCTTCGTTCCTTCGTTCCTTCATTCCTTCGTTCCTTCCTTCGTTCCTTCGTTCGTTCGTTCGTTCGTTCGTTCGTTCGTTCGTTCGTTCCTTCCTTCCTTCCTTCCTTCCTTCCTTCCTTCATTCCTTCCTTCCTTCGTTCCTTCGTTCCTTCGTTCCTTCGTTCCTTTCTTCCTTCTTTTCTGCTTTCCTACCTTCCCTCCTGATGAGCTGTAATGTAAATGAACGATATTTCAAAAGAGTCTCCTTTCTAAAGTCACAATAGTTTGGGTCAGAGTCAGTCCGGGTGTATACCAAAACCCTCATGTAGCGCATTCTAGAAAAACGAGAGCAGTCCCTAAAGCTAGCACTGAGTAGGCCATGTATTTGAAGTTTTAGCAACTTCACCGGCTCATCTTCCCACTTACAGTGTACGGTCAGTGAACTCATTACGGCTCAGTTGGCTAGGGGTTCTCGGACTAAATTTTTGCCCTAGCGGGGATTTGAACCCCGGATCTCTTTATTGACAGTTCAGTACCCTAACCACTATACTATCGAACACTCCCGCAGCGCCTTCTAAGAGCCTGTTCAAGAACCAAAGCTTCACAAGAGCTCAAGAAGAAGAACTTCACCTGTGAGCAAATTAATTAAACTGGAAGAGTCACCGATGAGAGCCCTCGCATAGACGTAGAACCGAACCAACGGAGTTCTTCTTAGCGCAGTTGCAGACTGGGATTCGAACTGTGGACGATACATTTAAACTGTTTAAGAAAATGGCATTGGAAGTTTGGAGCAAAAAGTTAAACATCATCTTTCTCCAAAACCCATTACCGAATGCTAATACAAATTCTCTTGTATACACGTGTAGTCCGTTGGCTTATTGAAGGGAAGACAAATTTTGGGTCGAATCTTGGCAATGATTTTTAAATTAATGATACGTTTGTTCTGAAGCAAAAAAGTTGTTGTCAATTTTTCTTTCTTGGTTTACGCCCCCTAGCGGACGTTTTAGCATGACGTCATATCCTCACCTTAAAAACTGCCAATTAGTCATTCAGCTTGGTATAAAAATTGCTCACTTGAAGTTGGAAGCATGAAATTTGGCACCTGGTAACAACATACGATGAAGAATTCTTCTGGGTGCCAGGCACCCACTGACCTTTCTCTCTGGGTGCATTGGCACCCAAGGTTCCCAAGAAGTCGGCGCCTATGGGTTGTAGCAACACCCTGTTGACTTCGGCAACTTTGACTCGAATTTCCTCGCATCCTTCCCTCAACCTGCGGCGTTTTCGGTCTTTGAGTAAGACTTATGTCTTGAGTCGGGTGATCCGGGATAGACTGGATCTTAGTAGCACACTCCATCAGCTGTTGTCTGCGGCGCAGATGCAGAGGCATCTCTCTGCAGTCGCTCTGTAGGTTCCCCGCAGTGTGGCACACCAGATGGATAGGGCCATCTGTATAATTGTACGGTCAGTGCCAAGTTTAGCTGGGTTGGATGATGAAGTGTTGTCGTAGGCGATGCTTCCGTTATCGATAACGGATCGAATCATTGCCCGGTACACCATCAGCAAAAGTCTCTTTGATGCACCCCAGGTGGCGCCATCCATGGCTCGCATGAGATTGAGACGGGGCTTGTATCGATCCATAATTTTAGTTCAAGAGTGCCATCTAGTCGATCAAATAATTATCATTCCAAACAACTACAGATTGTTCAGGATTGAACGCGATTTGTAGTTACGTATACCTGAGAATGACACGTTTTAAAGGTGTTTAACTTCAGTCATCGATTTAATGCAGCAGTATTTAGAGTTTTAGCGATACCTTGTGGGTTAACGTCGACCAAACCCTACATACAATAGAGAAAGTAGCGGATCTAGGCCTAGCGATTGGATGGATCCCGAGCTTAACGACATCTCATGGCAACAAAGACCGTTGACATCGACAGAAATAATTTTGGCAGATTGAACGCGATTGGTAAATATGTTGCTGAGAATGGCGGCTTTTAAAAGTTGTCAACTACAGCCGTGGATTGTATTTTAACATTGTTTCGTGTTTAACGACATCCTGTGGATGTCAGTTACGTTGAAGTCGACCTTACGCCTCATGGGATTACAACCAAACGAATCTACCGATTGAACGCATGTGGTGAATTATGTAGCTGATAGCGAAGGCTTTTAAACGGTGTCTAACTGGAGCCGTGATTTGTTTCGTAGTCTAGCGATTTCCAGTTTCCAGTGTTTAACGACATCTCAGATTAATGATTTTTTTAAATCCAAAGTTTAACGTTTATTGCACTCATCATCCTCTCATCATAAACAACCTAATCAGCGTTTCTGATTAGGTTCCTCTGCAATATCTCTAAATACAATACAATACAATCATCAGGCTTAATCTCGTTGATTTAGTTTTCTGTGTATGGGCGCCTCTGTAACGACAAGACTGTGCTATGGCGCCATAGAAATTGGCACTGTTGCTATCGTATTTATTATTATTAGTTTATTTTAGTTTAATTTTCTCAGACAGTTCATAATGGCATTCGTAATCGAAAACTTCAAATTTCTAAAGAGCCACTCGAAAACTAACAGCTTATTCAGGAGCGCTGAATTTCGAGAAATCTGGCGATTGAGTTGTAGCAGTAGTTTCAGTTTAACGAAACTGTGTGATAACAAAGATCATAAGCGTCGTCCTCCTCCTTTATACAGGCTTGGGACTGGCACTGCCAGAGTACGAGCAGTGACGGAAGGCCATTGGTAGATATGCAACTGAGAATGGCAGCGTTTTAAAATGGGTGTATCACTGCATTCTTGGACCTCTTGTAGCAGTATTTAGTGTTTAGCGACATCTTATGGATGTCATTTACGTTGAAATCGTTCTTGCGCTTCACTCTGCGTGGTTGGAGAGCTACATGTAGCCGTTCAACGCGACAGGTGAATATGTAACTGTGTCTGGATACGTTTTGAAGGTGTTTAATTTCATTCGTGGATTTAATCATGAAGTTATATAATATATAGAATACAACACAATACGATACAACTGTTCACATAAATTCGTGATTTAATTAAGTATTATTTACAGTTTACCAACATATTGCTGAAGTTATGTTGCCTGATAACCGAAGATTGCCTTATTACACATGTTGGCCCAATTACATTGTCTTATTGCCTGCATAGCCATAATTACCGACGATGCCCTAATTACTGACGCGGGCCTACCGTCGTTGGACTTATTACCTTATATATATATATATATATATATATATATATATATTTGTTGTATACATGGAGAGAAAGAGTGATTGTGAGAAACCAGGTGTCTTGTTTGTCATTCTATGTATTAAGTAAGTAAGTATATTCTTTATTAAGATGCGCTAGCAAACGCACCGCGCCGTACAAGATAATACAACATAATATGTTGTATTATCTTGTTAATATATGTATTATCTCGTTAATATAATAATATTGTTTGAAATAAAATTATTATTTAAAATTACATATTACAATCAAACAAAGATATTTAGTTTGTGACGATGTCTCTAAACATCACATTTAAAAGTTATTACAAATGAATGCATAAACAATACAAAGGATACAAAAAAGGATATTTGTAAGGCTATTGTTGGTTGTCAGTTTGGTCTGACCCTGGTCGAACTGCTTCACCCTCCTGACCTCGTCTGACCGTGGTCGAACTGCTTCACCCTCCTGACCTCGTCTGACCGTGGTCGAACTGCTTCATCCTCCTGACCTCGTCTGACCGTGGTCGAACTGCTTCATCCTCCTGACCTCGTCTGACCGTGGTCGAACTGCTTCACCCTCCTGACCTCGTCTGACCGTGGTCGAACTGCTTCACCCTCCTGACCTCGTCTGACCCTGGTCGAACTGCTTCACCCTCCTAACCTCGTCTGACCGTGGTCGAACTGCTTCACCCTCCTGACCTCGTCTGACCGTGGTCGAACTGCTTCATCCTCCTGACCTCGTCTGACCGTGGTCGAACTGCTTCATCCTCCTGACCTCGTCTGACCGTGGTCGAACTGCTTCATCCTCCTGACCTCGTCTGACCGTGGTCGAACTGCTTCATCCTCCTGACCTCGTCTGACCGTGGTCGAACTGCTTCATCCTCCTGACCTCGTCTGACCGTGGTCGAACTGCTTCACCCTCCTGACCTCGTCTGACCGTGGTCGAACTGCTTCACCCTCCTGACCTCGTCTGACCCTGGTCGAACTGCTTCACCCTCCTGACCTCGTCATTATCGGGTCGTTGATCATCCTCTATACGTCGAAATCACCTTCACTCTCCGCCTTATGATTGTCATCTTGGTCACATCTGGATGTGGAGAAGTAGGTCAGACCGTAGGCTTTTATATCCTTCGTCAGTTACTAATCAGTATATGGACCCACACTCATATTGTCGGCCTTGATATGACTCCTAACCTCTCAGTCCCATCACAATCTGAAAATCAATAACTGTCGTTTTTTAAACATATCCGCGCCGGCTACCTAAAGAAAGCTCCCTTTGTTACATAATAATATTACATAGGCAAATATTAGTAGCTAATATTAACATATTATTAGTATATTATCTGTATAAACATGTTTACGTTGCTGTACACCAAAATGCGGTTTGCAATTATTGGTTCCAATAAAGAATATTCTATTCTGTTCTATGTAACAAAGGGAGCTTTCTTCAGGTAGCCTGCGCATTTCATCATTTAGGACGTCGTGTTCGGATTTTGCTGATATGAAAAATGGACAAATTTGTTCTAAAACGAAAACGAGTAGTTGACATTATAGACGATAAAATTGCCGTTATGGAGATAAGCTCATTAGTGTTTCATAATAAGTTACTTGCAGTGTAATGATTGTGTCCAAAATGCCCTCCATGAGAGAAGCGAAAGTGGAGAAGAAATCCCCCCCACGTTTTAGTTACCCCTCTGGGTAAATATGTATCTGGGAATCACGGAGTTTTAAAATCGGTGTATAACTGCATTCTCGGATCGTATGTAGTAATTTTAGTGCCTATAGCGACATCTTGTTGATGTCAGTTGCGTTGAAGTCGACATTACCCTTTTACGTGCAGCCCTCAGCACTTACCTAGCGATTGAGCGCCACTGGTAAATATGTAGCTGAGAATGGCAATTTTTAAAGGTTTCTAACTTCAGCACTTACCTAGCGATTGAGCGCCACTGGTAAATATGTAGCTGAGAATGGCAATTTTTAAAGGTTTCTAACTTCAGCACTTACCTAGCGATTGAGCGCCACTGGTAAATATGTAGCTGAGAATGGCAATTTTTAAAGGTGTCTAACTTCAGTCGTGGATTGAACCATGAACTTCTATATGCACTACAGTACAATGCAACACACTACAGTACTACAACTCGCTCCTCATGGGTCTCCCTATGCAGCGTCTCTCCCCCTTCAATCTGTTCTAAATGCTTCTGCCAGGCTCATAGCTTGACTCCCCCCTTTTGCCCATTTCTCTCTCGAAGAAGAGGAAAGTCGATTCTCCTAGAGAGTCTTACCATCGTAGATCTCACCTGTAAGTCTTACCACCTCCGTCTGCAAACCTCTGATCTGGAGGATGTGCTTTGTAGTGCAGTCGACTCCGAGTTCTTGGCACTTGTTGCGTATGGTTCGGCTGATGTTCTTCCGTTAGCATTCCAAGATGGTGTCCGGGACTTCGCACTCCACGCAGTTGCCTGGGCCAAGTCTGTTGCCTTCGAGCACCCCGATCATGAGTGTTGGTCTCGAGTCAGACCGCTGTGTTTCCACCGACTCTGCAGCGCTGAGAGAATCCGTGAAGATGGTGATCCTGTCCCTCGTGGACGTTTGGTTCTTACAGATTCAGTCTTAGAGGTGGGAGTCCTGTCCCCCTCGACGCCAGGGATCGCCGCCCATGATCATATTGTGTGCCCTGTGGCACACAATAGAATTATACCTAATGCCGCCTCCTTGGTCTGTAAAACCTTTGTCACTCGAATGTTATATGCTTAAATTAAATTGAATAAACTATGTACACCAAAGTGCGGTGAGCAGTTATTTTTTTTTAATAAAGGATATACTTACTTACTTACTTACTTACAGTCGATAGCGTCTCGTACCGCCGTCAATTCGGTTGCATACACACTGGACGAGTCCACCAGACTCAGGATTCTTCTGTAGCCGATCTCAGGAATCACGACTGCTGCTGTGGCCGTGTCTTCGTATTTGGATCCATCCGTGTATATGCACATAGATTAATCGCGATCTTCAATATGTAGCTGAGTATGTTAGTGTTTTAAAGGTGTCTAACTTCAGTTGGATTTAATCAAATACGATTCAATACAACAAAATACAGAACAACTGTATATAGAAGTTCATAATTTAATGCAAAATTATATAGTGTTTAGCGACATCTTGTGGATACCAGTTACGTTGGCGACGAAGTACACTTCATAGGGCATAGTATTAAAAAAACAGCCATTGAAAGCGACTGGTGAATATATAGCTGAGAATGCTAACGTGTAGAAAAAGGGTAATTAACTGCATTCTTGCATATTACATAGTAATACATCTTGTGGATTCCAGTTACGTTGATGTCGACCTTACTCTTCATACCACATTGCGAGATAGCAACTACTAAATAGCGATTGAATGGATCCAGGGTTTAACGACATCTTATAGCAACAAAGTCTGTTGACGTCGACATAAATTAATTTGGCATAATTATTACAGCTCTGTTATTGTTGAAGTCGACCTTACTCCAACATCCCAAGTATTCACTAGCGACTGAACGCGATTGACGATTTTTGTAGCTGAGAGTAAAACCGTTATAAAGGTGTTTAACCCTCAATGGTTCCTTGGGGTGCAATCTGCACCCCCTGGCCGTTTCTATGGCTACTCACGTGTTATTTTTAAAATTTCAGCAGTTATCTTCTAGGACATTGTAAGTGTACCATTTTTTCCTATAGTCATGCATAAAACGGAAAAAAAAGAGTTGACGTCAATTTTTGCCAGCACAGGTTCATCGGGGGTACAATTTGCACCCCCAAATTATGACGTTGATATGATGAACAAATTCAGGTAACTGGTGCTAATTACTGCAATAATTTGTTATGTTATTATATTTTAGAACACTTCCTGATATTAGTTTGACCTTTTTAGAAGTCAGCCATTTTGTTTTGCTTACATTTCAAATATTATAAAATAAATAACACCATGGCTAGGTATTCCACAGCTCAAGCTCTTCGACTGATTATGGAAGAGGATACAGAAGTTGATGAAGACAGTGTAGCTGGAGGTGATGCCGATGATAGTGAAGATGGAGATTATTTGCCTGAAGTTGGTACTGCCTCTGATAACGAAGATCATGTGTCCGAGGAATTCGACGAATCAGAGGATGTCAGTGCGTCTGACAAAGAGCAGGTAAATGAACCATCTACTACACGGAATACAAGAGGAAGAGGTCGTGTAAGAGCGGGTACTGCAAGAGAAATTACAAGAGGTACACGTGGAGCACGCCGTGGTTTTGGTCATGGAGAATTCGAAGCAGGAACTGAGATACCAGCTAAAATGAAGAGGACACAGGGACGTTGTAATCTGTGCCTGCGCTAGTTTGACAGGAAGACGCGCAAATTCTGCGATAAGTGCTGTAGGCCTGCTTGTCCGGCACACTCTGTCAATATATCAAATGTACTGTGTGACAAATGTATGTAACTGAACGATTTAGATATGTCATTTGGAGAAAACATTTAACAGTATGTTTATATAAAATACATGTTATTCGATTACCGGTAGACAGAGCGTATCCTTGATTTATATTCTCAAACAAATAGGGGGTGCAGTTTGAACCCCAAGGACCTGGAACGCAACTTCCTGACATGGGCCCATTGAGGGTTAACTGGAATTGTTAATTTTTATTTCGCATTGCCTAGCGCTTAGCGACATCTTGTGGATGTCAACTTGGCTGAAGTAGACCATTCTCTTTCGTTGCCTGCAGTTAGTTAGGTTGTTAAATTTAGCGACTGAACGCGACTCTTGAATATGTAGCTAAAGAAAGCGCGTTTTAAAGGTGTCCAAGTGGAGCAGTGGATTTAATGTCACTGCACTAAAGATGTCTTGTGACGACGGTTCGTTGAGGCCAAACTTACAGCAACTCAACGTAATTGTCATTAACATCAGTTCCTTACGCCAGCACTTCGGCAGCGATGGGTACGAATAAGTGAACTTCATTGTCCTCGGTCGGTTGTCAAGTCCATTAGTGTTGTCCAAGTGATGTTATATCCTCATTTAAATTGTCTATCTAGCGTAGACCTAATTGGTCTACCTCTGTTTCTGTATCCTTCGAAATCTTGTAAAACAGCATCAGCAGGAAACATTTTCTTAAACTTCCCTAAAAGAGAGTGGTGTAGTTTCTGCTCAACGACACTTGGTCATATCGTCTGCTTAGAGTGCAAAGGTGCTATCTCCAAATTTTCAATTTTTTTTTTATTGTTTTATTCTATTGCTACCAATGTAGTGTTTGAACTGTGAAAAGATGGTATCGTTCACAGTGTAAATAAAAACGCAGCAACTATTTTAATATTGGGGCTATCTCCAACACCCTAGTTTTGAAATGTGCAAAGGTTCTATCTCCATAGAGCTAGGGCCTACTGCACTATGTGTTTACCAAAAAATAGGTTCCATGGTTTAATTTAGTATACATACGGCGTCGTGCTGAAGACTAATCCAAAAGTATTTTAAATGAAAATTGCAAGTTTCTAACAATCATGTTCGTAACATTTTGCATTAGTTACACTTATTATTCTGAAAATATTATTGCATTTAATCATGGTAGGCCTAACTTGATGTCGACGAATCTCGCGTGTCGATAGAAATCCGATGTAAACTTTGATGTCGGTGAATCTCATGAGTCAAGAGAAAATATTGAAATAAAATCCAAATTTCATGAAACTGATATCAGTGAATCAATTATGGTCACAGAATATATAAATTAAGATTTTGCAAATATTGATTCCTTAACCCTATAATTGTATGCAGCTGAAAATATTATGAAGGGCCAACATCATTTTTAACCGTTAGTTTCGAACTTCGAGTGTTTACCAATAATACTTTTTTCAGGTTCTAAATTTTCTATTAAATTGTTCAAATAAATCAATGCAATTTACACAAATCATTATTTATTATTTTATAATATTTTTTCTGTAAAAAGTAATTTTTAATCGCAAATTTAAGTTGTTGTAACATTATAGCTATCTCCAGATAAGAAAATATTTTGAAATGTGCAAAGGTGCTATCGTCTGTCACAAGCATGAGAGGTCGTTGGTCACTTGCTGTTATTTTGCATTTTTTAAGGCGAGGCGTCACAAAATTTAAAATAATTACAACATTCCAACTAGGGAAATAATTTATTATCCAAATGACTATAAATCACAATCACATAAAAAACTATTGGATTTGTAGCAACTATCAAAAGTTTAGATTTGCTCTCCTGAAAAATGACCAAAATGGAGATAGCACCTTTGCACTCTAAACAGACGATATCGAAGATGATTAGAGTCGCCCTCCTCCTTTAGACAGGTTTTGGACTAGCACCAATCGAAAGCCAGCGTTTTAATGTATGCTTTTCCAGCATCGCGTACCAACGCGTAACCTTTAAGGCTTAGGAAGTAATATTAGTAGTAGTAGTAGTAGTAGTAGTAGTAGTAGTAGTAGTAGTAGTAGTAGTAGTAGTAGTAGTAGTAGTAGTAGTAGTAGTAGTAGTAGTAGTAGTAGTAGTAGTAGTAGTAGTAGTAGTAGTAGTAGTAGTAGTAGTAGTAGTAGTAGTAGTAGTAGTAGTAGTAGTATAAAATTCATGCCCTGACACTTCTGTTCGGTTCTGTCTTTAAAACTAAATTGGAAACAAATTATTTAAAAAAACCGCTATTCAAACGAAGCCTTATTTTATGTTAACATCATCTGGATGTCTGTTTATTTGACGACTACCTTACCTGAACCAACTAGCAAAAAATAGCGATTGAGGAACATCTATAGATGAAAGTGACACGTTTAAAAGGTGTCTAAGTGGAGCAGTGGATTTCATGTTGTAATGTAAACTGTAGGGGAGAGTTGCCCCAAATGGACCGTTGCCTTAATTGGACCACAGCCGATTTACAACCTAGATACCCATTTAACCTCGTTTTCAACTGTTGTATTCTTGCGCAATTGAATATTGATCGTATCGACATAGGCAGTTTTACGGAATACTAACCGTTTATTAAATTGCGGTTTAAACTTTATTTCGTGTAGTTCTGATCTATTTTTAGCCGTACCTGACAACGAGGATACACATTTAAGATCAGCTTTTAAAAATGTAATAAAATTTGTTTCAGTTATAGCTAGGTTTCATGTTTGAGCGACAATAAGTGATTTAAGGCTAATACTGACGTGGGCTAAACTATTGCAGTGTAAGCAGAAGTAGTCCGTGTTGCCTGGAATGGACCACACTTAGTTTCTTGAATTGGACCGATAATTTGGGGTGATCCATTTAAGGACACCGGCACTTGCAATGTTATACTGTGCTTGAGGTGCTTATTTATATAATAATAAGTTCCGCTGGCTTGTATTATGTCGAACAACATTTTCTTTCAGTTGTGTATGTAGATGTCTACGAGTGAAAGGAAATGCGGGGACTGCTTGATGATGATGTGCTGCTCTGTGCAAACTTTGTGTAATTCCTCTAAGGAGGCCCCTATTAATTGTTAAGTGTTAGATTCAAATGGTTGTAACTAAGCATTAATAAAAGGCTTAACTAATAATTTAATCGTTATTAATTAGTCTATAGTTAACTATGTAGTCTATATTTAACTAGTGATTCTGACAATGTACACCTAATTAGTTTACTGGCAGTGGTTATGTCAGGGCATATTTTAACTGTATAACTAGTGGGACAAATGTCCCAGTAGTCTTAGGATTTGTCCCAGTAGTTGGGGTGATTTGTCCCAGGCAATGTACATTGACACCCGTCCATCCATCCATCCAATGTACATTGAAACTGCATAACTAGTCAGGCCCGGCCCTAGGGCAAGGCGAACGAGGCAGCCGCCTTGGGCCCCGCGCTTTCAAGGGCCCCGCGCTGCTGGCTATAATTTTTTTACTGTGATGAGATTGAACGCTGACAACGCTTACGTCGCTTAGCAACAATTCGGGCAGTCACTTTGCCGCGTGAATGTGATAGGGCTATTTAAGAAAATCGAGCCTGCAGGTAAAGCGAGTAACAACTAGAACCCACGCTAGGCCCCTATTGTCGACTCTATTGTGACTACGAAATTTCAATTAGAAGGATGATAAAGCATCTAATTATTAACATCCTTTTCAGCTGGAATCGCCTTTCAATAAAACATAATAACCCGGTATTGCTTTCATAGTAAAATGCTGGTATTAAGAGCCTGATTTGCATTTTGTGTTCATTAAGCCCAGTGCTTTTTCTAGAAAAAAGGTTCCAGAACTGAACAATTATGGAAGGACTAAATCGAGAGCGAAGCCCTAAAAAGGGGTTTGGGTTCGGGGAGGGATCTCGGTGAAACCTTTCCCAAGAAATTTTTGACGTCACATTAAATTAAAATAACTAAATTATTCTTTTATGAAAATAACTAAATTATTTTTAATAGCTGAAAAAGGTGCCGGAACGCCGTTCTAGGGCGTTCCGGCAGAAAAAAAGCACTGATTAATTTAATTTCCATTCTGCATTGTTTTAATATATATGGTATTGCCAATACCGTATTGACAGGAAATCAACTCCGCAATGCCTTTTTATGCTTGGGGCCCAGCTCATCGCTTCCTGCCTTGGGCCCCGCACACCCTAGGGCCGGGCCTGTAACTAGTGGGACAAATGTTGCAGAAGTTTTATGATTTGTCCCAGTAGTAAAACGCATTGTCGCATCCGATGAGTAAAACCCTGAAAAAATTCTTAGATGAATTTCCAAAAAAGGTCATCAACCGACTTTGTCCCAGTAGTCTAAATTTGTTAAAATATGCACTGGGTTATGTTAGTAATATATTAAGTTGAGTTCTACTGCTTTTATAGTATTTTGACAGTTAGATACAGATGCCTTTATTGCATGTTTTAGACAATAAGTGTTGTAAAACGTTTAAAGTGTTTTTTCATTGCAAATTACCTTTAAAAACGTCTTTAAAATAATATGTATCATTCAGGGTAACTGGTCCAATCAAGAACACCATGTGGTCCATTTCAGGAAACAGGTTGCCTTGATTGGACCTATTAGAGCTCTAGTTGTTTTAGTTTTTTTTCCATAAATGCATGAATACTATCTGTCCCTGATTATGAACAACATACTTGACTAATCAGCCCATCATGTGGCATAATTTCCTTTTAGGAATTCGGTAGAATTCATTCAGTAAACCTCAGTTTCCCTTAGGTGGTCCATCTATTTCAACTCTCCCCTACTAACGACATCTTGCGACTGCCAGGTTCGTTGACGGAATCTCAACATAATTGATATATCCGTGGATTAAACGCGGTTGACGTTTCTTTATAGCTGAAAATGAAGGCGTTAAAAGGTGTCTAAGTGGAGTACTTGATTTCATGTATTAATTGTCCATTGCAATATTAATAATGAATGATTTATATTAATAGATTTGTATATAGCTTCAATGTTGTATCCTCGCTCAACGCGACGGTACCCGGGCGATATCGATGAGGCTTTTTGACACCGCCGGTGTTCAAGCATGAAGCCCATATTTGCATAAGGACAAGATGACGAGCATATCTCATCATGGAAATGCTATTCCCATACGCGGAGGACGAGTCCCATCTGCCCCAATCTGGCCTGGAAGTTGTTGAGTGACTCCACTGAAACCGTCTCATCACTCAGGTCGTTCCAGGCGTTAACTACTCTGCTGCAGTAAAATCTCTGTTTGACAGAGCCTTCTGACTTCCTGAAGATCTTATATCTATGCCACTGCCCTCGAAATCCACTCCTATCAACCAGCTTAAAAAATCTCGAGAATGTTTTACTTCCTAATTTGTCATCAGCTTGTGTGTCTCAATTAAATCACCTCTGTATCCTGTTTTGTCCAGGGTTGTTAATCCACACTTCTCAAATGTCTCCTCATAGTCAAAGTTCCAAATCCTCCGATATTCCTTGTTGCTCTCCGCTGCACTTTTCCTAGCACTTCCTTGTCCTTTTGCAAATATGGACTCCATGCTTGAACACAGTATAAAAAGTGAGATCTGACCAGAGATTTGTACAAGATGATGTTCTTGTCTCTGCTTATGACCGTTCTTCTGATCTGTTCCAGATCTTCATTTGCTTTAGTCGCTGCTTCGCTGCAGTTCCCTGACGGAATTGCACTTTAATGAATTATGACTCTCAAATCTTTCCCTCCTCCGTTGCTCTGAATTTTTTGTCTCCCATTTCATAATGAAATCCTGTGTTTTTTCTTCCCACTGCATATTTGTCTATGTTGAAAAGCATATTCCAATCTTAAGACCATTTGTATAATTTTTCCAAGTCCTTCCTTAGTACTTCCGAAATATCGAAGTCGACACTAGGTTTCTTCTCCTTCCGGAGATATCTAGCGATTGAAGGGGACTGGTGAATATGTAGCTGCTAATAGCTGTGTTTTAAAGGTGTCTAACAGAAACCGTGAGTTTAATGTAGAATTGTTGAGTGAATTAGTGTTTAACGGCATCTTTTGGATGTCAGTTCCGTTGACGACGAAATATCAGAACATTTGGCGATCAAACGCGATTGACTAACATCCATATTTGGGAATGGTTTGAAACTTGTCTAACTGGAGCAGTGGATTTCAAGTATAATGTCCATTGTACTAGCGACATCTTGTGACGGACAGCGTCGCTGACTTACATGGAAACGGAATTCCTATCAAAGCGAATAAACGAATTATAATAATAATAAATAATAAAGATGAAGAGATGATTGAAGATGAGGTAAGGGAAGGTTTAAGTGAGGGCCTAACGGAGGGAAGATTGCAACGAGAGAGAGCAGGGATGACGGAGGGGGTGTAAAGAGGCGTTGAAGACGAAGGGTATACCCTTAAGCTAGCCCTGAGGCAGCAATGGGTGTGAAGTGTTAGCGACTTCATTTTCTTAGCCTCGGCATACGAGGGCGTGTGGCCAGTCCAATCCCTCGCCGTCTCATATTCCCACCAACAGTGTACGGTTAGTGCTCTCGTTAGTCGAGTAGTTACCATCGTAAACGTCATCATTGGCGTCGTCACCATCATCATTACGCTTCATGACATTTCGGCCATTCTCACGAAGCCTTAATCGACAGCATGACACTTCGACGCAACCTTCAAGACATCGTGTTGTCAAGATAAGGCAACGAGTAAGGAAGAGCGGTTGTTCGATCGTTGCAATGATCAGTTGAAATATCCTTCGAAGTTCCGCGGTTGTTATATAGCAATTAGCGTATTTGCCCGTCATATTATGACGTCATATTATAGGCCTATATGTATCGTTGGTTATCGCCGTCGTAAAGACCGCCGTCGTCAAGACAAACGGTTTATGTTTCACAATAGAACAGAACCCGTTTGTGACGTAGCGTCCCCCGACAGACGTACACTATGTGGATATTATATGTATAGATCTGATATTTATTGTTCATCGATATCTTATGGGTTTCCACCGCGATGACGTAGTCCTTAATGTAAGCATGCACTATTTTCATACGGTATCGAGCTTAAACTCGGCTGTGAATTAACATTCAGATATATAAGTCCAACACAGAGCTAAGAGGAATAAAAATGAAGAAATCTTACTCAAAATAGCCAGAAATGTTTTGGCAGTCAGAAAGCTTGACGGACCACTTAAAACAGCTGGAGGGCCACATTTTGGGAGCCATTGCTTTAGATCAAAATTCTAAGCGCTACTCGAATAACTAAAATCAGAAGATGTACGGTATATGAGGATAAATTTAGATCAAGCCATTGAACGCGAACGGTTAATGTGTAGCTAAGATTGGCGCGTTTTAAAGATGTTTAACTGCATTCGTAGATTTAATGTAGCAGTATCTGGCGTTTAGCGACAACTTGTTGGTTAACGTTTTACCCTACATTGTATGTAAAGGAGGTTGTGTTAGCGATTGGATAGATCCAGAGTTTAACGACATCTTATGGCAACAAAGGCCGTTTACGTCGACAGAAATCATGTTGGCATATTGAACGTGTAACGACGTCTTATGGCATTAAAGGCCGCTAACATCGACATAATTTCTTTTGTACTGCTCTCATGGTTCTTGGGATTTTTTTGTTCCAAAGTTTAACGTATTTATATGACATTTAAGGCCGTTGACGACAATTCAAAATTATGTGCAAAACAGTAGTGAAACCAGAATTTACATTGTCCAGAAGACACCATTTAAATGTGTTAAAGCAATGATTACCAATGTTACTAATATTTATTTTTAATAGCATAAACTAATAAATACATACTCGGTTGGTAAATATGGAGCCGCAGAAAACGGCCGCGATTTAGAGGCGTCTAACTACAATTGTGGATTTTATGTAGCAGTGTCTAGTGTTTAACGACATCTTGTGGATGTCAGTTACATCGAAGACAACCTCACGCTTCTTAGAACAGTTGACTGTTAACTCTACCCGTTGAACGCGGCTGCTTAATATGTAGCTGAAATTACGGTGTTTTAAAGGTGTCTAATTGCAGTCGTTGATTTAATGTAGCAGCATATAGTGTTTAGCGACATCTTGTGGATGTCAGTTACGTTCACGTCTACATATTACGTTGACGTCTCCCTATAACATAAATTTAGAAAATTATACGATTTTGGCATTTTACAGCTCTCTGTAAGTGTTTAGAGACATCCTGTGGATGCCAGTATCATTGAAGTTAACCTCACGCTTCGTACAATGCTATTAGTAATACTCTCACGACTAGATAGAACCAGAGTTTAACGACATCTTATGGCAACAAAATTTAATAGCATTCATGCCCACTGAAATTATTTTTGAACAGTTCTCACGGTTTTGGTGGTTGAACACGACTGGTGAATATTTAGCGGAAAATGGCTCCGTGCAAAGCGTGTCTAACTGCAGTCGTGGGTTTTTTGTAGCACTAATATAGGTGTTTCAAAGGTTTCCACATGAAACCATAGTTCCATGTAGCATTGTTTAGCGTTCAGCGACACATTTTGGATGTCAGTTCCGTTTACGTCGACCTTACGCTTCTTGTGTCGAAACAGTCTGTGAGCTAGTGATTGAACGCGACTGGTGGCTATGTAGCTGTGAAAGGCAGCGTTTAAGAGGTGTCTAATTGCAGTCCTGGATTTTATGTAGCAATATTTAGTATTTATCGACAGTTTTGTAGATGTCAGTTGCGCGGGCGGCGCCTTATCTTTCAGACAAGTAGTCAAAAATTCAGAGGTTACGATTAAGATTAATGAATTCTTGATGAAACACGGCGTTCAGTTTTAAAAGTTTTTTCAAAATTTTTCGATAACCTGAAAATCCAGGACGAGTGACAAGCCCCAAACAAGGCCAACGTTTTCAGGCACTTCTACTTTGCGGCTGGAGATCATATCAAATCAAATCATTCATACATTAAGTTGACACAGAAGGAAGATAGAGAAACTAAACTATGGAAGATAATTCTAGGGCCAAGAGTACAGGGTTTTGTAATTGAAATTGTCAGTAAGTATTCTTATAAAGGATGCGTGAACTGTAGTTGCGGTCATCTTTGTGTGGCAGGAGAAGTTATGAGATCTAATACGAAGCTTATGACCACCGACATGGTTGGGATCGTTACAAATAGCCTTTAAAAGACTATCATCAGATGCCTCAGCCATGCGTGCCACATTGCCCGCATCCGCAGACAGGAAACCCAACCGGATTATGCGGTTGATCAGACTTTCAATCCTGTCCTTGCCCTTCTGGGAGATGAAGTTCCACCCCACCAAGCAGGAGAGGCGTAGAAGATCTGTGCAATAGCAGTCGCCTTGGTGACGTCATGGAGGGACGCTAATGAGAGACCGTGAGAGCGAAGAACTCTTAATGCATATATAGAGAAGAAGAGCTGGTTGCGAGTATGTTGCCCAGATGTGTTTCCATTCCTGGATCCGAAGAGAGAGTTACGCCTAGAATCTTAATTGTTTCGACCCGTTCGGCACCCGGTATAACCTGTGGGGTTGTTTCTTTCCTCCTATATCCAATTTTGAAGAAAGCAATCTCCCTAGTTTTGGAGGCATTGAGGCGGAGGTTGTTCTTTGAAGCCCAGACTGTAATGTGTTCAAATCATTCTTCTAAGGCGGTGTGCAGGTGCGAGGAGCCAACTAACAAATAAGATAACCTCACCTCTTTTAGGTCTAAGTTACGTTGAAGACCACCTTGCCCTTGATGGGCAATATTGGATCATTGACTAACGATTGAACGCGACTGGTGAATATGTTGCCGAGAATACCGGCGTTTTAAGGTGTCTAACTTCAGTCGTAGATTTAATCATGAATTTTTATATACAGTACAGCACAGTACAATACAACTGAGTGTGCATAGAAGTTCATGATTTAATGCAGCATTATTTAGTGCTTACCGAAATCTTGTGGATGTCCGCTACGTCGAAGTTGAAATTATGCTTCGCTCTGTGTGAAGTGATTCGAACGACTAAACGCCATTGGTGAATATGTAGCAGAGAATGGCAACGTGTTTAAGGTGTCTAATTGGAACTTTGGCTTCATATAGAATTCTTCAATGTTTGAGGCTGTCAATTGCGCTAACCGCCAGGTAGACAAAATTCTCAAGGCTACGATTACGATTACGCAACACGGCGATAAGTTTTTTCCAGACTTTTGAAGAGCCCGAAAATCCAGGAGGAGTGGCAAGGTTCGAACAAGACCAGCGTCTTTGATATAATTGCACAGTGCTACACCTAACTTTGAAGATATGTGGATGGTTTCCAAATTGTGACAGGAAATGAACACGGCATTCGAGAAAAATTTAAATAAAAAGTTCAGATCAATTGCAGCCGGTTTTGTTCCATACACATCTATTCTCATACATTGAGTCGAGTTGGATGGATGGATGGATGGATGGATGGATGGATGGATGGATGGATGGATGGATGGATGGATGGATGGATGGGTGGGTGGGTGGATGGATGGATGGATGGATGGATGGATGGATGGATGGATGGATGGATGGATGGATGGATGGATGGATGGATGGATGGATGGATGGATGGGTGGATAAATGGATGGATGGGTGGATAAATGGATGGATGGATGGATGGATTGGTTGATGGACGGATGGATGGATGGATGGATGGATGGATTGATGGATGGATGGATGGATGGATGGATGGATGGATAGATGGATGGATGGATGGATAGATGGATGAATGGATGGATGGATGGATGGATGGATGGATAGATTGATCTAGGAAAGAGACCCTTGGTGTCTTTCATGACCTGAGCTGAGAGTTGATATCGTCGTAAGGATGCTTTCGAGATTAGGGTGACATTTATGATTAAAGTCGACAAAACTTTACAACACCTTTATGTGAAATAAGTAGCAATTGGACTTAAAGAGCTTAGCGACATCTTATAGCATCAAAGATCTTTTAAGTCGATTGTTGGAAATTGCTTTAACAGCAGCTTTTACTTTGATCAGGGCTTGATGTCGTCGGCAGAAATTATTTCCAACAGTTCGCACCGTTCGCTGTTTCGTGAGTTGCTGGTTAACGACGCTGGGTCATAACAAAGATGATTAGCGTTGCCCTCCTCCTTTCTCCAGGGTTGGGACTCGCACTACCACAGATTGTGTAACGACGGAGGTCTCGCCGTTCATTTAATATAGTACAATGTAGAGGTGTTTAAGCATGGCTTAAAGATATTCGTAGTATCGAATTTCATTCTTTCTCTCCCAAAAGAGTATAAATATTAATGGCTATATAATGGGTAAATGTGATCTAAATGTAAAATATAAATAGGCGTAATATGTAAATAAATGTATTGTTTTGTATCTAGAAATTTATAAAGCGTCTCTCGCAGAACAACTATTCAGAGGCGTTCTCAGCACAGAAGTCCCGGGGAAACAGAAATGTACTGCTAATTTAATGCCCAATTAATGTAGCGCCTCCTTAGAAGAAAGACCATGTTGAGAAAAAGACATTCAGATGGCAATTGATCCTAAAGAGTGATTGTAAGCCAGACCAGTGATCCTGCATGGAATCCGCCAATGGATGATTTTTGGGGCCAAGAAGTTTTTATCCAACTTTGAGCGAGTTACCAAGTCGACAGAATTGGAGGGGCATTTCACCACACTCATTTTGTAGAGTCAACAAGGGCGTAAACTTAGCAAGCTATTCTTACTGCTTCTGAATTTTAATCCTGTAACTTCTTCATTTAGGAGCTGCTGTGAAAGCCACATCTACAAAATCTGGAATTGATCTGATTAGACTTCTGTTACTAGGGAATTAGTAATATATAATGTTTCTGAGCAGCGATTTAAAGGTGTTGTAGAGTGTACTTATATAATAATCATCATCATCATCATCATGACCATCCTCATTGCTGCGGATCGGAGACCAGAGCCAACGACGTCAGTTTTCTCCAACCCTCTCTGTCCCTTGCTCTCCTTACGCAATCCGCCAACTGCAGCCCCGTCCACTCCTCTACATCGTCCATCCAGCGTCTTCTCGGCCTTCCCCGGGCCCTTTTTCCATTCACATAGCCTTGACATATAAATGCCGATAGATTGTTCGCTCTTGTCATGTGTCCGAAGTAATTCAGCTTCCTTCTCTTTACCACCTCCAGCAGTCGCTGTTCCGGTCGCAGTTCCTCCAGTATGGATTCATTTGTTCTGAACTCCCTCCAGCTGACTCTCAACATCTTTCTATACAGTGTCATCTCAAAGGCTGATATTCTTCTTTTATCTTCAGCCTTCAGAGTCCAAGTTTTTTTTATTTTTTTTATAATAATACTATCCTGTATTTAATAGTGTCGTAGGGTGCACTCTAAGGCATTCGACTGCATTAACCACGATTTAATGTGGAAAACTCTACTTGAGATGGGAATTCCGAAACACTTGATATGGCTATTAAGGGGACTATATGAAGATCAGATAGCGGTGATAAGAACAGAATACGGAGACACTGATAAATTCAATATTAAGAAAGGGGTGAGACAGGGATGCATTTTGTCTCCATTCCTGTTTAACTTATACGCTGAAAGAATAATGAGAATGGCGGAAATGGAAGGGGCAAACGAGGGAATAAAAATTGCGGGAAGGACATTGAATAATCTTAGATATGCGGATGATACAACACTAATGGCAAAAGAAAAGATGAGCTGATAGAATTAATAAGAAGGGTAAGGAGAGAAAGTGAAAAAGCTGGCTTATACTTCAACATAAAGAAGACAAAGGTCATGACAACAGCAGAATGGGATACTTTTGAGATTGACGGAGAAGAAATAGAGGTGGTAGAAAGCTTCACTTTCCTGGGATCATTGGTTGAAACAGAAGGAAAATGTGATACAGAAATAAAACGAAGGATTGCGATTGGGAAAGCTGCAATGATTGGACTGGAAAAGATATGGAAGGACAAGCATGTGAGCATAGATACAAAAAAAGGCTCGTGAGAGCCCTAATCTTTCCAACGGTTCTGTATGGTTGTGAGTCGTGGACAATGACAAAGAACATGGAGAAAAAGGTCAACGCATGTGAAATGTGGATATGGAGAAAGATGTTGAGAATATCATGGACAGAGAAAAGGACGAATGAATCAATACGAGTGGAGATTGGTGTCGAGAATGAAGAGTCATTAAAACAAAAAGCGACAAGATTGAAGCTTGGATTCTTTGGTCATGTTATGCGATCTGATGGGCTAGAAAAGGAAATGATGTTGGCTTGTGGTGAGGGAAAAAAAGGAAGAAATGGATGGATGAGATTCACGGTGACGATGTAACTGGCATGAATTTGGAAGAACTAAGAGACCTGACTATCGAACAGGAAGCAATGGAAAATGTGTATCATGACGATCGCTAGAGCTCCAGGAGTTGACAGCACAAGGTGACAAGGTGAGGGTGCACTCTAATATTTTCGTTAATTCAAACGTTTCGTCTTTCTATCCCAACATAGGAGAAACATCGGATGTCTGAAACCGAATTATTGTGATCAAATGTAATTCTTATGTAAGTTATAATTTGTTTAGCGCATTTTCTAGAGGCCTCCAATGAAAATAGCCACTCAGATATAAGCGAATTATTAAAACAGATTTCCGAAGGACCAGGATCAGAAGACGGCAACTGTGTGAAGTAACTTTGAGTGAATCTTATTTGATACGGTGCGTTTTATCCAATTGCATGCTCTGGGCAAATCGTCTGCCACGGTCGCCAAATATGGGATCAGTTGATTTATCACGTGACTAGCGGAAGTGCAGAACGCAAGACCGGATGACAGATGGCGTGTGAAGTCTTCCTTATTCTGCGTGTTACCTCTCCTCGCTTATTTCATATTACATTACAGTATCTTACCTTAACTTACTTTCTTGACAAACAGAAGACGCGCTATAAAAATTACACATTACATTAACCTTTCATTAGATCACATTTACTCGTTATTAGACATACGATGCTTATACTCATTTGAGATATAAAGAAGAAATGTTCGAAACCATGAATAATCTTTGACCACCCAATACGACACCTTTAAATCGCGTAACACGTACTTTATATAAACGGCCATTTTAGTTCAATCGTCGTATTACCCGCAGTGGCAGGGCAAGATGGAATCGTAAAAAAGAACGAGAAATAAGACTATAATAGGAAGAATATAATATGAAAGGCATAATTTATTGCTCTGAGCTTCGTAGTCGTAATCGTAATACTTGCATGTCGCTTTCTCAACCTGATTTTAAAATCGAACCACAATGGACCTCTCGGTCAAGTTCGAGGACGGCAATCGTCAAAAGGAAGTGGCGATTGCCAGGCTCCTTTTCGGTCACTGCCTGCTCAACGAGCAACTTCATCGCTGGAATAGACACGTTAGTTTAAATTGTGACACTTGCAACATTCCGGAAACCATGCTACATTTCCTGATTCAATGCTCTATACTGACGACTCTGCAGAAGAGACTCCAAGATGAATGTTGCCGCCAAAAGTTGACCTAAGGCACTCTGACAATATTAACAAACCCAAACCGCCTGGATATTATCCTAAATATCTTATAGCCAGACAGAAAACCTTGTAGAAATCTGACATGAACTTTGAAACGAACATTGTATAGACACCTTATAATTAATCACTCTCAGACATTGTTATTATGTATACCTTCAGGTTCTAGATTCTCGCTCAGCAACGCCCATCGTCTTTGTTACGGAGGCGTCTTTAAAATAAATAAACATATAGTAACAATTGATTAGTACATTAGAATAGTGTGTATGCTGTGAAGCGCAATGGTGCCTTTGCTATGAAAGACGTTCGGAACAAATGAGCTAAACACTAAGTAATGCAGCAATAAATCCGTCGCTGCATTTAAACTTATAGACACCATTAAAACGCTGTCATTCTCAGCTACATATTCACCAGTCGCCTTCAATCGCTACGTAGGTCTGTAGAACGCCAAAGGTCGACTTCAACGTAACTGACATCCACAAGATATCGCTAAGCACTAAGTAATGCTGGATTAAATCAGTGAACTTCTATACACGGTTCTATGGTGCTGTGTTTTGTCTAGTAAATAGAAAGTCATGAATAAATCCACGACTGCTCGTACTCTGGCAGTGCCAGTCCCAAACCTTGAGGATGGAGGAGGGCGATGTTAATCATGTTTGCTATGACACAGTGTCGAAATTATTTCAACGAATGATGAATCATACATTATGGGCCTACTCCTCGCAGACTTCAATCAGCTACCTTCCTCTAGATCCTCGAGATTGGGCTGCGAGCAGAATTTGAGAGCCCAACACATGATGGCTACTCTCTTGGTCGCTTTATAAATGCCCGTGTTCAATACAGTACAATGCAATACAATACAATACAAAACAATACAATGACACTGTCGATCAAAGATGTCGTTAATACAATTGACATTAAAGCCTTTGTTGCTATAAGATGTCGTTAAACCCTGGATCCATCCAATCGTCAGCTCCCCCAGTGATGGTAAATAAGGTCGTCGTCAACTGAACGGACATCGAGAAGAAGTTGTTAAACACAAAGTAAGGTTTCGATTGAATTACGGTATCTTCAAATAATTTTGATTCCGTTTCTACTTTAAAGACAGAACTGCAAAGAAGTGTCAGAGCGATTCTACATAAAGTTTCTCTTCTTAATGACTTTGAGCATCGCAGGTAACATGGTCAACGTCGGTAAACAGGCCAATGGAGGTAATAAGATCAACGTCGGTAATTAATCAAACATAGGTAAGTAGGCTGACGTAGGTAATTAGGCAAAGGTCAGTAATTAGGCCAACGCAGGTTATTAGGCCATCGTAAGTGACTGGGCCAACGCAAGTCACTATGGTCAACGATAATAAGGTCAATTTCAGTAATTAGACCAACGTGGATAATGAGGTCAACGTACGTAATAAGGCCAACACCGGCAATTAGGCCTGTGAAAGTAATTAGGCCAATGTTGGTAATAAGGGCATCGGCGGTAATTAGGCAACGTAAGTAAAAAGGACAGCATCGGCAATTTGGTCAACTTAGGTAATAAGGCCATGTCAGTAACTAGGCCAACATAGGGAAGTAGGCCAGCGTAGGTATTTAGGCCAACCCAGTTAATAAGGCCAACGTTGGTGATTAGGCCAAGATCGGTAATTTGGTCAACTTATGTGATAAGGCCAACGTCGGTAATTGCGGTTTCTAAGTTTCGAATTGACGAAGACATCAGCAGCAGGACATGAGCAACACTTACAATACAATACAATACAATACAATATTCGTTTGTTGAGGAAAACACGCTGACCTACTGCAAATTGGTACATTATAAGAAAAAGTGATTGCTCCGTTAGTCAGAGTTCTTATAGATAATACGGGGGATATAGTTGTTGTTGTCTTTTTTGTAAAGTGAATTTATGCTTTCTCTTTAAAATTATTTAAAGATACCGAAAAATTCAATGGATGCCTTATTTTGCGCTTAACAACAACCTCTCGATGTTCGTTCAAACGACGAATCTGGCGATTAAACGCGAGTGACCAATATCTATTGCCAAGGTGTTTAAACTGATTATGCTTTACACTGGCAATTAAATGCTATTGGCGTTTATCTATAGCTCGGAATTGAAGCGTTTAAAAGGTGTCTAACTGGAGCAGTGGATTTCATGTATTAATGTCTATTGCACAAACGACATGTTGCAACTGCCAGGAACGTTGGTGGAAATCCTACGATGATTTGTCAGAATTGCTATAAAAATCCGTATATGGACCCACACTCACATTGTCGGCCTTGATTTCACTCCTCACCCCTCAGTCCGCTCACAATCTCAAAATCAACAACTGTCCTTAGTAAAACATGTCCGAGCGGTAAGCTGAAGAAAGCTCCCTCTTTTACACAATATAGACATTTAAGACGTCGTTGATTAAACTTATACACGTCGTGTTCAGATTTTGCTGTTAGGGATTGGATAAAATTGCCGTTATGGAGGTAAGCTCATCGGCGTTTCACAGTCAGTTTGGCCTACTGGCAGTGTAATATGTGCAAAATGGTCTCCATTCGAAAAGCGAAAGTGGAGAAGAAATTGGTACACCCACAGAATAAAAGTATGTTCAAGAGGGTGTATAATTGCATTATTGGATATGGCGAAGGAACGCGACTGGTGATTATGTAATTTAGAATAGTAGTGTTCTGAAGGTGTCTGAATGGAATTGTTAATTTTATGTAGCATTTTTCATGTTTAGCGACATCTTATTATGACGAGATGGATCGAACGACTGAAGGCGATTGTAAATATGTAGCTTAGAATGGCGGCGTTTGTTATTTAGCATTTTTGTGCTGATCAACATCAGGTACGTTGAGGTCTAGGTATAAGATAGTCTTAGAAAATTTGGCGATCGATGGAACGATGTAAGAAGACGGATATCACACTTTTTATAATTTCAACCTAAGTGCGAAGAGGTATATGCGCTATATAATTATGGGAGATAGCATATAGGTGGCGATAATTTCAATCTTCGCTGTTGATTGATTCCGTCATCCAATCGGTGCAGTTGTCGTGAAAAAGTTGATGACGACAGAGTTCTATAAATGAACTGTAGCTCCGTCCGGAGCGATCTTGAATTACCGACCTTACGCTGTAATTATGTCAGAGAAAAATACAGCGGTTGCGCGTCTCATGAATATGTAGCTGAGTATTAGAGCGTTTTAAAGGTGTCGAACTGAAGCCGTTGATTTCATGTAGCAGTAGTTAGTATTTAGCGACATCTTGTCGATGCCAGTTAGGTTGAAATCGACCTTACTCTTCATAGATCGATGTCACCTAGCGATCGATCGCGGTTTGTAGATATGTAGCTGAAGGTTACGCGTTTAAAGGTGTCTTCAGTCGTCAATTTCATGCAGCAGAATTTTTCCGCGTCAACCTTAAAATACATAGGAAATGAATGCGCAAAATCAAGTGACGGGACGCTATTTGCAGATATACCTCAGTATGTCGCGTTTTAAAGGTGTCCCACTGTGTCGTTGATTTAATCCAGCAGTATTTAGAGTTTAGCGACATTTTGTGGGTTAACGTCGACCTCAACCTACACAGTAGATAGAGGAGGCGGATCTAGGCCTAGCGATTGGATGGATCTAGAGTTTAGCGACATTTATAGCAACAAAGGCTGTTGACGTCGACAGAAATTATTTTGGCATATTGAACGCGATTGGTAAATATGTTGCTGGGAATGGTGACTTTTAAAAGTTGTCTAATTGAAGCCGTGGATTATATTTCAGCATTAATTGCATTGCCTTTCCAAATTTTGTCCATGGCTTTCAGCACGGCTGTTCCTTTGGCTATGCGTATCTTTATTTCACTCTTGCAGTCCAAATCGTAGGTTATGTTGCTTCCAAGATATGTAACCTTCGTCACATTCTCCAACTCTATGCTATCGACCACAATCTGATGACTTATCTCCGTGTCACCAAATACTATAGTTTTTGTTTTATCGAAGTTCATAATCAAACCATATTTCTTGGCTTCAACATTTAGTATCTGTACTGTTCGTTCTAATTCCATCTCAGATTCTTCCAAGATATCAACATCATCTGCAAAGCGAAGGTTGTTTATTCTCATTCCGTGAACTGAGATTCCTTTTTCTTCACTTTTGATTCTGTCCATTGCTCTTTCCAGATCGGTGATGAACACAGTAGGTGACACTGGATCGCCTTGTCTCATACCCCTGTTCGTTCTAAACCACGGTCCCACGTCACCGCACACTCTGACCTCTGCTTGCGAGGTGCTGTTGATATCTCTGAGCAATTGAATCAGTTTATTATCAATTCCATAAGACTGCAAAACCGCCCATGTCACATTTTGGTCAACACTGTCAAATGCTTTCTTAAAGTCTATGAAACAATTGTATATTTTCTTGTTCTTCCGTCTCGCTTTTTCTGCTATAAGTCTCAGAGCCAGAATTTGTTGCATGGTGCTTCTGTCCCTCTGAAATCCCGCCTGCTCATCTGCTAGATGTTCTTCTGCCTGACTTCTCAATCTTCCTGCCAGCACCATCATCAACACCTTGCCCAGGTGGCTTATCAATGCAATAGTTCGATAGTTGTTGCATTCAAATGCACTTCCTTTTTTATGAAATGTGATTAAGATAGATTTTTTCCATACTTCAGGCGCATGTCCCTGTTTCCATGTCATATTACATATCTTGTGGATTTCACATATCATAACATCTCCTCCGTATTTAATCATTTCGCCGGTAATCTTGTCAATGCCAGGGCTTTTATTGTTTTTCAGCATTCTCACCGCTTCTCTGACTTCTTCTTCCATTCGCATTGGTGTCAGTCTCAGTCTCCGAAGGTGATATGTCTTTTAACTCCTTTATTATCTCTGTAGCGATATCTGGATTTGATTGCTCCCTGTATAATTTACTACAATATGTTGTCCATCGTTGAATAATATCAGTCTTTTCCGTCAACATTTTACCATTCTCACTTTTATTGCTGCAAGTCTCGGCTGCCATTTTCTATTATATTTCTTATCATTTTGTACATAGACCTCTCTGTTCTTACCTTTTCCATGATACTTCTCAATGTCTCTACACTGCTGCTCAGCCAATTCGCCTTATCCTCTCTGTCTGCCTTCCGGACTTCGTTAAATTTTTCTTATAATTTTGTTCTGCCAATTCCGAGATGTTTCTTTTAATTTTCAGTTCTCTCTTCTCCTGAGCCAACTGTGTTATCCATTTTTTTCTTAATCCTCACTTCTTCTGGAACTGTCTCCCGCTGATTGCTGCTGTCAGTCTTGTAGCTCAATTCTCCAAATCCTGCACTTCGTCAAGTTCTTTAAGCTTCGTTTCAAGTACTGCCCTGTACTCATTCACAATAGCTTCCTCATTCAATCTTGTAGCATCTCGTCGTTTTTCAAAATGTGCCTTGTGTTTCTTCTTTAGTTTCAATCTGATGTTGGTAATGTGGTCAGAATCTATATCTGCACCCTGAAAAGTTCGACATTGTAGCACTGCTGTGATCCATCTCTTTCTGATCAAGGTATTTACTAATCGTTTAATCGATTGGATAGCAATTGCGTCGAGATTTCGCAAGGTTTCCGTCAACGATCCTGGCAGTCACGAGATGTAACTTATTAGGACAATTATTGACATTAATACATGAAATTCATTGCTCACTTAGACACCTTTTAAAAGCCTTTCTTTGCAGCTATATATAATCGTCAATCGCGTTAGATCTCCAGATCGTTTCAGGAATTCTCAGTGAAAGGTGAAATCGTCGTCAACTGAACGAAGATGTCGTTAAACACAAAGTAATGTTTCTTTTGAATTGCGGTATTTTCAGATGATTTTTGTTTCGGATTCTATTTTAAAGAAAAAAATGTAAAGAAGTGTCAGCGCAAGAAGTTTATAATGGTGATGATGATGACGATGATGATGATGATGATGACGATGATGATGATAATAATAATAACAACTACAATTAGGTTGTTGTTGATGATGATGATGATGATGATTGATGATTGATGATGATGATGATGATGATCATGGTGATGATGATGATGATGATGATGATGATGATGATGATGATGATATGATTATGATGATATGATTATGATGATATGATTATGATGATGATTATGATGATGATATGATGATGATATGATGATGATGATGATGATATGATGATGATATGATGATGATGATGATGATGATGATGATGATGATGATGATGATGATGATGATGATGATGATGATGATGATGATGATAATAATAATAACAACTACAATTAGGTTGTTGTTGTTGATGATGAAGATCATGATGACGACGACGATGATGATGACGACGACGACGACGATGATGATGACGATGACGATGACGACGACGACGATGATGATGATGATGATGATGATGATGATGATGATGATGATGATTATGATGATGACGATGATGATGATGATGATGATGATGATGATGATGAGTCCAATAACCGTACACTGTCGGTGGGAAGATAAGACGTCGATTTCGTAGATATGAAAATGGAAATACTGCTGCATTAGATTCACGACTGACGTTAGAAACCTTTAAAACGCAGCCATTGTCAGCTACATATAAACCAGTCGGGTTCATTTGCTCAATGGGATACAATTCGCATGATGTTCGGGATGTAGATGACTTAGTTAATGATGCTGATTCAAACCTAACTCGGTCTGTCATCCGATCTTCAATCCATGTATTTAGACCTATTTCCCTCCTACGGTTGAGCGTTCTCACAGCTTAAGACCTAGGGAACATGATTTTTTTATTGCCTTTTAAGGATAATAGATAGTTTATTTCCAGGGTTTTGTGTAAAACCTTTAGTAGATTGATTATTGTAATTTTGCTTATTATTATTACCTAATCATATTACAGTTTAATACATGCTATTTCATCATTTGCTACTGCAATTCCCTCCTCATTGGTCTTCCTAAAGTCCGTCTTGCTCCTCTTCAGTCCGTTCTCAATGCTGCTGCTAGATTAATTGCCCGTCTTCCTCGATTCTCTCATATCACCACCTTTATGGCAGAAGAACTCCACTGGCTCCCGCTTTCTGCCCGCATCCAATTTAAGGTCCTCATCCTTGTCTCTAAGGCTCAACTTGGTTTCGCTCCAAAATATTTATGTGACTTAATACATCGCCCTCACTCTGCTGCTTCTCTTCGTCCTCTTCGTTCATCTGACCGTTTGGACCTCCTCGTTCCCCGTGTCAGGACTTCTCCGGCTCAATATAGGTATTTTGCCTCCATTGGCCCTGCTCTTTGTAATGAGCTTCCTCCGTTCGTTCGTTCTTCTATTCTCTCAAGTAACGTCTCTTCCTCTTTTACCTTTCTTAAAACTTGCTTTTTCTCTCGGGGTCTCTCGCACTGGGAGCGCTTGTGAATGGCCCTCCCCCTAGAAGCGCTTTAGAAATATCCAAATACAATACAATACATCCACGAGATGTCCATAAAAACCGAATACTGCTACATAAATCCACGGTTTCAGTTCCACACCTTTTAAACGTTATCATTTTCGGCTACATATTCGCTAAATTCTTCTCAAACATAATAAAAGCATAAGGTCGATTTCAAACGTAAATCAAGATCGTCCTTGACGGAAGGGGAGAAAGAGTAATGGTAACACTCATGGCCAGGAGAGCATTAGGTTCGCGGATCGATTCCCGTAGCACTCCTCTATGGCGGCGCCTTGCAAGTCTGCCAAACCGTGTGTTTAATTAAGATTTGATTGTACTTTCATGTTTCATTGTAATCTTACTGCGTCTGTCAGTTTGAAATAATAAAGAATATTATAATAATTGTTATCCGTCTTCTTACAATACACCCATCCATCGATCGCCAACTTTTCTAAGATTATCTTTTACGCAGACGTCAACGTAACTGAAATCCACAAGATGTCGCTAAACACTTAGCAATGTTACACACAACCCAACACGGTTCCAGTTAGACACCTTTTAAACGCAACCATTATCAGTTACATATTTACCAATTGCGTTCAGTAACTGTTTGACACCTTTACATGGTGTTATACGGACACTATAAGTTTATCGTTTTCTAGAAATTATATTTGTGAATTGTCGTCAACGGCCATTGTTGCCAAAGGACGACGTTAAACTTTGGAATAAATAAATAAAGTAACTGCTAGGCTAGTATCGTCTTGTGTTGGCTAAGGTTGACATTAACGTAACTGACATCCATAGGATGTCGCTAAACAATAAACAGTTACGACGATTGCAGTTATACTTACTTTAAAACGCCGCCATTCGTAGCTACATATTTACCAATCGCGTTCAATCGCCATGTTTCTCGAAATTCAGCGCTCGTGAATAGGCTTGTGCCCTGCGTTCAGCTTTCGAGTGGCGTTTTAGAAATTTGGAGTTTACGAATACAATTGCCATTAATAATAATAATAATAATAATAATAATAATAATAATAATAATAATAATAATTATTATTATTATTATTATTATTATTATTATTATTATTATTATTATTATTATTATTATTATTATTAGAGCCTTAGAGGGTCCTTGGTACCTCGGGCGATAAAAAAAAGAAAAAAATAATAATAATAATAAACTAAACTAAAAATAATAATAATAATAATAATAACGTAAACTAAAAATAAACGCTAAACTCTGGAACTTAACGCTTCTAAGACAGTTTCAAAGTGTATAATAATAATAATAATAATAATAATAATAATAATAATAATAATAATAATAATAATAATAATAATAATAATAATAATAATAAGTCTCAGGAAATAATAATAATAATAATAATAATAATGATGATGATGATGATGATGATGATGATGATGATGATTATGATAATAATAATAATAATAATAATAATAATAATAATAATAATAATAATAATAATAATAATAATAATAATAATAATAATAATAATAATAATAATAATGATAATAATAATAATAATCGCGAGATGTTAGTTGAACACAGTCCAATTGGTTAGGTCAATGTCAACGCAACTAACATCCACAAAATGTCGCTAAACACTAACTACTGCTACTTAAACGCATCCATTTTCAGCTATATTCGTATAATTATGCGTTTATTGGAACAGACTGAGAAACCGCAGAGAGTTACAGCTAATTACACATTGATAAACAAGATATATTGTTGACAGTTTTTCTATTATGCAAGCACGTCATAAACAGTTTTAAATTCATAAATATATATTCTATAATTTAAATTTCGTCAACACATAATGTTATAGGGGCCTAATATACAATTTTGGAACCAGGCCTACATAACGTTAATACGGCCCAGAGGAAGAGGGAGACTCTAATAATCTTTACTATTACATAGTGTTGTTAAACGGAAACTAATTTAAGACACCTTTAAAATTGTGCCATTCTCGGATACATAATTATTTGTCCGTCGCATTCAATAGCTAACTTCACTGTGGGTTATTACTGTGCAGGATAATAAGGTCGAGGTCAACGTAACTGACATCTACAAGACGTCACGAAACACTAAATGCTGCTACATGACATCCATGATTGCTGTTAGACACCCTAAAATCGCTGCCGTTCTCTGCAGCTCATATTTACAAATCGAGTTCAATCGCTCCGCAAATAGCCTACCCGACCTGTGGTAGTACCAATCCCAAGCCTGGAGAAAGGAGGAGGGCGACGCTTATCATCTTCGTTATGACGCAGTGTCGTTAAACTGAAACTACTACTACTACTACTACTACTGCTACTACTACATGTTCACCAGTAACTCTTAATCGCGAGATCCTTCCTTCATGTACACTACGAAGCGTATAATCGACTTCAGTGTAAGTGACAACCTCCAGATGTCGCTAAAACACTAAATAATGGTGCATTAAATCATGAACTTCTATATAAAGTTGTTTGTATTAAGTTGTTTTGTTCTGTATTTTGTATATTATAGAAGTTCATGACTAGATCGACGACTGAAGTTAGACACCTTTTAAACGATTTAAACTGAGCTATAGATACTCGCTAATTACGTTTAAACACTAGATATTATACCCACATGACCCTATGGGTTAGGTCAATCTCAACGCAACTCATATCCACAGATTGTCGTTAAGTTCTACTGCTGCGCTAAATACAACCTACAGCTCAATTAGACATCTTTAAAACGCAGCCATTAGATTCAGATACATATTCACCAATCGCGTTCAATCGCTAAATTGACCGCAGGACAACCGTAAGAAGCCACTACATGTGGTAGTGCAAGTCCCAAGCTTGGAAAAAGAAGGAGTGCGACGCAAATCATCTTTGTAATGACACAGCGTGTTTAAACTGTAACTCAATCGCTAGATACATCTGATTTGGCTCTGTGAAGCATAATGTCGACTTAAACGTTACTGACATCCACAAGATTTCGTTAAACACCAAATACTGGTACACAATATCCACGATTGCAGCTATGCATCTTTAAATTGCTGCCGTTCTCCGCAGCTAAATAATTATTTCCCATCGCGTTCAATCGCTCCGCAAATAGCCTCCCTACCAGCGGTACTGCCAGGCCCAAACCTAGAGAAAGGAGGGCGACGCTAATCATCGTTGTTATGACACAGGGTCGTTAAGCAGCAACTCACTGTAACTCAATCGTTAGATGCATCTGCTTTTGTTCTGTGAAGCGTAAGGTCGACTTCAACGTAAATGAAATCCACAGCTAGACAATGCTTCATAAAACGCAAGGTTTCAGTTAGACACCTTTAAAACAACGCTAATCTTAGCTACATAATTATTCACCAGTCGCGCCCAATCGGTAAATCCGCGGAATGGTGTGCTTCTGTATGGGGAGGTCGAGTTCAACATAGCTAACATTCACACACGAAATATAGCTACATAAAATCAACGACTTCAGTTAGACATATTAAGTATAGCCTAAGGTTGTCTTCAACTTAACCGACATCCGCAAAATATCGCTAAACACTAAAATAACAGCTTCAAAACCCCGCCATTCTCAGCTACATATTTACCAATCGTTTAATCGCTTTGAGAGCAATTCGATAATGTCACCGTGGGGTTCCATCACCGACCCTGGCAGTCGCAAGATCTCGTTAGTACAATTGCTATTAATTCATGAAATCCACTGTTCCAGTTTAGACACCTTTTAAACGCTTTCATATCGAGCTATAGATACACCTCAATCGCGTTTAATCGCCAGATCGATCCACCATTATCAGGTGAGAGTTAAGTTCGGCGTCAACTGAACGGACATCGAGAAGATGTTGTTAAACACAACGTAAGGCTTCTTTTGAATTCCGGTATTTTCAAATTATTTATTTCGGATTCTATTTTAAAGAGAGAAATGTAATGAATTGTAATGGAATGAAGTTTATAATTTAGGTAATTAGGCCAGGGTCGGTAATTATACCAGCGTCAGTAAATAGGCCAACCCAGGTTATTAGGCCAAGAATCCTGTACCCAGCCGAGGACTGTTATTACTTCTCTGCATTTATTAAGCGCCACTATCTAATGACCAAGCATCGATCGATGGCTCTCAGCATCTGTAATTCACTCACTCATGGCCCCTAAAAAGTAACCGTCTCAGAGGAGGAGGATGGAACCCGTACTCTCCTCGTTACAAGACCAGAGCTTTAACCAATCGGCTACCGTGTCCCATCTTCATTGCTTTCTCTCAGCGTTCACAGTTCGAATCACAGTCTGCAACTGTGATCAGAAGAACTCCGTTGCTTCGGTTCTACGTCTATACGTCTATGCGAGGGCTCCCATCGATGAATCCTCCAATTTTCATCAGTTGTGAAGTTCTTGTTCTGCGTTAACTACTAAGAATCTGAGTATGTCTCTTAATGAGGCGCTATATCAATTCTCCGAATATATGAATAAATGAAACACCTAGGTTATATAGCACTTTTAAAGTCACTTAGAAGGCGGTGCACGAAGGGTCTGGTTATACATAGGGACTGGCTCTGATCCAAACCATTGTTATTTTCAGAAAACAGCTTCGTTGCCTATAGGCGACAATCAATTAATACAGCGGCGCCATAGAAGTCATTAGATGAGAAATAGATTGGGTTGGATTAGACGAGATCAGATCAATATATAGGAGAATATTCTGAGACTTTACATCAGAGGTGAGCAAACTGTTCGTTAGTTGGTCACAATAAACGCCAAAGATATTCGGAAGGCAGAGTAACTAATTTCAAACTTTAAACTTATAACGACTAAAATGTTAAAAGTTTAGTTATTTAAAAGTAAATATGCTTAAACACCTTTAAAACATGGCCATTCTCAGCTACACACTCGCCAGTTTAAAAAGGGGGGGGGCGCGGTACACCCAGTCCAAAAGGTGCGGGGACGGGTACCCCTCGAACCCCATCCCCTACAAATTACTCCTTTGCCCCTTTAAAACCCCGTCATTCTCAACTACATATTTACCAATCGTCTCACCTTGTCACCTTGTGCTGTCGATTCGTTGAATCCTAGCGACTGTCATGGTCAACCTTCTCCATGTGCTCCGATTTCTCGTGGCCTCTCTCAGCTCCGAGATGTTCATCTTCATTGCCTCTTGTATCTCCTCCATCCATCTCCTCCTTGGTCGTCCTCTCCTCCTCCTGCCCTCCCCACATGCCAACATCATCTCCTTTTCCAGCCCATCTGCACGCATCACATGTCCAAAGTATGACATCTTCTGCCTGGACGCTCTCTGCCCCAACGTCAAACTCCCTCTCCAGTGTCCTATTTCTTCCAGGATATCCTCGTTAGTTCTCTTCTCAGTCCAAGAAACCCTCAACATTTTCCTCCATATCCACATTTCACATGCCTCAATTTTCTTCTCCAATGCCTTGGTTTTTGTCCATGTTTCGCATCCGTAAAGCACCACTGGTAAGATCATTGCTTTAACAATTCTTGATTCGTTCCCAAACTCACTGATTTGTCCTTCCATATTTTTTCCAGTCCCTGCGTTGCCGTCTTCCCCAGTATAATTCTCCGTCGTATTTCTCGTTCGCATCCACCTTCACTCTCCACCATGGCCCCCAAGAAACAGAAGCTTGATACCACCTCTATCTCCTCCCCATCTACCTCAAAGTACCTCCACTTCTCAGTGGTCATTATCCAGGCTGTAATCTAGTCCCCTCTTGTGGGGGGAAACAAGTTTCCTGGGGGGATTTTCCACCCCAACACGTGTCTACATTACAATATTGCTGGCCTCTGGGGGAAACATCAATCCTGGGGGGGGAAAATTTACCCCCCCCCAAAGACGTCTAGATTACACACTGGTCATTATCTTCGTCTTTTTTATATTAAAGTACATTCCTGCTTTCTCGCTTGCACGTTTTAGCCTTCTGATGTTATCCTTCAGTTTCTCCTTTTTTCCGCCAGCAGTGTTGTGTCGTCCGCATACCTTAAATCGTCTACTGGCTCGGAAAACAATTTCGTCAAGTCACAATAGGATTTCTGTCAACGACCCCTGCAGTCACAAGATGTCGTTAGTACAATGGACATTAATACATGAAATTCAATGCTTCATTTAGACACCTTTTAAACGCTTTGCTTCCCAGCTATACATGTAGATGTTCGTCAATCGCGTTTATTAGCTGGAATGGTAATCCATGATTTCGCTTTAAGGTACGGTCGCCGTCAACTGAACGAAGACCAAAATAAGGTTTCGTTTGAATTGCTTATCTTCAAATGATTTGCTCTGGATTTCATTTTAAAGAAAGAACTCTAAAGAAGTTCAGGGCATGAAATTGATAATAATAATAGGGTCAACGTAGGTAATTAGGCCAACGTATGTAATAAAGCCAATGTCGGTAATAAGATCAACGTCGGTAATTAGGCCAGCATAGGTAGTTAGGTCATCGTAGGTAAAAGGCCAACTTAGGTAATAAGGCCAATGTCGGGTTAGGTCAGCGTAATAATACCAAAATTGGTTATAAGGCCATGGTCTGGATTTAGGCCAACATATGGAAGTAGGCCAACGTAGGTAATTAATCCAACGTCGGTTATTAGGCCAACGTCCGTGAGCCACTTACAGTCTTTATCCATTGCGTCGAGGCATAGGCGGGTAGGTAGTGCCAGCGACTTCATTTTTTCGGCCTCGGCATATAAGTAACCGTCTCAGAGGAGGAGGATCGAACCCGTACTCTCCGCGTTACAAGGCAGCGCTTTAACCAATCGGCTACCGTGTCCCATCATCACTGCTGAGCGTCCACAGTTTGAATCCCAGTCTACAAATGTGCTAAGGAGAACTCCGTTGGTTCGGTTCTACGTCTATGCGAGGGCTCCCATCGGTGACTCTTCCAGTTTTCATCATTTGCTTACTGGTGAAGTTCTTGATCTTCGTGAGCGATTGCGACGCATTGGCTAGCGAACACAGCGCTTTGGACAGTCCCCTAGAAGGCGCTGCGGGAGTGTTCGATATTTTAGTGGTTAAGGTGCTGGGCTGTCTATCGAGAGGTCGGGGTTCATATCCCCGCCAGGGCAGAAATTTGGTTCGAGATTTCTTCTCCACCTGAACCCGAAGCCAACTCAGCTGTAATGACATCAGGAACTAATGCCAATGATAATGCGTTTAATCGCTTTGATAATAATTGCGTTGAGTCGTCGTAAGGTTACCGTCAACGACACTGTCGGTCACAAGATGTCGTTAGTACAATTGACATTAAATCCACTGCGCCATTTAGACACCTTTAAAACGCTGTTATTCCCAGCTACATATCTACCTGTCACGTTCAATCGCTAGGTTATAATAAACCAACTATGTGTATTTTGAACATTGTTTGTAAATATGTTAGGAATATATAGCCATCAAAAGAACCTTTATGGTTTAGAAAGTGAGAAAAAAATATGGAAGAAAATGAGAAGGAATAGAACCGATATGATCAAAAAAGAACCTTTGGGCTAAATAGAAAATGAATAGAAGCCAAATGGCCAAATGAATAATGATGCATATGTATATACGTGTGTATATATAAATATATAAATTAAAACATTAATCTATATATTAATAAAAAGATGGACTACTACCACCTGTCAATCATCGGCATCTCAACAACCTGCCAAACAGGGAAACAAACGATGAGACAATCAAAAGAAAGAAAGAAAGAAAGAAAGAAAGAAAGAAAGAAAGAAAGTAAAGAAAGAAGGAAAGAAACTGATGACAGAAAGTAATACGAACATGAACTGAAATATATAAAAACTTTAAAGACGTCAACGGCCTATGTAGCCATAAGATGTCGTTAAACGTTGGAATAATAAAAAAAAATCACTAGGTTAAAATCCAGACTCTTCGATGAAGGGTAGGGTCGACTTCAACGGAGCTGACATCCACAAGATGTCGTTAAGCGCTAAATAATTCTAAAAAACAATGATTCCAGTTATTATCAGCTACATAATTGCCAATCGCGTTCAATCGCCAGTTGCTACTTCGAAATGTGGTATGAAGACTCCAGGGTAATTGGTATCCACAAGATGTCGCAAAACACTAAAAATTACTACATAGGATGCAAGAATGCACTTACACTCCGTCTTTAAAAAACTGGCATTCTCTTATACATATTAACAAGTCGCGCTCAATCGCTGGATTTTAAGCACCATGCCCTATGAAGGGTAAGATCAACTTCAACGTAACTGTCAGCCACAAGATGTCGCTAAACACTGAATAATGCTGCTTTAAATCATTAATTTCTACACAGAGTTGCATTGAATTGTGTTTTATTGTAATGTATCGTATATAGAAATTCATGATTACATCCAGGACTGAAATTAGACACCTTTAAAACACAGCCATTCTCAGCTACATAAATCTCTAAATAGGCATCTGTGGTTACTCGTCAAGGGTAAGGTCGATTTGAACGTAACTGACATCGACAAGATGTGGTTAAGCACTAAAATTAGTACATGAGATCCAAGAATGCAGTTATACAATGTCATCCTCTTTAAAACCCGAAAGACGGCGATTTTAATTTCAATGTTTAGCGACATCTCGTTGATGTGTGTCCGTCCATCCTTCCGTCCGTTCATCCATCCTTTCCTCCACCCATCCACTTACCATTCATCCATCTAACTCGCCTGAATGTATGGAGCAAAATTAATTGGAATTGATCTGAACTTTATTTACGTTCTTCTCGCATGTTGTGTTCATTGCGTGTAACAATATGGCAACCCTTCACCTAACTTCGAAATTAGTAGTGTAAAGAGGTAGAAGTGCCTTAAACCCGCTGGTCCTGTTTGAAGTTTACCACTCCACCTGGATTTTCAGGCTCTCCAAAAGTCTGGAAAAACTTACTGCCGTGTTTCATGAAGAATTCACTAATCGTAATAGTAACCTCGGAAGGTCGCCGTCCACGCAACAAACAGCCACAAGATATCGTCAAGTACTGAACAATTCTACATAAAATCCACAGTTCTAGTTAGACACCTTTAAAACGCTGCTATCCTCAGCTACATATTGTCCAGTCACGCTCAAATACTGGAAGAGCTGCAATATGCCAAAAATAATTTCTGTCGACGTCAACAGCCTTTGATGCTATAAGATATCGTTAAACTCTGGATCCATCCAATTACTGGATTCAGATGGTGTCTTACACATGTCATAACTTCATTTTACTGCACTGTATATGATCTAAATTGTCGTCAACGGCCTTTGATGCCATAGGACGATGTTAAACTGTGAAAAATAATAATAATTGCTGGATTTCTGATATTCCGTCGCTTATGATCGACTGCAAAGTAACTGACATCCACATGAACTTCTGTACACAGTGGTATTGGATTGTGTTGGAAGGTGGGAGCCCATTCCACGTAGAGGGGCCAGCCACTGAGAAGGCACGACGCTGTCCAACCGAGGAGCGAGACCGAGGAACCAACAGCTCACCCCCAGTTGCAGAATGCAGAACTCATCGGGACATTAGGCTAGAGACTAGTAGAGAGCGGACAGCAGAGATCAGATAGGTAAGACGGAGCTTCACTCGAGAGAGACCGCCAAACAAGAGAAGTAATCCTATAGGATATGCGCTGTGAGGCAGGAAGCCAATGCAGGACATCGCGCATATAAGCTGCATATTTTGGGATCGTATCGTATCGTATCGTATCTAGTAATTTATAAGGCGCCTCTCGCAGTATAAACTATTCAGAGGCGCCCTCAGTGCATGAGCCCCGTGGAAACAGAAACGTCTTGAGCAAGCGAGTAGATGCAGAGGAGATTCCCATCATGAGTTTAGTTCGAAGTCGAGATGGAAGACCATTCCAGGTAGAGCAGCGGTTCTCAACCTGTAGGTCGCGACCCCACGGGGGTCGCCTTCCGACTTGCCAGGGGTCGGCTGGAACCTTCAGAAATTTGTAAAAAAAAAACTTGTCAGCGTAGTTTCTAAATATTTAAAATTTTATGTAGACTAATTATGATTTCCGTTCTGCACTTGCAAAGACTGCCCAGAGAATTTCTGGTCTGATGAGAAAGAAGCAAAAACAGCCTTCTCATTGAGGCTCTTCTTTGGATTGCGAAACTCCATCATTTATCTAGTAATAATTGAAATAATAATTATTGTCGCTTTCTGTAGCTTTGTTTTCTTAATTAAATCTTAAGTACTGTTTAAACTTTAAATTTAGCAGCTGCCATTGAAATTTGTAACTCTTAATTGTATCTTAGGCCCTACAGGCACAATACAATGCACAATAAATATCAAATTTCGAGAAAATTTTACTAAATTTTAATTTTCAAATTTTCAAAGTTATGGCAAATAAAATCACAAATTGTTTTGCTGAATAATGATTTATATTGCTATTATGCATGATGCGTAGGCGCCTATGGAATATCAAGTGGTGAGAAGTTAAATGCATCATAATGGTAGGAAAACTGCGGTGAAGGGAGTATCCTTACCCAATATATTTTATTGTCGGAGGTCGCCAGAACTTTGGAAATATTGTAAAAGGGTCGCAGCACTAAAAAGGTTCAGAACCGCTGAGGTAGAGGGACCTGTTACAGGAAAAGCTCGACGTTGGGCCAGAGTGGTCCTACTACGAGGGACAAAGAGATCAAGACGGCCAGTAGAGCGCAAAGGACGAGCAGAAGTTGCAGAGAGAGGTTGCCGCATAAGGTCAGAGAGGTATTTAGGGGCAAGCCGTAGCTGGGACTTGGAAACCAGAAGGAGCATATGGGATATGGGCAATGAGCCGAGCGGCAGAGCGAATGACCCGGTCAAGTCGCCCAATTAGAGCCAATGGATGTCCAGTGAGAAGAGAGCAGCAATAGTAAACTCTACTGAAGATAAAAGCATGAACGAGGATTACCGCTGCGTCATAAGAAAGGGACCATAATTATTACAACACGCAACTGCCGGAACTGATAGTAGCAACTCCGGGTGACCAAGTTAGCATCCATCCATCTATCCAACCATCCATCCATCCATCCATCCATCCATCCATCCCTCCGTAGGCCTACATACATCCATCCATTCAACCATCCATCCAACTATCCATCCATCCATCCTTTCATCCATCCATCCATTCATCCATCCGTCCATCCATCCATCCATCCATCAATCCATCCATCCATCCATCCATCCATCCATCCAACCATCCATCCATAGCTTGGGCACTCGAGGGTTAAACACTGGCAATTGCGTTGAGTTTCAGTAGGGTTCCGTAAACGATCCTGTCATTCGCAAGATGTCGTTAGTAGAATTGACAAAATCCATTGCTTCATTTAGACACCTTTAAAAGGCTTCCCTTGACATCTATGGATGTTCGTCATTTGCGTTTAATCGCCAGCTGTCTTGTGTCTATTATGGTGAAATGTAAGGTCTACGTCAACGGAGTGGACATCGAGAAGACATTGTCAAACATAAAGTGCCTAAGGTACGGATTCTATTTTAAGGAAAGAACTATAAAGAAGTGCCAGGTCGTGAAGTTTAGTATAATAATAATAATAATAATAATAATAATAATAATAATAATAATAATAATAATAATAATAATAATTATAATAAATAATAAAAATAATAATAATAATAATAATAATGATAATAATAATAATAATAATAATAATTATAATTTTAATAATGATGATGATGATGATGATGATAATGATGGTGGTGGTGGTGGTGGTGATGGTGGTGATGATGATGATGATGATGATGATGATGATGATGATGATTATGATGATGATGATGATGATGATGATGATGATGATGATGATGATGATGATGATGATGATGATGATGATGACGATAATGATGATGATAATAATAATAATGATAATAATAATAATAATAATAATAATAATAATAATAATAATAATAGGGCCATTCCGGACTTTTTATAAGTTACATTAATTAATATTGAAGTCCCTGAGGGATCCTGTATACCTCGGGGCAAAAAAAAATAAATAAAAAAATAAAAAATAATAATAATAATAATAATAATATTAATAATAATAATAATAATAATAATAATAATAATAATAAGTTATACTTATTTAGTTAGTTAGTTACTTTTGACGTAGACTTGCCTGGAAGTGCGGGAATGCTTACATAATTCCCAGAGTGACACCACACTTGACACCTAAACAACTGGGTGTCGGCCTACCAGGAGGCTGCGAGGCCGCGATTCATGCAACAAGAAGATTCTTAGAAGACATGAGCCACTATCCCATAATCATAAAACTTGACTTGGCAAACGCCTTCAACAGCTTGCACCGAGACAGCATGTTGGCCTCGTTAACAGAACAGTGCCCCGAACTCTCCGCGTACTGCCATCTGGCGTACGCTGAACCATCCAACCTCAAATACGGGAACTTTACTCTACTATCGCAAGAAGGCCCGCAACAAGGCGACCCTTTGGGACCGGTCCTCTTTTGCTTACCGCTTCAAGGAATTCTGTCTCAGTTACAATCGCCACTAGCCTTTGGATATTTAGATGATCTCACCGTGGGCGGCGGGCACGAAATGGTCTGTGAGGACGTAGCGGCAATAGTGAAAGGTTGCGCCCGACTGGGTTTAATGTCTTCTTGTTTTATATAGGGTAAGGTCGACGTTAACCCACAAAAAACTGCTAGACACGAAATACAACTAAATTAAGTCGACGACTAAATTATACACCTTTTAAAGAGCGCCTATCTCAGTTACATATCCTCCAATCGCGTTCAAGTGGTAGGCCTACGTGTAGATTCTCCTCTGCGATACTGCAATGTCGATGTTAACCCCCAAGATGTCGGTATACAATAAACACCGCTGCATTAAATCATGAACTTCTATATACAGTTGTATTTCATTGTGTTGTATATAGACGTTCATGATTCAATCCACGACTGCTTTTAAAAACCTTTAAAACGCGTCATTTTTTACCTAGATTTTTACCAATGGCGTTCAATGGCTAGGTAGGCAGTTCCTGTGTCCTATGTAGGGTAAGGGAACCCACAATATGTGGGTAAACAATAAATTTATGCTGTTACATTAAATAGACGACTGCAGCAAAAACACCTTTTAAAGCGCATCATTCGCAGCTATATATCTACCAATTGCATTCAATTGCCAGGATCCTCGAAATTTAGTGCTCGTGACGAAGCTGATATCATGCTTTTAGCTTTCGTGTAGCGCTTAAATTATCTGCAGCTTACGCTTACGTTTACGATTACGATCACGAACTGTATGGGATAACTGTATGCGTACGAAAAGGTCGACGTCAACGCGGTTCAAACCAATAACCGTTCTACTTCACGCGTTGCCTTATCTGGACAACACGTTGTCTTGAAGGTTGCATCGAAGTGTCACGCTGAAAAATGAGTAAGACTGGCGACTCAACGCTATTTGCAAATATGTAGTTGTTAATGACGCGTTTTAAAGGTGTCTAAATGCAGTTGTGGATTTAATGGAGCAGTATTTGCATTCTCATTAAGGCGTCATGAGAATCAGCGAGGTGTCACGAAGTTGATAGCGATAATGATAATCATTATACTAGGTCCTACTACTACTACTACTACTACTACTACTACTACTACTACTACTACTACTACTACTACTACTACTACTACTACTACTACTACTACTACTACTACTACTACTACTACTACTACTACTACTACTATTACTACTACTACTACTACTACTACTACTACTACTAAAACTTCTCCAACTACTACTACTACTATTACTACTACTACTGCTAATGGATCGGATCAGATCAATAGTATAGGATGATGATGAAAGAAACCAAGCGTCTGTTTCCTTGATCCATCCATCCATCCATCCATCCATCCATCCATCCATCCATCCATCAAGCCATTTATCATCCATCCATCCACCCATCCTTCTATCCATCTATCCACCCATAATCCATCCATCCATATCCTATCTTCCGTGTATGTCACGTCACTGATCTATCTCTCTCAGTCGCCCTCTATCTTTCCTGTTTGTTATTCCAGTACGGATAGAGGGCGACACAGACAGCTACAGCAGTGAGGTCATAAACAGATATATCAGTGGGCGACACAGAGAGATACAGCAGTTCCTTATCTTTCATATATGTGACGTCACTGCTCAATCTCTCTGTTTCGCCCACCATCATTCCTTTTTGCGACGTCACTGCTCTATATATCTCGGTCTCCTATCTTTCCTGTTTCTTAATTCACTGCTGTATCTCTCTCTGTCGCCCTCTATCTTTCCTGCTTGTGACGTCAGTGCTCTATCGCTCTGTGTCGCCCTCTGTCTTTCCTGTTTGTGACGTCACTGCTCTATCGCTCTCGGTCGCCTATCTTTGCTGTTTGTTACGTCACTTTGATATCTCTGTGTCGCCCTCTATTGTTCATGTTTCTGACGTCACTACTGTTTTTCTGTGTCGCACTCTCTCTTTCTTATAATGTGCACGTCAATTCCTGTCTGACACAATATATATATATATATATATATATATATATATATATATATATATATATATATATATATATATATATATATATATGTGGGTTCGGTTCCGCGTCTCTGCGAGGGTTAACATCGGTGACTCTTCCAGTTTAATTAATTTGCTAACAGGTGAAGTTCTTGTTCTTCTTGAGCGAATGATGATAACAACGACAGTTAGGTTGATGATGATGATGATGATGATGATGATGATGATGATGATGATGATGATGATGATGATGATGATGTTGATGATGAAGAGATGATGATTAGTGCACTTAGTGGACTTGTCCTCGAGCGCCTCTGAAGAGGTGCTATATAAATGTCCTACTGAATGAATGAATGACTGCGTAACTAATATTAACAAGATGACGCTAAACAGTGTGAACACTAAATAAGGCTGCATTAAATCATGAACATCTTCATACAGTTTGTCGTATTGTGTTGTATTGTATATAGAACTTCATGATAAAATCCACGACTGAAATTAGACACCTTTATAACGTTGCCATTCACAGCTACATATTCACCTGTCGCGTTCAATCGTTAGATCGCCCGAGACCACGACTCTTATTCTGCCCTGAAAAGCCAAAACGCAGTAACTCTAAAAAAAATTTTTTTATTTTTTCTCGTTATTATGCTTAAGATGTTACTATCTTCATGTTCATTTATTATCGGAGCTGTATTTTCACTGGTTTCCGAGATTTTGAGTTGCCAAAACACAGTATCTCGGATATTTTTCGTTGGAAGTCAAGCCAAAACACAGCACTGCATTATAACGACAGAATCTGCTGCTCTTACAAAATGAATAGCAAGCCAAAACACAGTATTCGCTAATCAGAGGCGCAGAAGTTGTCAAATTTTATCATTGTATTTCCGGTTTTGTTTACAATACGCATGAAACAAATTTATCAATACGAGATAATTTAATTTGATTTAACATTTATTTTTCAAGTTTTAATGTTTTAATGTTTTTAATTGTTACAGTCGTTAATTATAATTACATTATTATAATCCGTTAGTGAATATTTTCTGTATGTTTACACGATGCTGTTATTACTGTTACGTGGGTGTGACTAATGTATACACGGAACGACAGCGGTTATTCAATCCTAAGTTCTTTCTTTTATATGAAGTTTTAAGATATTTTACTCTAAATCGCACTTTAGGCATGTAGACGCCCTATGTTTCAGTCATCTGTCCAAAAATGCCCAGACCAATATTACTTCATTAATTTAAGATTTAGGTATTCAGGTCACACTCCACACGCCAAAGCGCAGTATAATTAAGGTACTCCTGCTTAAAAAGCAGAAGAGTAGTTGTACCACAAACTATAGCCTCACCAAGGTTCGACGACGTCTGCATTTTCAAAACAGAATTGTTTTGGAAGAGCATTCTTACTAATGATGAGTCGGCCGCTTTGGTTGACAATTTTGAATGAAAGAATATAGGTAGAAAGTTGCTAATTAGTTGTGGCATTCAATAAACAACTAATAATTTACATATCTTTTTTATTATGGTGTAGTGTGTTTTAGTTTGTGTCTAGTTACCTAAAGTGATCAATGAATGTGCAATGTTCAAAAATGTTTGCTTAAAAACAATTTTTTAAACATAATCTGAAATAAAAGCGCTAAAACATTATTTTTGAAAACACTGCAATATTCTATCTGTAAATAGATGTAAAGCAAAATCTATTGACTATTTCCATTACAAAATCTAGTTAGAGTGCAATGTTCACTTTTGTAGCTTTAGGCCTAAATACCATTGCTTTGCTATATTTTTTATAATTGTTGCTGAAGTTAAAACTTTTGTTGAAGTTCAAGTTGTTCAGATTAAAACAAAGACAGTCTTAGTTATAAAGTGCAAGCTTTATTAGCATTTTCACACTGTAGGCCTATACAATTGGTAAGCCAAAACGCAGTACAATGTTTTGTCTAGCTCAATTCGCATGGAAATGCTAAGCCAAAACACAGTACAAACGATTTTTGGCTATTTAGTTCGATAATTAGTAATATTTAAAAAAATTATTTCACCATAAAATAACACACAATTTAACACATTTATGTAGTAAATAACTTTTGGATTGAGTAAATAAATTCCGAGATTTTTCTAAAAAACCTTCAAATCAAGTTTACACAAAAATATTGGTTTCCCGAGATACTGCGTTTTGGTTTTTCAGGGCAGTATTGAAGCCTAGATGTCGCTAAATACTAATAATACTTTAAAAGAACCAAGAATGCAGTTGTATACCACTTTTAAAACGCTACCATTCTCAGCTACACATCTACCAATCGCGTTCATCCGCCAGGTTTGTTGAAATTCAGCGCTCGTGAATTAGTTGGTGCCTTTCGCTTAGCTTTCGAGTAGTGTTTTAGAAATTTGGAGTTTACGATAACGATTATCATTGTGAACGGTCTCAGAAAATAAAAATAATTATAATAAGCTAACAATAATAGATATAATAACAACAACGCCAATTTCCATAGTTCCATAACGCAGCCTTGCCGTTACAAAGGCGCCTACACAAAACTATAACATCAATCGGAATAAGCCTTGGCGATGATGATTGTATTATTACTGCATTGTATCTACAGATTTATAAAGCGGCTTTCGCAGTACAACCTAATCAGAGGCGTTGATTAGGTTGTTGCTGTTGTTGATGGTGCTGTTGATGATGATGATAATGGTGGTGGTGGTGGTGGTGGTGGTGGCGGCGGCGGTGGTGGTGGTGGTGGTTGTGAATGCACTAACCGTACACTGTTGGTGGGATGATGAGATGACGAGCGAGAGGACCGTCCTCTTATGCCGAGCCAAAGAAAATGAAATCGCTAATTCTTCATACCTATGGCTGCCTCAGCGTTAGCTTAAGGAATGTCCTTCTTCATGTAGTAAACCAATCATACAACGTTATTCAGTGCCTCTTTTCACTCCCTCTGTAATCCCTGCTCTTCCTCGCTGACTCCTTCCCTCCTGCTCTCACCCCTTCAACCTTCTCCTCCTCTATCCGCGCCTTTTATGTTCCACTTCCAGTCCATCTTTTTATTTTTGGGAAGTTGTTACCTCGACTACGATCATCATCATTATCGTCACCGTAACTGATTCCATCCTTAATAGGGGTAATGTGAACAGCGCAGGGGTAACTTGAAATCGCGTTCAGGCTACCACCGGGGGTAATGTAAAATCGATTTCAGATAACCGAGGTGTAGCTTGAAATGGGGGGAGTAGCCTGAAGTGTTTACACTGGTCACGGCGGTCAGTCTGTCGGGTGACCTGTGTGGATGAAAGTCTGCCTGTCTGACTGCCTGTGACTCAGTTTGTCTGGCTTTTGGTCTACCTGTGTATCTAAGTACTTTCGTACTTTTACAGTACATACTCCTCACTTTGTCAACATACACGAAGCAGGGTGGAAACTGCGCTTTCTGGGAAGGCACGATAATAAAATATAGAATGCCATTGTTTAAGAAGTGGATGTGCGCATCCAGTCCAAAACTGTGGCACGGGTACCCGTTGCGCCCTCGACAAATTAGGCCTACGTATTTACCAATCGTTTAATCGCTTGTATAGCATTCAAATCTCCGTAGTGTTTCCGTTAACGACCCTGACAGTCGCAAGATGTCGTTAGTACAATAGAGATTAATACATGATATCCAGTGCGCCAGTTTAGACACCTTTTAAACGCTTTCTTTACAAGGTATAGATATACGTCAATAGCGTTTAATTGGCAGATTTTATAAACATAAATATAGAACGCTCCAAATATTATCAGAGACAGCAGTTAGTACAGCAAAAGAGACATTATCAGTTTGCGGTTCATGTATGATAGACTGGACTTGAATAACATTGTGTCCTTAAAACGGAACCGTGTGCACTAATCGGTTAAGTTTTCTGGCGTCTGTAATAATTGTGAGTGTGCCAACGAGCATACAAGTGATCCAGTGTTTGACCTGGATAACAAAAATCTTAATTCACATTCCAGGTGGTCAACCTGAAGTCAATTACGTATTTTTGTCTTCGTTGCATTCATATGGCTGAAGCCACGTTCATATTCCACGCTACAGTACATGCAAGTGTATGTTTGCTTGAGTGTTTGAGGGCACTTATGTGTAGATGTGTCTGTATACATACATGTTTGTATATGTGTGTATCTTTGTGGTATGAGCTTATGTTTGCTTGTGTGTTTGTGTTCATATAAGTGTGTAGATGTGTGCGTACGTTTGCATAATTATGTGTGTCTAACATTCTGGAATAAAAATTTCTCTTCAGTAAGGGCGGTTCTATTTCAACTTTCTCTTCTTAATGACTTAGCAGCGCAGGTAAAATGGTCAACGTCGGCAATTAGGCGAATGCAGGTAATAAGGTCAATGTCGTAATGAGGCAGACATGGGTAAGTAGTTAAACGTAGGTAATTATACAACGGTCAGTAATTAGGCCAACGCAGGTAATTAAGCCAACGTCGATAATTTTGTCAACGTATGCATGTAATAAGACCAGCGCCGGTAACAAGGCCAGCGGCGGTGATTAGGTCAACGCAGGTAATAAGGTCAACGTCGGTAAATAGGTCAACACAGATAATTAGGTTAAAATAGGTAATGAGGTCAACGTAGGTAATTAGACCAACGTCGATAATTAGGCCCGCGTCAGCTTTCAGGCCAACGTCGGTAATTAAAGTTACAATAAGGCCAACGTGGGTAAATAGGCAATCATCATTAATTTCTCCAACGTAGGTCATTAGCCCAACGGCGGTAAATAGACCAAAGTCCGTAATTAGGCCTTGGGCCCGTTCCAATCTTTAAACTAACTCAGGCCCTTGAGTTAACCACTGCATCGACGCAAGCGACTTCATTTTCTCGGTCTCGGTATATAAGCGAGGATGGTCTGCCCACTCGCTTCAGATGGCGCTCTTGGTCGTTACTGGCGCCACCAGGCGATTAATTTGGAGCCCTGTGGGGGCAGATTGCGACACGTGAGCCTCGATCATCATCATGGCTTCAGCAGCTGGTGCCATAGCGCATCGACGACCAAGCACCGAATACTCTGTTGGGAACATTTTTATTTTATAAATTTACTAGGCGCCATTATCTAACGGTCAAGCGTCGGTCTATAGCGCTAAGCCATTGCGAGTTAAATTCACTGCTCCAGTTTAGACACCTTTCTAACGCATCCACTCATGGCTATAGATATTCCTTCGAACGCATTTTATCGCATATATTTAGCCGCATCGCCCAGGGGTGAAAGTTAAGGTTAAATTCACATTTACGTTGTGATTCAGATTAACGTTGTGTTTCAGATCAACGATGTGTTTCAGACCAACGATGTGATTCAGATCAACGATGTGATTTAGATTAAGGTTGTGATTTAGATTAACGGTGTGATTCAGATCAACGATGTGATTCAGATCAACGTCGTTGGTTGGATAACTAAACGATGTAAGTTGGTTTACCCTGATGTATATATATATATATATATATATATATATATATATATATATATATATATATATATATATATATATATATATATATATATGTCTTTGTGATATGTGCCTAATTTTGTAGATTAAAAATTTCTTTTGGATAAGGGAGTAACTATTTCAATTGTCTATTCTTCATGACTCAGGAGCGCTAGTAACAAATTCAACGTCGGTGAGTATGTCAATACAGGTAATAAGATCAAGGTCGATAATTAGGCCAATGCAGGTAATAAGGTCAACGTCGGTAATTAGGTTAACGTAATAATTAGATCATAGACAGTAATTGGGCCAATGTAGGTATATAGGTCAACGCAGATAATTAGCCCACGCACCGAATACTCTGCTGAGAACCATTATTACTTTTGCGCATTTATTAAATTATCTAATTAACAAGCATCAATCGATGGCGCTGAACAATTGCGAGTGAAGGATTTGCTCAAGTTCCATACGCAAAAACTGTCTCAGAGGAGGAGGATCTCCGCGTTACAAGGTGGGCGCTTTATCCAGTGTGATTCGCTTTACAGATTTTATTTTAGTAACAGATCAATTATAGTTTATGGGTTTTCATTCTAGTCATAGCTACAGTTATAGTTAGTATTATTTATTTATTTATTTATTTATTCCGGATATTTCTATAGCGCCTCTCGAAGTCAACTACTACTCAGAGGCGCTCCCGACTACAGCATTTGATACTGTGCCCGAATTTTCACGCCGAAGCGCCACGAGCAATTGCGAGTGAAGGACTTGCCCAAGGTCCGTACGCAGCGACTAGAGTGGGATTCGAACCTACAACCCTCCGGTCACAAGGCGCCGAACTTACCATAGTTACAGCAATAGTTATCTTTAACGAAGTCAATTTATTGTCGTTAACGAAAACAGTTTCGTTACCGGTATCGTTAATGAGAATCACACTGATTATTATTATTATTATTATTATTATTATTATTATTATTATTATTATTATTATTATTATTATTATTATTATTATTATTATTGTTATTATTATTATTATTATTATTATTATTATTATTATTATTATTATTATTATTATTATTATTATTATTATTATTATTATTATTATTATTATTAACGAATCGTCTACCGTGTCCCATCATCACTGCCTTCAACTCAGCGTCCACAGTTCGAATCCCAGTCTGCAACTGTGTTCAGACGAACTCCGTTCGGTTCTACGAGCATGCGAGGGCTCCCATCGGTGTCTCTTCCAGTTTAATTAAATTTTGGTTACAGTTGAAGTTCTTGTTCTTCGTGAGCGATTGCGACGCATTTATTAGCGAAAGCAGCGCTTTGGACAAGAGTTTAGAAGACGCTGCGAGGGTGTTCGATAGTGTAGTGGATAATGTGGTAGACTGTCAGTCGAGAGGTCGGTGATTTAAATCCCCGCTATGGCAGAATTTTTTTTCGAGATTTCTGCCAACTCAGCTGTAATGACGATACACTGTTTGTGGCAAGATGATACGGCGAGGGGGAGAATTGACCACCCTCCCTCATATACCAGGACTGTTACCTTAATGGACTGCTCTAATTCTAGAAGGCTCTGTATAAGGGTTCGGGTTTACTTACGGACTTGTGACTTTAGAAAATCGATTAAGGCGGCGGCGCCATAGAAGTCATTAGATAAGATTAGATTAGATTGGATCAGATCAGATCAACACTACAGGATAATATTCTGAGACATTAAATTGTACTGAAATGTCGTTCATCAGGAGGGAAGGAAGGAAGGAAGGAAGGAAGGAAGGAAGGAAGGAAGGAAGGAAGGAAGGAAGGAAGGAAGGAAGGAAGGAAGGATGGAAGGAAGGAAGGAAGGAAGGAAGGAAGGAAGGAATGAAGGAAGGAAGGAAGGAAGGAAGGAATGAAGGAAGGAAGGAAGCAAGCAAGCAAGCAAGCAAGCAAGCAAGCAAGCAAGCAAGGAAGGTAGTAAGTAAGAAGGAAGGAAGCAAGGAAGGAAGGAAGCAAGGAAGGAAGGAAGGAAGGAAGGAAGGAAGCAAGGAATGAAAAAGGAAGAAAGGAAGAAAGGAAGCAAGGAAGGAATAGTCCAGTCATTAAACAACAATTTTTAATGGAGGTTCAACAAAATTTGAAGAAAAGGTTTCTCGATGGATTTCACCTCTTTGGTACGTCTACATTACAGGATAAAAAGGTTACCAAAATGTGACATGGGGAACTATGTGAAAATGGGTCAAATCCAAGATGGCCGCCAACAAAATTAACAAAAGTGGAAAAAATTTCATATATGGAACCACTCAAGTTAAAAACATCTATGATGAGTCTATTCATATCAGCATATTCATATACATGTCATGGAATGTAATTTTCAAGTTAAATGTAAAAAAAACAAAATGGCTACCAAGATTTGACGAAAAAAGCAAAATTATCATGTCTACATATCTAACGGCTATAGTCCAGGCAATTTAAAGTTAGACCTGGGCAAAATTGCATCAGAAGGTTTCAAACGGTTTCTTGTTCAGAAAAAATTGCTGAATAACATAAAAAAAACACTAAATCCGACCACGGGAACACCCCCATAAATGAATTTAAAAATGGCGGATTGGGGGTTTCCTAAGATATGCCAATAATAATACACATAATTTGCAGTAAGACCTGGGCAAAATTGCTTCATGAGCTTTTTTTACGGTTTCCTGATCAGGAACCATTGCTGAATAGCATGTCCAAAATCCCCCCAAATCGGACCACGGGAACACCCCCAAAATGGCCGATTCCAATATGGCCGCCATCGACCACATTGGAAAAGTCATCTTTTTTGTTTTTTAGAGTATATTCACGTGTAATACCTCAAATGTTGCTGATTTCAGTATGTAGAATTCATTTCTGATATTGTCTTTGCCATTCGGGGTCATCTTCACCTTGAAAGGTCAGGGTCAAGGTCATTTTGGCAGACTGAGAAATTCACCTTTTTTGTTTTCTAGAGTATATGCATGTGTAATACCTCTAATGTTACTGATTTCGGTATGTAGAATTCATTTCTGATATTGTTTTCGCCTTTCTGGGTCATCTTCACCTTGAAAGGTCATGGTCAAGGTCATTTTGTTACATCGATGACGCCATCAAGCAAACTTTCGATCATTCGGTAAATGCGGCTACTGTCGAGAATTCTATGCCAATCTTTGCAGAATGTGACTGCATCAACTTCCTACGTTATGGATCGTGGTATCTGGAACAGGTGAAGGTGTTGGAGTTCACACATCCTGAGCTCTATCGGCGCTTCTGTGTGAGCCAGTGGATTGTTCAGGATGGCCCAGGATGGTTCTATGCTGTCGGAGGTGACATGAAGGTCGAGCAGACCATCCAGCGAATGTCGATGGGTCCTGGAGGTCACTATGTGGTAGGAGCCACACGCAATGCCACTGCTGTAGCAGAGTTCAAAGACAAAGAAAATTAGCACGACTTCATCCTCAGAAGACACCATCAACAATGGAGAAGCAGAAGAACGACCTGTCATCCAAGGAGATGACCAAGGTGCACTAGAACATGGACATTGCTAAGGAGCGCGGTATGGACTTCAGGCAAGTACTCACACACAATTTGCTCTCAGCATCTCCACTGTGCGATAGTGATCTTCCAGCTCACACCAACAAGTCACTACTTGTTGGGAAGATTGAGCCTAGACTGGACCTCACCCAATGGCGTGAGGAGTCTACTCTTGCCACACATATTGCGGTAGATTTCATGTCTAAGATCTACAAATATGTAAACCCTTATTCCAGCTGCTGCAACAGCATCGCTTCCACGGCTGAGACACCTCAATGTGGGGTGGCAAGTACAGTACCTGATGGATGAATTTCACATTTTGGTAGAGGGATGAAGGTGAGGTTATGATGGTGTCGATGGCCACACCAAGATTAGGGAATTGTGCTATTGGCATATCCTGGATCTTAGACATGAAATCTACCACGACATGTTTGGCAAGAGTAGACTTTTGAAGCCATTGGGTGAGATTCAGTCTAGGCTCAATCTCCCCAATAAGTAGATTGGCATAGAATCCTCGACAGCAGCCGCAATTATATTTCAGTTTCTTTCTCTCTCGGATACTACAGTACTCCACGGAACTCACACAAAACTTGCACGTGTGAATAACAACAGACTCTCTTACAGTAATAATGTGAAACTTAATTTCTGTGTATATGGTCACAGTGAAGAACAGCAACACATACAAATTTACATTTACCGAATGATGGAAAGTTTGCTTGATGGCGTCATCGATGTAAAAAATGACCTTGACCCTGATCTTTCAAGGTGAAGATGACCCCGAATGGCAAAGACAATATCAGAAATGAATTCTACATACTGAAATCAGCAACGTTTGAGGTATTACACGTGCATATACTTTAAAAAACAAAAAAGTTCACTTTCCAATCTGCCAAAAATGACATTGACCATGACCTTTCAAGGTGAAGATGACCCCGAATGGCAAAAACAACATCAGAAATGAATTCTACATACCGAAATCAGTAATATTAGAGGTATTACACGTGAATATACTCTAAAAAACAAAAAAGATGACTTTTCCAATGTGGTCGATGGCGGCCATATTGGAATCGGCCATTTTGGGGGTGTTCCCGTGGTCCGATTTGGGGGGATTTTGGACATGCTATTCAGCAATGGTTCCTGATCAGGAAACCGTTAAAAAAGCTTATGAAGCAATTTTGCCCAGGTCTTACTGCAAATTATGTGTATTATTATTGGCATATCTTAGGAAATCCCCAATCCGCCATTTTTAAATTCATTTATGGGGGTGTTCCCGTGGTCGGATTTAGTGGGATTTTTTATATGTTATTCAGCATTTTTTTCTGAACAAGAAACCGTTTAAAAACCTTCTGATGCAATTTTGCCCAGGTCTAACTGTAAATTGCCTGGACTATAGCCGTTATAATTATGTAGACATGATAATTTTGCTTTTTTCGTCAAATCTTGGTAGCCATTTTGTTTTTTTTACATTTAACTTGAAAATTACATTCCATGACATGTATATGAATATGCTGATATGAATAGACTCATCGTAGATGTTTTTAACTTGAGTGGTTCCATATATGAAATGTTTTCCACCTTTGTTAATTTTGTTGGCGGCCATCTTGGATTTGACCCATTTTCACATAGTTCCCCATGTCACATTTTGGTAACCTTTTTATCCTGTAATTTGGACGTACCAAAGAGGTGAAATCCATCGAGAAACCTTTTCTTCAAATTTTGTTGAACCTCAACTATTTAATGACCGGACTAGAAGCAAGGAATGAAAAAAAAGGAAGAAAGGAAGAAAGAAAGCAAGGAATGAAAAAAGGAAGGATGGAAAATGGAAGGAATGAGTGTCGAGAAGCGATCCGCGAGACTTGGTGCGAATTTTCGAGTTGTCTCCGTCTGTCAGAAGTCTCTTCAACTTCCGGTTCTTTTCAGACGAGGTCCTCTTGGAAGACTTGTTCAAAAGCCACGCAGGAAATGCAAGTGCGCCTACAGGAAGATCTTCCGACTGATCACTTCGAAGGTTACCGGCTAGCTCTACGATGGATATCTACGACGATATCTACTCTCAAATCAAGCGTCCGTTTCCTAGATCCATCTTTCCATCCATCCATCCATCCTCCCATCCATCCTCCATCCATCCATCCATCCATCCATCCATCCATCCATCCATCCATCCATCCATCCATCCATCCATCCATCCATCCATCCATCCTTCCATCCATCCATCCATCCATCCATCCATCCATCCATCCATCCACCCACCCATCCATCCTTCCATCCATCCATCCATCCATCCATCCATCCATCCATCCATCCATGCATCACGACTGAATGGACCAGAATAGTTCTGTATGGAACAAACTCGACTGTTACAGTAGTTGATCTTTATTTGCATTCTTCTCGCATGTTGTGTTCATTACCTGTCACACTTTGGCAACCCTCCACCTAACTTTGAAGTTGGGAGTGGCAGGGTAGAATTGCTTCAAACACGCTGGTCTTGTTTGAGGCTTGCCACTCCACCTGGATTTTCAGGTTCTCCAAAATTCTGGAGAAAATCGTGTTTCTTCAGGAATTTACTAATCGTAGCGTCGAAATCTTTGTCTATTCGTCTGAAAGATAAGATCGCCGTTCATGCAATGACATCCACAAGATGTCGCTAATTGCTGCTACAAAAATCCACGACCTCAATTAGACACCTCTTTAATGCTGGCTATCACAGCTACATATTCACCAGTGGCGTTCAACCTATAATAGTTGACTGATCTTGGTCACAAGAAGCGTAAGGTCGACGTAAACGGAACTGACATCCACAAATGTCGTTGAACACTAAAGAATGCTACATGAAACCATTGTTCCATTTGGACATCTTTACAACACTAAACACCACTGCTACATTAAAATCCACGACTGCAGTTCGACACGTTTTAAATCAACCATTCTAATCTACATGTTCACCAGTCGTGTTCAATCACCACAACAGTGAGAACTGTTAAAAATAAATTATCCCGGTCTTTGTTGTCATAAGATGTTGTTAAACTCTGGATGCTTCTATCTATCGCCAAATTTTCTAAGATTTTCTTATAGGTTGATGTCAACGTAACTGACATCCACAAGATGTCGCTAAACACCAAATGCTGCTACATAAAATCCACGGATTTAATTAGACACCTTTAAAATGCTGCCATTATCTGATACATATAAGCCATCGCGTTCAATCGCTAGCTTCAAACAATTTCAAAACTAGCGAGGATAAAGTCGAGGTTAGCCCCACAAGATATCGCAAAGCACAAAATAGTGCTGAATTAAATCTACGATTCCACTTAGACACCTTTAAAACTCAGTCATCCTCACTTACATATTTACCAATGGCGTGCCATCTCTAGATCACTCTCTGTCACATACCACGAAGGTTAAGGCCGACGTTAACTCACAAGATATCGCTAAACACTAAATAACAACACTTGGTCCACTCTTTTCGCTCTGCCACCCGTGGTGATATCTCTGCTGAGTCTGCTCCTTTCGTAAGCAACGCTACTATGCACCAGCACGCTTTCTCCGTCGTTGGACCCACAATTTGGAATGAATATTCCTTCTGAGCTGCGGTCTCTTCCTCGAGACTCGTCCACCGTTTTCTTCTTTGCTCTACAGACTTTTCTCTTTATAATAACATAATGTCTAATTTATATTGATCAAATATGGGGTTCCCTAGGGGTCAAATTTATGATCCCTTTTAATTCTTATATTCATTAACGATCTTCCAAAAACGTCATTCCTTCTTCACCTCATATTATTTGCGTATGACTCCATTGTTTTCGTTTCACATAGCTACTATGACGAACTATTTAATATAATGAACGATGAGCTTAGCGACATGGTTTAAAATAAACAAACTATCTCTCAACTTAAATTTGTTACCATCCAGCAGTCGCAGTCTTAATAATCGTTTGCTTACTCGGAAGCTCTTCCGTGTGACAGTGAATATTACATACACAGATGAAGACATACTTTAGACTATGAAATCAGTTTTGTTTAGCACAGCCAAATAACGTGATGGTCTAGTGGTTAGCATGCTGGACTGTCAATTCGGGGTTGGAGATTCAAATCTCCGTCACGGCAGACAAAGCATTTTAAGATTTCTGTTCAACTTATTCCACTTAAGAAATTCATCTATGACGTCAGTCGGGAAAACACTACACGCACATGGTCGATGTTGAGATGAGTCTATGATGGTGAGGAATGGCCACCAACCTTCATCTGCCAAGTACGAGAAATAAAGTGACTAACACTACTTTCTCAAAACTGCTCTTCACAGTTACCTAATGGACTGTTCTTCTTGTACATAAACAAAGAACGTTAGTTGTTCCTTAAAAGAGACTTATTTGGATATCCGAATACATAGTAAATGCAATTGGGTAGATCTCTAATATATACATTCTTACATACATAGGCCTGCATACATGCACACACCTACATACAAACATACATGCACGTTTTACTTTGTTTAAATATATTGATCAAAATCAAACTGTATTAACAATTGCCACTTGTAACGAATGTTGGAAAGTCTTGATCTTCGGTTGTCCTACGCTATTTCAACTATGCGCAGACGATTTATTAGTCTAAGACTTTTTGATGAAGGGTAGCGTAAGTTGCATTGTTTTCTCTGCGTTCTTGAAGCTCAGAGTAAACTGAAGATTCCGTGACTTCTTGTTGAAGGGTAGCATAGCTTGCAGTGTTTTCTCTGCGGTCCTGAAGCTCAGAGTAAACTGAAGATTCCGTGACTTGTTGTTGAAGGGTAGCATAGGTTGCAGTGTTTTCTCTGCGTTCTTGAAGCTCAGAGTAAACTGAAGATTCGTTTCTAGTTGCTGTCGACTTTGCTCCAGGAGTCACGTTACTTGAAGAGTTCACTGGCCTAAAACAGACAAAGTTTAATTAAACACACGATGGAGAAGATGATTGAGAACAACACGAATTTATGGATACAGTGCACGTATATATATAGCTTACTTATATAATATTTGTATTGTAAACTTCGACGCTTTTTACCTGTTTCTCTGTTTCCGAGTGAAGAATACTGCAAGAACTAAGATGATGGCAATTAGAACACACGAGCTCAGCACCAAGGCCAATGTTGCAGTTTTTGAAATCAATGAAGTGATCTGCTGCTCGTTTGTTGGAAACGGAATTTGCGTCGATGTTTCTGTAATATCCATAGTATAAATTTTGTAAAGGAGATATTGAAGTATAATGTAATATTGGAGTATTCCCTACTGACAACTACCCCGGAAAGAAGAATGGAGGGAAAGAGAATTAGAGGAACATTATTCTATTAAATAAAGGATCGAAACGAATGAAAGCAATTTTCTTATCTGGACCTTTCCGATCTAGAACTGGTTACTCTTTTCTTGCTTGCTTTCCCATTTTTTCCGAATCGCTTTTGGAAATGCTATCTATTACAGTCTGTTCTGAATGCTTCTGCTCGCCTGATTAGTGGCATCTCGAAATTTGGACACTCGTGTGTGATACCTTGTACTGGTCGCCTATCCTTCAACGCATCGAATTTAAGATTTTTACTTTCATACGGAACTGCTTGGTGGGAATTGCCACATCTTATCTGGGCTCAATGTGTATATTTGCCTCGTCTGTTCCGGGCTGCAGGTCCTTCGTTCGGCCAATCACTGTGTTATTCTTGTCCACTGGACTCGTTCCTCTAAAACTCAGCACAGAAGCTTTGCTTCCGTCGGTCTTGTGGCCTGAAGTAACTAAAACTCATAAAACTATAGCTCGCCTAGTCAGCCTATCTCCTCATCCGTTCCGCAAGAGCTTGAAATCTATTCTGGTGAACGAGGGTTCTCCTTGTTGAGTCGGCAGCGCTACTGATGAGTTTTTCCTTCAAGTTGCGCTTTAAAAATTTTAATTTATGTTATGCATGTCATGTTCTGTTCTCAGTTACCTATCGAGTACTGACCTGCGATTTCACTGCTGAGCGAACACATAATGCATATTGATTTCATGTAGCGCTATAGCGGTCATTAGAATAGCATATTGTACAGCATGTAGCAGCTGTAGACACAACATTCGAGCGACACCTCATAAGTTTACACTACCCCAAAAAGACGATAATAATTATTGTATAACCCTCATTTTCCACAAGAATGCCTATTGATGCTAATTAGCTGCTCGTGAGTCTACAACCCATCTAGCTTGTTCTAGTTGCATTATGTCAACTATATGATGTTCAATAAGCGAGTATTTATCTATGGCACACAATATAATATAATGGAATGTTGGAGATAAATGATATAGGTATAATGGATTGTTGGAGATAGGTGATATAGGTGTAATGGAATGTTGGAGATAGATGATATAGGTAGGTTAATTGTTTGGCTAGGAGGTCTTACCGTTTGACGATGCTGTACTTGCAGAGTCAGGCATGTCTAAAACAAAGATATAGTAAATACGCATTGTGCGTAACCACAAACTGCGAAGAATGCGTTTGGGATCACAGCACAAGAGTCGTGAATAGTAACCGTAAGTTCGAATTCATAAAGCGCCTTCTCAAGAAAAAAATTTATCAAATCTACAATCTCTCAGTAACATGGCGAACATTCAATTAACTATTTGCATAACTAGGGCCTATTAAGGTTTGCTCAGGGTATTGGCAAACGTACATAAAGCATTGAGAAATAAATAATTTTATCTACATTACAATAGGCATAATTAATTACAATTCATGGTTGTTTGTAAAGTATATGGCCAACTAACCTTTGATTATGCAGATGAATGGAAATGGCTCCGCACAATCGCATTCATTCCACAACCACCTAGTTTGTGTAAGACAGAGACACCGTAGGCTGTAATTGGATGGACGATTGTTTCCCCAGTTCGTGTACTTTATTGCGGAATCTAAAATGCACAAACACTGGCGATGGACTAAAATTTTATTATACAATGTGACAACCTTTGATTTAAACGAACTATGAAATAAATCTCTTCGTAAGATACGAGGAGAGTGAATTCATTTACAATTTACGTGGAATGCAATCTATTCAGACTAATAAACATAAAGAGTTTCCTAGTCCACCATAATTTCAAAATAAATAAACAATAAAAATTGTCTAGTTTTTGTAAGTACGCGCTTTTTTGCACAGCAACACCCAGTATCTTGATAAAGCGATGCTCACTGGCAACAAGAGATAACAACAAACAGAATCGGAAAGAAGAGACAAAAAGACACAGAAACAGAAAACAGAAAGAGACCTGTGCCTTCCCATCGCCATTCATTTTTCTGTAGTCCAATCCAATACGCCACATGTGATTGAAGATTGAGATTTCTCAGCGTAACATGGATGTTGGTATCATTAAGAGTTTCAAATGAAGCCAAATCTCCTCCTCCATCCAAGCAATCGTTTCTAGCACTATACCAGTAGACCGAACTGTCCTTTTTCTTATAGCATCTTCCGTTTAGAAACAAATCACACTGAACAGAGTTTTCTGCGGTAAAGAAAGTGACAAAAAATGAGATATTTGATTACAACTGCATTAATTTTGTTAAAACGTATTGACTAACGGAAATTGCTAATTGTTTAAGCTGCGGAAAAACAACTTGTAAATATTGGGTGTTTCTTCGAAATCATCACAGCTCACCCGGCAGCATGACTGTCTCTGAGACGACCAGTTTGACTGGACAAGCCATTTCGGAATGGAGGGAACCGTGCGTTGGTTACGCAAACCAACTTGTAAATATTGGGTGTTTCTTCGAAATCATCACAGCTCACCCGGCAGCATGACTGTCTCTGAGACGACCAGTTTGACTGGACAAGCCATTTCGGAATGGAGGGAACCGTGCGTTGGTTACGCAAACCAACTTGTAAATATTGGGTGTTTCTTCGAAATCATCACAGCTCATCCGGCAGCATGACTGTCTCTGAGACGACCAGTTTGACTGGACAAGCCATTTCGGAATGGAGGGAACCGTGCGTAGCAGCGAAGCCACTAAACTTTCGTGCAGCTGTGGCACAGTACAGACTTTGGAATTCGGTCGCAATGTCTGCCCATGCTGTATGCTTTTTTTGCCTAATAAAACTAATATGGCGTCCACATTCCTATATAATTATGACAAACCTAGGACCCGGTGGTATCTTTGCGAGATATACCAAAATGCGCTGTATTAAATTAAATGTTTATAAACATGCTTGCGGGATTCGCAAACACTATTCAATGACGGACTGTAGGCTCCTCATCTCGTTTGTGATAGACCCTATACCACAAATCGCATACGCCAGCAGAAAAGTGAAAGTATAACCACCTCAAATAGTTCCTTCGCGAACGGTGTATAAAATTGCGTGTTTCTTTAGTCTACATCAAGGCTGACAGAGACGACATGTCCTCCTTACAGATTTCATACTGACCTGGGTATTCACATATGATAGAACCAGACGTGTGTGGGTCAATCGAATGTAAGCTGCAACCAGTATTTTGCGTAACCAAATACGTAACCAGATGAATGGAGTTTGTATTTCCTTTGTGAACTGTGATACCTTAATCATGAGACAAATTAAAAACGGATGAAACTACGAACTAATTATTGTATATAATGGATGAAGATTTCGCAAGTTTGTATCTGTTTATCTGCCCGATTCGACCAATGAAGGACAATATCTCCAGCTATGCAGGCGTAGGCGTAATTGTTATACAGACGAATGAGTTCTGTTAAAACTCTAAACATCCACTTAACTTCGACGCCGGAAGGCTGACGACAAGCGCTTGTGATATGATTGGAAAATACGCTATAGAAATGCCCAAATACACACACCTTGTATCACTTTGTATATGACACATATATTTGACAAGCATTTCTTAACCGTGGTTTTCAACCAGTTGTTGAAACGCTTCGTCTGCTTCGGAGGACCCGCTAGTGATGACTTCTAGTTTATATGAGCACTGTTTGCGAAGTGATGAACGTTTTTTCTCCAATTAAACTTAATTTTTATATTTAGCGTGTGTGTAAGTTTTGAAGAGCGCTATGTAATGTGTTGTTTTTAAACATTTATGAGGCACCTCTAGTAGGGTAAAGCGTTCAGAGGCGCTCCCAGTGACAGAACTTTAACTTTATTATATACTAGCAGGTTTAACCGGCGTTGCCCGGGGTTATAAGTTTCAATCCCTGTAGCGAATAAGCAACAAATTTAGGTATAAGTTTAAATCCGTGTAGCGAATAAGGAAGAAATTTAGGCGACCTGTGGGGGAGACTGCTTTTTTTTACAGTCTAGGCGTGGACTGACTGCTTCGCAGTCGCCCTGTGGCGATGACTGCTTCGCAGTCTCCCGTGGACTGACTGCTTCGCAGTCGCCCTGTGGCGACGACTGCTTCGCAGTCTCCTGTGAACTGACTGCTTCGCAGTCGAAGAGGGTGAACCCGGCGTTGGCGGGTTCAAGAAAACGCCATAAATCTAGCCCTCACTGCCCTTAGTAAAGAAGAGTGTTTGAAGATACAATTTTGCTGTAAAACGACGAATATAGTTCGAATCGATCGTAATTAAATTTTGTGCGAAAGTAAACAACGTCTTTATGCGCATTAATAATGACGTTGGGGAATACCCGCGCCATAAATAGAACCGCTTGTCGTAATGCGTATTATTATTGACGTTGGGGAATACCGGCGACATAAATAGAAGCGCTTCGCTCTGGGGCGTCAGGGACGGTCGGTTGGGTAGAGTTTTGGGGGATTTTCACCATGTTAGCGGTGAAAAGGGGGTAAGCGAACCCCTCCACTGGGTGTCCGGTGTCGAGACCGACATAGTATTGAAGGTTTCGAGTGAAAAGCTGCAAAATTGTAGAAGTTAAGCCCGGTCAAACAGACAGACAGAGAGACAGACAGACAGACAGACACACAGAATTCTCGCTTTATTTATATAGATTATAGAACTAGACTATCACAAGTCAAGAATCTAATCTACCATAAACGTCATATTATTCATTCATTATTTATAGTGGTCTACGATAATAACGATTTGTAATAAAAATGAAGGTATACATACCTGCTCTCGAATGACCGTTTACCCAACGCCATTCATCAGTTATGTGATATTTGCCATTCAGTCTTATATTGCTGTTAGGATCTATGAGAAGTTGCCTCTTTTCCCGCATTGCACGTTCTATAAAATGGTTTAAATCTCGCTGAAAATATTTATTACGGATTGTTGCTAATGTAGACCCATCGACGTTTTCCGCGCACCATTGTCGAGCTTCTGAGAAAGACAGTTGCATTGGCTTTCTGTTGGAATGGTCAATTATAGCGTCAGGTAGAATGAATGTGTATCCATAGTAAGATTTATTGTAGTAAGATGAAGCTTTGCCGATCATTAGCAGAATACCTGAAACAAGATTATAAATTGACATGCAAGTCCAGCATTAAAGTACATTCATCACGCATGTAATCTAATCTAATCTAATGACTTCTATTTTATCGTTGTCGTAATACCCAAGACATCAGTCGATGTCAATTTGTAAGCGATGAACAAGAGTTGACGGAATTCAGTTGTGAGCCAAATCTTTAGCATATCTCCTCTGATAGTTTACCAGCGATCAGTGCTTAAAATGTATTGAATTTACCAGCAATAATATTAGGGCTCTACCGAATAGGTGATTATCACTATTCGGCCGAATGCGAATAATTGGACCAGCTATTCGGCCGAATACGAATACGAATACGAATAGTGTACAAAGTAGGTCCATCGACAACATAAAAAAATTCAAATGTAAGCAAATTTAATATATAAACTTAAAGCAAACAGTCACTGTACACAAAGAATGAGTTTACTGACACTGCGATACCGCGGTCCAGGCAGTAGGCAACGCCTGGCTGCAACCACAGCATATTATGTTAATGAGAGAGTTACTTCAGTCCACTCGCTGTAGCATCCGCTTATGCAGAAACGGATGTCACGTAACCACTATTCGTATTCGGTCCGACCGCTACTATTCGGCCAAATACCGAATAGCTGTTTGGCCAACTATACGGCCACGAAGCGAATACGAAGCGAATATTCGGTACAGCCCTACTAGCAATACGATGGACGGCGGGTTATTAGTAGGAATACAACACGAGTTTGGCTGATGTGGACATCTAAGTTATTGTGTAAGGAACTGAAGAGGATGCTATATTTAGTGTCTGTCTAGATGAATGCGAACAAACATAATATGTCCAAGTTCGCATTGTATGGATGCATGAGGTCCGCAGTGGAAGGCGAGAGTTTATTTTATCGGACACCTTGTCATGCGTAAGCTAATTGGAACAACGGTTGGATACTGTTCCAAGCAAAGTTAAAATAGCAGCTGTTGTATAATCGTGTTCGTGAATAAGCTGGCGCTCGCTTTAGAAATTTGTAGTTTACGATTACGAATACGTATCATCGTAACACGTTGAAAAAATTCTTTCAAGTCCCTGACTTACCAGTGAGTATCCAAATCTTCGACATTTTGGAAGCCGACGCTACCCACAGCTGGTAGGAATGCTTGGAACAACCGCTAACATAGCTGGCAACGGCTTTTAAGAAAAAGCCACTTCTGGATGATTCTACAACTGCGTATCCGCGTTTATCTCTACGAGGAAGTACGGCTATTTCGCTAACGCCTAGATGTTTGCCGGAGACCGATAATGCTGACATATACAACCGACATAATTATGAAAACCTATTATGAAGTGTACGGGTAAAATTAGTGCTGACTTAAATAATATATTACATTGCCTCTCTGTGGGATAAACTGAAAGTCGATTGAAACATCCTCCGGCCCATCTCTCAGTAGATATATTCCTGTCAAGAGCTGTGCAAAATATTCTGCTGGTAAATACTACTGAATGCATTCGAACTTGTGTTTCTACTAGGAAGTGTGATTACTCCACCAGTTGAATAGACGCAGGCAAAAACATGCAATCATTTACATGTAGACTACACTCACGCAAAGTAAAAAGTAGCTTACATTGCATCATTGATGGAAGGCCTATGAATATATGAATATGTATGTGGTTTACACAGAACCCTGAATCAGGATCTGCCTGTCAAAGTTTAACGAGGATGCAAGTTGTGGATGGTAATGTTAACTGTGCAAACATAATAATTATTACTGCAACACGAATTGGCGGTCGTACTTCCCGATTCACTGTATAGGCCTAAGGTCTATGTTGGGTACACTGCATATGAAAATAAAACCAAATACCTCGTACAACTGAATTTAAAAATTGCACTTGTAGGCTAAAACATAATGTTTTGCCAAATAAAACACCGTTCAGTTGTGTTGAAGCATTAATAATAACCTTCGAGTGCCCAAGGTAGTTTTTGGTACACAATACTCAAGATGGGGTCCGGTACGACCCCAGCGTTTTCATCGTAATAAGCTTATAGGAGAAGCATTGGAATATTTTTAAACGGGTTTTTGCTCGTTATAATCAGTCTTATTGTCAAGACCTTAAACCACAAGACCAAGACCAAGACCAAGACCTTGAACCTCAAGACCAAGACCAAGACTTTGAACCTCAAGACCAAGACCAAGATCCAAAACATCGCAATCAGGTCAAGACTTCTAAAATTGTCAAGTCGGAAATTCGCTATTTTGATGAAAACATAATTCTTTATTTTATTCAAGCAAATCAACTTTAAATGCAAACTGCAGAGAAATCATGCCTTTGTAGCAGGAGGCCACGTACGGCAAGGTCGACTTCAACGTAAATGACATCCACAAGATGTCGCTAGGCGCTAACCAATGCTAAATAAAAATCAACGATTCCAGTTAGACACCTTTGAAACGCTGTTATTCTCTGCTACATATCTACCAATCGCGTTAGATCGCTAGGTCACAAAAATCCACTCTAATCAGCCACACGGTCATGTATTCGGTGTTCATGAGCTACAAAAACGACGGGTCCTGTACATGGGATGTCTTTAAGTGTGCGATTCCTGTAAAATAGACGCTTGATATAGACCTAATAGTCTCTTCAGGTATATCTATCATGTCTCTATGGATTGGAATTGTTTTCAGTTAAAAAACTTTTGCTGGAAAGTTATGCGGCCTCAAAGGGGTCTCTAAGGTAAAAAGGTGATTCCTGGAAAGCAGATGCTAGGCATAGACGTTATAAGTATCTGTACTGGAACAACAGAAGCGTCTCTATAGGGCCTATAGAGACGCTTCAGCCTATACTATGATAGTATAGGCTGAAATGGTGTTCAGGTCAATAAAGTTTAGCTGGATGGAGTTAAATTGTGTTTATATATTGACGGCAACCTGACGGCGATTTCTGGAAAAACAGACGCTAACGTGCTGGCTCTTTGTTGGTGCCAGTTCTAAAGCTGTCTAAAGGAGGAGGGCGACGCTATATCACCTTCGTTACGACACAGCGGCGTTAAGCAGAAACTGCACAACCCTCTGTTATGGCAGTTTGAGAAAATATTTTCTGCTGATGCTTTTACAAGATTTCGAAGGACAAAAAAAACGCAGATCAATTAAGTCTACGCTGGATAGACTACTTAATAAATGAGGACATAACGTCACTTTGACTAACATTAAGGGAGCAATGAACTTGACAAATGACCGAAGTCAATGGAGTTTACTTATTCGTATCAATCGGCGAGAAACGGATGAAGGAAGGAACTGATGATAATGATAGTTAATGTGTTTTATCGCTTTGATAGCATTGTGTTGAGTCGTTAGTACAATTGACATTAAATCGACTGCTCCAGTTAGACACCTTTACAACGTGGCTATTATCAGGTACATATTCAACAGTCTCGTTCAGCCGCTCGATTCAAACAAGGAGGCCACAAAGGGTAAGGTCGACTTCAGCGGAGCTGACAATTTACATGATGTCGCTAAGCGCTAAACAATGGCAAATAAAAACTCAACGTTTCCAGCTAGACACCTTTGAAATGCTGTTATTCTCAGCTACATAATACCCGATCGCGTTCAATCGCTAGTCGGCTCTAACATATACTTTGGACACTGAGTTGCAAAAATTATGTATTATATGGCATGATTCAACGCATGTATAAAGGCCGCATCCTAGAGAACTTCGTCTCAATACCAGCACAGCTATGCTCTTACAATACAGGTCACTCGAGGTCAAAAGTAACCTGAGTGCACCAAACCAAAGACAAGACACCAACACATGGCCACCACATACAATATACAGCAGGCACAACCGAGGAATTCGTCTCAGTCACATTGCTGTCTGCCCCCAATACATGCAGACCGTCCAGCTAGGTCATGACCTCTGAAATCACCATTACATTGACTCTGGGCTGAAGTCGTGGGACGACCTCGGCTGGGGCTGCGATGGCCTGTCAACTGATGAGAGTGCCCCGATTAAGGAGCACTTGGGCAGAGCATGAACATTCTTAACAGGTGGACAAATGTACATACATACATACATACATACATACCTGCATACATACATGCACACATACTATTATGTACTCTCAGAAATCCAATATAGAGCCAAGACATTCATTCGCTTACTACATTTGAACGATTTTATGTTTGTCAAATGCCTTATGTTGATTACACTGTGTAAATACAAATGAAATTCATGTTTAAAGTTGTACAGAGCTAGAGTCCCGCGCTTGTTTGGGGACGTGGGAGAAACATATTCAGTTTAAAAAGTGGGGGTACTGGTACCTCTAGTACCCCCGACAAATTACGCCTGCCTGTTTACCAATCGTTCAATCGCTTAGATAGTAATTCCTTCAAATCCCACTGCCTCACTTTAGACACCTTTAAACGCTTTCATTCTTGGCTTTAGAAAGTCATCGATTGCGTGTTATCACCAGATTTTCCAAACATACGGGTGGAAGATTATTATTATTATTAAAGTAGTTTTATATAGCGCCCCTTCAAGATTGCCTACTCAGGAGCACTCCCAGCCCAACCACGGTCAAATAATGCAGTTTTGAGGAGAGTAAGAAACAGGGTGAAATGACCAATCGGTAATTGACGGAGCTTGGTAGGAAGCCCATTCCAGGTCATGGGGGCAGCCACAGAGAAGGCACGGCGCTGCCGTATGGTTGTCCGCACGCGGGGAACAACAAGTTCAGCCTGCGCAGCTGAGCGGAGAGAGGAACGGCGCTGCGAGCATGAGGTGGGACAGCAGAGCTCCCGCAGGTATGGAGGGGCAAAACCTTCAAAGCACCGCCGGACCAAGGCAGAGATTCGGTAAGTGATGCGCTGTGGGTAGGGGAGCCAGTGGAGGACATCCCTCATATACGCAGACACTCTGCCAAACTTGGGGATGCGGCCTATAAGGCGGGCAGCAGAACGCAGGATTCTATTTAGGGGCTCAATCCGGCAGGCCGGCAGTCCGTTATATATGGCACTGCAGTAGTCCAGTCGAGAAACAACAAATGCATGGACAAGTGTGGAAGCTGCACCAGAGGACAAAGAACGGGAAATCACCTTCAGCTGCCGGAGCTGGTAATAACAGCTGCGGGAGAGAAGATTTATGTGCCACGTGAATAAAGATAAGGTCGTCGTCAACTGAACGGACATCGAAACAAAATAATTGGCTTTGTTTGAATTCTGGTATCTTGAAAATGATTTATTTAGGATTCTATTTTATAGAAAGAACTGTAAAGCAGTGTCAGGGCAAGAATATTTATAATAATAATAATACTAATAATAATACTAATAATAATAATAATATTAATAATAATACTAATAATAATAATAATAATAATAATAATAATAATTATTATTATTATTATTATTATTATTATTATTATTATTATTATTATTATTATTATTATTATTATTATTATTATTATTATTATTATTATTATTATTATTATTATTATTATTATTATTGTAGCGTAATCACCTCCCTACTTTTCAACGTTTACCAGGATACCGAATGGGCGGGAGAGTGGTACGGCAACGGGGGTGATTCTTCTCTGTATGTCCAGCGCGTTTCCGGCCTCCGTGATCTGTCAGAGGACTTTAATCGACAGTGAAGTTAAAGAAGAATGACTCTATCGATGAAACTGAACACGTTTGTTCACTGACGAAATCTATTTCTTGCCAGTAACGAATTAGATAATCAGTACAACAATTCACTAAACTGAATCAAATCACAGAACTTCGCTTACCCGGCGATCAAACTTACGTTCAAAGTACAGTTCTTCGTAATGTCTTTCTTACCTCCTTACTAACTTCGCATTAATGTCTAGCGCCCCTCCGAGGACAACTCTAAACTACGGTATTAACTCTAACGCCTGCCTTAAACGTTTCTCTCTGTCCGTATGTATAACTCTGACTGACTGACTGACCATAATATCTTCTTCTCCACCCACACACACACACACACACTTGTGTGCTGTTGTATATCGGCTTAACGACACTTTTTCATATCGAAGATGATCAGTGTCGGAGGCAGAGTACAACCTCGTACTCCACGTTTATATTGCGACCGAGCCACCCGCAGTAAAGATCCGAGAAATTAATCTCTGAGAAACCGACCGACCGGGAATCGAACCCGGGCCGCCGGCGTGGCTAGCGGGCTACAAACCCACTCGGCCACTCAGGATCTCTACACTTGTGTGCGTGTTTGCGTGCCTTATATAGGCCCATCGAGGGGGCGGAGCTAAAGGTCCTAGGAAACGAGGTCCGGGGGACCTGAAGTCCGGGTGCCTGAAGTCCTAGGCAACCCGTTGCTAAGGATAGCGCTCAGCCGCACGGCTGTTCAAAACAAAGGCATGACGTCACAACTAATACATGCAAATTCATTAATGTTGCGTTCCGTTCACGCGGAAAAGGCTAATTCTCTACACCATTATTATAATTATTATTATTATTATTATTATTATTATTATTATTATTATTATTATTATTATTATTATTATTACGATTATTATTATTATTACGATTATTATTATTATTATTATTATTATTATTATTATTATTATTATTATTATTATTATTATTATTATTATTATTATTGTAATGAGTATATGCCTCTGACCACACAGATACACTTATCTGATGTTTAGTGACAATGTAAGATATTTGTGATTAGCCATTAGTTAGATAAAGTCATTAATTTTAATTAAATGGCCAGCACAATGACCAGCAGTAGGGCATAAAATTTAACCCTCGAATGCCCAAGGGGGGGTCCGACCGGACCCCAGACCCGCTTTTCACGAATAACTTTAGAACGGCTACGAAATTGTAGAAATGCTTTTAGGACATCCTAAAGCATTCAATTGGGCTTCGTATGTTATATTTTGCGTGATTATACTACCACCCTGTAGCCCACAACCATAGCATATACCAAGGACACCACCAAGATATGCGGCTGATGGTCATACTGGCATATAGTTTGCCAACCCAGAAATAAATTATTTTAACGCACGTTATTGTGAAATACCATATATCAGTCGATTCCAAATTGAATTTGGATTATAACAAGCCAAATCCCGTTAAAATATTCCATTCCTGTACCCCACAACCATAGCATATACCAAGGACACCCCAAGATATGCGGCTGGTGGTCATACTGGCATATGGTTTACCAACCCAGAAATAAATTTTTAGCTCAAGTTATTGTAAAATACCATGTATCAGTCGAATGCAAATTGAATTTGGATTATAAGAAGCCAAATCCCGTTAAAATATTCCAATCCTGTACCCCACAACCAGGGAACAACTACATGCGTACAATTGAATACATGCGAATAATCCCGAAATTGCAAAGAAATTACAAAAGAGTAGGCCCCCTATTAAAGTTCAAATAAAGTTTGACCAGGTGGCGCTATTGTGAAATACCATATATCAGTCGATTGCAAATTGAATTTGGATTATAACGAGCCAAATCCCGTTAAAATATTCCAATCCGTTCTCCAGATATCACAATGAAAACATTGGGGTCCGGTCGGACCCCCCCGTTGGGCATTCGTGTACCAAAAAATAGCTTGGGCACTCGAGGGTTAAATAAGATTCGGGTAAATTATCCAGAAGCGAGACTATTTACCTTTCGTTGTCGAACGATCATAGGCCATAATGAAACTATAACGGTTTCAGCGTCAGTCGTCTGCTGGATATGTTAATGAGGACCAATGGAGCAAGAAAGAGTTCAGTTGAGACGTCGCATTCGAAGTCACTGGACGTGCTGTCGAAATTTGCGTCTGTAACTCCTGATCAGAAGGAGAAGTTGAATAGACTATCGTTTTGAACGGTGGCATTCTACGATCAGTTATCGAGGGAGTTGTGTGAACTCATTCGAAGAGGAATTAGTTGTATAACTTGTCGAGCGAAAGACGAGTACGAACGGTTCGTAGCGAAAGACCTTGCCAAAGAGGTCATAACAGCGAACGTTCTCAGTAGAATATAGCTAGAGTTCGTAAATAGCAATCAGGCGACACGAACTTTGAGGAGTGAATCCTATACGGTTAAATAAAGGAACATTGTTCGAACATCATCGCTTGAACATCGGTGGATTGAAATATCTACAAAACGAGCCGACACATCGACGTCAATGACCATCATCCGCTCTACGAAGATGGTCTGTGACCGCCGATACACATTGCGAAAGGAAGGAACGATTGACTTTCTACGGTCTATAGTATACAATCAAACGGGAACCATTCAACATGGGGAGGTTAACCTAGGTGCGATATAAAACATACAATAGTAGTGCTGGTCATAAGTAAGAGATTAGACTATAATATGTAAACTTATCTCATCTAGATATCTTAACACTCAACATTGCATTGACTGATCTGCGTTTATTTTGATTACATATTCAAAAATGTTAACTAGTAATATCTTTCCATTGGTTGACTGTTGGGGTCACTTGACCCGCTTGCATGTGAATCAGAAGTAGGATTGAATTTACAAGTAGCCGGACACATGATCAATGTCCGTCCCTATACAGAGAGATAATATCCAAAGATAGGGGCAATAGGTTACAGAGTGTTACCATTATTCTATCCCCCTGATATCCCAGATATCACTCCATACATCCAGTATGCATGGATGCATGGATGTATGCATGTATGCGTGTATGTATGTAACTGTGTATAATATTACGTAAGATAACTGATTCTTAAATGGTTCAGAAACATGTAATCTATGATAGAAGCACTGTTCGTTAGCCTATACAATTAGGTATGTGCTAATTGTGTGCATGTGTGTATTCATAGCGGCGATGGCCTAGTCTCGTTCCTAGTCTCGTTCCTTTGTTAGTATTGGACCTTCACTCTGAAATCAGCTTCCTCCTTCGGCCGGGGTGTAGTACTATCTGTTGGTCCTGCCACAGCTTTTCGTTGTCTTAAAACTTGTCTTTATTCCCGAGGACTTTCGCATTGGGAGCGCCTCTGATTGTTGGTTAGCTATGGGCAAACTGTGATCCCAACAAACGTCACCGTAAGAGACAATTCCATTTTGCAGTAATTCAGCCTATGCCTCTTTTATTGTTTATACAGAGTTACTCAGTATGAGTCAGTATTGATCAGTTTAACTCAGTCCAAGATTTAAGTATTTTGCAGCGAAACACCTGACTGTAGATGAGTAGACCTACCTGAGTTTAACTGCGAGGTTCAGAGGCTCTGTTGGTTCGTAGTTCTTTTCAAGCTTTACAAGCGTATACGTAACTTTTTGGTTTTAATGGTACAGTTCTAGAGCGCTGTTTCAAAGCGGAACGTAAGATATTAGCTTATTCGCAAGTGCTGCGTCAAGTCAGAAGAGTTTTTCCCGAGATAACGCATGATTAACATTATTCGCTTTACGAGAGACCAGAGAGCGAGGTAGACAGAGTTGATGCTACGGAGGATTGTGTTTGTGTTGAGAGAAATTGAAAGGCAACTAATTTGTGGAATTATGGTAAGATTTAAGAAAATAACGGGATAACAGTTCATTGCAATATTTATAGTTTTATCGTGATACTTTATTCTTTAGTACACAGGAACAGACTTTCCAAACAAGGAGCCGCTGGAGCGTCGTTAACGGGCAACATTTGCCAACCATCGTCGTCCGTTGACACTTATGCAACGCTGAAGCCAGAAACCTCGACTGAAGATTGAACGCACACTGAAAACACGAACGAACACTGAAATTGAATGCGAAACAATTAGCGACGAGGCTGAGCAGAATCCTAGGTAGAGGGAAAGCTATAGTCACGAATGCAATTGTTTGCAATTTGCTGTTCGTTGTGTAGCCTAACACACCATAGTTCATCGTTATCTACTGCAGGCTCTACAGTCAAACCCGTTACTTAAGCTTCTGTTAAACGGTGTTAAAACTTTAACCAGATTGTACGTCACATATTTTGTATTCAGATAAATTGATTTTAAAATAAGTATATTAAATGCACTTCGAAACACCTTGAGCTGAACTAGTCCATCGCAGTAGTACGCTGCGATAGAAAAAGTCAAGTCATCCAAAACAATACGTCATCAGTTGAATGGCTGCTCAGACTTAATTAACCCTCGAATGCCTAAGGTGGGGGTCCGACCGGACCCCAGACCCGCTCTTCCACGGATAACTTTAGAACGGCAGCGAAATTGTTAAAAATGGTTTAATGACATCATAAAGCCTTCAATTGGGCTTCGTATGATATATTTTGCGTGATTATTCTACCACACAACCATAGCATATACCAAGGACGCCCCAAGATATGCGGCTGATGGTCATACTGGCACATGGTTTACCAGCCCAGAAATATATTTTTAGCGCAAGTTATTGTAAAATACCATAATATATCAGTCGATTGCAAATTGGATTTATATTATAACAAGCCAAATCCCGTTAAAATATTCCATTCCTGTACCCCACAACCAGGCAACAACTACATGCGTACAATTGAATACTTGCAAAAAAATCCCGAAATTGCAAAACACTACAAACGAGTATTAAAGTTCAAATAAAGTTTCACCAGGTGGCGCTATTGTGAAATACCATATATCAGTCGATTGCAAATTGAATTTGGATTATAACAAGCCAAATTCCGTTAAAATATTCCAATCCGTTCTCCAGATATCACAATGAAAACATTGGGGTCCGGTCCGGACTTGACTTTTCTATCGCAGCGTACTACTGCGATGGACTAGTTTTAACACCGTTGGGCATTCGTGTACCAAAAAATAGCTTGGGCACTCGAGGGTTAAATTCATGCGTAAATATCAAAACATAGATAACCATCCAAAAGTTGTATAAGCATTGTAAGAGTCTTGTAGCATTTGTTTAAGAAAAATCTCAACAGCTCAGATTTGGTTTTACATTTATTTACTAACACAGTGAAATTGGCTATATTACAAAGGGAAAGGCAGTAAGGGAGATTGTTGAATTTCATCATTTAACAAAATTATATAAATGAACAGAATATTAATGGATACTCCTCGGATCTCACTCTGCCTCTGGCTCTGCCCCTTTCTCTCCCTCTGTCTCTTTCTCTGCATCTCCCTCTGCTCTCTATTTTCTTCTTTGTCACATTCTTCATCGCATTCTTTTCTTTCTTCTTTTTTCGCATACCTTCTGCTTCTTTTTCTCGTTGAGCAAAAAAGAGGAGGAATCAAGAAATAAAAGTGAGAAAAAGATTAGAAAAGAAAGACAGAAGAGTCTCTCCACACGGATGTTGTCCTGTAGGTTATGTTTAAACGTTTCCTTAAGACATACTCAAGACATCTATCCAACATGGCCCACATTACACGGTACATGCATACATAATCAGGCTTCAACCTATGTATGTATGTATGTATGTATGTATGTATGTATGTATGTATGTATGTATGTATGTATGTATGTATGTATGTATGTATGTATGTATGTATGTATGTATGTATGTATGTATGTATGTATGTATGTATGTATGTATGCATGCATGTATGCATGCATGCATGCATGCATGTATGTATGTATGTATGTAGCCTATGTAGCCTATGTATGTATGTATGTATGTATGTATGTATGTATGTATGTATGTATGTATGTATGTATGTATGTATGTATGTATGTATGTATGTATGTATGTATGCATGCATGCATGCATGCATGTATGTATGTATGTATGTATGTAGCCTATGTAGCCTATGTATGTATGTATGTATGTATGTATGTATGTATGTATGTATGTATGTATGTATGTATGTATGTATGTATGTATGTATGTATGTATGTATGTATGTATGTATGTATATATGTGTGTATCTACACTTTTATAAAGCGCATCTAAGTACCCCTCAAAAGCGCTTAGAACATGGCTTTACAAGAACATACCCAAAGATAGCAAAGCTAGTGTATTCAACTACCGGCAAACAATATTCTCTGTCTATTTCCCGTTCATTAGGTGGATAAATCCTGTATGTAGCACGATGGTGGGTCTCGGATAAAATGCATTGATCAGTGCATTGATTGTGGCCGGGCCATTAACTGTTATTCGATATATCTGGAAGTTCGATAAATCTGAAAGTTCAATATATCTGGAAGTTCGACATTCCGAAGTTTTGCTGTACATGGTCTGTCATAGATGCCTGGTATGAGGATGTGTTATCAACTGTTTTCAACTGTACAAACCTTCGTTGGTTGGGCATGGTGTTTGTGGGGGATGGGTGTATGTGCATTCATTGCCAACCATCTGGAGCATCACCTGGTCATTCTTACCATGTGTGAGGTGAATACTGTAATTGGACTCTTCTCTACATAGTGCTTGCAAGAGATTGCAGAAGATATGTTATCATATCTCTGGAGTTGAGTTGGTTGAATGGCTTAACCAACAATGTTCAACGAATCTGTATCGTTTCAACATCGTATTAAAGCAACTTCCTCCATCTGACGTGGATGGATGAATGTACTCATGCGGGTACACTGTGTCCCGATGAAAAGTAGACCCCAAGAAAAAGTGTTATAACTCGGTCAAAACGTTTAGGATTTGCCTGAGATTTTAAAAACCATAACACTAGCCATATTACCACCAAATCGTAATGCCGTTTGGAAATGTTGGTGAGTTTGTTAAGTTTATCAACGTTTGAGATGCAGTACTGAAAAGGGGAAATTTCCAACATAAAAAATTTTGACAAACGTTTAGGGGTCTACATTTCATCGGGCGGCTACTTCACATTCAACAAGACAGTGCCCCTGCGCACCGAGCACGTGAGACCATTGCTCTGCTGTCCCGGGAGACACCCGACTTCATATCCCCGCAGCTGTGGCGCCCAACAGTTCAGACCTGAATCCAGTTGACTATCAAATCTGGAGTGTACTGGAGGAGCGCGTTTATCGTTCACCTGAGGTTTCTGATCACCTGAAACCTGAGGAAAATGCTAACGATCATCGACCGGGCCATCAAACAGTGGCGTCCACGTCTACGGTCGTGTGTCCGTGAACAAGGAGGACATTTTTAACACCAGCTGTAGCTGAACTTCTCTTCCTTATGGCTCTTGTATTTTGGAAATTTCCCCTTTTCAGTACTGCATCTCAAACGCTCATAAACTTGACAAACTCAGTAACATTTCCAAACGGCGTTACGATTTGGTGGCAATATGGCTACTGTTGTTGTTTTTAAAATTTCAGGCAAATGCTAAAAGTTTTGACCGAGTTATGACACTTTTTCTTGGGGTCTACTTTCATCGGGACACAGTGTATGTATGTATGTATGTATGTATGTTTATATGTGCGTTAGTATGTATGTGTGTTTGTATGTATGCATGCATGTGTGTACGTATGTATGTATGTATGTATGTATGTATGTATGTATGCATGTATGTGTGTATGTTTGTATATATCGTTTGAATACACTGTACCACTGTTGAGTTTTTAAAATGTCAGATTACAATTACAATTATGTATGTATGTATTCATGCATGTAGGTATGCATGCATGCATGTATACATGTATGTGCGCATGTATCTATGTTTGTATGTATGCATGTATGTGTGCATGTATAGGCCTATATGTATACATATTTCCATGTAGATATTTGCATTTGCATATATCTGTATGTATAAATTCATCTATTCACTTGATGTAACGCATTTTTCAGTATCTCTTCGTTCTGCTAGATCTATATATTCAAGATTGTCAGTTATTGGTGTACACAGTCAACTACCGTTTTTCGAATCGTGTTAAAATTTTGCTTTAACTATGAATGGAGGAGTTTGCGAGATTCAGGATGCTACGCCGGGCTCTTCTGCATGATACTGAATCATGCTTATTAGTAGGGCCTATGACAACTCTAAGTAGCCTAGCCCTAATTAAAGTGCATTTACTAGTCAGCTAATTAACTTTGCTGTTGTTGGTTTTCGGTTAAACAAGAGATTATCTTTAATTTGCATATATAAAGCTCTGACTAAAAGTTCGCTCTATTTGCCCAATAGATATCTGTACATATCGATGAGTGAAAGGGTGAAAAGAGAACTGATGCATTACAGAGATACTGCTTCCGTGTGCATGTACAAACAGAGAATCTAGCACAACATGTCCATAATTGGCAGGATGTAGACGTCTAGAACTTAGAAATTTATCGTTTAATGTTATAATAATTATTTGTTGGCTAGAGTTTAAACGCTCTGTGTAGCAGTCGATGCTGTTAATCTCCTCTCAGAGCAAACTTTCCGGAATGTAAATCGTGAGCAGATGTTTGGATAGCGTTTGGCGTTATATGGAATATCTATATATCAGGCAGTGAATCGATAGGGTTGAGAGTCTTTTCATCGGCTGAACTACCTAGGTTGCTTAAAATGAAGATTTCTCGCATTTACATGTTTATGTGCGGTAAGTGACCGTCTGTTAAATGTATACAGGCTACTTACTTGCTTTACTTAGTTCTAAACCATTATCTCTGCTTAATAAACGCAAACGTGAGTGCGTTGTACTGGGACGTGCAGGAACACAAAGGAAACATTCACATAGACCCGTATTTCATTCAGCTGAGCATGTTTAGCCTCAACGGCTAAAGCAGGGTGCGCTCTATAGGAGAACGGTCGAACTCATCCTCGCTGGTTCATTCTATCTTCTTTTACAGATGGATTTTTTCACAAGTTATTTTTGGATCTGATTATGTGTTTCTCCCAGTGTGATTAACCTTACAGATTTTATATTAGTTATAGTTACAGTTATAGTTAATGGTTTTTCATTTTAGTTATAGTTACAGTTATAGTTAGTATTATATCTTAGTTATAGTTATGGTTACTAGACTTTTATTTTAGTTAATTTTAGTTGGTACATAGTTACAACTGGCCCCAATAACGCTCAGCCTGGTCCCTATGGGGGGGGGGGTCATCGATTAATTATGTCAACAAATTTTAGGCAGTTTTTGATCTCCTCCCTCTTGTCAACAACTGTCAAACATTCAAAGACCCCCTAACAAAATTATGTAAAAAAATTACCCCTCCTCCAGATAATTTCTATTGGGCTACTCTAACAAATGCAAAAAACTGAAATTGGGGAAAAAACAAAATGTTATTCAGATTTTAATTTGATACATAAGCCTAATGGCTACAGTACATGTGGACTCACTGTCTGTCACAGATATTTATTGGATTTTTTCCATTCAAAAATAAAAACTCGTTTTCTTTTAAATGCGTATTCAATTTGATTTTTATTGCAACCATTTCTAATTTGAATATGAACATAATAATTTTTTTATTGGAAAAGTCAAATTAGGTCGCAATCGCTATAGAAACCTTTACACAATAATTACATTTAATAAAATAAGCCAACGAATATCTATATTTAGACTATAAATATTAACCCTCGAGTGCCCAAGCTATTTTTTGGTACACGAATGCCCAACGGGGGGGGGGGTTCGACCGGACCCCAATGTTTTCATTGTGATATCTGGAGAACGGATTGGAATATTTTAACGGAGTTTGGCTTGTTATAATCCATATTCAATTTGCAATCGACTGATATATGGTATTTTACAACAGCGCCACCTGGTGAAACTTTATTTGAACTTTAATACTCGTTTGTAGTGTTTTGCAATTTCGGGATTTTTCCCAGGTATTCAATTGTACGCATGTAGTTGTTGCCTGGTTGCGGGGTACAGAAATGGAATATTTTAACGGGATTTGGCTTGTTATAATCCAAATTCAATTTGCAATCGACTGATATATGGTATTTCACAATAATATGCGTTAAAAAGTTATTTCTGGGCTGGTAAACCATGTGTCAGTATGACCATCAGCCGCATATCTTGGGGTGTCCTGGGTATATGTTATGGTTGTGGGGTACAGGAATGGAATATTTTAACACGATTTGGCTTGTTATAATCCAAATTCAATTTGCAATCGACTGATATATGGTATTTCGCAATAATGTGCGTTAAAAATTTATTTCTGGGCTGGTAAACCATGTGTCAGTATGACCATCAGCTGCATATCTTGGGGGGTGCCCTTGGTATATTCTATGGTTGTGGGCTACAGGGTGGTAGAATAATCACGCAAAATATATCATGCGAAGCCCAATTGAAGGCTTTAGGATGTCCTAGAACCATTTTTACAATTTCGCTGCCGTTCTAAAGTTATCCGTGGAAAAGCGGGTCTGGGGTCCGGTCGGACCCCCCCTTGGGCATTCGAGGGTTAATGAATAAGTCCTACTACTGAGTTAATTCACAAATCCAAAATTAGGGGCGAACATAGCTCCTGTAGCGCATTTTCACGTTCTCATGTTTATCGATATTGCACTTTTTATTTCATTAACGAAAATAGCGATGAATTTTTGTTAGTGTTATTTTCGTTATAGTTATCTTCTTCTTCTGGTTCTCTGCCTTCATGTCTGACGTCGCCACTTCTCTCGATTTGGAGCCTCTTCTTTGAGTCTTCTATATCCTTCCTTCATCATCCAATCCAGCATCATCTTTCTTGGTCTTCCCCTTGTCCTCCTCCCCTTCATTCTTCCGTCTATAACATTTCTTAGGAGAGAGTCCCCTCTCAGCGTGTGTCCAATCCATTTCCTCTGCCTCATTCTTAATGCGTGTATCAGGGATCTTTCTTCTTCAATCCTTCCCACAACTTCTTCATTTGTTTTATGTTCTGTCCAGCTGATCTTCTCCATTCTTCTCCAAATCCACATCTCGAATGCCTCCAGTTTCTTGATGTCTTCTTTCCTCATGGTCCACGTCTCTGATCCATACAACACCACACTCCACACCAGTGTCTTTGCCATTCTTTTCTTCAGATTTCTGTTCATTTTTCCTCTCAATAGCTCTTTCCGTTTTGTGAATGCCTCTTTACCCAGTGCTATTCTTCTTCTAAATTCCTTATGGCATTTGGCATCTGTTGTAATCATGTTCCCCAGGTAGCAGAATTCTTTTACTTGCTCTATTTCCTCTCCACCAATTTTTATTCTGATCTCAGTTTCTTTTCCATTACTTATCTTCATTGCCTTCGTCTTTTTGATGTTTATTTTCATACCGCATTCAATTGATATGGTGTTTAGTCGGTCCATCATTATCTGTAGGCCTCTCTGGCTTCCTGCCATCATCGCCTGGTCATCTGCGAACCTGAGAGCCCTAATCAGTCTGCCTCCAACCTTGATCCCCTCCTCCATGTCTTCCAGTGCTTCTCTAAAAAGCTCTTCTATATACCTATTGAAGAGTAACGGTGATAACGGACATCCTTGCCTCACTCATCTGCCCAGTTTCCCTGGTTCCGAATACTCGCCATCTATTCTTATTCGCACATTTTGTCCCATATACAGGTTTGCTATCAGTCGTCTATCTCTCCAGTCGACTCCCATTCTTCTCAGTGCCTGCACTAGCCTTCTCCATTCGACTCTATCGAATGCTTTTTCATAGTCCACAAAACATATATACACATCTTGTCCATTTTGGCAGCTCCTCTCTGTTAATACCCTTAAAGTTCCGATCGCATCTCGTGTTCCCATGCCCTTTCTAAATCCGAATTGGTCCTGTCCTATCCAATCGACTACCTCCGTCTTTGCTTGCACTCTCTTTGTTAGTATTCTTATCATGATCTTTGACGCATAGGTGAGGAGGTTGATGGTGCGGTGTTCTCCGCAAGCCGTTGCATTTGGTTTCTTTTTGATTGGTATTATGATGGATTGCAGGAAGTCCTCTGGCCAGAGACCCGTGGTATATATATCTGGGGACAACCTTATCAGTTCTTTCATGGCTCCTTCCCTCAGGTTTTTCAACATCTCGGCTGGTATGTTGTCCATCCCTTCGGCTTTGTTATTTTTCAGTTCCATTATGGCCGCTCTCACTTCCTCTCCCAGTACCTCCGGTCCCATGTCCTCTGATCCGTCTCGTATTTCCTCTTCTTCCATGTAATGATAATCGTCTAATCCTCCATTTCTGTTTTCGCTCATGTACAGTTCCTCTACATATTCTTTCCATCGGCTTTTGACTTCGCTAATTTCATTCAGGATCCTGCCCTGTTTATCTTTAACTTCTATTCCTCCTCCTTTCCCTGGTTTCCTTGATATTCGTTTCACTCTTTCATACACCAAGTCGTGTCTTCCTCTTTGCTGCAAGACTTCTAGATCTTTGCATTGTCTCCGTCGCCCACCACGCACTTTGTTCCATAACAGGGGTACCACGTGAAGGTGGCGTGGTGGGCATTTGGGCAGCAGAGGCTTTTTGAGACTCTTGCTCCCCCATTTCCAGCCCCCCCTATTGTCATAGTTATAGTTAATTATATATATTAGTTGCAGTTATAGTTATCGTTAACGAAATCATTTTTTGTTCGTTAACGAACATTTTCGTTATCGTTAACGTTAACGAGAATCACACTGGTTTCTCCTCATTGAAGTTTATCAAAATCACAACAAGCATTTATGGATATTCGTTATATATTTTATGCAGGTAAAATAAATGTTATTTTGAAAGACAAGAACTGTTTCAGCATGCAAGACATACTCATTTACAGAAGATACTGTACTTTAGCCACAGCCCTATATGAAAAATAAAATGGACAGGCACATTTTTACTTTCATGATACTTTATTTTGAATGTGGTGGTGGTGCTGGTGGTCCTGGTGGTCCTGATGGTGCTGGTGGTGGTGGTGGACCAACTATGCATGAACAATTCGTTTCTTGAACACATATAATTAGGTTAATTGTATTTTCTTTTCTTTAGTGAATTTTTTCGCAACCAGCGTTGCCTATTACAGAAAATGTTATGAAGACTTTTCAGTTTGCTTGGTTTCAAACAACGATCATAGGAGCGACTACTTTACAGCAGATATGTCGGCAGCCGATAGCTGGTGTAGAGATCATTCGTCGAGGCTGTCTGTCATAACAAATGAAACCGTTCAATCTGCCATAGCAGCGTTTATGAAAGATTCCTCTGTCGAACTGTATTCGGATGTCATTGCAAATGGCTATCGACGCAAAGAAGGTGATTATCCATTCGAAGAAAGTTTTTGGACCTGGGTCCATGGCAGAAGATCAGGTAGGTGTTTTAATAGTTAAATGAGCTGCAACAAATACACATTGAATTCCATGTTTCTTCTGGTCAAAAAGTCAGTTGGTCAGTCGATCAATCACACATACATCTCTACATCCATCCATAATTTATTCATACCCATCGCCGTCAAATGGCTGGCGTCAGGAACCGATGATGATGATGATGATGATGATGATGATGATGATGATGATGATGATGATGATGATGATGATGATGATGATGATATACATTCATGCATATATACATGTACACTTACGCAGGTGCATGCATATATACCTACGTTCATGCATGCATACTGGCATACGTACATACAATGTCATGCATCCATATGCATACATACAAACATACACACAAACATAAACACAAACATACACAAACATACATAGATACATACACCCTTACCGGCCCACTCCCTTAGGTTTCTTCCTAATGCTCTCATACTGCCTTATCTTAACTATTGTACAACAGTATGGGCAGGTGGATACCAACACTATTTGAAGCCATTACTTATATTACAAAAGCGAGCTATGAGAGTTATGTCTTGTACCCACTATCTAACGCCTAGCTCTAATTTGTTTAAAACTCAAAAATCCCTGAATGTACAGACACTATCGAAGCATCCTACCTGTAACATTTAGCTATTACTTCACTAAAAATGCGAATATCCATAATCACAACACTCGTAATAAAGATAACTATCGATCCGAGTTATGCAATACTAATGTACGCAGCTTCTCCATTCGAGTAAAAGGCCCGCAACTCTGGAATTCAATCGATTCTAAACTACGTGCACTGTGCTCACTAACTGCTTTCAAAAATGTTTACAGAAAATTTTTGATTGATCGATACTAGCTCCATAAATACTGACTAACCTTACTCTCACTAAAACTGACTGTATATCAATAAACAAAATTGATTTTACACGAGTGTTACTCCCACCTAATCGTACTTTAAGTGGGAATACTAATGTCAGAGGATGACTCGATAAGCTGCTACAACTTCTTCTCCTCGGGAATCGTCTTTTTAATACGTTTCAGCGTTTCTAGCAATCTTGATGACTTCTAACTACACCGGCATATTAATCCTAAAAAAGAACAATCTATCTTTTAATTTTTGTATTATTATACTCTTCACTCTTATGATACATGATGTTATCTAAATAGCTAGTCGATTGAAATGTTATCTGTTTGCGTTCGATAAAATAAATTGATTTGATTTGATATGACACAAACATACATACATACGCGTAAAAATATATATGTACATATATAAAGCTAAAAATATATGTATGTAACTAAATACATACGGGAGTGCTTTCGTCGTGAATTATTTTAATTAAAGTGTGTTTCTTTTGTTGAAGGTATTTATCCGAATTCGAACGTCGACTATCGCTACGCCTACTTAGTAATCTCCACAGACAGAACTGTTGCTTTATTCAACGATCGAGCGACTTCCAAAAGAAAATTCATCTGCTCCTACCTCAACCACAGTAAATATTTTAGAGTGTCTCTTGCCTGTCATGAGACAAAACATTTTGCATTGGAACCATGTAGCATGCCACTGATGGTAGGTCATACATGGAACTAAAAATGGTAGAAAATAAACGTCAGACAGAAGATTGCGCTAGGAAGATCGTATCCTGCTTCATGAAACTATCAAGCATGCCAAATTGTTTGTTGGGTAGCTTTCTTATTCCGCCAGTTTACTCTTTCTGTAATCTGCTATGACATTACTGTATGATCAGGATGCCATAGAAGTCATTAGATTAGATTAGATTAGTTCAGATTCAATGTTATTCTAAGAGTAGCTCTATAAATTAAAACACAATAGGCGAACCTAAGTTTGTCTTCAACCTCCACCATTATTGCGTTTGTGCAGTGTTGGGTAACTGTTAACTACACCTGATTAGCGTGATAAAATCGAGAAACTTTCGGGACGCAGACTCAGCCGCAGAATGCATTCGAATATACGTCAAATATCGATCAACTCTTGCCAAAGACAATATCATAATGGCAGACAGAATGACAATCAGTTTGGCCTCAGACATGCGCACTAGAGTGGTGCTCAAAAACGTTATTTTTTGGAAATAGATGGGACAGCCCCTAGTTATGTTCCTTTTGATATACTAAGCCAGTGTGCAAAATATTATAAAAATATTCCATCATTTAGGGTGCCACATGAGATGACAAGTTTTCAAAATTTTAGACAAGGAATGTAAGCACAATTGTTATAATATTATCGATATTCTTTTGTATTTCGAAAGTAAATTTTAAATTGCTAGGTTAGGGGGAAAGTTCCTAAGACGCACCTACAGCCTAAGACGCACCTCATTGCTTATATATAAAAGCGCTATAAATTTTTTGAAAAGTTTAACATACATTCGTCATATGTCTGCAGGCTTGCATATTGATCAAGGAAAAGTTCATATCACGCGCATTGGCGTGTGGTGATGTGAAAGGTAAGATGTTACCTATTTCTGACAGATTCATGGTTAATATTTAAGTTGTTATTGTGCATAAACTACCTGAGACGTGAGAAAGTGCTAAAACGTATTAAAAAGAGGACTCATTCCGATTATTTTTCCGCGTAAAAGTTGTTTTGTAATTATGCGTCGTTAAGACAAAATGGCCGATAAACCATCATACTCATAATTCCCAAGACGCACCCCACCTATGCTACCCAAGATGCACCAGGGGGTGCGTCTTGGGCATAGTATATGAAAGCTTTGCAGTAAGTAGGCCTAAACGAAGACAGTCTTAGGCCTATCACAGTGTTATTTCCATTTATTAATGTTGAGGCCTATTCTTCTGTTCTAGTATGCCTACTCCATAAATTTTGAACTATCATGTGTTTACATATTTTCAGTATGGGTCGCAATTATAAACGCACGACTACGAGAGGGTCATATGGTGAGGAGAAGCTGAAGGAAGCTTTACAGCAACTGACTGAGGGAATGTCTTATCGCAGTGTTGCGAAGAAGTTTGGAATACCGAGGAGAACTCTTCAGAGACACATGAAGGGGCAAGTGAGGAATCCTGGCAAAAAGTGTCTAGGAAGATTTGAGACTGTGCTGAGTGCTGCATTTGAAAAAGAACTTGTTGTGCATGCATTGGAACTACAACAACGATTCTATGGATTGACGCAGTGTGACATTAGACGATTGGCTGTGTGTCAGGTGATGTTGCTTCAGTGCCAGTTGGTGGTGGAGATGTGTCACTAAGGAATATTAACTCACCAGAAAGAAACAGCATATTGGCTCTGCATCCTTTTCCAAAAGCACCACCCCGTCAAAATAAACGAAAAGCAGAAGCATCTCAGATTTTGACTTCTTCACCATATAAAACCATGGCTGTAGCGAAAGCTCAGAAAAAGGTGAAACCAAAGGCTGAGAAAGTGCATACAAAGGTGTTGGCACAATCGAAGTCTGTTGCACGTAAAAAATTGAAACTGAGTAACTCTGATAATACACCATGCAACATGTGCACCAAGCGGTATAATGAACCACCTTTTGAGCCATGGCAACAGTGTCCCACATGCAAAAAGTGGTACCACGAGAGTTGTGGTCCCGAGGACACTGCAGTTTGTTATTACTGCCAGTAAACTTTCTGCATATTTACACTTCTATTTCTCATCTAGGTTCTGGTATCAGATCAAGACAGCAATTAGACCCTATGTTTGGCAACCTTTGTCTTTGTTATTCATTTGTGCAGGGATTCCCAAGACGCACCCCGGGAGTGCATCTTGGGAAGATGTATGCCCAAGACGCACCCTTATTAAAAACAATGATTTTCTCGAAATACACAAAATTTATTTACTCAAATAAATTTCCAGAATAGCTACTTTGTACCTTTCATGGATACGGATGAACACATACAATTTCATATTTTTATTTCTATATTGATCGAAAATATTAAGATTTTTGAATATGGGGGTGCGTCTTAGGAACTTCCCCTAAGGCACAATACTTAAAGAGTACTTTTGAGCATAATTGAACTCTGTCAGTTTGATTCAAGAATAAAATATTTATTAGTCCAGTTTTGTGACCGTTAACTTCTTGGGGTCCGGATACTATTTCCAATGTTCGGACACCACATGGAGCAAAGCCTGCTTTTGACCTTCATCCTTGGTCAGTATTTGATTGTATTCTTGGATCAGTGCCAATCCCCTTTCTGCTCTATCATTCACCACACTCAACCTTTCTGATGACGCTCCAAATAAATAATTAAAATAATAATAACACCGACAATTTCTATAGCGCCGTAACGTGACCGTGCCGCTACAAGATGCTGTCCTGTTTCCACGAAGTTGGATCTTTCTCCAGCCAATCAATGGGCATGCACAGTATTCATCATGTTTGAAGTCACAAAATCTCAAGAGCACATTCATTCATTCATTCATTCATTCATAATGGGCATTTATATAGCGCCTCTTCAAGCAGTACTACTCAGAGGTGCTCCCGACTACATGAAGCTGTGTGTACAGTAATTTGTGGACATTTGGATGGATTGCCAACACCAACTTTGGTTCTCATTGTTTGCACCAACAAAGCCTTGGAAGCAGCATCAATGCAGTCATCGAAAAAGCAGAAATCGACCAAATCCTCACTGAGGTACCAAGCATGACGGAAAGTGCCTTTAGAGTAGAGTGTGAAGCTGTGAACCAGGATCTGAGATAATCAAAGCAGATGAACAGGTTAAGGGAACATAGAAAATTTATTTTCCAGAAGGTAATTCGCAATTGAGATCGTAAAAGGAATACTTTGTGAGAATAGATGACCTTGGCCATCCATCTGGCCCTATGCATCAATCAATCAATCAATCAATCAATCATTTATATAGCGCCCCTTCAAGGAAGCTGCTAAGAGGCGCTCCCAGCCCAGCCCCGGCGAAAGAGAACAGTCCTTAGAGCAGAGAAGAAAGCGGTGAATGAGTTACGAGGAAGAGACCGCAGCTCAGGAGGAAGCCCATTCCAAATTGTGTGTCCAACCACGGACAAAGCGCGCTGCTGCATAGTAGCGGTGCGTGCACAAGGGACAGAGAGATCACCACGGGTGGCAGAGCGAAGAGAGCGGTGACATGACACCAGAGGCTGTAAAATTCAACCCTCGAGGTGGGACATGACCTATGTAGATTAGTGCAAGTTCCAAGAGCTCTAGATAATCTTCACGAGGCTGACTGTCTTTCTGCAAACATTCCACTTCAAATTCAACAGCGTCTTGCATCATTTCTTTGTTATTGTTAACTGCAATTTCATCATCTGACAAACCATCAGCAATCATGTCATGGACGATCAAAGGCAATGCATTCTGATATCGTTTAAGCATAGGTATTTCAGGTCCAGGAAACGGCCCAGCCAGAGGGTTGAAAACATCTTCAAGGACAACTTTTAAAATGTTATTAATTTGAAATGGATTATGAATAATGTGGGATAGTGTGAGTAAGTAAGTAAATAAATAATTAAACTTTAGAAAAGCCTTAAATGAACAGACTACAAACGTTCAGAAAATTGTTGAAAAAATTGCAAATATTTATTTACTCCTCAGCTCCAGTTGGTTCTAATTTATATATTTATTATTTAATCTTTTATTTATAAACAAATCATCAGAGAATAAGGTATCTATGGTGCATCACACTCATCACATAATTACAGTAATCAAATAATAGGTTCTAGAAGTGACGAACTTTCATCCAGCTCCTGAAAAACTAAGAAAGTTGATTTTTACGGCTTCAATGATGCATGGTGTCATATGCAAAACTTAAGTTGTCATGTGGCACGCCTAAATAATGGAATATTTTAAAAAGATTTTGCACATGAGTTTCTACTACCAATACGAACAGAACTAGGGGGTGTCCCGGGCATTATTTAAAAAAAACTTTTTTCACTACCACCCTAATGCGCACTTCAGTCTTTCGAATCCGTATAAGTTAACAAACCATGAGAAATAATTAGTCGCGATGCCAGTGGAGAAAAGACAGTTAGCAACCGATTACTGTGCATGTTCTCCGAACGATGTGTAAAATTTCAGACTCCAGTTGTGCAGACGATCATCGTCAGTTGGCAATGAGATGCTACAGAATCCACAATAGAGTAGTCACTTGGTTCGACGCTAGAAGCATTTGCTTCACAGAGGAAGGAAGTGACCTTGCAACTTTCGAAGATGGCATTGCCTCGCTTCCTGCAGAATTGCGACGCAATGAGCAATATTGGATTGGACTGCGGAAAGAAAAATGGATCGCGTTGACTGGAGCACGTAAGCAGACAATGAAATACTATTTACGCTGTGGTCCAGGATAATATATTCCATACTTAGCATTTGATGTATCAATAAATGTGCCGCCAGGGCAGATAGATCTTTCGATATTTCGTTTCCATCTGCGCCCTCTAGCCAACTTTGCTACAAAGGCTACTCTTACCGTACTTCTCCATGAGAAGATTAAGCAGGCAGGGAGAGGACTGGCCACCTGTTGTGTATGACGAGGCCAAGAAATGAAGCCGCAAAACATTTTACCCGTTGCTGCCTCTAAGGATTTATTGGATTGCTCCTTATGCTTCTTCATCTTTGTGCTTCTTCATCTTCTTCTTCTTCTTCTTCTTCTTCTTCTTCTTCTTCTTCTTCTTCTTCTTCTTCTTCTTCTTCTTCTTCTTCTCCTTCTCCTTCTCCTTCTCCTTCTCCTTCTCCTTCTCCTTCTCCTTCTCCTCTTCTTCTTTGCTAAATTTGAGATTAGTATTGTATTAGTATTGTTAATAAGAATTAAAATTCTGTTAATTATTTCATACGAACCTTGTTATTTCATCAGGACTGTTGTAGTTCGAGCTGTTAACGTTTGTTTCTAAAACGCCTTTTTCTAACCACCTCAACAAGAAATTCTTTGCAGGCAGACTGTTCCTTGCACTCGAATCCCTCCGTTTGTCTAGTTTCTTCAGAGCTCCTTCGATGAGAAATTCTCTTTATATAGAGTTCCCAGACTTCCACTCGCACTTGAATCGCAGCCGTCCAGTGTCAATTCTCACCATTCGCCATTGCGTAAGTTAAGAATTCTTTACCGCTGGCACCTCTAGGTTATTCTCCAAAGTTACTTCGTTCTCGTGTATCAACAATTTTACTTCCTTCCCAGCTAAAATGTCTAGCTAATATCCAAATGTTGGAACATCGAATGAGTATGTCCTTCTTTCAACCGTCTCTCATTTGTACAAAAGTAAAGTCTCGTAAACCTTAGTAGGCCTATATCGCAGCTTCTTCGATGCATTTCACTCTCAAAAGCAGTTCGAGGAATAGAATTCTATATAGTCGCTATTCCACGACAAAACTTATCATGTTATCGCATTAAAACATTCCGTTTAATCGAGGATAAGGAGTGGGTTCATCGACCGATACTCGGTTGACTTTCTATCCCACCAAGTGCCGATTCCCAAATGACTCTTCACTGCATTCACCGTTCAAAGGCGACGACCTTCACTCGATTGAGCATACGACACTTTGCAATCCGTTGTGATTTAAATCGTCCAATCACGCTTCTCCACATCACCTTGTGTTATCTCAAACAGTAAATATTCCCGAACCCTATCTAAATTATTTTATCTCCTATAATGTTGGGTGTAGATGCTGGTTAATTAATTAATTAAAGCTGCTACTCTATAACTTGTATTCTTAACATTTAACACAGTCTAATACATCGTTATATATTCATTAAGATAGGATAGAACTTAGTGGTCAAAATACATCCTTACATTAAAGCAGTATGTTGTGGCTCTAGCATATTATGCTGAGATAATATCCTGTTGAAGAGGTATATTGGGCGGATTAAAACAATGGACAAAATAATGTTGTAATTTCTTTGGCTATCGACAATAACATTACGGTTTAGTTTTGGTGCGCCATCGGTTGATGCTTCATGCATTAGACACTGGCACTATAGAAGTAAGTTTTTATGCTACCTATAAGAATAATAGGAATAGTAATATCGACATTAAGGTTAAGAGTGAATGTTATTGTTTTAGGTGCTGTAGATTTAAAATATTCCAACTGGGAAGATGGAAAACCAATCTCTGACAGAAACGACTGCCTATGTCTACGAGTAGAAACTAGCAAGTGGACAAACTGCGACTGCTCACAGCGGTATCGCTTCGTATGCATTCAAGGTTATTCAATTGTTAATACATTTTGTCGAATGATCAGAATAGTTTACAGACAGTGAAACGGTACAACGCAGAACAGCACACACAATGTTAATGTGTGGCTGGGAACAGCTATTCGCCTGTCGATGGTAGATCCTATTAGGCCCTACTTACTCAAAAGTATAGTCACAGCACATAAGAAACTTTTCTAAGATACTAAGTATGCCTACAATCTTCTGCGTGAGAAATAATCACCTCTGTCAATTACATGCGTCAGTAGAAAATGGCATATTCCGTTGTCCGTTTCTACTCTATGTGCTTAGTTTTGCTACTGTTGTCTATTGTCTGTTGTTATTGTGCGCTGCTGGTTATTTGTATTCCGTGAGTCTGAGCTCCTGTGAGGCTAACAGGGCTAACAAATCCTAATCTATCAATTCGGCTTTTAATAGATTTGAACGCTATGAGACGTAAAAGCATCAATTAATCTTAACCTGCTAAGTAACTCAAAATTACATGTTTAGTTCAGAATACGCCCGCAAATATTAATGTTGTTAATAAGAATCAAAGTTCGAGAATTCGCATTTTACGAATTTTACGAATTTTAAAAATTCACGAATTTTTACGAATTTAAAAAAAGTTTTAAAATTCGTTAAAATTCGTGAAATAATAAAATAATAGAATTCCTTGCGATGGCAACGAATTTTATTATTTGTTTACTTTGCAAGTAAATGTAAATGTCATAGGCAATCAATCAAACAGCCGCAAAAGATAGCTGACTAGCAACACAACAGTACTGATATTCGGTTACTGTTCTACTTGGAGTCTTGAACTTCGATTTCTATGATAATTCGGGTGCGTGACTGTGAGTGTCAGTCAGCAGAATGAAAAACCATCAGTCCCCCAGCTCCAGCGTGACCAGTCAGTCGCTAACACTCACTAACACATCTTGCAACGAAACATGGTTAAAAAGGGTTGGCAACGTTCACCGCGCTGTGTCTTCTACTTCATCGTCCTCTGATTCTGAGTCAGGAACAGCCCACTGCTCTGACTCGACTCTGGTTTCTGTATTTTCGCCATGAAAATGCTCCCGAATTCTGGCAGAACAACCAACAAATTCCTTGTCACAAAAACAACGCACTATTTTTGGATTACCCTTTCCTTCTCCTTCAAAATTTCCTAGGCCCTAATTCAACTCCAGTCCATGTTCTTTCATCTTTAAGAAATTAGATTTTAACTAAATTAACTTGTAACGTAATAAACTATTATACTGAATTTTACATTAAATTCTAAGCAGAAGCTTAACACAACAAATCATGACGGTATCACATTTGTTGTTGTTGCTTAGGCTGTTTTTGCAAGATGCCACTGTCAATGTAAAAAAAAAGGCCCAACAATGGCCCAACGAATTTTTACGAATTTTTACGAATTTTAAAATAGAACAAAAATTCGCGAATTTTTACGAATTTTAAGACCGAAAGTCACGAATTCTCGAACTATGATAAGAATTAACATTCTGTTAATTATTTCATCGGAACCTTGTTATATTATCAGGACTGTTTTGGTTCGAGCTGTTAGTGTTTGTTGTCTTTTTGAGTAGGCCTATATTAAAAGAAATGCGCTTTTAACAGTTTACTTTAATAGAATGTTATACTTCGTTTCGCGTTCAAGATTATTATAAACTGGATTCAACAACAAACCATTTTCAGTCAACTCCGACTCAAATGCTCGATGACAATTCAACAATGAACGTTGCTAAAAATCCATCAGGTATTTCCCGCCAAAGTTCTTCGTATACAGGTATAAATTAACCGAACAGTTTAAAGTTATCGCCTTCGTATATTGTGCTTCGTGGTCTAATATAGAGGTAATGGGCATTCCGCTCACGTTGATCCTATAGTAACAATCATCTTCCTCTGGCGCATTCTTTCTCTCATCCCTCTTAAAAGCGACACAAGCGAATCCGAATATCGCTGGAAACATCTGAGGACCCACCTTAACCAGCTATAGGCCTACTCGCTTTTTCATGTGAATTCAGTTAATAATTATAGGAAACCCAGACATTTGCATAAAGACCTTCTTAATAAGCTGCAACACTTTATTTTCTTTACACGAGCGTCATTTGAGTTGCCATCAAGTAAGTTATCATATTACATTTTTTTTATCTCTCTCTAAAAAGATTTTCACAGGAGAAGCTCAAAATAGCAACGATTCTTTCACATGAATGAAAAGAATAAAGAATCCAAGTGTTATTTAAATTATATGTAATTCATCAAAACCCAAACAGTCTCGCGTGATGCTGAAGGTCAAGCAGTATGAATACAGTCAAAACAAGTTTTAAACAAACTGTTTGGATATTAAAAATTGATCTTAGTTCGCAGATCTCTCAAAATACGTCTTTCCGCGAGATTTTTTTACAGGAATAATGGCTCTATCTAAGCGCTTGGATTAAACATTCATTGTATTGCATTGTTTTGTATCTGAACATTAAAAGCGCCTCTCACAGTGTTCGCTAATCAGAGGCGATATGTTCATTATACAGTTATTTCATACACTGCACGATACGACGTACTAGCCTACAGTGCATATTTTAAGGAATTTTGACTACTGGGACAAAATCAGCCATGGGTCTAGTTCATGATCTTTCTTTGGAACTCGTCTCTCAAAAATTTCAAAATTCATCTCCGAAAAAACTTGATGGCCTTTTTTTTTTAGTCATCACCTTCTTTTACAACTTTTCTCGGGTCTCCCAACCAATAACAAGGGGTCATTCACCAATAATGTCATAGCTTTCTCATTATACTACTGGGACAAATCTTAAAATTCTTGCAACATTTGTCCCACTAGTTCTACTTTATACATACATTGCCTGGGACAAATCGCTCTGACTACTGGGACAAATCTTAAGACTACTGGGACATTTCACATTTGTCCCAGTAGTTATACAGTTAAAATATGCCCTGCTAGCCTATCCGGTAGAGTAATACTCTTTTGTTTGTACGTTTCAGACAGTCAGCGCTTCATCATCTGGGTACCACTTGCTCTCCTAGTTCCTTTAATTACAGTGATTGCTGTTGCATCTTTTTTCGTCACCAAGAAATTCTGTAAAGGGTTGGTTTCGTCTGATATCTGGGACTTTTAATGTCTTATGACCGAGGCAACCACGTTCAGTGGACCCATGGCTCGCCTTCACATCGCCAGTGGTGTAAACTGATTGTCAGATATGGGCTCAATATGGTCCCGACAGAGGAAAACCTGGTTTGCAGTTATTCGGCGGGTGTCCTATTTTGTTGCTTATACAGAATGATCAGAAATTGTGAAATATTCAAGACCTAATCTCAATTCAAGATTTAATTATTTTGCAGCGAAACACCTGAATATAGATGAGTAGACCTATCTGATTTTATCTTCCAGGTTCAGAGGTTCTGTAACTTCTGTTAGTTCATAGCTTCAAGCGTATACGTAACTCCATAGTTTTCCTTGTAAGCTTCACCTCAACTCTACAGTTCTGGAGCGCTACTTCAAAGCTAAACGCAGGATATTAGCTTATTCGCAAGTGCGAGTCAAGTTACAATGGTTTTCCAGAGATAACGTATGAAGAACAAGAATCGTTTTACGAGAGACCAGATAGCGAGGTAGATAGAAAAGCTGTTATAGTGGATTGTCTTTAGGTTGAGAGAAATTGAAGGCAATTGATTTTTAGAATCGTGGTGAGATTTCAGAATATCGGGATAACAGTTCACTAGTTAATTGCAATATTCATAGTTGTATTGTCATTGTTTATTGTTTATTACAAAGTAACAGGCTGGCCAAACAAGGAGTGTCGTCTACGGACAGCGCTTGCCAACCACCGTCGTTCGTTGACGCTTATGCAACGCTGAAGCCAGAAGCCTCGACTGAAGACAAAACGTACGCCGAACTAATCCTATACGAAACAATTGGGGACGAGGCTGAGCAGAATCCTAAGTAGAAGAAAAACGACATTCACGTGCAATTCGTTCGTTGTTCGCTGCGTAGCCGACCACGCTATAGTTCATCTTTATTAATACTGGAGACTACAATCAAACTAGTCAGTTAAGTTTCTGTTAAACGGTGTTAAACTTTAGCCAGAATGTGTTTTATATTCGAATCAGTAAATGTTGACAGCTGAATATCTGCTCACTTTTAAAGCAGATTAATCAGGAAATATCAATCCGTATAGTGTGTATATATATATATATATAAGCTTGGGTGAGTATAAATCTGCTACTGATCCCCCAATCTGCTGCTTTTTTGATCCCCCAATCTGCTGCTACTCTCGTTCATGCATTCATTACCTGTCGGCTTGACTACTGCTGCTCCCTCTATATTGGGCTTCCCCTCACTCGACTGAACTGTCTGGAACGCGTATTGCGTTCTGCTGCGCGTTTGATTGGGAGCATACCTAAATTTGGCCATGTTTCTGAATACATGCGTGATGTCCTCCACTGGTTACCACTCTCGCAACGCATTGTCTACCGGGTTGCCTCCATTGTCTGGAAATGTCAGCTTGGCTGTGCTCCCTTCTATCTGCGTGAGCTCTGTTCTCGTGCCTCTGTTCCACCTGGTCACCGCTCTCTTCGCTCTACCACCCGTGGTGATCTCTCTGTTCCTTTTGCACGCACCGCTAGTATGCAGCAGCGTGCTTTCTCCGTCGTTGGTCCCAAAATTTGGAATGGGCTTCCTTCTGAGCTGCGGTCTCTTCCTCGAAACTCATCCACCGCTTTCTTCTCTGCTCTAAAGACTTTTCTCTTTCGCCGGGGTTGGGCTGGGAGCGCCTCTGAATAGATTCCTTGAAGGGGCGCTATATAAATGTTTGATTGATTGATTGATTGATTGATTGATTGATAAATGTATATGTATTTAGTATGTAGATGTATATAAGGATATGCATCTAATTATGTATAAATGTAAACACAGTGTCAATATATAAGGCTTAGGCACTGTATCCGTTGTTACAGGTCTATTTACTACAGTTAAATTCGGGGCGGTAGGCCGGTGGACCATTCCGTAGAAGATCAGGCGAGACGGGATTAGATTAGATTATTTTAGATTAGAGTGGACGAGAGGGCAGATGATGAAACTGGGAGCAATAGGGATTTCGCAGAAGGGAATCGTTGGCGAACTAACACTCAAATATATATACACTCAAATATTCTTAGCCAAAGGGTCAACTACTGTACTGTACTGCATTATATTCAGTATTCACCTCTGTCTACGGGATTCGAATCCCGTATATATATATATATATATATATATATTATTCAGCTTAATCATATAATCATATAATTAATATAATCAGCTTAATATATATATATATATACTAATCAGCTTAATCAGTTAAAACTGTACTTGCATAGCAAGTACAGTTTTAACTGATTAAGCTAAGTTGCTTATTAATACTAGAAATACGGAGTTTAATATAGAAAGAATTTCATAGAATTCTTTCGTTTATCACAATAGTTTATCTTTGTGCATATGCAAAGGTCGAGTTATGCTGACGTTAGGGGCCCTGATAGACACAAGGTGTCGTTTAATATTGTATACTGCAACAGCGCCTTAAACACCTTTAAAAAGCTTTAAACAGATATTATAATTATTAAAAATAGTTTTCACTTAGCAATTTTTGTCCTCCTATGTGAAATGATAAAAAAACTCCAAAAGTCTAGCTTAGAAATGTTTCTAGATTTCTATAATAGACTGTGGATCAGAGGTCAAAATCATCCTCGAATGGAAAGCAGCTATAGTACTCTCAAATCTAAATCCAGAACCGATTATTCAAAACCTCAGTACTCCGGTGGTGCCTAAAGTTAGACACCTTTAAACTATTCCATTCCTAGGTATAAATACCAGTTGATCGCGTATAATCGCCACATTTGTTATGTTATATATAATTATAATAAAACTCTGATGTTAGTAAATTACTTACATATATAACATATTGATTAATGAGTATTTCTGTTACTATCCTCCAACATTTGGTTCTTACATGTCGTACTTGGTATGATTTGGTTCATGTATTGGAATAAATATTACTTTGAATAGTGCAGCAGTGTTGTATTGCTATAAGGGAAATATACAGATAATTGTGATTTGAATACATTGAAATCCAACTTTAAAGATTGTAATTATATGTTCATATATGCTTTGTTAATCAACTAAATTTATAGTTGAGTGTGTAGAACACCTGAACAGTTATTTGAAAAAAAAATCGGTATACCACATGTTTCATTTAATGTGAATGCTGTTTATGAAATTGTTACTATTTCATACATGATATGATTGTAGCAGTAGATATTACTATGGAATGTCATTGGACTGTAGATTAAGAAATAAGAAAGTAGGGCCGACTGTGCATTTATATTTGAAATTGTTTAAATATTTCGTGTGTGTGGTAATTGTTCCAAAATACTGTTTAAATTGCATCGAACATTTTATTAATATGTGTATTATAAACAATATTAGATATATTGCTTTAAATGATGTGACAATAGTGATATTGTACAGCTCTGTGTAACACCTTTAAATGGTGTCTCTCGCTATAAGTATTTTGTTTTCTGTGAATTGTACTTGTAAGTTGTCGTCAACGGCCATTGATGTCAAAAGACGACGTTAAACTTTGGATTAATAATAATAATCGCCACATTAAGAGAAGGAACATTCATTATGTAACTTATAGCATTAATCTACAGTTCACATTCTAAAGCATCCTAGAAGTAGCTTGCTACTGGCAATGCTATATAAAGAGTACGGGCAGTGTCGGAGTTAAAAGTAGAAGTATATGTAGCACTGGTTTCATTTCGGAGATAGTGGACGATTAGTTGATGTTTCACGACACTTTCATAGTAAAGATGCTTAGCGTCACCCTCCGTCTTTCTCCAGGCTTGGGGCTGGCACTATCAGAGTATGACAGGTAGAAAAGCGCCATTGGTGCAAATATACAGGAGGGAATTAATCGTTGTAAAGGTGCTTAATTGGAGCTAATTATAGTCAGAAGATTTCGCCTTTCAGGTGTCTGTTGAACTCGCGCAGCCCCGAATACCAGCCTTCTCCAGTCGGGTACTTCGGCCACCTACATCAAGATCTTAATTAAACACACGTTTGGCAGCCATGCAAGGCGCCGCCCTAAAGTGGAGTTACTTGTAGGGCAAGGTCGACGTCTGACACCCACAAGATGTCGCTGAACAATATACAATGCTGCATTAAATCATGAACTTCTATATACAGTTGTATTGTGTATTGTATTGTATTGCACAATTGCTATGGAAGTTCGTGATCAAATCCACAACTGAAGTTAGACACCTTCAAAAAGTCGTCCTTCTCAGCAACATATTCACCAGTCGCGTTCCATCAGGAGGTAGTCTAAGCAATCGCAACCTTATACAAGTACACCTGAAGTCGTTACTCGCAGGCTATACGGTCAATTCTTCCGTGGTCTCCACTTCTCACCTTCCTTCCAGGAAACCAACCAACCATCACAGAATATTGCTACATTAAATCCACCATGCAGTTAAACACCTTTTAAACGTCACTAAGCTCAGCTCTATATATTCACCAGTCGCGTTCATTGGTAACCTTACCGGAACGCCAGCTATGTAAGGTATCGACCGATGTTAACGGGTCTTAACCCACAAGATGTCGCTAAGCAATATATAATGCTGCATTAAATCATAAACCTCTATATACAGTTGCATTGTATTGTACTGTATAATTTTTTTTGAAATTCATGAATAAATCTACGACTGAAGCTACACACCTTTAAAAAGCTGCCATTCACAGCTACATATTCAGCAGTCGCGTTCAGTCGCTAGGTCTATTAGTAATCCCCGTTTTGTAGAAGCGTTAAGGTTGAACGTCAACAGAACGGACACCTACAAGATGTCGCTAAGCCATAAATATAAATGCACAACCCATTGCCGATTTCAATTGGGGCCAGTCAAAATACTGATCTAAGGAGGAGGGTGACGCCAATTATCAATTATCAATGAATCACGATCAGCGTCGTTATACAGAAACTAACGCCAACCAACCTCTATTGAAAGGAATTTCGTTGAGAAGGTGAGGTCGCAGTCGATCATAAAATGTTGAAAAATGCTGTTCCGCTATGTTGTGCTAAAACAGTAATGTTTAATTAATGTGACGCCTTTCAAATGCTTCACAAAAGCGTTGCAATGGTATCGTATTGTCGAGTATTTTGTCCTATTGCTTTCTTACAGTTCTATTGTGTTTTTTCAATTGTATGTATGCTTCTAATATTAATGTATTGCCTTGCAAGTTGCTCGGAAAGCGTTAGAGGTTTACTGTATTGCATCTTATCATTCTTATCTTATCTTATCTTATATGATTATTTATAAAGCGCCCCTCACAGTATAGACTATTCAGAGGCGCTCATTTTCGAATCGAATCGAATACTGCCGTCCGATTCGTTTTCGAATCGAATATCGAAGCTTCGCAGGTCCCTAGTATTTAGGAGCTTTTCCCAGTTGAGTCCTAGAGACCAGGAGAAGAACCTTGTACTGGATGCGGGAAGCAACAGGAAGCCAGTGAAGTACATCAGTCATAAAGGTAGTTATGTGAGAGAAGTGAGGAAAACGGGCAATGAGCCTGGCAGCCGCGTTCATAACAGACTGCAGAGATGAAAGGCGCGCTTTAGGAATCCCAGCAAACAATGAATTGCAATAGTCAATGCGGCAGCAAATGAAGGCATGGACCATAGCAGTAAACACTGAAGGGGAAACTGATCTTCTTACAGCCCTCAAACGCCTCAGGTGATAGAAACAGGAACGTGTCAGGTGGGAGAGGTGTTCAGAAAACGAGAAGGTACTATCAAGGGTGACACCCAAATCCCGAACACTGGATGAAAATGAACGACAGAAGTGGGATATCAAGTTTAGAAAGTTGCTGCTTAGTGCCAAACCAGATAGTTGGGTCTTAGAAGAGTTAAGGTTAAGTCGACTTCATGACATCCAAGAGTGGAGATCATGTGACAGGGAATCAATGGATCCAACAAGGGAGATCTGCTGAGAGGATGAGCCTTGGACAAAGATCTGAACGTCATCTGCATAGAGGTGACAAGAGGTAAGGTGTTTAGTAAATATAGAAGGAATGTCAGCTGTGTAGGGTAAGTACAGAATGAGGCCAAGGACAGAACCCTGTGGGACACCATACTCAACCCTAACCCAGGCAGTTCTGGAGTCACCAATGACAATCCTCTGAGTACGGTCAGAGAGGTAAGATTTGAACCAAAGAAGAGGGAGACCACTGAGGCCACAAGACAGTTCAAGACGCCGAAGTAGGATTTCATGGTCAACCATGTCGAAGGCCGAGGAAACATCAAAGAGTGCTAGAAGCGTCAAATGAGACCTGTCAATGGCAGTATAAATGTCCGAGAGAAGGGACAGGAGGGCAGTTTCCGTAGAATGGTAAACCCTGATTGACTAGAAGGGAGGAGTCCAGACTGTTCAAGATAGGGCAGAAGTTGAAGTGAGACAAGTCTCTCAAGCGTTTTAGAGAGAAAAGAAAGGTTAGAAATAGGACAATAGTTAGAACATACTTGTGAGTCAAGATTAGGTTTTTTAAGGGTAGGGAAGACAATAGCTCGCTTCTGAGATGGAGGGAGATGGCCCTCTGCTAGAGACCTATTGAACAAATATATCAAAAATAGGTCAATGTCATCCAAAACATTAGTAGCCTACGAATAAACGGAGGAAGCGGGTCCAGTTCACAAGATTTCTGGCTTGAAGAGCTGAGAACATGTAGAAGATCAGCCTCAAGGATGGGACGAAAGTCATCAAACAGAGCAGTTTTAATTGTTTAACTTTGATGCATAAATCTAAGATGTCGTTAAACTCTGGATCAAATCAAATATCTTCTCAGGATAAAACAGCAATTGGCTTAAGGTAAGATATGGTCTACCGCAACCACCTTGGCAACAATAAGATGCTGATAAACAGTTTAAACTACTGCTCTTACCCGCATCTGGTAGTGCCAGTCCTAAGCCTGGATAAAGAGGATGGTTACGCTGATCATCTATGTTCTGACACAGCGTTGTTAAACAACAACAACCTTTTATTCATTTTGCGTCATTAGTTCGTTCGTTCTCTAAACGATGCTTACTAAAGTTAATAAATTAAGCAGTTTAATTGTAATTGTAATCACGAGAACTTATAAATAGTAAACATGTTAAATTTTAATTGGTATCGCGTAAATTTCTATAGCATCGTCCGCAGCAAGCTTCTTCTACGATGCTTAACAATGTCAACTGTAGAGTTAATGCTATAAGTTTCATTAACACGTCGTAATGCAATGGTCTCTTTAGACACCTCAAAAACGGTTCTGAAGAACACTATATATAAATTATGATACTTGTCGAATATTATTTATTGGTTATGCACGGTCTTCAAAAATTTTATCTGTAGTCCCTTCACTAACGTATGTGGTCGTAGTAGTGGCTGTGGTGTAAGCAGAGGTATTAGTAGAAATAGTAGTATTAGCAGTTGTGGTGGTGGCATAGGCGTAGACTCTGGGGGACAGCCGGGGCACGTGCCCCCCAATTATTGAGGAGCCGGGGCAATGCCCCACAAAAAATCGAGAGGAGAATTTCTTAAAATGTTAAAATATTTTGTTTCAATATAGACAAATTTCTTCAGAAACAGAAAAACAGAGACACAAAACTGAATTACAATCAGAAATTCATAATGAAAACAAAGATTCCTTTTTATCTTCAACATCTTCAATAAGAAAAAAATTTACATGTAAACAAAACGCCCCATTCCATAGGCATTAACGTAACACCGGGAAGGCTCTGCTGACTGTCTAAACCAGAGGTGAGAATTTTTTTGGGATTTTGGTTTTAAAAAAATATATAAAATTTGTTTTTTGTCGTTTTTTATAAAAAAAATTCTTATTTTTGTAGAAGTTATTTTAATAACACTGATTTAATGATTTTTAGTTTTCGGAAATCGCAACTGAATTAAACTTAGTTGGAGCTTTTGTTCATGCCATTTTCATGATTTTTATGATCCGAAATCCGAAAATTAAAAAGAAGCAACAAAAACCATAAAAACAACAACAAAAACACAAAACAACTTTTCATCTTGAAAAAACTTGTTTTTTGCACCTTCGTTCCAGACCCCATGCCCCCCAATATTTTGTACAAGTTTACGCCAATGGGTGGTATTATTATTATAGTAGTAGTAGTTCTAGTAGTAGTAGAAGTGGTAGTGGTAGTTGTAGTAGTTGAAGTAGTGGTAGCTAAAGCAGTAGTAGTTACTACAACTACTACTAGTATTAGTAGTATTAGTAGTATTAGTAGTATTAGTAGTAGTAGTAGTAGTAGTAGTAGTAGTAGTAGTAGTAGTAGTAGTAGTAGTAGTGGTAGTAGTTGTAGTAGTAGTAGTAGTAGTAGTAGTGGTAGTGGTAGTGGTAGTGGTAGTAGTAGTAGTAGTAGTAGTAGTAGTAGTAGTAGTAGTAGTAGTAGTAGTAGTAGTAGTAGTAGTAGTAGTAGTAGTAGTAGTAGTAGTAGTAGTAGTAGTAGTAGTAGTAGTAACCCCTTTGACTTGACGCAGCGTTTGCGATTAAGCTGGTTCCCTAGGCCTAGCCTTAGAGTAGCGTTTTATAAATTTGGAATTTACGATTACGATTACGTAGATAAGATTTCAGAAGTTTAACGACACCAGAGTTCGTTAAGGTCGAAATAAAAATATTTTTTACAAGTTTTCACGTTGATTCGAGAAGAGATGACATTCAAACAACTAAACGATGCTTGGTAGCAGATGTTCCATGGTTTAGCGACATTTTAGGACTGTCAGTACAGTTGAAGTCGCCCTCCTCCTTCTCCAGGCTTGGGACTGGCATACCAGAGTATGGCAGTGGTAGAGTTAAAACTTGAAAACTCAAAGATTCTTAGTAGTAGTTGCAGTGTTGGTAGTGGTAGTAGTGGAATAATAGTCGAAGTAGTCGTAGTAGGTGTAGTTGTTTCAATTTTTAAATGTCATCTTATTTTTTCTGTGCAGCTGAAGGCAACCCTTGCTTTAACATAAACTCCGACGCGAGCGATCGTTTATATACCGGCTGTCGAATGCATGTTAAAGGTTTCGTACGAGATTTGGTTTTTGCAGATAAACCCGATTATCTCTGACGCCCTCTTATAACGAAGCATCGCTATAGTTCAGTGTTTGAAATGATCTGACCTCACGTAAAGATAACAAAAGTCGAACACTCCTAATGTGTAAAACTTACAATTGAACGCGATTTATGAATATATAGCTTAGAATTGAAATGGGTTAAAGGTCGATAGGAGATATGGTTGGGATAAGTTTTCACCGTGGCAGTTATATTGTCCAAACATTTTACAATTGGTAGACTAGTTGCAGTGTAACGACGCTGTTCTAGCAAAAATGATTATCGACGCCCTCCTCCTTTGTACCATCCTGGGACTGGTACTACCAGAGTATGGGAAATGACGCAGTTTAACTGACCACTAAGCGGAAAGCGAGTTTTTGGAATCTTCATTCATTAGTTTTAAAACATATCGAATCAACCAAAACAGTCATGTAATTATTGAAACCTATATGCCAGCAGAACGATTAGCTCTGTTTATACTTTCCAGTTTCGCCTTTTAAATATATCGTCTGTTTAGAGTGCAAAGGTGCTATCTCCACTTTGGCAATTTTTCAGGAGAGCAAATCTAAACTTTTGATGGTTGCTACAAATCCAATAGTTTTTATGTGATTGTGATTTATAGTCATTTGGATAATAAATTATTTCCCTAGTTGGAATGTTGTAATTTTTTTTTATTTTGTGACGCCTCGCCAGAAAAAATGCAAAAAAACAGCAAGTGACCAACGACCTGTTATGCTTGTGACAGACGATAGCACCTTTGCACATTTCAAAATATTTTCTTATCTGGAGATAGCTATAGTTTTACAACAGCTTAAATTTGCGATAAAAAAATTACCTTTTACAGGAAAAATTATTATAAAATAATAAATAACGATTTATGTAAATTGCATTGATTTATTTGAACAATTTAATAGAAGATTTAGAAGCTGAAAAATTTATTATTGGTACGCACTCGAAGTTCGAAACCAACGGTTAAAAATGATGTTGGCCCTTCATAATATTTTCAGCTGCATACAAAAGGTTTAAGGAATAAATATTTGCAAAATCTTAATTTATATATTCTGTGACCATAATTGATTCACTGATATCAGTTTCATGAAATTTGGATTTTACTTCAATATTTTCTCTTGACACATGAGATTCACCGACATCAAAGTTTACATCGGATTTTAATGATTTGTATCGACACGTGAGATTCGTCGACATCAAGTAACAATGATTAAATGCAACAATATTTTCAGAATAATAAGTCTAAATAATAAAAAATGTTACGAACATGATTGCTATAAACTTGCAATTTTCCTTTAAAATACTTTTGGATTAGTCTTCAGCACGACGCCGTATGTATATTAAAGTAAACCATAGAACCTATTTTTAATAAACGTATAGTGCAGTAGCTCTATTGGAGATAGAACCTTTCTCTATTGGAGATAGAACCTTTGCACATTTCAAAACTAGGTTGTTGGAGATAGCCCCAATATTAAAACAGTTGCTGCGTTTTTATTTACACTGTGAACGATACCACCTTTTCACAGTTCAAACATTACATTGGTAGCAACAGAATAAAACAATAAAAAAATTGAAAATTTGGAGATAGCACCTTTGCACTCTAAGCAGACGATATATAAGTTCATGATTGAATGCAGTATTATTTAGTCTTTAGCGACATCTGGAGATTGAAGTCGATCTAACCCTTCTTGGGGCCTAGTACTCAACAATCTAGCAATTGAACGCGACTGGTGAATATGTAGCCAACATTGGCTGCGTTTTAAAGGTGTCTAATTGGAACTGTGGGTTTTATGTAGAATTGTTAAGTGTTTAGCGACATCTTGTGGCTGTCTGTTGCGTTGAAGTCGATCTTACCCCTCATAGCATACAGCCACCATGATGAGATGTATCGACTGAATGCGATTCTTTATATGTAGTTGAGAATGTCAGCGTTTTAAAGGTGTCTAATTGGAACTGTTGGTTATATGTAGAATTATTAAGTGTTTGGCGAGTCCTTTTGACTCCGTTGACCGCGACCTTTCCTTTAGGGGCAGGTAGATAAGGTACTTTGGACACGTCATGCGGAAATTGCCTTCCCCTCATCATGACCACGGAATGGCAGACCAAGTTTCGCAAGAAGCTTAACGACATCGCAAGCCATTGCTAAGTATTGTCTGTTTTGCAATACTTCAGCCTGGTGTGCTTCTGATATCTGCATAGCAACTGAACCTGTCTTTTCTGTTGACTTAAAGGCTATAGCCACTTTTGGATGTGGATTATGTGGGACTGCGATCCCGCATGTTCAGACAACTTTCAGACAGCTTTTGTTCCAGTCTTTCATTCCCTTACTTATGAAAAGTTCTTCAAGAAAGTGGCGGTCGGTGCGAAAATGTCGGCATGCAAAACAGAACACTGCATCGCACTCAATCGAGTATTCAAGCCACGGTTAATTTTCATAGTAGGCCTAAGTCGTCGAGAAAGCCTGGTCTTGGATGCAAAGGCCGTTTTTGGAAACGATGCAAGCTGCGGTTAAATAGGTCCAACAACTTTCAGTCCAATAGAGGACTCAATGACGGACCTGAGTCTGAAGGCTCTGGTTCAGTAGTACAACACGCAGGGACAACACTGATAGGACTCTTGGCTATAGTCTGCTTCAGCTATTTCCGACTAGCAATTGTAAGTTAAGTAAACTCCATAGTAAAGTGTTAGGATGTTCCGTGGTTTAAACTATTCCCAATGCATATAATTCAGACTTCACTGTCTGTCACTGCTCACTGAATACTTCTCTCATCATCATCATCCATTAGTCATAAATATATACCTTAATGACGCACGGTCAAGTCTGTGGGTTCAAGGGCAGTTCTTAGCCCCCATAGCCCCAGTTAAACTCCGCCCATGGGGTTGGGGGTTCAACCCCAGTCTTTCTTAGGACCCACACCCCGTTAATTCTTCATTGCACGCCATAGGGGTCATTTCCAACCTCCTCAGTTGTGCCAATGTGATTATATTGTGATTGTATTTTAGCATTTTCTTTCACAATTTACTTTGTGGGTTACTAATAAAATAATACTCTGGTTTATTGTGAGATTTGTGACCATGTGAATGCATACTAATAGTTTTAATGATGTCATCGCTTTAAGGAGTTAAAACAGGAAATGCTACATAAATATCCACGACTACAGTTAAACACTATTTAAACGCAGCCCTTCTCGGCTACATATTCACCAGTCGCGTTCAATCGCCAGAACCGTTAGAACTGTTCAAAATAATTTGTGACAACGTCAACTGGTTTTTCTGTCATAAGATGTTATACTCTGGATGTATCCATCGATCGCCAAATTCTCTAAGATTATCAAAGTAACTGACATCCACAAGATGTCGCTAGACACTGAATATTTCTCCAGAAATTCCACTCTTTTAGTTAGACACCTTTAACCCTCGAATGCCCAAGGGGGGGGTCCGACAGGACCCCAGACCCGCTTTTCAACGGATAACTTTAGAACGGCAGCGAAATTGTAAAAATGGATTTAGGACATCCTAAAGCCTTCAATTGGGCTTCGTATGATATATTTTGCGTGATTATACTACCACCCTGTAGCCCACAACCATAGCATATACCAAGGACACCCCACAATAAATGCGGCTGATGGTCATACTGGCACATGGTTTACCAGCCCAGAAATAAATATTTTAACGCATGTTATTGTGAAATACCATATATCAGTCGATTGCAAATTGAATTAGGATTATAACAAGCCAAATCCCGTTAAAATATTCCATCCCTGTACCCCACAACCATAGCACATACTAAGGACACCCCAAGATATGCGGCTGATGGTCATACTGGCACATGGTTTACCAGCCTAGAAATTTTTTTTAACGCAAGTTATTGTGAAATACCATATATCAGTCGAATGCAAATTGAATTTGGATTATAACAAGCCTAATCCCGTTAAAATATACCAATCCTGTACCCCACAACCAGGCAATAACTACATGCGTACAATTGAACACCTGCGAAAAATCCCGAAATTGCAAAACATTACAAACGAGTATTAAAGTTCAAATAAAGTTTCACCAGGTGGCGCTATTGTGAAATACCATATATCAGTCGATTGCAAATTGAATATGGATTATAACAAGCCAAATCTCGTTAAAATATTCCAATCCGTTCTCCAGATATCACTATGAAAACATTGGGGTCCGGTCGGACCCCCCCCCCCCCGTTGGGCATTCGTGTACCAAAAAAAAGCTTGGGCACTCGAGGGCTAAAATGGCGCTATTATCTGTTATATATTTACCAATCGCGTCCACTTGATAACTGGTCGGGGTATAAGACTGAGGGTCTCTAATCGGCGTGGACGAATCTTCTAAAGTCCGAATCTTTAGCCGTTGAAGTGTACGGACGTCTCGGAATTACGAAGAGCACTCAGAACGACAATATACCAGGTGAGACTGTATCGCTCTTATATAATACTAAAATAAATACCCTCTGGTATACCGTTCACTATGAACGACAGCGCGGGGTCTTCTTTTACGATGGCTGGCCTTAAGTCAGAATCGGTTTCTCTTACTAGTGTTCAGATGCGAGTACGTGAACAACTGAGCAGGAACGTTAAAGCGCTAGTGTCTAAAAACACAATTGTAGACAATTTATCCAGCGACACTGATGCTGCTAGTAACGCGGCAAATGATGTAGGATTCCAGTCCGTCAGTGGGAAAAGAGCCGGTGGAGTTGAAAGGCAGACAAAGAAGAAAAGGAGAACAAGAAAAAGCGTCGCGCAACCGGAGGGGAAACCCGATGAAGAGCTGCATGACCGCGTGCAATCGACCGACGTGGCGCCAAGCACGATCGAGCACGAGACAGAGGTGTCCCATGCTACAGCCCCAGTCGCGGGTACTGCCATGGACGCCTCTGAAGGAACGGAGGTGAAAAGTGTTGAGGTGACTGCCGGCTCTAACCCCATTGAACGGACGGTTGAGAATCGTCTGTTCATAGAATTCGTTGGAGTTCAATTAGCGATGGTAAATGCTCACGCTGTACGTAAGCAATTAAATAAATTATACGGACCTCTGTCCGCTGACACACCCACGAGAGCTGCCACTTGTGTGCGCGTGCATCTGGGTGGTCAGAACAAAGACATAAACCGTACACGGCTGCTAGCAGCGACTGCTATCTGTGGCTATCGACTTAAAGTGTCTGAACCACGAGAGATTGTCAGACGTCGTACAGCGTACGCACAGAAGGTGGTCAAAGGCGTTCCGAGCAACCTCTCGGACGCTGACATTATGTAAACTCTTAAAGATCAAGAGAACCTCCCGATTGTCAAAGTAGTGAGATTTTGTAAAACACAGAATAATGTGAGGGTACCGACGACATCGGTACTCCTCAGCTTTAAGTCGGGTACAATTGTGCAAAACAGGATCTATGTAGGTTTTCTAGCGTTTAAAACCTATAATTATGTAGCTCTACCGACTCGCTGCTATATGTGTTTATCTATAGGTCACGTGGCCAGACACTGCACGAAGACCCAGAAGTGCAGCTTCTGCGCCGGCGATCATAAGTACACCGAATGCACGAAGAAAGAAGACCTGAAGTGCGCAGCCTGCGGCGGCCCACACTCTGCTTTTTCGACCACCTGTTCCAAGTACGTACTGGCCAAAACCGCGAATACCATCAGCGTGAAGGAGAAGATGTCTCAAGGCCAGGCGTACAAAGAGGCACTGCTCACAACCAACGCCATGAGACAGCCGAAGCAGAAGACCGCACTCGTCATCACCATGCCAACACAACAGGAAGCCACGACAGAAATCGCACACGCCCCTGGTGCGACCAACGGACAGAGGGAACCACAGGCGACACACGCATACGCCCCTGATGCGTCACTTGGACAGGGGACGAACGTGATTGTAAATACAGCCTCCGTCGAGACTCCAGAGATCCAGACAACCGTGCTCCAAGCCATGTACCAGGCCTGCTATTCAATTGGCGCTGCCCTCAAGGACACTCAAAGCTCTTCCATGACAGCCGACAAGATCCTGGAGTCGTTCGTGAAGGCCCTTCACCTGACCTTCGGCATCCCTATCCAGACAATCGTCTCCAAAGTCAATAGCGCCCTTAAAGACGCCGCTCGCTCTGAGACGCCAACATCAATGGAAGTCACAGTCGGTTAATCCATAATCGACTGTCAGTGTATATATATAAACATGTACATTCTAATGTAAATAGCCAAAGTATATCTTACTGTACATATTGACATATTTGCGATAACCTAGACTACTGAAGAGAACTAACACTCTGAACTCTCGAGAACAAACAATCTTATGTAAATAGCAAAGTATATCTTAGTGTATATACTTACGATAACCTAAACTACCGAAAGAACTAACACACTTTGAACTCTCGAGAACAAACATTCTAATGTAAATATCAAGCCCCACAAATGTAACCAAGACGGGGGAGGGGAGAAAACCCAACTCCGTTGATTGTGCATGGGAAAATCCTACCACCACTTTCCCCTACGGGGGTTTTCTTGGTTTGGACCCCAAACGTGATATATTATGTACCTGTACATATGATATTGTGTATGACGTCAATCATCTTCGATATGACGGCGTCGTTAAATAAACGCATTTACACACACTTGATAACTGACATTCACAAGATGTCGCTGTTCTAACTTATGTAGATTAAGGTCGACGTTAAACCTCAAGATATCACTAAGCTCTAAATACTGCACAGCCATTAGTTGTTGCGATGGTGTCACAACAGTCTCCCCAAAACGGTCTCCGCAAAACAGAGACTCCCCAATACAGTCTCCCTGGCCCGAAATGTAATTACTATAATACGTCGTTTCTATATACTAAATAGCTTTACAATTAATTTAGAAAACAATCCACCTACTTAAAATTAACATCGGCTATGACATTCTGCAGCTGGTTAAGTTGTATTTGCTGGCGGTACTCCTCTACATTTGCGAGACATGGCCAACCGCAGAGGCTCTAAGCAAGACAGGTCAAAAGGATCCCATGGATCTACACAAGGACCATTACAGTCACATGTAACGGCGGTAGACCGATCACTGTAAACAATCTGCTATCGTCGTCAGAGGCGTTTTATGTCGTAAGCTGTTGTTTACCTGTTGGAACCAATCCAATCGACAGATTTCCTCATGCTGACCAATTATGGGAAAGATAACATCAACATCAACGACACTGACCCACATACATAGGCTAATATCGCTAAACACTGTTAATTGTCACGACACAATCCACGGTTCAGTTAGACACCTTTTAAAAGTTGTCATTCTCAGATACATATTCGCCAGCGCTCAGACGGCAGATTAGGGGTAAAGAAAGACTAATTACCAGACTAAGGCTAGGACACTGTAGACTAAACCATTATCTTTTTAAAATAGGTCAACATCCAACCGGAAAATGTGACCACTGCAACACTCAGGAAACGATAAAACACTTTCTATTCGAATGCAAGCACTATAACTTAACAACACAAATGGTAAAGAATACTGGTGGCAATGTTTAACCAAAACCAGTTCAAGAACTTCTATCCAACAGATCATATGACAACGCACTACACTCCATAATAAACAAAACAAATAGATTACTATAGACGTATAAATGTTGTTTAATGATAAGATGATACTGCAAAAAGTTTCACCACTTGATCTTTCAGAAAAGAATATGAAAAGACAACGCCGCAAAGAGCGAAACAGAAACTCGATGACATCTACAGTTGGAAGCAGCCTGAAACATCAAAGAGACTCTCCAACAAAACAGCTGAACTGGGGAGGAAGAGTAAACTTCCTAAAGCTGGCCTGGAGCACTGGATAAATCCTACCTCCCTCATCCTGCAATGGCAGGGACTAGGGTCGGGTAGCCGGCTCGCAGCAACCCCCGAGAGCAGCTCTAAGACAGTGGAATCATCGAATATATTAACTAAAAGTAGAAAAAACTTTTGTACATATGTTCTCAGAGACAGACACTATTTTAACAACATGTAGACTATAGTTGTATACTGCGTAAGGGGGCCATCATCTTAGTCATGAGTGCCCCCAAAATTCCAATAAACAACAACATTAACCCTCGAGTGCCCAAGCTATTTTTTGGTACACGAATGCCCAACGGGGGGGTCCGACCGGACCCCAATGTTTTCATTGTGATATCTGGAGAACGGATTGGAATATTTTAACGGGATTTGGCTTGTTATAATCCAAATTCAATTTGCAATCGACTGATATATGGTATTTCACAATAGCGCCACCTGGTGAAACTTTATTTGAACTTTAATAGGGGGCCTACTCTTTTGTAGTTTCTTTGCAATTTCGGGATTTTTCGCATGTATTCAATTGTACGCATGTAGTTGTTCCCTGGTTGTGGGGTACAGGGTTGGAATATTTTAACGGGATTTGGCTTGTTATAATCCAAATTCAATTTGCATTCGACTGGTACATGGTATATTACAATAACTTGCGCTAAAAATTTATTTCTGGGTTGGTAAACCATATGCCAGTATGACCACCAGCCGCATATCTTGGGGGTGTCCTTGGTATATGCTATGGTTGTGGGGTACAGAAATGTAATATTTTAACGGGATTTGGCTTGTTATAATCCAAATTCAATTTGCAATCGACTGATATATGATATTTCACAATAACGTGCGTTAAAATAATTTATTTCTGGGTTGGCAAACTATATGCCAGTATGACCATCAGCCGCATATCTTGGGGGTGTCCTTGGTATATGCTATGGTTGGGGGCTACAGGGTGGTAGTATAATCACGCAAAATATAACATACGAAGCCCAATTGAATGCTTTAGGATGTCTTAAAAGCATTTCTACAATTTCGTAGCCGTTCTAAAGTTATCCGTGAAAAGCGGGTCTGGGGTCCGGTCGGACCCCCCCCCCCTTGGGCATTCGAGGGTTAATCGCGAGATACACGCTCATGTTGGCCGCTCCGGGTGAAAGTTAACTGAACGGACATCGAGAAGATGTCGTTAAACATAAACTTAAGCTTCGTTTCAGTCACGATGCCTTCAAATGATTTCTTTAGCATTCTATTTTAAATACCAGCTTGGGTACATAGGCCAACGTAGGTAATTAAGCCAACGTATGTAATTAGGCCAACGTAGGTAATTAGGCCAAAGTAGGTAATTAGCCCAAGAACAGAGGACTCTGCTGAAGACCTTTATAACTTTTATGCATTTGTTAAGTATCACTATCTAATGACCAAGCATTGATCGACGGCTCTGAGCAATTGCGAGTGAAGGACTTGCTTAAGGTCCCTACACAGTTACAGCCGTCTCAAAGGAAGAGGATTAAACGCGTACTCTCCTGGGATACAAGGCCGGCGCTTTAACCAATCGATCTACCAAGATCCGTGCCACTCACTATCTTATGACCAAGCGTCAACAGATGTCGCTGAGCAGTTGCGAGTGAAGGACTTGCTCAAGATTCCTAACTGTCCCGGGGAAGGACGCTCAATCTCATACTCTCCTCGTTACAAGGCCGGCGCTTTAACCAATTGATCTACTGTGTCCCATTATAACTGCTTTTCACCTTGTCGTCCACATTTCGAATCCCAGTTTGCAACTTCAGTGCTCAGAAGAACTCAGTTGGTTTGTTCCAGTTTTCATCATTTGCTTTCAGGTGAACTTCTTGTTCTACGAGAACTATTGAGACTCTAAGCATAGGCCTCTTGAAGAGGCGCTATATCAATTTTCAGAACGAATGAATACATGAATGAGACACCTAGGTTATATAGCGCTTTTGAAGTCACTTAGGATACGCTGCAAAAGAAGTCTGGCTATACATACGGACTGACTCTGACCCAAACCAATGTGACTTCAGAAAGAGTCCTTGCTTTTTTATATACTGGAACTTCGATTGACCAATGACAAGGATTTTCCCAATGGTCTGTGAAGATTTATTGTTAACAACGAAATGATCGAAATTTCAAAGGTTCCGGTTATAATACAGCAGTGCTGCAGTTGAACACATAAGTAACAGACAAAATTAATATCTCTGCAATTTAACCCTCGAATGCCCAAGGGGGGGGTCCGACCGGACCACAGACCCGCTTTTCCACGGATAACTTTAGAACGGCTACGAAATTGTAAAAATGGTTTTAGGACATCCTAAAGCCTTCAATTGGGCTTCGAATGATATATTTTGCGTGATTATTCTACCACCCTGTAGCCCACAACCATAGCATATACCATGGACATCCCCAAGATATGCGGCTGATGATCATACTGGCACCAAGTTTACCAGCGCAGAAATAATTTTTTTAGCGCAAGTTATTGTGAAATACCATATATCAGTCGATTGCAAATTGAATTTGGATTATAATAAGCCAAATCCCGTTAAAATATTCCATTTCTGTACCCCACAACCATAGCATATACCAAGGACACCCCAAGCTATGCGGCTGATGGTCATACTGGCATATGGTTTACCAGCCCAGAAATATATTTTTAACGCACGTTATTGTGAAATACCATATATCAGTCGAATGCAAATCGAATTTGGATTATAACAAGCCAAATCCAGTTAAAATATTCCAATCCTGTACCCCACAATTAGGCAACAACTACATGCGTACAATTGAATACCTGCGAAAAATCCCGAAATTGCAAAACACTACAAACGAGTATTAAAGTTCAAATAAAGTTTCACCAGGTGGAGCTATTGTGAAATACCATATATCAGTCGATTGCAAATTGAATTTGGATTATAACAAGCCAAATCCCGTTAAAATATTCCAATCCGTTCTCCAGATATCACAATGAAAGCATTGGGGTCCGGTCGGACCCCCCCCCCGTTGGGCATTCGTGTACCAAAAAATAGCTTGGGCACTCGAGGGTTAATAGTCAATAGATATTACTTGTCAGAAATTGGTAAAGGCTGAAATGAAAGACACATTAAATTTGTAATTAATGTGAATTTCTCACAATAGGCCTACCGTTCTCATAAAATCCATACGAGCACATATACATGTTCTGGTCGCTTACGTAAAAACCGTTGTCGGCTTTGGCTTCACCACTGTTAGTGTCAGGCAGGGTGAAAAGTAAGTGACACAGACTTCAGTGATGAAACACATGGATTTAAACAGCAGTTACAGGGCTTCAAACTACACTAAAATGTACGTACGAGCGATTGAGATTTCAAACATTTTTCTTGGGTTATACCCCAGTATCACCAAGTAGCCCCTCCCAAAACACCACTACATGTCTCCCAGAGTTGCCTCGTCTTGAGTTTAAGTCTGGTTACGCCACTGCAAAAATACACTAATCGTAATCGTAAACTCGGAATTTTTGCCTGTTTGTTTGAAACATAAGGTCGTCGTCCAGAAAACTGACATTCACAAGATGTCGCTAAACACTAACTTCTGCAATATAAAATCCACGACTGCAATTGAACACATTCAAAATGCTGCCATTTTAAGCTAAACATTTACCGCCATAACCGTGAGAACTGTTCAAAAATAATTTCTTTCGACCTCAATAGCCTTTATTGTCATAAGATGCTATTAAACTCTGGATCGATCCATCCATCACCAAATTTTCTAAGATTTTCTAATAGGTAGACTTCAACGTAACTGACATCCACAAGATGTCGCTATAGGCTACACTATATATTGCTCCATAAATTCCACTATTTTAGTTAGACACTTTTCAAAGGCGGAAATTTTCTCTTACATTATCTATCGATCGCGTTTACGTAGGTTAAGGTCGACATCAATCCACAAGATGTCGCTGAACACTGAATAGTGCTGCATGAAGTCCACGACTGCAGTTAGACACCTTGAAAACCCGTCATCTTCAGATACATATTCACAAATCGTGTTCTATCGTTTGATATTTCGCACTGTGCCTTGATGAGTAAGGTCGATTTCAACTTAACTGACATCCACAAGATGTCGCTAAATAATTAACAATGCTACATAACATCCACGATGGCAGTTATACATGTATGCACCCTGTTTAAAACGCCGCCATTCTCAGCTTCGTATTTAACAATCGTGTTGCCCAGATTCTCGAAATTGAGCGCTCGTGAGTTAGCTGGTGCCCTGATTTTAGCTTTCGATTAGCGCTTTAGAAATTACGATTACGAACTGTCTTGGAAAATTGTATGCTCACGTCAAGGGCGTTATGCGAATTGCGAGATGTCATGAAGACTTACTGTACTGATGATGTTTATGATGATTACGACGACGACGACGATGATGATGTTGATGATAATAAAAATAATAATAATAATAATTATAATAATAATAATAATAATAATAATAATAATAATAATAATAATAATAATAATAATAATAATAATGATAATAATAATAATAATAATAATAATAATAATAATAATAATAATAATAATAACAACAATAATAATAATAATAATAATAATAATAATCAAAATAATGATAATAATAATAATAATAATCAAAATAATGATAATAATAATAATAATAATCAAAATAACCGTTTGATTAAGTTGCGACAATTTTTGTCCCATAATTTATATGGCGCATATATTTCTTCACGATTAGATTGAAATAATAAAAACTGTGACATCCGTCTTCTCACATCCATCCATCCATCGATCGCCAAATTATATAGGATTATTTTATACGTCGAAGTCAATGTAACTGAAATCCACAAGATGTCGCTAAACGCTAAACAATGATATAATAAATCCACGGCTGCAGTTAGACACTTTAAAGCATAGCCATTTTCAGCGTCATATAATTATATCAATCGCTGGATGCCTTTCCACCTTGAGGCGTAAGGTTGACTTCAACGTAACTGACAAAAAGACAAGAAGTCGATAAACAGTAAGCAATGATACATACAACCTACGGTTCCAGTTAGACACCTTTCAAGACATCCGTTCTCAGCTACATATTTATCAGTCGCGTTCAATAGCTAGTCCTGCATCCGAATTTTTCCTAACGAAGGGCAAGGTCGTGTTCAACGTAACTCACATTCATCTCCACATCCCGATATGAATAAGATGACAACCATAAGGCGGAGAGTGAGGGTGATGTCACATCTTTCCAAGAAGAGTGTAGCCGTGGCCCAGCTCTGTGGCGCCTAGTCACGGCGATCAGTCTGTCGGGTGACCCGTGTGGCCGAAAGTCTGCGTGTCTAATCAGTGCGTCTTGCTCTCGGTTTACTGTGTATCTAGGTAATTTCGAACAGGTGTGATATATTGTATTGTATTGTATTGTATTGTATTGTATTGTATATGGGCATTTAGTAAGCGCCTCTCGCGGCATAGACCATTCAGAGGCGCTCCCAGTACTCCTCACTTTGTCAGCACACAAGAAGCAAGGCGGAGACTGAGCTCCCTGGGAATGAGCAATAATAAAATATTGATTTTCAAAGTGTGGGTGGGGAATCCAGTTTAAAAAGTGGGAGAACGGGTACCCTTAATACCTCGACAAATTACGCCTATATATTTACCATTCGTTCCATCGCTTGTACAAATAAACCTTCAAATCACCTTGTGGTATGTGCCTATGTTTCCTTATGTGTTTTAACCAATCGGCAACCGTATCCCAACATCAATGCTTTTCAGCTCAGCGTCCACAGTTCGAATTCCAGTCTGCAACTTTTTGGTTTGGTTCTACGCCTATGCGAGGGCTACCATCGGTGACTCTTCCAGTTTCATTTATTTGCATAGAGGTGGAGATGGGCGTCGGAAAGGGGCAAGGAGGGCATTTTGAAAATTGTCTCGTTTTCTATGAGTGGCTATTCTATGCAAAAGCGTCATCTAGCCCTCCAGAAAAATTCATTTGGGCGCCATGCAGGTGAAGTAAAGAAGAAGAAAGGGTTGGCGGTGTCAGCTGGGTCATCATCTTACCTGGCTCGGCCTCTCAGACTGCTCGCGTCCTCCGCTCGGCGGGGAGGAGGGTGCTGTCAGTCCCGTTTGCTTGTACTGCAATCATACAAACCCCGCACCTTCCTATGTCTTCCTCTGACGCTTTCTATGACCGCTTGAGAACTGTTCTATTTGGCTGTGCTGGAGTCGGAAGCGCCTCTGAGTAGTTCTCTGGAAGATACGCTATATAAATCTATGAATGAATGAAGGATGAATGAAATAATAAAATCCACAATTGCAGTAATACACCCTTTAATAAAACACAGCCATCCATTGGATAGCAATAATTATTGTGTCGAGTTTCCGCAGCGTTTCCGTCAACGATTCCGGCAGCCACAAGATGTCATTATTACAATAATATTGACATTAATTATACATGAAATCCATTGCACCACTTAAACACCTTTTAAACGCTTACGTTTCCAGCTATAGATATTTGCCAATCGCAATTAATTGCCAGATTCACCCTGTTACAGTAGTCAGCAGATACTGAACGGACATCGATAAGATGTTGTTAAACATCTTGTATTTGGCTTTGTTAGAATTCCGGTTTCTTCAAGTGATTTGTTTCTGGATTCTATTTTAAAGAAAGAACAGCAAGGAAGTGTTAAAGCATGAAGTTTCGAATAATAATAATAATAGTAATAAAACTAATAATGATGATGATGATGATGATGATGATGATGATGATGATGATGATGATGATGATGATGATGATGATGATGATGATAATAATAATAATAATAATAATAATAATAATAATAATAATAATAATAATAATAATAATAATAATAATAATAATAATAATAATAGTAAATTAATACTAAAATTATTATTATTATAAACTTCATGCCCTTACACGTCTTTACAGTTCTTTCTTTAAAATAGAATCCGACACAAATCATTTGAAGAAACCGGAATTCAACCGGAGCCATACATTTTCTTTAACAACATCTTCTTGATGTCCGTTTAGTTGACGACGACCTTGCACTTCGGGACCGAAGGGAACCAGGGTTAAACCGATTGACGAACTTCTATAGCTACAGAGGGAAGCGTTTAAAAGGTGTCTAAGCGGAGCAGTCGATTTCATGTATTAATGTCCGTTGCACTAACGACATCTTGTGATTGCCTGAGTCGTTGACGGGAACCCAAGCGATAACACGACTGGTAAATCTGTAGCAGAGTGACACGTTAATTTGAATTCAGAACGTTTCACTTACACTGGAATTGATGCCCTGCGTAAATGGATTCAACTTTAATATTGATTGTAGGTTACCCTATAGTGCTTGCCTTCAGCTACAGAAAATGTCAACACACCAACTGAGAAGGAATATTTATAGGCCAATACAAAACATCTATATACATATTTACACTCCAAACACTGTTACAACCATATTCCACGAGTTAAGCTCAGTAATGTCTGTTCACAATCATACCACTGAATGACTACCACTGAATAATTCGCTTCAAAAGTTACTTTAAACCTCATTGAAAGTAGAATTGGCCAAACCAGGTGTCGAACCAACCACTGTAGACGCAGAACTAGGTTCCTGGAGAATCTCGTCACAGGCTAAAGAACGTAGCATGAATGTCCACTTCCTCATCGTCTAGAATCTTTGCAGTTACTAAATGGCCGACTTCAAGTTCGGTATTTTTGAGTGGATGAGTAAGTGATTTACAGCAATTGCCATAACGATTTATTGACTTACCTTGATGCTAATAACTTACTTCCTGTCTATCAATCTGGCTTCCGCAAAGGTCATTCTACAGAAACCCTTCTCCTTCGCCTCCTCTCTGATTTCTATGGCGCCATTGATCGCTCCCAAGTCTCCCTTCTTGCACTCTTCGATGTCAGCGCTGCCTTTGACTCGGTCGACCATGACATCCTCCTCAATCGCTTGTCTGTATCATTCGGTCTATCTGAAAAGCCCCTTGAGTGGCTAGCCTCCTACTTTTCTGACCGCTCCTCATTGGTTGTCTACTGTTCTACCAGGTCCCTCTGGACCCCAGTCCGTTTTGGCCTTCCTCAGGGATCAGTTTTGGGTCCCCTCCTCTATATTATCTTCACCTCTGATCTCAGTCGCCTTCTTGCCACTCGTTCTTTGTCCAACCATTTATATGCTGACGATATACAGGCTTACACCCACTGCTTTCCCTCTGACGCCGCCGCTGCAGTCCGCCTCATGTGCCACTCCACTGACTCTTTGACTGCCTGGATGTCTTCCAACCGCCTTCGCTTGAATCCCACTAAGACTCAATATATCTGGCTTGGCACCCCTAGGCAGCTTGCTAAGATTGATCATGCTTGTCTTACTTCTGAGTTCCCCTATATCGTCTTTTCCACCTCCGTCAGAGATCTTGGCGTCATCTTGGATTCAGAACTCACCCTCTCTCCGCATATCTTGCAGCTGAGCCGGGCTTGCTACTTTCAACTACGACAGCTTCGCGTTGTTTCCCGCTCTCTTTCCCCCCAATCTGCTGCTACTCTCGTTCATGCATTCATTACCTGTCGGCTTGACTACTGCTGCTCCCTCTATATTGGGCTTCCCCTCACTCGACTGAACTGTCTGGAACGCGTATTGCGTTCTGCTGCGCGTTTGATTGGGAGCATACCTAAATTTGGCCATGTTTCTGAATACATGCGTAATGTCCTCCACTGGTTACCACTCTCGCGACGCATTGTCTACCGGGTTGCCTCCATTGTCTGGAAATGTCAGCTTGGCTGTGCTCCCTTCTATCTGCCTGAGCTCTGTTCTCGTGCCTCTGTTCCACCTGGTCACCGCTCTCTTCGCTCTACCACCCGTGGTGATCTCTCTGTTCCTTTTGCACGCACCGCTACTATGCAGCAGCGTGCTTTCTCCGTCGTTGGTCCCAAAATTTGGAATGGGCTTCCTTCTGAGCTGCGGTCTCTTCCTCGAAACTCATCCACCGCTTTCTTCTCTGCTCTAAAGACTTTTCTCTTTCGCCGGGGTTGGGCTGGGAGCGCCTCTGAATAGATTCCTTGAAGGGGCGCTATATAAATGTTTGATTGATTGATTGATTGATTGATTGAAGGATTGTGTAGCTTCTCTTCAACGACGCTGTGTCATAGCGAAGGTGATTAGCGTCGCCCTCCCACTTTAATCTAATCTTACGTATCTAATCCTATCTAATCGAATGAATATGAATCTAATATAACAATCAAAACTTATGTTAACTTATCTTATCTAACCTCATTTTGTCTTATCTTATCTTACTTATTCCTATTTAATTATCTACTCTAATCTAATCTATATGTCGCCGTTATCACGATGTCCATGAGACTAGTCCAGCTATATATGTCCGCTAATCGCGACTAATCGGGAAATTTTCAACAATCATCTTATAGGTCGTCCTCAACGGAACTGACATGCACATGATGCCGATAAACACTCTACAATTCTACTTAAAAGGCTAAAGCCCATGGATCCATTTAGACACCTTTTAAACACAGCAATTCTTAACTACATATTTACCAGTGGCGTTGAATCGCTTAATATAATACAACATAATACAAGATATAAATTTGTTATATGTTTTTGTAACCATTTCTATATATTATTATGTTAATATTACTTGTTTGTTTTGATTACTTATGTAATAATTAATCACTGAAACAAGAATCTCTTGCCAAAATTCCATATATGATAAATAATCAATAAGGTGTATTAAAAAATTAACAGTAATAGATTTAAAATCTCTGATCATATTATAGTTCTGTTTTATTTTCATTTGAATCTATAACACATGATGAAGAACTGTTGTTTTCAAAGTTTGCATGCATATATAATATTGTTTAATTGCTTTGAATGGAAAATGTTTAAAATTCAAAAATTAAATTTAACAAAAATTTCATGTCATAATAATATGTATTGTACATTTCATAATAAGGCTGTTTTATAATTGAATAACTGTATTACAAATCTCATGTACATTATAAATATTAATCAAACATAGTAGAGAGAAAGATCGGCAGCGAGCGCATTTGACCAGTACAGGGATCAAACCCCCTACCTAGAAGGTTCAAACTCGCCTACTAACCTTTGCTATAGGTTAGAGAATCTCCAACGTGCACAAACCTAGAGACACGGGTCATAATACCCACAAGCCCCTCATCGAGCGACACCGCAGTAGTTGGAACTAAATACGCTGTAAACGGGCAAAAAAACTAGCCATATGTGGTTGTTTCGCCTTCGAGCAATATGTAAACGAATCCGCGTGATATCATACGATGAACATTCATACAGCCTCAGCATATGACAACAATAGAACAATGAATCTCTTTTACGGGCGTCATAGACCCGAGTGTCGAGGTCGTCCAACCATCGTCGTCTTATATCATTATCATCATCACAAACTTTTTTCTTGTGTATATAAAATGTATGAAAATATTTTCTTAAAACAGCTTAACCCTCGAATGCCCAAGGGGGGGTCCGACCGGACCCCAGACCCGCTTTTCACGGATAACTTTAGAACGGCTACGAAATTGTAGAAATGCTTTTAGGACATCCTAAAGCATTCAATTGGGCTTCGTATGTTATATTTTGCGTGATTATACTACCACCCTGTAGCCCACAAGCATAGCATATACCGAGGACACCCCCAAGATATGCGGCTGATGGTCATACTGGCATATAGTTTGCCAACCCAGAAATAAATTATTTTAACGCACGTTATTGTGAAATACCATATATCAGTCGATTGCAAATTGAATTTGGATTATAACAAGCCAAATCCCGTTAAAATATTCCATTCCTGTACCCCACAACCATAGCATATACCAAGGACACCCCAAGATATGCGGCTGGTGGTCATACTGGCATATGGTTTACCAACCCAGAAATAAATTTTTAGCGCAAGTTATTGTAAAATACCATGTATCAGTCGAATGCAAATTGAATTTGGATTATAACAAGCCAAATCCCGTTAAAATATTCCAATCCTGTACCCCACAACCAGGGAACAACTACATGCGTACAATTGAATACATGCGAAAAATCCCGAAATTGCAAAGAAACTACAAAAGAGTAGGACCCCTATTAAAGTTCAAATAAAGTTTCACCAGGTGGCGCTATTGTGAAATACCATATATCAGTCGATTGCAAATTGAATTTGGATTATAACAAGCCAAATCCCGTTAAAATATTCCAATCCGTTCTCCAGATATCACAATGAAAACATTGGGGTCCGGTCGGACCCCCCCGTTGGGCATTCGTGTACCAAAAAATAGCTTGGGCACTCGAGGGTTAAAGGAATACCACCCCAATATAAAATGGAATACTCGAAGAAAACTGTTATTGAACTAAGAAAAATCGCCAAGCAGAGCGGCTTGGTTGGATATACGAGACGGCGGAAAGCGGAGTTGATTGCTAAAATCGAAGCTAACGAGACCCAAACACTAATTCCCCCACATTTTACACCTTTGCAGGTTGAAACCCTAACACAAGCACCCTCAACAGCACGAAAAGTATACGACAAAACTATGTCAGCGATTAAAACGTGTGCTAAGGTGATTGAAAGGAACATACCTAAGCAACCGATGAAAATCGTAAAGGAGAATTTTGGGGTAATGCAAACAAAAATTACTTCATATTTTAGGAAACTAATTAATAAACCAAAGTTTGAAATTCATCAAACGGCTTCGGCCATCAAGGGCTTCACGAAACAATACACGGTCGAGGGAGCTAAGGGTATTGATGCCACATCTTTTCTTAACACCGTTCGAGCACAGGCGGTCGATTTGTTGTTGAAAAATCGTCAGACAAAGACCAACTTTGTCCTTACCTGCACAATGGAGCGTGTTGATATGAAGACTGGAGAAGTATATTCCAAAGATTTTCCATTCGTTTCAAGGACTGAGGTGATTCTAGACACCACCGATGTAAACGAAATTTATAACAACGCGAAAGATAAAATTATTGAGTCGATGGCTACCTTCCAGATGCGTGGTAGTAATTGGCGACTCAGAGCGGTTCAAAAATTAGAAATCAACACGGTTGTTTATAAACCGCTGAAAGGTAGTTCTTACATTCCACTACCGAAGGAGTTGGCGAGAAAAGAGGCTATAATCAATATGAAGAACAAAGACGAAGAATGTTTCAAGTGGTGTGTGACAAGAGCCTAAAACCCTGTTGTGAGAGATTCGGAAAGAATTACGAAAGAATTAATCAAGCAGTCTGAGGAACTTAATTGGGCCGGCATCGAATTCCCAGTAGCAGCGGATGCTAACGTGATAAGTAAGTTTGAGAGGAATAATAATGTTAGTATTAATGTTTTTGGTTATGAGAAAGATGTTAACCTGTTCCCACTATATTTATCGAAGCATGAGAACGATCGCTGTGTAGATTTATTACTCATTTCTGATGGAGAAAAGAAGCATTATTGTTGGATAAAGAACTTTAACAGATTGATGTCGACACGAACGGAACATAACCATAGTTCGATGTACTATTGCAAAAGATGTTTAACCGGTTATACACGAATAGAATACCTTACTAGACACGCCGAGTACTGTTCCCAACACGAGGCGAAAAGATAGAACTTCCAGAACCAGGAACTATGTTGAGTTTTAAAAATTATTACAGAAAGATGAGGGTCCCCTTTGTAGTTTACGCCGATTTCGAAAGTTTTATTAAACCTATAGACACCTGTCAACCAGATCCTAACACGTCCTACACAAATAAATACCAAAAACACGTTCCAAGTTCTTTCTGTTATTACATAAAATGTTTCGATGATGACTTATATTCGCGAGCCCCCGTAATGTTCACAGCGAAGAACGAAGACGATGATGTAGCGCAGATATTTATAGACACTCTTATAGACGATATAAAAGATATTTACAAGCGATTTAAATTTCCAAAAGACATGATGTTCGGGAAGGAAGACAAGGAGCTATACGACTCGGCTACTGTTTGCCATATTTGCGAAGGCGAACTAGGCGATGACCGAGTTCGAGACCACTGTCATTTAACTGGAAAATATAGAGGGGCCGCTCATAAAATTTGTAATCTACGCTATAGAGTCCCTAAGTTTATCCCGGTACTGCTACATAATTTATCCGGATACGACAGTCATTTATTCGTAAAGAAACTACGAGGCGATGATAACGAAAAGATTAACTGCATTCCTTGCAACGAAGAAAAGTACATCTCATTTAGCAGAGAAGTTGTGGTTGATAAGTTTGTGGGTAGAGAAGACAAGGAAGTAGAGGTTAAACGTGAATTACGGTTCATCGATAGTTTTCGATTTATGGCTTCGAGTCTCGACGCTTTATCGAGGAACCTAAGTAAAGACCAGTGTAAAAATATAAGCAAGCACTACTCTGGTAATCAGCTCGATCTCTTGTTTAGAAAAGGAGCGTATGCTTACGATTACGTTGATTCCATCGATCGCTTGAACGAAACAGACCTACCACCAAAGTCGGCATTCTATTCGAGACTTAACGACTCGGACATTAGCGATGAAGACTACAACCATGCACGGGCGGTATGGAATGAATTCGGATTTAAAACGTTTAGAGAATACCACGATTTATATAACCTGTCCGATGTTCTCCTGCTCGCCGACGTGTTTGAGAATTTTAGAGACGTGTGCTGTGAGAAATATGGTCTAGACCCCGCTTGGTATTATACTTCTCCGGGTCTTGCTTGGGACGCCGCATTAAAGTTGACTGGAGTAGAGTTGGAGTTGTTGAGCGATTATGATATGATACTAATGGTTAAACACGGGATAAGAGGCGGTGTTAGTACAATTTCACATCGTTACGGGCAGGCGAATAATAAGTACATGCCCTCGTTTGATGATAGCAAGCCTTCATCATTTATAACCTATTTAGACGCTAACAATTTGTATGGATGGGCTATGTGTAAGAATCTACCAACTCACGGGTTCCAGTGGATGGGTAATGACGAGCTAAACGACTGGAGATCAACGCCGAGTATATTAGAAGTGGATTTGGAATACCGAAGAGATTTGCACGATCTTCACAACGACTATCCTCTTGCCCCTGAGAATATTACACCCGAATCTTCAACTGTACCTAAACTCATTCCAAACCTGAACGATAAAGCAAAGTACATAGTCCATTACGAAAATTTAAAGCTGTACGAAAGCCTAGGCTTGAAGATAACCAAAATTCATCGTGGAATTAAGTTTGAAGAAAGTGCCTGGCTGAAAAAATATATCGATCTAAATACCACCCTCAGGACCAGAGCCACCAACGATTTCGAGAAAGACTTTTTCAAACTAATGAATAATAGTGTGTTTGGGAAGACGTGTGAAAATATAGAATCTCTAGTAGATATAAAACTAGTTTCCAGTGAGAAGCAAGCTATAAAATTAGCGGCGAAAACGAGCTACGACACTCGAACTATTTTTGATGAAAATCTAATCGCCATTCATATGAAACGCACGAAACTATATTACAACAAGCCTATATATCTCGGTATGTGTATTTTAGACTTGAGCAAGACGATTATGTACGATTTCCACTATAATTACATCAAGAAAAAGTATGAAGATAGAGCAAAGTTACTTTTTACGGATACGGATTCTCTAGCTTATGAAATTAAGACCGAAGACTTCTACGCCGATATAGCGCCTGACATTAGAAGCAGGTTCGATACTAGCGACTATCCTAAGGACCATCCATCCGGTATAGAAACTGGTATCAATAAAAAGGTTATTGGTATGTTTAAAGATGAAGCGGCTGGAAAACAGATCGAAGAGTTCGTAGGTTTAAGATCGAAACTGTATTCGTACAAGATGGCTGGAGTAGACCATAAGAAATGTAAAGGCGTGAAGAAGAACGTCGTTAACAAATCTATCACTCACGAAGATTATAGAGACTGCTTGTTCACCAAACGAGAACAATCGAGAAAGATGAATGTCATTCGATCCCACCTACACGAAATCTACACCGAAGAAGTCAACAAGGTAGCTCTTTCAGCGGAAGATGATAAACGAGTGATTCAGCAAGACGGCATCCACACTTTAGCATACGGCCACTACTCGCTTCGTCAATAAAAGTATTAGCCGAATAGTAAAATGAGTTTTACAACTGTGAAAAACATCGATGTCGAAGGCGTAGTTCTTCCAAATCATCCGTTAACGAATTTTGAATTATTAGATGCTGCGAAGAAGCTGAATATTCCGAATTTTAGAGGAGTTTTTATGCGAGACACCCTGCCGAAGAAACCTAGACGGAATGAGTGTGGAATATTAAACCTAGACGATTCTAATGGGGAGGGTCACCATTGGGTCAGTTTTTTAAAGAACGGCAGCGAGAAAATTTATTTCGACAGCTATGGACTGCCTCCCCCTACGGAATTAATAAAATATCTACAAAGACCACTGCTTTACAACAGCGAGCGAATACAAAAAGACGGTCAAGTGTTTTGCGGTCATTTATGTTTGTACGTGTTGAAGAAAACGTGCAACGATGGTTGTAAATTTCAAGAAGTCATGAACGATTTACATTAAACTAATAAATAATCTTATTAAAAACAATGCCTGTCGATAAATTTGGACATACCGATTCTGGATCTACGCAAAGAATAATTGCTGGTGGTGTTACGCTTAGTCAAGTAAATGCTGCTTTCCTTCGAATGGATGGAGCAAACCCGGCGACTGGAGATCTAAAAATGAGCGGCCACAGCATTAGAGGTCTACCTACGACGAACACTTCAACAGCAGGAATGGATGAGGCTGTAAGTCGGGGTCAAGCCATAGATTTGATAACGAATCGCGGTGATTTACCGTCCAACGATAATCTAAAAGTGTCTAAAACTGGCGATACTATGACTGGCGACTTACTCTTAAGCATCGGTAGAGAGCTTACGCGGAGGATGGGATGTAAGGATTTGGTTGGAAATAAAGCTTTTATTATATCTTTAGGAAATACAACGAATAAAATAGAAGGTCGATTAAACCAGCCAATTATATTACAATCAACGGATGGATTTCGTTTTGGAATAAATAATGAAACCGCCTTAGAGATGGTTAAGTCGACGGGTCAGTCTAAAATAAATGTGTATAAGCCCATCTTTATGCACGGCGCTCACATTACGGGCCTACGCGATCCTGACGGCGACGGTGATGCAGCGACCAAAAAATATGCCGATACAACTGCTACCGGACCTGCGGTTAGTTTTTACACTTTAACTCAACAAGCCATAATCGCTAAAACTCTCACACGAGTTTCTTTCGATAGTGTAAGATTCGACACCGATAATGTCAGCAGTACGGGACTGACTCGTTTCACTTCTGGTAAAGCCGGATGCTATATCGTTACGACGTACATAGACTTTTGTGACACTAATAATACCGCTCATGGTAACGTCTACCTGTATAAAAACGGGGTATCGTACATGCAAATTGCGGGCGGAGGGGGTACGGGAGGTTCGTATAATAACGCAACCGGTAGTACCATAGTTGAGGTAATCGGTACCGACTACCTCGAGATATTCGTTTATTCGACCATCGCTGTAAACATATTAGGTAGAGACTTTTCAGTGGCATTCTTACGACCTTAGTGATACGAGAGGATGACTGGCTTAACAATGGAATTCAGGTCATACGTAGAATTTAAATAGAAATTATCCAAATCTATTTAAATTCTTATTACTAACCAGTACTCTCCTCGAAATTAATTAGATCTTCTCCTCACTGCTGCTACTCTCCTCACTACGGCTGCTCTCCTCACTACTCTCCTCACTACCGCTGCTCTCCTCACTACTCTCCTCACTACCGCTGCTCTCCTCACTACTCTCCTCACTACTGCTGCTCTCCTCACTACCGCTGCTCTCCTCACTACTCTCCTCACTACCGCTGCTCTCCTCACTACCGCTGCTCTCCTCACTACTGCTGCTCTCCTCACTACCGCTGCTCTCGTACACCGTAATTGCGTATCGATCTCTCCAGATTTTACCATTATAAGCCTTCAGCGTGGGGATACAGATTTTAAAAGCCATACTCGCCTTATACAACGATTGGAAGACGAAGACTATGTTAGTACCTTTGTCTAGGATTTCAACGCTTATAGGATTATTTCTAATCGTTTTTAAATACTCGTGCTTGGGTAATACTTGCCTTTTCTCCTTCGCCGGTTCGGGTAATTCTGATTCCGGTAAAATACCCTTCTCAACGAGTATTCTTAACAGTTCGGGTTTGTTCATATACCTCGACTTTATTCCGTGTTCCTTCATTAACGATTTCAGTTGTATGAGTTTCATGTCCTTTTTATATTAGAAAATATTTTCTTTAATACACCACGCTCATTTTCTGTCCATCCGACTGGAAGTTTAACAACTTATCCGAAATTATAACCGCGTAACCTTGCGTATCGGCGGGGACTGCGGCGTTGAAAGTAGCTTTGATTTGGATATCGACGACCGACGATTTAAGTCGTTCCGACTGTTTACTAACATCGAAAACTATGAGCGGATATAGATCTTTGTAATCGGCTGGAGTGATGTTGCTTTGCGTAATCAACGGATCCATTCCGTAGAACTTTTCGCTAAACGACGCCGCGTCTCTATAAGCTCTCGAAAACTTCTGGTCGGGAAACGATAGATCGTAGTCGACCGCTGGATATCTCTCTTGATTCATCATCACGTACATGTTTTTGAGATTGCAATGATCGAAAATCGATGGATTATGTTCTTGGTTGCCGTCGCTTCGATCGGTTTGAAATCCGACGACTATCCACCTAGGTTTTTCAGGAGCCGTCTTGACGCTAAGACGCCAACTAAACGTATTCGATTGAGGAACCCCTATAGTATCGCATTGTCGCGCTCGATATGCGATGGGTACCGATGTTTTCGATTCGATAGTTTTGTATAATTGCATTCTTTCCATGTCCGACGGAGTAACGTGCGGCATAAACCACGAGATTTTCACGAGGTCGACTTTTCCAGCATCCACTGTACCGATTCTAAAAATAGCGTCGTCGTCCGATTTGCGAACCATCGTTAGCGTGTGCTTAAAACCGTACACTATTTTATCGTAATCTTCGCAGAATCCGAAAATATGTTTCAGGGGCACGACGAAACTAAACGTTCCCTTAGTCGTTGTTTTTTGAATAAGATACGCTTGACGAGTCGCGAAACCCGCATTATCCGCTATAACCGCGGTTGCTGCAGTATCTTTGCACCATAATTGATTAAGACCTTGCGCTTTAGCGAAGTCGTCCGGATATTTCAACAAACCCAGCATCGTCGTTGCTTGTCCTGGGTGAAATACCGTTTCGATATCTTGATTCGATAGGGAATACGCGATTTGGCTAAAAAGATGCAAGAGTCCGTTATTAGCGAGGGCTGCGGCGTCACCATTAGCGTACGCGGTATTCATTCCATCTCCTTTAACCAACCTACCTTCGAATAACAAGTAAGATTCGGCGGGATGGCAAAATAGATCTTGAGTTTCGATATTTATGCGAATCTCGCCGGGTGTGTTAAAATCCGATCACCCCGTTGATTCGTATGCGTGCCATTCGTATTTTTCGATTCCTTCGTCGACCTCTACGGGTGCTGTAATGTTTAGAATATTCGATTGCATTTTAATTACTAAAGATTATTTATTTAAACTCACGCGAGTTTTAATCCAGCTCCATTTTTGTTGTTGCGCACTAGATCTCGAATGGACACGGCATTCGAAGAAAGTCCATCACCGGCTAGTATCTTATTAATATCAGTAGTTCCTACGTCGTTATCGATTAGCCGTGCTAAGATAGCCGCATTCGATTGCGTAAGCGCTGGTATCGTTGCGACCTTTTGGTTTTCGACTACGTGAGGCGCCAGAACCGACGATGTTAAGAGTTTAGTCGCGGTTTTATCCATCAATCGCTTACCAACCTCTACGGTGGTACTTTTTCCAACTTCTAGCGCCTTTTTAGCCAACTCTCTCGCGGCGTCTTTACCCGCGCTAAGGGCGGACGATGCAGCTCGGTTAGCGACGTCGGATGTAAAGAGCTTCTTGAAAACTCCTGTAATAGTATCCATTATTCCCGCTCCTCCTATAACGTGTTTTCTCTTAATTCTTCTATTAGCGATGACGAGCATGTTTTATAATCGCAACATTAAGTTTTTATACTGTTCTTTATTTATCTCTCCCTGTCTTAATAGTTCATCGCCTATACCAACGATCTCGTTACTCACTCCCGTATTACCCGCGTTGTAGCTAGCCAAACGCAGATCCAACATTTCTACTAAAGCATTAGGATCTTGTGGAATTACGACGACTCCTTTACCCGTCTTCGGCGTCTGTTTTCCAGACTTCATTTCCCATATCGGTTTAATGATGTTTCTGTACTTTTCGCTTCTAGACGATTTTGGTTTACTCGGATTGTTAGGTTGCCTCATAGCATTCGTCGCGTCTAGAATCTCGACGTAATCAGACATATCGTTGTCGTCGTAAATCGAACTGTTCGGTTTAGCCATAGTCACTAGCTCCCAAAGTCCTGGAGTACCTGTATAAGTCTTCTCTCCGACTATTATATCATCGTTCTGGAACGATACGCGTGTGTCTCCGATATAAAATTTCCCGTCTTTTTTTGAATTTAGACCGAACGTTGTATCGGTAGACTTTTTATTAGAAGCGTATTGGGACAAGTATGTCGTTGCCACGTCTCCTAATTCTAACATTCTAACGTCTTCTACAGGATCCTCATAAGCCTCTATCGAGGGGTACTGTGGAAGCTGTATAGCTTTTAACGACGACGATATCGATGCGGGAAGCGCTTTTAGAGTGGCTGCTGAGTTTTCCTGAATAGTTGATAACAAAGCGTTTTGTTCTTTCGATGCAGTCGATTGCGAGTCGACGATTGGCTTGTACAACTTTACTAAATCTCGCTGCAGTCCTATATCGCCTAGTTTCTCCGATAAATAGTTCTGTTGAATGCGTTTCTTCGTCTTCAGAAACTCTTCAACGATAAAGTCTCTTTTGGTGGGATCGGTTATTTTTAGAAATGACATTGTTTTTTAAATAGGTGGTATAATGTTTTTTTAAAGCGTTTTTGGAACACGCGTTAAAACATTGAAATGAAACGCGATAACGAACGTGATTTTACACACGTTTTACGTTCTGCGTTTACGTTTATGTTTTACGTTTCACGTTCTACGTTTTCCTTCGATTTCGCAAACGCGTCCTTCAACGACTCGGCTATAGTTTCTCCGCTATTTTCTCGATTTTCTGATTTCTTCTTTCATTACGTTAAATTTCACGCCTTCGTTTAGAATTAACATGTGTTCCTCGAATGAAATATCATCGTCTTCCAAAGCGCGCGAGATGTAGCCACTGATCGTGTTGAGTTTCGCTTCGGCTAACGTTTTAATATTTTCATGCTTCTCCGCCTTTAGCGCGAGTTTTCTGTTGATCACGCGCCCGATCGTGCTGAAAACACCCGCTCCAACCGCCAGTCCTTGTAGACCCACCGCGATAGGTGCTGCGACTATCGTAGACAGAACCGCGATCGATGAAGCGCTTAAGCCCAACGCGACTAGAGCCGATATACCGTCTACTACATTGATAATCCTAATGCCTTTACGATACTTTTCACCCAGAATCTCTCTTTTTTCACGTTCGTACTCGATCTCCTCTCGAATTTCAATGATTTTCGAATATCGGAAAGCACGACCGATTCTCTCGCATCTCGGCAGGATCTCTCGTTGCGTGTATTCTTTATCCATTCTTTTTATAATTATAGGATATTATTTTTAAGCTGAGATATAATTAACGAAACATAACGAATCGCCTTCGATTATACTAACTATGGAATCCGTGTCGTTTTGAATAGTAATTTCGATGTCTTCTACTTGCCCGGTAACGACTCCATCTCGTAGCCTCGCTTCGATTTCCGGTCTAAGCGAAACTAGACACGATCCTTTTGTCATTCGAACGCCTAGTCCTAACGCTACTGTAGCTGTTTCTCTAGGTTGAATCGTTATCAGTTGTTGCGTAAAAATCTCCCATCTTAGTCCGCCTAGTTGTCTGCAGGGCGTATGCGTTACTTTTTTCAACGTCCAACGCACCTCTTTCGGTTGGGTTCTAACTTCGACTCGACGAGTGGGTTTCGTTATAAATTTATGGATAGGTCTGTTGAATCCTGACATTTTATTTATACGAGGATTATTTTTAAAGCAACATACCGAGAATCGGAATATTTTGGAAAGGTGAATTAGGGCCTAGTAAAAGCCCGCTACCCGTTTTCATATACAACCCGCTACCCGTTTTCATATACAACCCGCTACCCGTTTTCATATACAATCCCATTCCCATCGAACCGCCTTTCGACCACGGAGATAGATACAACCCATTTCCATCCGGTATTACTTTACAAGCCAGACCGTCTCTATTAACGTACACTACTCCCGATCCGCTTATTTTATCTACAAGTTTCGAAGTAGCCGCGGAACCTAATCCGCTTAAAGCGCCTTGTGCTAAACTAGGTAGTACGTTACCAAGAAGAAATTTCCCCGCCGTAGCTAGAAAGGGTAGAATAGCTCCGATGAATCCTCCTTCGACTTTCGCGTTGTGAACTAACTGCGTTTTACTCATTTTAATCGTCGTGCCCTTTCCGTTCTGACAAGCATTCTTCATTTTATTAATTTGCGCTTTCGTAAAAGCTAAAAGGTGGTCTCCATCCATATCATCGTGAGATAGTCTAATACTAACACCATCCGCTCCCGCTTCGAGCGCTCGTTTAATCTTGTCTTTTTGTCCTTCTGAAATATTAACACAGTATTTTGTGTACTGAGTCATTTTATATATAACTAAGATAAACTTTTAATAATCTTCACACTTCTCTAATATGAAACTTGATCGACATTGCTTCCCCTCTAATGTTAATTAGTTTTCCATTTTGGTCTGTAAGTCTCGTTTCCATCGATGAAATCCTATGCATCGTAACGGGGAGATAAATTAAATTAGCCGGGATTTGGATGATCTTATAACCAGGTCCAACGGTAGGAAAAAACGAATATATCACGTTCGTTGTTGATCCATTCGAGTACGAACCTCCGATTATATCGCTAGTTACTCTAAAGCTGTCTATGTTCATTATGTTCACAATGTTCTCCGATTCGAAATAACCCTCCGTATATGTCCCGGGAGTGAAACCTAGGACCGTTCTGATCGAGTTGTCTGATGTGAAATCAACCTTATAATTCGGCGCAATGTTTAACACCGCCTTCAACGTATTAGTGTTTGCTTCTAACGTAATGCAATATTCTTCGTTTCCGGCATCGTAATGACCGTTCTCTTTCATGATTTTCTTCACATAGTCGTTTATATCGTCGATTTCATAGGACCCTTCTGGAATATCTACGTCAAACCACGTCGCGCCACTGTCCGGCGAATACCGGAAGTTATTGTTACTCGCGTCTATGTTTGGAAACACGTAATAAGTATATAAATCGACTAGAGCCATTTCGTACTTTTTGGTTTTATCTAGTTCGATTACCGGATTGTTTTTCGTTATTATTCGTGCGGTTCTGTCCTTTTCGTTGCCCACTAAAATGTAAAACGACGATTTCGGATTCGTGTTAGTCGCAGTCTGTGCCGTATTCTCTGCTATCTTCTCGAGGAGGAGTCTTTCCATTTTTACTAGTATATTATATTATTTTAATTCAGAATTGGGGATGTAAAATTCATCTAATCCGCGTCGGTATTTACCGCTGCTCTTTTTGCTCGATAAGTCGATAACTAGGAATTGGTGTGGGTGTTTCCACGTCTCTTCGCATAGTTTTTTGAATTCCTCTTTAGGCATGTCTGTACTTACGTGATCGGTATAGATATGATCAACATTCTTCCAGTCTTGTGGAAATAAGCAAAAAAAGTTTGCGTTCTCTCTGATCGTCTGTCTTGGGAATTTAAAATAATTCTGCGCGAGGTACAAACAGTCGACGTTACTATGTCTCCCTCTGATATAATACGTTTCGCATTTGTTCTGCTTTTCTAACTGTAAATCGTCAAAAATCATCAAGTTCTTCTTTTCACGGCTCAACTCTCTCGGATCCGGCACATCGTCCGCGGATTCGTAAAACCTGCATTCGATATCCGACTTGTCTCTTTCAATTTCCGCCATCTCTTCTACAACGCACGCCGGAGAAATATTAGACCTCATTATCTTGTCTCGAATGTTAAACAACCTGATGATCGCGAATTTAGGCAGTTTTTCTTCGAATGCCTTCTTAAGAAGTTTGTACTCCGGTTGAAATAGAGATTTTCCGAATACTTGTAAATTGTTATAGTCGAGCCATCCGGGTCTCAAAAGTAAGTTTAACAATAACGTCGTCTTACCACAACCCGACTTTCCTACTATTACACCCCTTATACTTTTAGGTAATAGGTTGATATTAAATCTTTTCGATTGTAAATCGTTCCACGTTAAGTCTTTCACTTCCATTTTAAATATATAAAACTTCTATATTAAAACTGAAATGTATTGCGTAAAGTGTAAAAGACAGACCGAAACTAAGGATATACAAGATGTCGTGGCTAAGAATGGGAGATCTATGCTAAGAGGTGTATGCGTTGTATGTGGTAAAACAAAGACTCAATTCGTTAAAGGAGCCGCTGCGAAAGGTGGAGATCTAGTCAGTTCATTGAATACAGCCACTAGAAACGTGAAATTACCTTGGGCTAAATATCCTGGTGAGATGCATCTTCCAGGTCACTCGTTTACCGGCCCTGGGACAAGACTAGATTTGAGACTGAATCCCGATGGCACTCCTAAAGATTGGAGTAACCCCATCAACAGAGTAGATAATGCGGCGTATTATCATGACTTGGCTTACGATCGACACACTGATACGGCTTCTAGGAATGTTGTCGATAGAGTAATGATTAATGATTTGAATAATATTCCTAATCCTACTATCCGAGAGCGTATGGAGAGAGCGGTAGTTAAACCTATATTGTCTGTTAAATCGAGTCTCGGGTTAGGTTTAAAAAAAGCCCCGATCCGAAATGGACCGATCAATTAGTGGATGAACTACATAAACCGGTAGTAAGGCATTTTAGAAAGAGAAAAGTGTACGCTAGTGGGATAGACGAGATATGGGCTGCTGACTTAGTTGATATGCAAGCATTCGCTAAGGATAACGATGGTGTGAAATACCTTTTAACCGTTATAGACGTGTTTTCCAAGTACGGATGGATCGTGCCATTGAACGATAAGAGCGGGAAATCTACAGCAAGCGGCTTCTTGAAGATACTCGAGAGCGGACGAAAGCCCGTTAAATTATGGGTTGATAAGGGCAAAGAGTTTTATAACAAAGACGTAAAGAGTTTGCTTGGGTTATATTCTACCGAGAATGAAGAGAAATCTTGCGTAGTTGAGAGGTGGAACAGGACGATGAAAGATAAAATGTTTAAGTACTTTACAGCTAATTCAACGAGAAGATATATCGATATATTAGACGGAATGGTTAGTAATTATAACAATACAAGACATTCTTCCATCAAAATGACTCCAGTTAAGGCTAGTATGAAAACGAATGAAAAGACTGTATTTATGAATTTATACGGTGGAGAAGTCTCACAACCTGTTGCGCCTAGATTCTCGATCGGAGATAAGGTGAGGATAACTAAGAAGAAGAATATCTTTTCGAAAGGATATCTTCCTAGATGGACGGAAGACGTTTTTATAGTATCCCGGGTTCAATACACGGATCCACCAACTTATAAGATTACCGATTCTAATGGTGAGGAGATACAAGGCTCATTCTATGAACAGGAGCTACAGAAGACGACTCAAGAAATATTTAGGATCGAAAAAGTGATTAGAAAACGTGGGAGGAAATCGTTCGTTAAATGGGTAGGATACTCAGACTCATTCAATTCATGGGTGGATAATGAAGACTTGATGACGTTGTGAAACGATTATTCAAAAATGCTATTTACTTAAAGAAATAATATTCCTATAATAAAAAGAGATACTATGGCAATCACATGGAAAAACTTTGATATTAATAATGTTATTTTCGAAGACGTTACAAAAAGGTCTACTCCCGCTGAAACTAAATTTCAACGCATATTTCTAAAGTACAAATACGACGATGGGACAATCGACAAAATATCTATAAAAACTCCTCCGCTGTATTCTTATGGGATTCAAGAAAATCAAGCTTCGCAAAAGGGTCTGTTAGACTATTCTTTACCATTAAACATGTACAATAGAATGGTTGGTAAAACCGAAGACGAAGCGAAAACGATTGAAATTTTTGAATCGTGTTTAAAACTAGTAAAAGAACATCTTAAAAAATCCGATGTGAAAGACGCGCTTAATAAATACGAAATGAATGCGGATGTTGATCAAATGGATATGTTTTACAGAAAGAAAGAGAAAGGTAAAATCCTTCCCGATATACCCCCTACTCTATATCCGAAACTTTTAACTTCCTATGAAAAATCACGAAATCCGGGTGTACCACCTAAGATAACTACAGGATTTTACGATTCAGATGATGAGCCGATCGATCCTAAAACGCTCATAAATACGCGTTGTAAAGTCGTTTGCGATATTCGAATCGATAATATCTATATCGGAGCTAAGCCGTCTATTCAGGTAAAAGTAAACGACGTCATAGTGCTCGATCGATTCGTTAGACAAAGGCGTCTTTTCCACGCACATGATTCGGATGAATCGTGATCGTGTGATGATGAATAATATCGAAACTTCCTACTAGACTTGCGTCGTGTTTCCGTCTCATGACGATGAGCCTACCCGCGTGGGTGTTAAACAAGCGGTCTCTTTATTCATCATCATATGATTATGAATGTACCCCCGACCTAGAGTATATAATCATATGGTGTGACAAGGAATTTCGTTGTCACACATCTAAGTTTTCGGACGAGGTGTGACAGTGTATTCTCCTCTCAGACTGCGAACATGGGCGACGAACTTCAGAACTTCATTCATAGTCTGGCTAATGAAAGACCTACCGACGTTGGGAGGAAAGAACACTGACTATCCATAAAACCTGATATATTTAATTAAAATATAACATACCTTATACACCCGCAACGAGCTGGTGTTTAAGATGACGAAGAAAAACATTACTCTTACTATTGTAGGCCTATTATATAACTTGTTAAAACAGCATCCACCGCTGTGTGTAAACCTGCAGAACTTTATAAATCTCACAATAGAATTCATGAAAACATCACGCTGTGTTTTTTAATTACAACGGGTATCTCATACGGATGGATGCTATTAGGTTATGTTCACTATGGCTGAGATTAATTATACGAGAGACTTTGCCCCTAGCAATCTAAGCGCCTCGTTTGGTCATAATAGCTGGTGTTTTTGTAATTAGTTCCGGCTGAGATGGGTGTATGGGTTTGTTGTCGACTTTATGTCGTGGGCGTCCTGTTGCGTTGAACAATTATTGTTAATTGTCTGCCTGCAGTGGAGATCCGGTCTTCTTCGATTACTTACAGCGTATTTAGTTCCAACTACTGCGGTGTCGCTCGATGAGGGGCTTGTGGGTATTATGACCCGTGTCTCTAGGTTTGTGCACGTTGGAGATTCTCTAACCTATAGCAAAGGTTAGTAGGCGAGTTTGAACCTTCTAGGTAGGGGGTTTGATCCCTGTACTGGTCAAATGCGCTCGCTGCCGATCTTTCTCTCTACTAAACATTCATTTAACAAAAACTTATTTTATGTTTATAACTCTTGTGTATAACAATTAATGCAAAATGTTGTTTAATGTGCACTAGAGATTGTCTTTTCATAATACAAGTATCATTGGCATTATTACCTGTAAATATATATTATTTATGATGTTAAAAATGACCATTAGGAACATCGTAAGGTGTTGGTTTGACACTTCTAAATGTTGCCTGTTGGACTCTGTAAATTCTGTTTTAAATGTATTGTTCATACTATTGAATTGTCGTCATTCATTTGTAGACGTTCGCAAATCGCGTTCGATCGACAAATTTTCTACAATCATCTGATAGGTCGTCGTCAAGGAAACTGACATCCACAAGATGCCGTTAAACATTAATTCAATTAACAATACTACATAAAACCTACAGTTTCATTTAGACACCTTTAAAACGCGCCAGTAGTAATTACATATTCAGCGATCGCGTTCAATCGCTATGTACTAGTTGTACTCTTCTGTGAAGCGTAAGGTCGAAGTCAACGTAACTGACATACACAAGATGTCGGTAAGCACTAATTACAATGCTACAGAGAAGCCAATGAACGGGTTCGCGAGCAGAAAGAGACAAATTATCGAGCATGGCGATCCAACGTGAAATTTTAAACCATTGTTTTTGTTAATAAATCAACTGATTTTCGTATCTACGTGCTTAGACATTAAGACGTAGCATCGATTGGCTGAACGTATGCGAACTTATGAGTGAGATCGTCAGCAGTTGAGAGGTCGTTTAGACGAACTGATCAGTTAAGGCATTCTGCGGTTGTGGAACGTTGGGATATTGCGATCCGCGAACGTGTATTCAAGAAGTATTTTGAGGATTATCAGAGATTTGTTCGATTACCTACAAGTAAAGGATGGCCGTCTTCAGGAATTTTGTAGGGAGGCAAACATTTCTGGGGCAGAAAAATTTTCTACGGGGGAAATTTTTGTAGGGGGAGAAAATTACGTTTTTTCATAGAATATCTGACTTACCTTAATATATAAATGTTTTTAGCATTGAAACTCGTATTCGGCTGTTGGAATAATCGTAGTTTTTGATGCAATGTGAAATGTTCTACTCAGCCAAGTTCGACGCAGCCAGATAGTTATTTAATAACAGCATTATACCCTCCGCCCACCCTCCACGTAACCTCGCCTCATCGTAATCACGCCCCACCCCACATCACCTCACCACTCGAACGACAAAGAAAACAAGCCAACAGGAACAGCACTGAGAAGATCGAAGACAAATACACAGAAGAAAGAAGAACAGCGACGAAGAAGGAAGAAAGAAAACAAAGGCGACAAACTTTAAAAACACTGAACACTACTATAGCTTACATAATGAACACTGTGTATTAAGATCACCAAGTCAGGGGAGGGGAGCAAACGCAACTGGGAAAAGCCTACCTCCACTCACCCCTCTCGAGTTTTCTGGTTGGGTAGCTTACCTGCCTTGGACCCCATACCTAAGGACGCTTTACATGTAAGCCGTTCTTCGATATGATGGCGTAGTAAAGTAAACCTATTAGTCAGTCAATCGCTGGATCTGAACTTATATAGGTTGTATGCTATGAAGCGTAAGACCGACTTCAACGTAACGTACATCCACAAGATGTCGCTAAACACTAAACAATTCGACGTAAAACCCATAGTTTAGACACCTTTAAAACGTTATAACTATCAGCTACATATTCAGGAGTGGCATCGATCCATCCATCCATCATTCCATCATTCCATTCATCCATCCAGCACGACTGAGTGGACCAGAATAGTTCTTTATGTAACAAAGGCGACTGTTACAATAGTTGATAACTTTATTTGCATTTTTCTTGCATGCTGTGTTCAGTACTTGTCACAATTTGTCAACCCTCTACTTAACTTCAAATTTAAGAGTGGCAAGGTAGAATTGCTCAAACACGCTGGTCTTGTTTGAGGCCTGAAATTCCTCCTCGATTTTCAGATTCTCCGAACATCTGAAAAACTTGTATTACTTAATGCTGTTTTTCATGAAGAATTCACTAATCGTAATCGTAACCAAGGTGTCGCCAAACACTAAATAATGCTGTATTAAGTCATGAACTTCTATGCACAGTTGTATTGTATTGTATGCTATTTTATTGCATTCTATATAAAAGGTTAGAATTAAAACCACGACTGGCGGAAAACACCATTAAAACGCAGCTATTTTCATCTACATATTCACGAGTCGCGTTCAGTCTCTAGCTGTAACCGCATCCATACAGTGTAACTGTCTTCTACCAGATGTCGCTAAACACTGACTAATGTAGCATTCATTTCTCGACACCTTTAAAACGCAGCCTTTATCAACTATATAATTGTTTAACAATACCGCTCAATTTGGTTAGTGAACGCGATTGGCAGCTACTGTCAACCACTTACTCAACCACTTACTCAACCACTCAAGAAAATGTTTTCTGCGCATGATATAGCATCTTTAATAATTATTGTTTTTAACCCTCGAATGACCAAGGGGGGGTCCGACCGGACCCCAGACCCGCTTTTCACGGATAACTTTATAACGGCTACGAAATTGTAGAGATGCTTTTAGGACATCCTAAAGCATTCAATTGGGCTTCGTATGTTATATTTTGCGTGATTATGCTACCACCCTGTAGCCCACAACCATAGCATATACCAAGGACACCCCCAAGATATGCGGCTGATGGTCATACTGGCATATAGTTTGCCAACCCAGAAATAAATTATTTTAACGCACGTTATTGTGAAATACCATATATCAGTCGATTGCAAATTGAATTTGGATTATAACAAGCCAAATCCCGTTAAAATATTCCATTCCTGTACCCCACAACCATAGCATATACCAAGGACACCCCAAGATATGCGGCTGGTGGTCATACTGGCATATGGTTTACCAACCCAGAAATAAATTTTTAGCGCAAGTTATTGTAAAATACCATATATCAGTAGAATGCAAATTGAATTTGGATTGTAACAAGCCAAATCCCGTTAAAATATTCCAATCCTGTACCCCACAACCAGGGAACAACTACATGCGTACAATTGAATACATGCGAAAAATCCCGAAATTGCAAAGAAACTACAAAAGAGTAGGCCCCCTATTAAAGTTCAAATAAAGTTTCACCAGGTGGCGCTATTGTGAAATACCATATATCAGTCGATTGCAAATTGAATTTGGATTATAACAAGCGAAATCCCGTTAAAATATTCCAATCCGTTCTCCAGATATCACAATGAAAACATTGGGGTCCGGTCGGACCCCCGTTGGGCATTCGTGTACCAAAAAATAGCTTGGGCACTCGAGGGTTAATCGCTTGGGTAGCAGTTCCGTAGGGTTCCGTCACTGACTCTGTTCGTCAAAAGATGCCGTTAGTACAACGGACACTAATTATACCTTAAGTTAGACAATTTTTAAACGATTAATTTCAGTTATATATGTTCGCTAATCGCGAATAATCGGGAAATTTTCAACAATCATCTTATGGGTCGTCCTCAACGGAACTGACATGCACATGATGCCGATAAACACTCTACAATTTTACCTAAAAGGCTAAAACCCACGGTTCCATTTAAACACCTTTAAAATACAGCCACTCTCAACTACATATATACCAGTCGCGTTAAATCGCTTAATGATATATTTAACGTGAGGTCGAATTTAACGTAACTGACATCCACAAGATGTCGCTTAGCAGCAAACGATGTTACATAAAAGCCAAGTTCCAGTAAGACACATTTAAAACGCGTCATTTTCAGCTACATATTTACCAATCGAATGGTGTGAACAGTCATTTTCAGTAACGTATTTACCAATAGAGTTCAATCGCTGGTTTGCTTTCTCTATGTTGGATAATGTTGACGCTAACTCACAAGATGTTGCTAAGCACTAAATAACAACACCTGGTCACCGCTCTCTTCGCTCTGCCACCCATGGTAACCTCTCTGTTCCTTTCGCACGCACCGCTACTATGCACCAGTACGCTTTTTCCGTCGTTGGACCCACAATTTGGAATGGATTTTTCTCCAGAGCTACGGTCTCTTCCTCGAGACTCGTCCACCGCTTTCTTCTTTGCTCTAAAGACTTTTCTCTTTCGCCGTGGTTGGGCTGGCATCGCCTCTGAATAGTTTCCTTGTTTAGTTGATTGATTGATTGAATTCATGAAATCGACGATTGCAGTTATACATCCTTTAAAATGCTGCTATTCTCAGCCACATATTTACCAAGTTTAGAGTTTATGATTACGATTCTGAACTTTCTCTGAAAATTGTATGCCTACGTTAAGGTCGACGTCAACGCGGTGGAAACCCATAACATATCAATGGACACTAAATAATGCTATATACCATCTACGCGATTTCGAACGATCGCTACAACGATCGATAAGCCGTTCAACCATTATTCCTTAAGAGTCCTTGAGGGTTGGTTGCATCGATGTGTCACACCGCCGATTACAGCGTGAAGAAGGATGAGTCGAACTAAAGACTAAACGCGATTGATAAATATGTAGTTGTGAATGACGCGTTTTAAAGGTGTTTTAATGCAGTCGTGGATTTAATTCAGAAGTATTTGCATTCTCGTTAAGGTGTCAAGAGAATGACCGAGATGTCTCGAAGGATTACTGTTCGGATGATGGTGATCAAGGTGCGACCATACGTACGGTACGTAGTTTTTTCTATAACGTACGTGCGGTACGCGTACGTTATTCCATTAAGTAAAGTACGGTGGCACTTTGATGGTGTTAACAATAATAATAGTAATACTAGAGCCTACTACTACTGCAACTGCTACTGCTATTGCTACTACTACTGCTACTGCTATTGCTACTGCTACTGTAACTGCTACTGTGCAGTAGCTACTGCTATTGCTACTGCTTCTACTACTACAGATAGAAATAAAAACACCTACAGACAGACAAACACACAGACAGATAAGCAAACAGACCGATAGACAAACAGAGATAGGCACACGTACAGACTGAATGACAGATACAGACATACGGAAGACAGAAATAGAAACATATACAAACAGACAGACAGACAAACACACAAACAGACTTACAGACTGATAGATATAGGCATACAGAAATAGACAGACGTTCAGACAAACAGAGCTAGTTGTAACTATATAAGGGTGGGCCACGATAGGCGATAAGTTTTATCGAAGAATGGGACTGAAGTTTACAACGGTACCTCGTAATAACTATACGACTGTGTAAATACATATATAACGTTTCTTATGGCTTATCTGACAAAGTACCCAAGTTAGTTTTTCATCACTTTGTATCATGGTTATGTAAATTCTAGACAAACAAAGCATACATCTGTTTCATATGACAGTACAAATAAACTGATAATTTAGATCTTATTACACTGCTTCAGTGCATATCCAATGTACTGTATCTTTAAAATAATGATATCGAAAAAATGATCATAATTACAGTGTCTCTGTCTGCCACTTATATATAACTTACATTTCCGCATTTTAAAGGTGTCTTAGCGGATCTTATTATTTCAATGCAGTGGTATTATAAATAATTTTCAGACATCTGTGTCTCTTTCCTGCTTTCTACCGATAAAACGACTACCCAATTTACCACCGGTCCTATGCCTATATAGCATTAAAGGTGTGTTAGTAACGTTTTCTTTTAATTGTAATTGTAATTGTAATTGTAATCAAAAACTTATATAGCGCCACTCAAATCAGCGGCGCTTTCAACCCGCATCAAAGCCGGCACCGGCAAAAAGGAAAGTTTTCAGGCGACTTAATTAGCACGGGTGTCAAAGTGAATGGGGCCTACTATCGCGACAACCTTCTTGCCCAGAAGCTACTGCCAGACATACGCCGGATATCCCAGGACGAGTTTTTCTTCTTTCAACAGGATGGCGCCCCGGCTCATCGAGCACGCGACACTGTCTCTTTCCTGGAGCGACAAACGGCCGACTTCATACCTCCAACACTGTGGCCGCCGAATTCACCGGATCTTAACCCAGTCGACTATAGCATATGGAGTGTGCTGAAGGAAAAGGTTTACCGCTCCAGAATAGCCAACGTCGACGAACTCAAAACGCGTCTGATCGACGAGTGGGCGCGCTTTGACAAGTCGATCGTTGATGCTGCTATCGGCCAGTGGCGTCGCCGTCTGAGCGCTTGTGTCCGTGTAAGCGGGGCACATTTCGAGCACCAATTCTAACACTTTTAAGCAGATCTGTCATAACAATTAAAAACTCTGCTAAGTAAATCATATTTTACTTTCATCATCATCATCATCATCATCATCATCATCATCATCATCACAGTCCATGGGCTCAGCGCCCGTTGGTGTCAATCGCATGCTTCACCATTTTCCTCCATACGTCACGTTCCTGTGCTATCAGGCTCAGCCTGTGTATGTCCATTTCGCACCAATCTTTAACATCGTCCAACCATTCTCTGCTTGGCCTCCCTCTGATCCTCTGATCCCTTTGATATTTTACTTTACTGCGTGCTAATTAAGTCGTCAGTAATTAAGTTGCATGTAATAAAATTTAAGCGTTATATAAGAAATTGGTACATCTGTGTTTAACAAGGTAGTGCGGTGACATGAGTCAGGTGAGGTGGAAAATTTATGTATAGCATAAAATTTCAGCTATTTTGCCATCTACCTACCAAAAATTAGTAAAATTGGTGGAAATTTGACGAAGTTCTGACAGAAACAATTTTGCACAGTTTATTTTGAGACACGGTGTATATAATTATATAACAGCAGGATTACGGATGCCAGGAGAGGTATTGAGAATAGCAGCCGGTATCCGGCTGGGGACTGCGTTGTATGAAAAACACGCCTGTAAATGTGACGCCATATTATAACGCAATGGTCATAACGGATTCTCTTGCGTCAAAGGAGCTGGAAGGCAACATCAGCTGGATCACGGATTCACGCGACAGCGCAGATGGAAATTATCGCCACCTATCTCCATCCATCGATCGCCAAATTTTCTAAGATTATTTTATACGTAGACGTCAACGTAACTGAAATACACAAGATGTCGCTAAGTGCTAAATAATGCTACACTAAATCATGAACTTCTATATATAAAAAGTTCTATTATATTGCGTTGTAATGTGTTGTATTGTATATAGATTGTCATGATTAAATCCACGACTGAAATTCGACACCTTTAAAACGCTGCCCTTCAAGGCTACATATTCACCAGTCGCGTTTACTCGTGAGATTCTTGTCCAATGAGAACTATTGAGACTCTGAGTACTAGTGTGTAGGTCTCTTGAAGAGGCGTTATATCAAATTACATACGGACTGACTCTGACCCAAGCCATTGTGACTTCAGCAAGCGGCCTCGCCTATAAGCGACGATGGATTAAGACAGTGGCGCTGTAGAAGTCATCAGATAAGTTTAGATTAGATTGGATTGGTTTGGAATGGATAAGATTAGGTTGGATTAGATTAGATTCGAAGTAAGGACAGAAGGACGACAGGTAAGCAGGAAAAGAGAAAGGAAGAAAGGAAGAAAAGTAGTAAGAAAGAAGGAAGGAAGAAAAGGAAAGAAAGAATGAAGCAAGTTAGTTTCTCTCTAACCCATTTTGTCATAACAAAGATGATTAGCGTCACCTCCTCGTTTAAAGGATCGATAGTCCAGCACACTTTGCCACTAGACAATCACGTTTCATCAATTCCACAGCCCTTTCGAAGTCGCACAGGCCAAGGTCATCATACAGACATTCGGTCCTTTATTTAGTAAGAGTATTTGTTTTAAGCATTTTTATGGGTTTGTCATGTGATGTAAGTGTAATAGTCATAACGCTCCGAGACGACAGTGTACTTAACGTAGCCCTTGATCTCATTCGAACTAAACTAACCTTGTACACGCCGCATACCACTGGCTTAGAAAGGTTTTTGGGGGCCCGTGTGCAGAGTTTCGACGATGGGAGTGTCGTGATGGGTTGTATTTCATCGTCCGTCACGAGTTACTTACTGTCCGATTCAGATCTCGCCGGCAGCGATGATATATCTAATCTCAGCTGAGATGATGAAAGAAACCAAGCGACTGTTTAGCATATCCATCCATCCATCCATCCATCCATCCATCCATCCATCCATCCATCCATCCATCCATCCATCCATCCATCCATCCATCCATCCATCCAACCATCCATGCAATCATCCATCCATCCATCCATCCATCCATCCATCCATCCATCCATCCATCCATCCAACCATCCATGCAATCATCCAACCATCCATCCATCATCCATCGATCCATCCGTCCATCCATCCATCCATCCATCCATCCCTCAGCCCATAAATCCATCCGTCAATCCGTCCATCCTTCCGTCCGTCCATCCGTCCATCTATCAATTCATCAATCAATCCATCCATCCATCCGTCAATCCGTCCATCCGTCAACACCGGGAACTGCCTTAGTGTAAATAAAGATATAACAGATTATTGAAGAGCACTGCAACTCTTCAAACTCTTTCATAAAGTACATTCTAATGTAAATAACAAGCCCCACACGTGTAACCAAGACAGAGGAGGGAGAAAACCCAACTCCGTTGACCGAGCAATTGAAAAATCCTACCACCAGAGGTTTCCTGGCTAAGTACATGTAGCCGGCCGTTACCACACCTGTCTTGGACCCCAAGCGTAGACCATTATGTGCTTTGTTTGCGGCTAATCATCTGTAGTATGAACGCGTCGTTAAATAAGCGTTACAACTGCAAGCGCTAGGTTGTTCTAAATCCTCTCCTATGTTAGTTAAGGTCGACTGCGAGACAATCCATGGCTCCGGTTAGACAAATTTTAAAAGCAGCCATTCTCAGTTACATATTTACCAATCGCGTTCAAAATGTCAGAATTATTTCTGTTGACGTCAACGTCCTTTGTTGCCACAAGGTGTCGCTAACCTCGGAATCCATACAATACCTAGGCCTAGGTCCATCTCCTTTATCCACTATGTAGGGTAAGGTCGACGTTAACTCACAAGATGTAGCTAAACCCTAAATAATGCTGCATTAATTGGTAATTGTATGCATACGTTGGGGTCGCGTCAACGCGGCTGTCGGTTGGTGCCAGTCCTAAAGCTGTCTAAAGGAGGAGGGAGACGCTATTCACCTTCGTTATGACACAGCATCGTTTAGCAGAAACTACACAACACTTTGTTATGGTAGTTTAGGAAAATGTTTCCTGCTGATCTTATATATAGCATCAGCCATCACACACACACACACACACACACACACACACACACACACACACACACACACACACACACACACACACACACACACACACACACACACACACACACACACACACACACACACACACACACACACACACACACACACACACACACACACACACACACACACACACACACACACACACACACACACACACACACACACACACACACACACACACACACACACACACACACATATTCCTTAATTGCGTTTAATCGCTAGAATATGAAGATGTCGTTAGCAGCCTTCAATGGACATTAATATTATTCTGAAATCCACTGCTACAGTTACACACCTTTAAAGCGATTCATTCCCCATTTATAGATACTTCGCAAATCGCGTTCGATACCCAAATTTTCAACTACAGTTTTCAAAACTACATAAAACCCACAGTTCCCGTTAGACACCTTTAAAACGCGGTATTATTAGCTAGATATACAGCAATCCAGCTCAATTGCTAGATTCATCGACCTGACAAGCGTACCATGAGGCAGACGGACGAAGTCAACGTACCTGACATCCACAAGATGTCGGTAAGCACTAAACAATGCTACATTGGCATATTCTATTCGACCAGGAACTAACCTCTGCGCCACACCTTCATCGCCTTAGCCGCGACTGCCTTTACCAACTCCGTCAGCTTCACACTGTCGCTCGCTGTCTGTCAACAGGAGCTGCAACTATTCTTCTGCATTCTTTCGTCACATCTCGTCTCGACTATTGCCTATTCCTTTACTTTGGCCTCCCGTCTGCACAGCTAAACTGCCTTGACCGCAAGTTGCGCTCTGCTGCGCGTCTTATTGGCGAAACACCCTATTTTGGAAATATTTCAAATTACATTTTGGAGGTCCTGCATTGGGTCCCTGTCCGACAGCGCATAGAGTATAGGATCGCCTCCCTATGTTGGCGGTGTCAGCTGGGTCTCGCACCATCTAACTGGCGCTGAGCAATTGTGAGTTATACAGTAACCGTCTCAGAGGAGAAGGATCGTTACAAGGCCTGCGCTTTAACCAATCGGCTACCGTAAGGTAATGTAATTAAACATTTATACAGCGCCCAACATCACTGCCTTTCAGCTCAGCGTCCAAAGTTCGAAACCCAGTCGGTTCGGTTCCATGTGCATGCGAGGGCTCCCATCGGTGACTCTTCCAGTTTCATTCGTTTTGCTTATAGGTTAAGTTCTTGTTCTAAATCCAAGACACCTTTAAAACATCGCCAATCTCAATTACATTTTCACCAATCGCGTTCAGTTGCCAGATCTTGACATTTTTAAGCGTAGGATCGACTTCAACGTTACTTACATCCACAAGGTGTCGCTAAGCACTATGTAATCATGAACTTATATACACAGTTCTATTGAATTGTGTCGTACTGTATTGCAGTGGTTCCCAAACTATGGTCCGCGGACCAGTGCCGGTCCGCGAGACCTCAGTTGCCGGTCCGCGAAGTGAGTCAAGAAACTGGACAAAAAAGATGTTAGACGTTTTCTCGATTGGGTCTCGCTTCGAACAATCTTCAAAAAATACGATTGTCTCGCAATCAAAACCATATTTTTCATATAAATTAAAAAGATTTGTTCTGGGAGAAATGTATTTCAGTTATTGTAAACAATAACTGCCGAAGAAATATTCGACGAATTGCTGACAGGTCATATAGATATTATAGAAGTTGTTCGACTTTACTAGAAATTTTGATCGTCACATTTTTGACCGCAATTAGAAACCGTATGTAAAGTAAGTAAGTAAGTATATTTTTTATTACACCATTAGCAAACGCACATTGGGACAGTAGCTAGAAGCATTGAATATAAACATAGAAGTAATAAATCGAAATAAAAATTATAAAATAAGTAAATAAGTAAGCAATTGTTTTCTTTTCATCTATACAATAACCTGGTAATGTAACCCTTCCCTGTGAGATGATCACATCGCGGTATCTCACGATTATGCGAGCGAGGCCGAAGAGAGTATCCGGATAATCGTATCTCTTTCGTCTTAATAACCTGGTCACTGCTTCCCTCAGTAGAAAATAAACACGTATGCTTTTAGATTCGATATTGTAAGTAGGCCCTATAGGCCTAACATATTAAAAATTTGAAAATTTTAACAATTGAAAATACCACACCACACTCCGGAGACGACGAAGGCGTTCTCCAAGCTTAAACATAATGTCTGTTATATAGTTTATTAGAGCCTGAGGGATTTTTCATACCTCGGTCCTTAACAAAATTTAAAATAATAAATATATTAATAAACAGCACTAGCAGGTATAGCGTTTTATATCAATTTTTTCTATCCAACTTTTTTATTTATATCAGATCAGTACAAAGTATTCAGTTGATAATTAGTACAGAATTATATACCCGCGCTACTATTAAAGAATAATTCAACTTTTTTGACCCAATTTATGGATAAAAAATAATTACAAAATTTGGTACCGGTCCTGCTGCAATGGAAAATTCCTGCCGGTCCGTCAAACTGAAAGTAAATTCCTGCCGGTCCGTCACACTGAGAAGTTTGGGAACCGCTGCTGTATTGTATTGTTTTAAATGGTTGTGATTAAAACCACGACTAAGTTAAACACCTTGAAAACGACGTCATTCTTAGCTACTTATTCACCAGTTGCCTTCAATGGCTAGACATAATCAAAGGTAAGGTCGATTTCAAAGTAACTAATAAGGCACAAGATGTCGCTAAACACTAAAATTACTACAACATAAGGTGCAAAAATCCAGTTATACAGAGTCGTCGACAAGACATGTTCTGTCGGAATCCGAGAATGTTATCTCCACGGACGGCAGCTGGAAAGAACAGCGAGAAGGCGAAGGAAGAAATTAATTAGCAACTGAGCAACCACCTGTAGTTACAATTACACAGAAAGTACAATCTTAAAGTGAAGTGTTAGTCTGTACAAATACAATCATTATAAATTAGTAACTAATAATTATGTACTGGTCTCGAACTATACAGCGAAACACCAACAATACAATGCAATTCAAAACAAAACAATACAATATAATGCACTTCAATGCAATACAATATAATGGAATACACTACAAAGCAATACAATACAATACAAATCAACGCAATACAAAATCCGATGCATCACAATACAACTGAAACGCTTTTCCGAGCTACCCACAAATACTAGAAGCACGCATAAAATAAAAAAAACACAATACAACAATACAAGAAGGCATTAAAACACAATACATGACGATATAATAAAATTACAGCCTTTTGTGTGGCACTCAAAAGGCGTCACATTAATTAAAATTGATTACTTAAGCAGAGCGCAGCGGAACAGAGCTTTTCAGCATCTTATGCCTGACAGACTAAGAGCGACTTCACTTTGTCAACGAAAATCCCATAAATAGAGATACACAAAAGAGATTGGTTTGTGTTTGTTGCTGTATAACGACGCTGTGTCATCAAGATGATTAGCGTCGCCCTCCTCCTGAACCCAGGACACGGACTGGCACCATCTGACATCCGCATTGATTATCGCATTAATATTTATGGCTTAGCAACATCTTGTGGATGTCAGTTCAGCTGACGTCGACCTTAACACTCATTGAGTTAGATAGCGAGTGAATGCGATTGGTTTATATGTAGCTGAGAACGGAGTTTTAAAGGTGTTTAATTAACTGAAACCGTGGGCCTCGCCAACTACAAATAATCGTTAATCGCGTCTATATATTCACTGTATGGGAACGATTGGGCATCTATAATTGTGTAACTCATAGCATTAACTCTACAGTCGACATTCTAAAAATCCTCGAGCTCAATGGACATTAATGTAATATTACCACAGTAACAGTTAGACACCTTTTAAACACTTCCATTCCCAGTTATAAATGTTCGCTTAACGCATTTAAATGTATATTATGTGTTGTTGCGCCAAGAGTTTCCATTATAACGTCTTAGAAGTAAATTGCTACTGACGATACTATGGAAATTGTCGCAATTACAGTTACAATTTAACTTACTTAATTTATTAACTATAGTTAGCATTTAAGTAGTGAACATCCGAACTAATGACGAAATGGGAAAAGGTTTATTGTTGTTTAACGACGCTGTGTCAGAACATAGATGATCAGCGTCACCCTCCTTCTTTATCTAGTCTTGGGACTGGCACTAACAGATACGGGTAGTACCAGTAGTTACCTCTGTTTAGCGGTATCTTATTGCTGCACAGGCCGTTGATGTCGACCTTAGATATTATTAGATATAATCTGATCTAATCTAATCTTATCTCATCTTAAATAATCAGATATTATCTTATAATTATTACCTAACAATTGAGAAAGGAATAAAGGAAGGAAAGTAGCAAGGAAGGAAAGAATGGAAGAAGGAAGAAAGAAAGGAAGGACGGAATGAAGGAAGGAAGGAGGAAGGAAGGAAGTGTTATTGCGAAGGACTGTGATTGATCGTCCGTCAAGTCCGTTGCCCGGAAGTGCATTTCGTTCATTTCCTGTCACGAGTTCCTGTCCAACTCAGAACGACTCTCGATTCGCGAGACTTGGCGCGAGATCTCCGGTTGCTGTCAGACGAGGACCTCCTGAATGACTCGAGGCTCATGCAAGCCGTCGACCTCGTCCTCCTCAACCTCGACGCAATCGTCCTCATCATCACTGAGAACCTCATCCGATTGGGCCGCCATCATACGAGGATCCACAACTTCCGGTTGGACTTCCTCGACGTCTTCGAGATGGCGACAATGGACGTCTGGCGGATGGTTCTCAGTCGAAGGAGGTTCGACCGGAAGCGCAGGTGAGCCTGGAGGAAGATCTTCCGACTGATCATGTCGTGGTCTACGCGGGTGCATGCATCAAGGGAAGAAAACCGACGCGTCAACAAGCTTGTTTACAACGCACGGAAATTTCTGCAGCAAGCTGTCAACATTAATTCGGTGCATGCAACAAGGATATACGTGTTCAGTAGGACTTTCCAGGGAAAAGTACAGTGACGTCACAGAACGTTCTGGAATCCGGGAGAACTCTATATAAGATAGACCTGATGTACATTGGGGGCCTTTTGACGAAGATTTGTAAACGTTGAAACATTGATCGTATAACGTTCAATCGAGACCAGCCAACCTGTGTGCTGTCTACGATTGTGATATTTGATAGACGAGTTGACTTACTCTACACTTAATCGACTTTATTTTTAAATAAAGATCTTTTAATAGTTCCTTCGTTGGTTCGTCGTTGCGATCGAAGGAGTCGACCGCGACATTATTGGTGTCAGAAGCGGGATCATCGGTGTTGGATCCGGTGAAGAAGACGCGAGCCGGCGGAGGAAGGAGTCAACCCGGAGGATCAAGAGACGGTCTGTTCCAGATAGCGAGCGGATCGAGACGCCTTTCTACCGTGGGAGACGGGTGAATCGGCATACGACAGTCGGACGGACGAAGTGCGTCGTTCGGCTGAGACAGCAGAAGACAGCAGTCAACATACGGGTAAGATCCTAGGTGTTGTCGTGGCTGAGAAGGAGAAAAGAGAGTGGAGTTGCAGCCGAGTGGGAGGCAGCCATTATTTCTCTTTCAATATCTGCTGATTATTTCTTTGAAATTTGATCCATTGTTGTGATCGAGGCCAGACTTGCGTGAGCTTGTATAGTTCTTGCGTACTTGGCGAGTGTACTTCTTTGCATAGTTGCACTTTGGGTTGTGGAATTTTCCTTTTGTGTGGCGGGTTTGCCGCGTGGTGTCTGTTTTTTTTTGTTGATTGTTGTTGACTGACTGTTTGTAAAAATGGAAGCGTTGACAACAGAGATGCAAGCGAATATTCGCAAAATGTCGTCTGAGCGCCTTAGGGTGTATCTTATGAAGGCAGGAAGGGACGAAGATGATGTTATGTCATGGGATCGAAATCAATTAATGGAAGAATGGGCCATGGAGATTGGAAAAGAGGAAGAGGAATTTAAGGGTAGTCCAATATCTCCAACAGGAGTGGATTACGAGCTGCAGAAGCGCCGTCTGGAGTTCGAAATCCGTAAATATGAAGAACAAAGGGAGGAACGGAAGGAGAAGGAAGAAAGGGAGGAAAAGAGGAGAGAGGAAGAAAAGAAAGAACAAAGGGAGAAGGAAGAAAGGGAGGAAAAGAGGAGAGAGGAAGAAAAGAAAGAACAAAGGGAGAAGGAAGAAAGAGAAAGGGAGGAACGGAAGGAGAAGGAAGAAAGAGAAAGGGAGGAACGGAAGGAGAAGGAAGAAAGAGAGAGGGAGGAACGGAAGGAGAAGGAAGAAAGGGAGGAAAAGAGGAGAGAGGAAGAAAAGAAGGAACGGAAAGAGAAAGAAGAAAGAGAAAAGAAGGAACGGAAAGAGAAAGAAGAAAGGGAGAGGAAGGAAAAGCAGGAAGAACGAAATGTTAGAGATTCTTTAGCAAGTCGTACTAAGCGTTATAGTGATGCCCTTAAGAATATTCTTTGGAAATTTCCTTCCGACCCTATAGAAATTCCAGGTTTCTTTGATCACTTGGATGGTTTGTTTAATGTGTATGAGGTGGATGAAGATGTTAGAGCAAAATTATTGCTAGCCATTTTAAGTGAAAGAGCTAAGGCATTAACCATGCGCCTTACTGAGGCACAGCTCCATGACTACAAATTCCTGAAGGAGTTTTTGCTAAGGGAGTTTAAGATAAGCCCTTCAAATCTTAGAGCCCGATTTTGGTCGTTGCACAAAGCATCGGACGAATCATTTACGATCTATTCATCCAAATTGCGTGTGGCTCTTATGTATTATTTGAAAAGTAGAAAGATAACTGATGAGTTTGATAAACTTGTAAGTTTATTGGTTGCGGATCGGCTTAAGGAGTCCTTGTCGAAGGCTTGTTTAGATTATATCTTGGCCCAAGAAAAAGAGGAGTGGTTGAGCTGTGAAGACATAGCTAATGCGGCTGACATTTATGTAGCGTCGCATGATGGTGGGAATGACTTAGTATGCCGTAGTCATCCGACACCGAAGTATAACAATTGGATGAGAGGTCAACCACATGTTCAAGTCAATAACCAGACAGCTCAACCCAAGTCTCCCAAACCGGAAATAAGGGGTGAAGCCAAGATAGGTGCGAGGGTGTCTCAGGAGGAGGCCAAGGTAAAGGGTCTCTGTTTCCTATGTCATCAGAAGGGTCATATGGCAAGGGAGTGCCAGACCAAACCAAGTTCTAAAAAGGTGAGTACTTGTATATCTGGGAACCCAACTGAAGAAGTGACCGACTTATTTGTTGAGAAGGTCAACGTGTTGCATGAGATACCTGAACAGGTAAAGCAAGGGAATTTATTGGATAATTCTAAACCAATAGGGTTGGAAACTGCTGTAAGGGTATACGAGAATAGTATTGATGGATTACACGAGAGGTCGTATATCAATGTACAGATTGAAGATCTCCCTTCTCAGCCAGCATTATCTGATTCAGGAGCAGAAATTTGTTGTATTGATAAGAAATTAATTGAGTCACTAAACTTACCCGTGATTAAACGGATTAATATAATTGGTTTTCAGGGAGAAGGATGTAAGGCAGATGTAGTATACCTACAAATGAAATTAGCTAATTCAATGGAAGGAACGACGAACATTGCGCCATCTTTGTGCGTCATGTTCGCTGCAGTCCCTGAACTAAATGAACGGGTTATTTTGACACCCCATGTTGTGGACCTATTAAGGGATAGTTCGCAATATGTAGTGATGGTAGCTGGCGTAGATCGATGTGTACAAATAAATAAAGGGGCAGAAGAAGATAACTTAGGAGTTAATATCGAGAAAAGTAACAGCAACGAATCCTTGCCGTCAGAAGTGAATGAATATTCTCAGGAGCAACTAGTTGATGATTCAGATAATTTTCTTGATGTTGAGTCAACAGAGTTCAAGTCTGATGAGGGAGTAGCGAATAATGATACTTTATTGCGTGAGCAACAGAATTGTCACAGTCTTATACCTTGCTGGCAACAAGCGAGACAGAATAAAAATAATTTCTTTATAGATAATAACCTCCTGTACCACAAAGGGGAAATTATGGGACATAAGGTTAATCAATTATGTTTACCGGAAGATAGAATCGAGGTTGTCTTGCGAGTAGCACACGATGCCCCATGTGCTGGGCACATGGCTTTTAAGGCAACGAGAGCCAGGATCAAATTAAACTTTTGGTTTCCAAGAATGGATGAGAGGATTCGCGAATATTGTGCGTCTTGTCAAATTTGTCAACTAAGAACTCCAGTTAAAGTGGCAGATCGAGTCCCGATCACTCCTATTCCGAGGGCGGATGAACTCTGTTTTAACCATCTAAATATGGATTGTATTGGCCCTATGGTAGTGACTGGAGAATCCAACAAATCGAAACCCCAGTACAATTATGCTTTGGTTCTGGTGGACAAATTTTCTCGTTGGCCGATGGCGTATCCTCTTAGATCGCTGAATGCAAAGGGAGTTTGTGAAGCTCTGTTGCAAGTTTTTACAACTTTTTCTATTCCAAGGATCATCAGTTCTGATTGTGGTACCAACTTTACCAGTCGTTTGACGAAAGAATTCTTGCGGCGAATGGGTTGTAGTCCCAGATTTAATACCCCTGGACATCCTGAGGCAGCTGGATTGGTTGAAAGATGCAACCAAAGCTTGAAAACCATGATCTTTAAGCTTGCTCAATCTGAGCAATCTGATCCTCGTGGATGGCACCAATTGTTACCGTTTGTTCTGTGGAGCCTTAGAGAAAAACCTTCAGGCACGACTCATATTTCGCCATTCACTATGGTTTATGGAACTCTTCCTCGGGGTCCACTTAGTGTGTTGAAGGAATCGTGGGCTGGCGAACGAAAAGTACCTCTTAACTTAGGTAAATCACCCGAAGAGTATCTCCAATCACTGAAGGAAAACCTCGAATTCGCGAAAGTTTATGCAGATTACTATAGTGATATAGAAACAAAGCGGTATGCAGATTATTATAACTTGCGTAGTACTGACAGAAAATACGAAGTTGGAGATAAAGTAGCAGTATTAGCACCAGATTTTGGTAGTTCTAAATTTTATAGTCGATCGCAAGGACCTGCTACCGTAGTCAAGGTTAAATCCCCATATTCTTATATAGTAGAAATAGAGGGAAAACAAAGACATTTACACGCAAATAAGATCAAGCGATACCATGAACGACTCGAACAAGCGATGATCAATAGCTGTTCAGTAATTGTTGATCAAGATGAAGAATTTGGTATAGTAGAGGTTGTAGATCAGGAAGAACGTGAACAAATAAGCCCGAGTAAGCGAATTGATCCTCTGATTATAGCGCATCTTTCGCAAGAGGAACAGAAGCAACTTTTTGAAGTTTTGGATCGGCACACGGCAGTATTTGTGGATAAACCTGGGTATTGTCCAGTATTAGAACATGAAATTAAGATAACTCATGATTTCACTCCTAAGCGTTTAAGGGCATATAAAGTACCTGAGCTACTTAAACCTGAAGTACAACGCCAGATAGAAGAAATGTTGGCATTAGACATCATTCGACCATCGAAAAGTGAAATGGCCAGTCCGGTAGTTTGCGTTTTAAAGGGACCCAAAGGTCAAAATGGCGTTCGACTGGCAATTGATTATCGCCATGTTAACAAATATTCTCTAGGTGATTGTTACCCGACCCCAGACATTGCTGACGTCTTACAAAAGGTGGGACGGGCAAAGTTTATTAGTGTTTTCGACGCGAAATCGGGGTATTGGCAAATTCCAGTTCGGAAAGAACATCGATGGCTTACGGCATTCGTATGTGATGCAGGACTTTTTGAGTTCACAAGGATGCCGTTTGGACTCAAGTCCGCTAGCAATACCTTTATTCGTGCTATGACCCAAGTTTTACATCCAGTGCGAAGTTTTACCGAACCATTCGTCGATGATATGGCAGTGGTTTCAATGAATTGGAATGACCATTTAGAACATCTAGAGAAATTCTTGCAAACTATTGAGGAAGCAGGACTCACTTTGAATTTAAGAAAATGTAATTTTGCACAAAACAAAATAAAGTTTGTTGGCCATATAGTAGGGTCAGGTTGTATTGAACCTGATCCAGGTAAGATCGCTACGATCAATGATATCCATCCTCCAACAACAAAGAAAGAAGTTAGAAAGGTTATGGGTTTTTTCAGTTACTTTCGAAATTTTATACCTGCTTTAGCTGAAAAAGCACGGGTAATAACTGATTTGACACGAGATAACATACCTACGAAGGTGCCTTGGGAGCAAAAGCATCAAGAAGCACTAGATAAGTTAAAGGATGATCTCAGTAAAGCTACACAGTTGCATACCATTGATTTCACTAAGGAATTTGGTTTAAGTGTTGACGCAAGTGCCACCGCGGTCGGGTGTTGCTTGTTTCAGTGGACCGAAGAAGGTCAAGAAAAACCAATTGCTTTTGCTAGCCTTAAACTTACAGATACACAGATGCATTGGTCTACAATTGAGAGAGAGGCTTTCGCAGTAATTTGGGCACTTAAACGATTCAAGTCATGGATATTCTTATCAAAGATAATCATTTATTCAGATCATAATCCTTTGTCTTATCTCACCGATGCAAGCCCTAAGAGTGCGAAACTGACTCGTTGGGCGTTAGCATTGCAAGAGTTTAACGTGGACTTTCGATATCGTCCTGGACGTCAGAACACGGTGGCTGATTTCCTCTCTCGGTTGTGACTCGGATGGTGAAGGGGGGAAATGGCCCGACACACAAGGATCGAGCCCGCAAATTGTATAGATAAATTGACTAACTGATGTGTTTTGTTTTGTTTGTATATGCTGTGTCGAGATGGAGTCTGGAGGCCCGGCTTGATCGTGATGACCCGTTCGGGATGGTGCTGAAGACGTGTCATCATCTGAGGGCGGAGGGAATGTCGTGGTCTACGCGGGTGCATGCATCAAGGGAAGAAAACCGACGCGTCAACAAGCTTGTTTACAACGCACGGAAATTTCTGCAGCAAGCTGTCAACATTAATTCGGTGCATGCAACAAGGATATACGTGTTCAGTAGGACTTTCCAGGGAAAAGTACAGTGACGTCACAGAACGTTCTGGAATCCGGGAGAACTCTATATAAGATAGACCTGATGTACATTGGGGGCCTTTTGACGAAGATTTGTAAACGTTGAAACATTGATCGTATAACGTTCAATCGAGACCAGCCAACCTGTGTGCTGTCTACGATTGTGATATTTGATAGACGAGTTGACTTACTCTACACTTAATCGACTTTATTTTTAAATAAAGATCTTTTAATAGTTCCTTCGTTGGTTCGTCGTTGCGATCGAAGGAGTCGACCGCGACAGATCACTTCGAAGGTCCCCAAGGGTTACCGGCTGCAGCAGCAGAGCCCTACCTCTACGCTGGACAGCAAAATAATTTCTGTCGCCTTTGTTAGACACCTTTAATAGGCTGCCATTCTCAGCTACATATATTGACGTTCAATCACTGGATCCTGTGACTTGTGGTTCCTTATGTAGGTTAGGTTATGGTCGACGTTAACCCACAAGATATCGCTAAACTCTAAATCCTACAGCATTAAAACCACGACTACAATTAAAAACTGTCAAAAGGCGTCATTGCCAGTTACATATTTACCAAACGATTTCAATCGCAAGGATTCTCGAAATTTAGCGCTCGTGAATAAGCTGGTGCTCTGCGCTTAGTTTTCGATTCTCGTTTTAGAAATTTGGAGTTTACGATAACCATTACGAACTGTCTCTGAACATTTTATGCGAGGAGACAGAAAGAGGCCGGCGAATTACATCAATTAAATATTTGGGGGCAAGACCACGCTGTGTCTTGGATACCAGAATGAGGATTTTAAACTTAATACGTGCAGAGAGAGGAAGCCAGTGCAGTTGCTCAAACATGAAGGATGAAATGCGTGAGTAGAGTGGCAGACCTGCAATTAATCTCGCAGCTGCATTTAGGACTGACTGCAGAGGCATGAGACGGACCTTAGGAAGACCAATTAGAAGCGAGTTGCAGTAGTCAATTCGGGAGCAAATGAAAGCATGGACCAACATTGTGAAAACAGAGGATGAGACAGATCGTCGAACAGCTCTGAGACACCTTAAAAGGAAGTGGGAAACACGTGTGAGGTTAGAGATGTGATCTCTGAAGGAGAGTGATCTATCAAGCGTAACACTCAGGTCACGTACACTTGATTGAAAAGCAGTAGTGTGGAAAGATTTCCGAGAGGAGGGCAAAATCAATCTTCAGCAACTGTTGAGGGGAGCCAAACCAAATGAACTGGGTTTTGGAGGCATTAAGAAAGAGACGATTTGGGGACATCCAGGAATGAAGAGACTTCGATAGAGACTCAATACATTCAACTAAGTGCAACTGGGATGAAGGAGACCCATGGCCAAATGCTTGCACATCATCTGCAAAGAGATGACCAGTAGCTCCCGAAAGTGGGAAAAGAGAACGAATGTCAGCCGTGTAGATAATAAAGAGTAGAGGACCAAGTACAGAGCCTTGAGGAACGCTCAGCTTAATGTGAATCCATTTTGTTCTAGAGTCGCCCGATATAATCATTTGGGTTCGTTCAGACAGATATTATGGTCGAAACCAGCAAAGAGGGAGGCCCTGCAACCCATATGAAGTCTCAAGACGCTGTAGGAGAATATTGTGATCTACCATATCAAACGCTGCAGAAACATCGAAAAGAGCCAAGAGGGTAAGTTCAGCCCTGTCAACAGCAGAGTAGATTTCAGAGAGGAGAGAGAGGAGAGCAGTCTCAGTAGAATGATGAGCCATAAACCCTGACTGATTAGCAGGAAGGAGTCCAGATTGCTCAAGATAAGGGAGGAGCTGAAGAGAGACCAGACGCTAAAGAGTCTTGGATAGGAAAGATAAATTGGAGATGGGACGGTAATTGCAGAGATTAGCATCAAGATTAGGCTTTTTAGTGAGAGAAAGACCAGAGCACGCTTCTGCGATGGAGGAATACACCCTTCAGCAAGTGATCTTTTACATAGATAGACAAGAAAGGAAGCAAGGTCATCTAGAATGTCACTAATAACAAAAGGGGGTAGCGGATCGAGTTCCCTTGATTTAAGATTAACAGACGTTAATACTAAACGAAGGTGAAACTCTGAAATGGGACGAAAACTATCGAAGACAGTGGATGTATGTATGAAGGTTGGAGGAGGAGCTTCAGCTGTCGAAGCACGAAGTCGGTCGATCTTTGCAGAAAGCATTTCCTGAAACTCATCTGCGGTGAAGGATGGAGCCTCAGTAGAACGAGACGGTCGCCCAAGGAGACCCGATACAGATGACCACAAGCGTCTTGGATTTTTTTCGTTGCGCAAGACTAGCTTTTCCCAATATTCAGCTTCCTTCTGATGGTAGAGGCGATGTAATGAGCGAAGCTGAGTAATCCAGGCTAGTCGGTAGACAGGATCTTTAGTCCGACGACTACGGCGCTCGAGGCATCGGGTACGACGGCGGAGTCGATGGCAGTCAGCGTCAAACCAGACTGCTAGTGGGCGCTGACATGACCAAACTTCACGCCGAGGTAACATGGCGTCGAGGAGACTTGTAACCGTGGAAGTGTATAATTCGAATAGTTCAGCAACTGAGAGGTTATCCAGAGTAGAATCCGGCGAAGAAAGGAGAGTATCACGTAGAGCTGCACTGAAGGCAGTGGTAGCGGTAGCAGTAGTGGTGGTGGTGGTGGTAGTAGTAGTGGTGGTGGTAATAGTAGTAGTAGTAGTAGTTGTTGTTGTTGTTGTAGTAGTAGTAGAAGTAGTAGTAGTAGTAGTAGTAGTAGTAGTAGTAGTAGTAGTAGGTAGTAGTAGTAGTAGTAGTAGTAGTAGTAGTAGTAGTAGTAGTAGTAGTAGTAGTAGTAGTAGTAGTAGTAGTAGTAGTAGTAGTAGTAGTAGTAATTTCTTTGGTTTTGAAATTTCACAGAAGGTGACTAGGTGAGACGAGTCTAAGTCGAATGGCAATTCATATCAACGATCAGTTGGTCAACTTGACCAGAGGATTGCATGTCGCAGCGGACACTGACCAACCGGAGATTTATCCTCTCTGTCTGTCTGTTTCTGTATTTGTCTGTCTTCTCTATATCTCTGTCTGTCTGTATCTCTATCTGTTTCTCTGTCTGCTTGTGTTTCTGTATGTTTCTACATAATATCTGCGTTTCTACTATCTCTCTGTCTCTTTCTGTCTCTTGGACAAAAGACTTTGCAGAAATATTGTGTGCGATATCGAGTTATCGAACAAAATAAGAATACAATCTAATCCAATTTAATCTATTCTAATCTTAACGACTTCTATAGCGCCGTTGTTATAATACTTAAAGCATCGATCAATGGTCGCTTTAAGTGAAACTGGAAGTAGAGCTCTAGTGTTTAGCATCATCGACCATCAGGGTGGAAATTCATTTCCAGATTTCTGCTCCACCTGCGCCTCCTAGCGAACTCGGTATACCTGTAGATGAGGGGCGCGGGTTTTAGTGCTACCATACCTCGAAATTATGATACCTTAGACCATAGGCATCTAAACGCACTTATTCCCAACTCGCGTTCACGATTCGGCGATTTTATACAAATTTTTCAAATTCCGCAGTAAACCCATGGAAAAACGCAGATTTCGCTAGGTTTACACCGAACACATATCATTCTAGAGTCCGCACTATGTGCGCACAGCTCAGTATTTATTATCTACTGACATCTATCGATGAGTCAACCGCTATAGCGTACAACTTTTATAGCGCAATTGTTACAGAACGTCAGAAGCAATATATTATATCTGTATTAGACTATGTCATGCTTTATGGTAATAAATACTATGAATTTCATCTTGCGTGTTGTAACTTCTCTACGGACATATACCGTACAGACGAAAGAAGAACAGCTGAAACGAAACAGAAGGCCAAAGCACCATGCTTGACACGACCATTATTCGATCGGAATTTCCTATGGAGCACTTTATTACGCCCGAAGGCAGAAAGAACAAGTCAAATTACACAGTAGTAAAACATACACGCTGGATAAACCGAATTTCAAACGCACAAACTACGAAAATTAAACACAACCTCAAAGGCACAAACTACGAAAATTAAACATAATTTCAAACGCACAAACTAAGGAAATGATCGTAACGAAATGATTGTTATTGCGCTACAAAAGTACATTTCGTTCTTAAGATGTGTATCACGTGATACGCTGTTCGGTGTAAACATAGCGAAATCTGCGTTTTTCCATGGAGTTGCTGCTGATTTTTGAAAATTTGTATAAAATCGCCGGATCGTGAGTGCGAGTTGGGAATAGGTGCGTTTAGATGCCTATGGTCTAAGGTATCATAATTTCGAGGTATGGTAGCACTAAAACCCGCGCCCCTCATCTACAGCTTTACCGCGAACTCCGCCATATTGAGTACACTCACCGTAGTCTGGAGTTGGGATGCTGAGAAGCGATGGAGATGAATGGTCACCCACCCTCGTATGCCGAGGCTAAGAATAATGAAGTCGCTAACACTTCGTACCCATGGCTGCCTGTCAAAACTAGCCTAATGAACTGATAGAATCGGCGATTATTTAAGTATAAGTCTTGTACTTACGAGCGTTCGCCTTAGACACCTTTAAAATGGTGTCAACCATTCATATATAAAGAAAGAACATAAAAGGCGATAAGTTTTTGTGTCTCAAAGTCATTGGAGTTACGAAACAGGAGCATAAACCGTGTAAAAAAATGGAGTATATCGATCTTGGTATGGAATCTATGTTATTAAATATCAGGTTCGGTAGAGGTTGGGTTTAGACCTATATATAGATAAATGAAATTTTAATTAATTTGTATTTACATACGTTAAATGGCGTCATGGTTATATTCATCCTGCATGTCTCTCTGTCAAATTCAGTTCCATGCAATTCGTACTTTATTGATCCAAAATCAACATATAACAACGATATTTTGAAACGACAAAGTATTGAACCGTATTACAAGGCTATACAGAGCAGAAGGTGGGTCAATAGGAGGCCCTAAATGGACCAGGGTCCCGTTAGAAAGGACCCCTATTTCCAAGGTAGGTTCTTCGATGGCCATATTGGTCTGTCTCCCTATGTCTGTCTCTCTTAGACACTTCTGAGCACGACTTGTTGAATGGGTATATACATATAATGGTATATATACATATATATATATATATATCCCATTGTTCTTCTCTCTCTCTCTCTCTCTCTCTCTCTCTCTCTCTCTCTCTCTCTCTCTCTCTCTCTCTCTCTCTCTCTCTCTCTCTCTTGTACAGTTTCTCAAGCGCCTGAAAACATTTCTCTTTGTCAGTGAAGACACTGACCCGGATCGTGAGTGCCTCTGATTTTGAGTGACGCTATATAAATTTTCGATTACAATTACAATATATAATATACTGTGGGACACTGTTCACGATTGGTCATAGGCTCCCTTAGACACCTTAAAAATGCCGTCGACTGCTGCTATATAAGAATGGGACCCGAGAGGATTAATTAGATGTTACTCCTTTTAGAGAGAGGCAAGGATGTCCGTTATCACCGTTACTCTTCAATATTTATATAGAAGAGCTTATTAGAGAAGCACGGGAAGACATGGAGGAGGGGATCAAGGTTGCAGGCAGACTGATAAGGCTCTCAGGTTCGCAGATGACCAGGCGATGATGGCGGGAAGTCAGAGAGGCCTACAGATAATGATGGGCCGACTAAACACAACATCAAGTGAATACGGTATGAAAATCAACATCGAAAAGACGAAGGTAATGAGAATAAGTAAAGGAACAGAAAATGTAGTCAGAATAAGAATTGGTGAAGAGGAAATAGACCAACTAAGTTAAAAAATTCTGCTACCTGGGAAGCATGATTACGACAGATGCCAAATGCCATGACGAAATTAGAAGCAGAATAGCAGTGGGTAAAGAGATATTCACAAAAAGAAAAGAGCTATTGAGAGGAAAAATGAACAGGACTCTGAAGAAAAGAATGGCAAAGACTCTGGTGTGGAGTGTGGTGTTGTACGGATCAGAGACTTGGACCACGAGGAAAGAGGACATCAAGAAACTGGAGACGTTCGAGAAGTGGATTTGGAGAAGAATGGAGAAGATCAGCTGGACAGAACATAAAACAAATGAAGAAGTGTCGGAAAGGATTGGAGAAGAAAGTCCTTCATACATACATTAAGAAGGAGGCAGAAGAAATGGATCGGTCACACGCTGAGAGGGGACTCTCTCCTAAGAAATGTCATCGAGGGAAGAATGGAGGGGTGGAGGACAAGGGGAAGACCAAGACAGATGGTGCTGGATAGGATATTGAAGGAAGGATACAAAAGACTCAAAGGAGAGGTTCAAAATCGAGAGAAATATCGACGTCGGACTTTTGTTTCCACGGATATTAAACAGCAATTTAAAGAGACGTCAAATTTTGAAAATAAATCGATGACACAATACAATGACACCAGAAACTCTGGACAAAACGTTTCCTCTGAGCTTAACGCCATCAGATCATCACAATCTTCAACCTAATTAAGTTGCTGACTGACAATTGCAGCTGATATGAGGAAAAATCATAAATCTCCAGAAAGTTCATCAATTTCCACAAATGTCGTCTCCACAAAAAGCCACATTTAACTACGAAAGTCATGCATCTCCACTTAGGTCAGATCAAGTTGAGAGATCTTTACGAAAATGTCCCGCCTATATAAGCTAATCCTAAAAGTACCGTGTTTGAAAGAAAAAATCACTGAATTAACCATTGTGAATTTCTCTAGAAAAGTTGAGTTCGTGGGATTCGCATTGTCTTGATCTCATCCCAAACTCATCAGCTCTCGTATGCAGAGGCCAAGAAAAGAGCGAAGTGGCTCAGTTATCAATCTTTCTCTTACTCAAATCGAGAAAAACCTGAAGACCACTTCATTTGTTAGTGACTTGGGTCGGAAGCGACTCTGAATCGTTCAGTGGCGATATTATAAATGTTCGATCAAAAGTACGAAAAAAACGATGGCTAGGGGAGACGAGGGCAAAACACCCTTTGACGGATTTTCCTAATTTACAAAATGAGCAATAGCATTTTAAGCATGAAATTATTGTAGTGTCTAGCAATTACAAAGTGCTTCAAAGGGGGCGTTTTGCCCCGTACCTGGGACAAAACGCCTCCTAATGCAATTTAGACCATAAATTGATGCTATTCGCATTTAGCGCGTAAAAACCGTTGCTTGAATGCTATGACACAAGCACAGGCGCTGTTCTCCTCCTGGAAAACAGATTACATCCATAGTCCGGACTATGGATGTAATCTGTTTACCAGGAGGAGAACAGTGATGGCACCGTTCTCTTGCTGCCACTGTACATAGACGGAGACTGCGTTTTGGGGGGCATGTTGTTCGCACTCCGGAAGACGAGGGCCAGTGGAGAGCCTTTTGGACCACTATGATTAAGTAGAAGCCCATCTCTTACTTAATGAGATCCAATCTCTTTTATAGCGCCGTTTTCATGATGAAAGTGGTATTACAATTAGGATTATTAAAATACGTGATCATTTGTGCATTTATTAAGCGCCACCATCTAACGACAAAGCATCAATCGATGGCGTTGAGCAATTGTGAGTGAAGGACTTACTCAGGGTCCCTACACAGTAACCGTCTCAGAGGAGAAGGATCGAACCCTTACTCTCCGCTTTACAAGGCGTCAATTCAAACCAGATACATTGACAGGCACGCAGGGACACTTAATCAATCAATCAATCAATCAATCAATCAATCAATCAATCAATCAACCTAAACTTGATATTGCGCCCTTGAATGGTTCTACTTAGAGGCGGCCCAGGCCCAAACGTAAAATTTTGTAAGGTGTGATCAATCGTCTCTCGCGTCTCATCCTTATATAGCATCTGTTGACACCTTTTTAAAGGTGTTTAAGAGAGAACCGTTTACTGGTCACGTTAGTTAGTTTGTGTGTAAGTTGCTGTTTAACGACGCTGTGTTACGACACAGATGATCAGTGTCGCCCTCCTATTTAAGCTGGCGTGGGACTGGCACTGCAATAATCGAGTATAGTGTCCCTTCTTTATACAGTGAGTGGTTCCATTTTAAAGGTGTCTAAAGGCGAGCGCTCCATCCATTTGGCTCCGATGTTTTTTTTCTCGTCCAATAAATACACTGCCTTGTCCTACTTTACTTTGCCTTACCTTACCTTCACCTGCATCGCCTTCACCTACCTTACCCTGACTTACCGCACCTTGACCTACCTTGCCTCGAGCCCTGGACCTAACTTACCTTCACTTACCTTCAGATACCTTACTGTCTTTGCTGAATGTTGTCAGGAATCGTGGAGCCAACGGCAAACAACGTTGCCAACGGCTGCGTTGTCAAGGTCATCATTGCCAACGCGGCAGTTGCCATGGACGGCCGTATCCAGGGCGGTGACCTCATTGTAGCCACTAACATCGAGACCACGAGGCGCTTAACGAACGCTCAGGCTAGGGCGATACTAAGGAGGGCGTCGCTATTGGCAACGGATATCAGGTGGACAGTTATTTATAAATTTGTTGTAGTTAGAAATTCGTGTAGCGCCGTTTTACTGTAGTGGTGTTGTTGTAAATGTAAACTTCTGTTGTATAGCTACTGTATGTCCTCGGCTCTGTTCATTTTTCAATTAATTGATCGGGTGAGGTCTTTCCCCATCGCTTACACTTTATCAATGGGTGCCACACCATTTACGACCTGTGCTATGACGACCGTATGTCCTCGACCCTGTTTATTTTTCAGCGAATTTATCGGCTGAGATCCTTCACCAGTTCTGCTCGTTTTAATCTTATCTAATCATCTAACCTTATCGCATCGTATTTTATCTAATCAATTCTAATGTATGTGTCTGTAATCGCTATGTCCATGAGAACCTCCAATCTATTCTTCTGGTGACTTAGCAATGTCCGTTCAGTTGACGGCGATCTTACCCTTCATTAAAACCCTGTAAAAAAGCATTTGACAATCACACGAGACTGAGGTATATCTATAACTCAGATTGAAAGCGTATAAAAGGTGTCTAAACTGGTGTAGTGGATTTCATTTATTAATGTCCAATGTATTAATGACATCTTGCGACTGCCAGGGTCGTTGACGGGAATCATACAGAGAAATGAAGGAATTGCTATGCAAGCGATTAAACGCTTGGTTAATACATAGGCGCAATTTGCCAGATGCACAAGGGGTAACATACCCACTTTTTGGACTGAGGCGCGGACCTGTGCTTTTTAACAATGCCAATCAATTTTTTATTGTGTCTTCCCAGGGAGCGCAGTCTCAGCCTTCCTTTGTGTACGCTGAAAACGCCAGACGAAATGAGTCACAGGCAGTCAAACAGGCAGAGGTTAAGCTACACAGGTCACCCGACAGACTGACCGCCGTAACCGGCCCGCAGGTCGTAGACACAGCACTCTTCTTGAACATATCTGACATCATCTTCACTCTCCGCCTTCTGGTTGTCATCATAGTCAT
>OY744614.1:10030079-10105079 GCA_963556255.1 Allolobophora icterica
CAGTAGAACCTGGATGAAAGATTGAAATATAACTAAACCTAGAAGTGGGATGAATGATCAAAATATAAACAAAACTAGAAGCGGGATCAACGATTAAAATATAACTTAAACTGGAAGCGGGATCAACGATTAAAATATAACCAACAGTAGAACGTGGATGAAGGATTGAAAAATTACTAAAACTAGAAGCGGGATGAACGATCAAAATATAAACTAAACGAAAAGCGGGATCAACGATTAAAATATAACTTAAACTGGGAGAGAGATAAAGGAAAGTCATAATAGACGAAATGTCCGTAGAAATAGAAGCGTTAACAAAAGGCGCCGAATTGACCGGCGCCGAATTGACCATGCGCCGAATTGACCATGCGCCGAATTGACCGGCGCCCAATTGACCGCGCCCAATTGACCGTCGCCGAATTGACCGACGCCGAATTGACCGGCGCCCAATTGACCGCGCCCAATTGACCGTCGCCGAATTGACCATGCGCCGAATTGACCGGCGCCCAATTGACCGCGCCCAATTGACCGTCGCCGAATTGACCGACGCCGAATTGACCGGCGCCCAATTGACCGCGCCCAATTGACCGTCGCCGAATTGACCGGCGCCGAATTGACCGGCGCCGAATTGACCGCGCCCAATTGACCGTCGCCGAATTGACCGGCGCCGAATTGACCGGCGCCGAATTGTCATGGCACCAGTTTGTTCCACCGGGAACTATTCTGATACATTCAGTCGAGTTGGATGGATGGATGGATGGATGAATGGATGGATGGGTGGGTGGGTCTTGGTTGGGTGGGTCTTGGGTGGGTGGGTGGGTAGGGTGGTGGGGTTGGTGGTGGGGTTGGTGGGCGGCTGGGTTCGGGTGTTTCGGGTGGGTGTGCGCCTAGTCTCGCGGATCGAGAGTCGTTCTGAGTCGGGCTGGAACCCGTGACGGGAACAGACGAACGGCGAAATGCGCTTCCAGGCTAAGGACTTGACGGACGATGAAATACAGCCCATCACAACGGTTCTCCTTCCTTCTTTTCTTGCGTCCTCCTGTCATTCGTTATTTCGTTCCGTGTTTCTTTCCGTCCTGATGAACTACAATGTAAATGAACGACATCTCAGTAACATGTAAAGTCTCAGAATATTCTCCAATCTAATCTAGGCACAAACACATAAACCGACTCCTCAGGCAGCGTCTTCTAAGCGTCTGTCCAAAGCTCTGCGGTCGTTAGCCAATGCGTCGCAATCGCTCACGAAGAACAAGAACTTCACCTGTCAGCAAATTAATTAAACTGAAAGAGTCACCGACGGGAGCCCTCGCACAGACGTAGAACTGAACCAACGGAGTTCTTCTGAGCACAGTTGCAGACTGGAATTCGAACTGTGAATTCTGCCTTAGGCCTATTTAGTGTTTAATGATATCTTGTGCATGTCATTTACGTTGAAATCGACCTTAAGCTTCGCAGGCTGTGTGAATTAGGCGATTGGATGGATGGATCCAGGGTTTAACGACATCTTATAGCAACAAAGGCGGTTGACGTCGACAGAAATTACTTTGGCATATTACAGCTCTAAAATTTAGGCGCATGAACGCGATTGGAATGCATGTAGCCGAGAGTGGTGGCGTTTTAATGGTGTCTAACTTCAGACTTGGTTGGTTAGCTGCTGTTTAGCATAGAATAGAATGTTCTTTATTAATCCAGTTCTTTATTAATCCATTTGCGAACCGCATTTGGGTATACACAAACATATAAAGACATTTTCACATTCTCAGCCCTGCACAACTGGCAGCAACCAAACATACATTGCATTGAGAGTTATATGGCAAGTTATAAATAAGCATCCTAGTCAAGAATGTTTTCCTTATGAGACTGTCAGCTGAAGAGCTGGCTCGGGGTCGGAGTCCATATCCGGTGACCTTTACAGGCGGAAGCAGAATGTGCAGGACATGCCCTTCATTACCAAGAACTGCCGAGAAAAGGCGGTTGTCAGCCAGGCTACACAGCTGCTGGATGGACGGAGAGTCATCGGGGAGGTCACAACTTCTTATAAAGCGCCTAAGGATGGCTCCCAGCCTCTCGCGCTCCCTCTGGGTTGTGAAACTCCACCATTCCGGGGTGGCGTAGAGCAGCTTTGACAGCGCCATGGCTTTGACTACGTCATACATACTTGGCCCTCTTAGACCATGGGTTGATATGGTTCGAAGTGCAAAGGACGATTGACGTATCCGGGCACATAACTGTAATCTATTATATGGGTTCTGAAGTTAAGGTCTTTCGTGAAGGTAACACCAAGAATTGTCAATCTGGCGACTCTAGGGAACCTCAGCTGTAGTTGTGTCGATATCCAAACCCGTCCTCGGTCTTCGTATAAGCATTTCTGAGGACTTCTTAATGTTTAATTTCAGAGTAGGCCTACACCTTGACGCCCATTGGGTTAAGTGGTTCATTACAGTAGGTATTATTGCACTACCTGACTAAGGCAGGTCCTACTAACAGATAAATTTGCTCTTTGCGGTTTGTTCCCATAAACGAATATACAGTCGTCAGCATATTTCAGCAGAAGGTTGTAGGGATGAACTGGTTTTAGGCCGGAAATGGTTGTGATGAAATTGGTTAGCCAGAGGCTTGAGCCTTGAAAAATGCTAGCGCTGATTTCAATGAGTGTTGATATTTTATCATGACATTTGTTGCAGTCTATCTAAAATTGTGATTATCCAGTTAAATATATTATCTGGTATTGGCATATTTGCTAGAATGTTGGCCAAGTAAGCATGCCTGATGGTGTTGAAAGCCTTGGATAAATCCAAAGCAATCAGATGTAGAAACTGGTTGGTGTCAAGCATAAGAATGAGATTGTGCGCAAGGGCGTGAGTCTGAAGCAAACTGGTCCAACTACATGTGATTCAGTCGGGTGTTAGTTACAATCGGGTAGAAAAATCTACAGACGATTTAGTTTTCTAATATTCTACATAAAGTAGGAGTAATTGAGTTGTCGTTAGTAAAACGGACATTAATTCCACTGCGCCAGGTTGACACCGTTTAAAATGGTGGCACTCTAAGTTACATATATACCATATTATTATTATTATTATTATTATTATTATTATTATTATTATTATTATTATTATTATTATTATTATTATTATTATTATTATTATTATTATTATTATTATTATTATTATTATTATTATTATTATTATTATTATTATTATTATATACCTCAATGATCGACGCTAACCAAAGACACATGAATGGTAGGTAAACTCACGGCCTCAGTTAGACACCTTAAATTATATTCACCAGTCGCATTTAATAATTACACTTGACACACGACGATCTTCGACGTTATTGCCATCCACAAGATGTCGCCAAGGACTACATAATGCTGGATTAAATCAGTGAACTTCTATTGTCAGTTGTGTTGTATTGTATTATAGAAGGTTATCAGTTAATCCACAACTGCTCGTACTCTGGCAGTGCCAGTTCCAAACCTGGAGAATGGAGGAGGACGACGTTAATCATCTTCGTTATGACACAGTGTCGAAATTGTATCAACGGATGGGGCTGCGAGCGGAATTTGAGGGCCCGACGTATGATGGCCACTCTCTTGATCGCATATATACATCTGGCCACTTTTACGACTCCTGTAACTCCGCCACTGTTCGTACTCTGACAGTCCCAGTCCCAAGCCTGAATAAAGGAGGAGGGCGACGCTAGTCATCTTTGTTATGACACAGCGTCGTTAAACTGAAACTACTACGGCTCTTGTGTTGTCGGCTGTAAAACCAAATCCTCCGCGGTCGTGCGACATGACCCCCAAAGTCTACGCCTACTAAAGGAAGAACTTAGACACAAAGACTTATCAATACCGCCTCAGAACGTCTGGCTAGTTGGCCGCACTGGGTGATCATTTGGGGAATCTTTCGGGGAGTGTCCTCCTCTTGTATGTAAGTCTGGCTACGTCAGACTTTAATCGTTTTGGTAGCAATTGCATTGGGTCGCCTTTAGGTTTCTGTCAACGCTGCTTACTCTCCGATCTTCTGATCGTCTTGACCTCTTAGTTCCTCGTGTCAGGACTACTATGGCTCAATCCAGGTCCTTTACCTGCATAGCTGCCTCGCTTTGGAATCGACTTCTTCCTTCTGTTTGCAACACCATTCTCTCAGGCAGCGTTGCCTCCTTCTTTTCTCACCTTACATGTAAATCCTGCTTTCTCTCTTGGGGTCTGGCGCTTTGGGAGCGCCTCTGAATGTTCTATACTGCGAGAGGTGATTTACAAATGTCCATATACAATACCATACGATTCAATATAATACAATGACACTCACTAGCGTAAACTTATCCAAAATATTGGGAGATTTGGTTATTCATTCTACACTTGTTTGTATTGGGTGGACAGTCCATCTTAATTATTGGGGGCACGTGCCCCGGCTCCTCCCCCAAAGTCTACGCCTATGAATTGACACTGTCGGTCAAAGATGTCGTTAAGTTACTCAAGAATGAGTGTCCTAAAGCTTGTTAGTGATATAAGTGATGATGAAGATAATTATAAGTGATGATGATGATGAACTGTTGACCTCAAAGTTCGATCCAGTAGACCTGAGTAATTGGGCAGCTAAAATATGTGACAAGCACTTGAAAGACAGCTGTATTCAAACTAATGTGGCCCTTATGAACTCAAATAGTCCCCATTTAGAATTATTTAATAAAGAAGAACCAGGAAAACCTTTGCTATGTAACGATGAAATAGACCCTGATGAAAACTTATTTGTAACAAGGCCCTTGAACCATGGCTATGGCACTCCTTCACAAATAGCATCCAGAATGAACAAGGGTTTAAAGCAGTCCTCCTATATCCCTGTGAATTGTAGAAGTCTAAAGAATAAGACAGATGAACTGCAAATACTACTACGGCAATTACCTGTAGACATACTGGCTATTACCGAAACTTGGCTGACTAATGATGATTTGATCCAAATTCCTGAATATAACTGGGTGCATAAGCCTAGAGACTCTAGTGGTGGAGGAGGAGTGGGCTTTTTTGTTAATTTTCAAGCTCTGGCCTTCCAGCTCATTGAATGGAAAACCCCACTTACATCATTTGAATCTCTGTTTATAAGGGTACCACAATCTAAATTTGGCCATCTCACATTTGGGGCAATTTACAGATCCCCGGGTCAACCTATGCAAAAATTTAATGAAGAATTTGAGCAGCTATTGGCGGAAATTACGCTGTCTAAAAAGGAAATAATATTATTAGGAGACTTTAACATTGACTTGCTGAAAGCCAGTCAACATCCACAAACTAGCTTATTTCTTGATACCTTATCTTCCTATAACTTTTTACCGGCTATAGACAGGCCAACTAGAATCACTGACCACAGCCATTCGTTAATAGATAATATACTAACCAACTTCTGGCCTAGAATGGTCAATTCTTCCATAATAGTTAATGATATATCTGATCACCTACCTATTATAATTTGGACTGAAGATAGACCTCTTTATGCTGGGCAAACAAAAAATGTCACTAGAAGAGTGTTTAACGATGAGAATAAAGAAGTTTTCTCGGGGTTGCTGTCTCAAATTGATTTCACTCCATTAATAGATCACTGCAATGACAAAAATCCAGGTGCTGCATATGACTTTTACTTAGAAAAAATTAAGGAAGCATACAACAAAGCTTTTCCAGAGACTTTAATAAAACCTCGTAGCCATAAAATAAACCATAAACCCTGGATGACTAGAGGATTATTGAGATCATGTAGTAAGAAAAACAAAATATATCTAAAATATATTAAGAACCCAACAATGAGCAATAAATCAAAATTTATAACATATAGAAATGCTTTCAAAAGTGTTAAAGTGAAAGCTATGCAGGTCTACTACAATACAGAGTTTCTTAAATATGGAGCCGACTTAAAAAAGACCTGGTCTACGATAAGAATGGTCCTGAACCAAAATCCACCAGTATCTAATATAAATTCGATAAAGAAGGATGGGCTGACTATAACTGATAGTGCAGTAATAGCTGACAGTCTAAACTTATACTTTACTCAAATAGCAAAAAAGCTTAATGACAATGTTGCAGATACCATGTCAACATACACAGACTACCTCCCACCATCATCTCCTTCCTCATTTGCCTTATACCCCACTTCCTCGGAAGAGGTTCTATCAATATATACTACTATGAAAATTTCACATAGCATAGGCCCTGACCTCCTTGACCCCAGCATTATTGGCCCAAACTTATCTCTTATCACTGAACCTCTTGCACTCATATACAATTGCTCAATGGAGAATGGAATCGTCCCTAAGAAAATGAAAATGTGTACAGTTACTCCGATATTCAAGCAAGGCGATAGAGAGGAATTAAACAACTACCGGCCAATATCTATTTTATCTATACTTGCTAAAATTCTTGAAAAGATAGTCTACCAGAGACTAAATGATTTTGTAGTTAAACATAACATACTTTATCCATTCCAACACGGTTTTAGAACTGGGCACTCGACAACTCTTCCATTAGTAAATATCCATGATAAAATATCTCAAGCAATTGACAACAGTAAATTTTCAATAGGAATTTTTCTAGATCTGTCGAAGGCCTTCGACACTGTGGACCATAAAATACTAATTAGGAAACTATTTAACTATGGAGTTAGAGGACTTCCCCTGGCCTGGTTTAAGGACTATCTATCAAATCGTCAACAGCAAGTGAAATGTAACCATAGTCGTTCATCCTTTAGGTTGCTGGATTTTGGTGTTCCTCAAGGGTCGATACTGGGTCCGCTATTATTCCTAATTTATATTAACGACCTTCCCAATGCAGCTCCATTATTAGACTTTGTTCTTTTTGCCGACGATTCCAACATTTTCTTCTCCCATGCATCTTATCAGGAGCTGTTTTCAACAGAAAACAAAAAATTAGTACAAGTAGCCAATTGGTGCAGAGCCAACAAACCATCTCTTAATCTAAACAAAACAAATTATATTTTATTTACTGCCCCAGGTAAATTAATACCACAGCCGCAGGAAAAGATAAAAATTGATCTAACTGAAATACCCCAGGTTGTTTCAGTTAAATTTCTAGGGGTGTGTCTTGATCAACACTTAAACTGGAAGGAGCATATTGAACACATATCCCACAAAATAGCCAAGAACATTGGTATAATAAAAAGAATTTCCTACCTACTGCTACCCGACATATTAAAAACTTTATACCATACCATGATACACCCCTACTTAAACTATTGCAATATAGTGTGGGCATCTAATTATAACTCCAGACTCTCTAAACTGAAAATACTCTCTAAAAGGATTATAAGGATAATAACAAAGTCTCACTACCTAGCACATACTGATGAGCTGTATAAAAATGTGGGGATACTGAACCTAGATAAACTACTGGAGTATCAAATAGGAAACTTTATGTACTCTTCTGCCAATAAACTGTTTCCACGTGAATACTCGAGTCTATTTACTAAGAACTCACAAGTACACCAGTATGCTACAAGGAGAGCCGGTAATTTAAGAGTTGCATTTGCAAGAACTAATATACGGAAGTTCTCTATAGCATGTGTAGGGCCAACTATATGGAACTTAATACCTATGCATATAAAAGACAGTCCTAGCATTAATATTTTCAAGCGCCTGCTAAAAAACTGGTTGTTGGCTGACAAGAATGAACAGTGATATGAACTCTAAAGATGTCACAGATAGTACATAAGCTAGAACATAGATTACTATAGATTAATGTATGCTAATGTTACTTAATATCTTTTACTTTTGCTTGATCGCCACCTCGCCAATCAGGACGATTGGGATTGCAGTGGAATTTACCTTTACTACCCTTTACTGCCGCCATGTAATGTACTAATAGCAAAATGGGGGACCCTTCCTAGCGGGATCTTATCCCTTCTGGGTTCCCTTTTGCGTCCAAATGAATCCCTCCGTTAAATGAATCCTACCATTGGACCATAAGTCACTGTATATCTCCTATGTACAATTAAGAAAAGCCAAAAGCTTTAGTATGGTACGTGACTTTGGCCAAGATGCTTTCTATGTCACATGCGAACTGAAGTGATGATTGTTTGATCAGTATGGTTCTGTTCTGCTTATTTTTCTTCTACTTTGGTTTAAAACATGACTGAGGTCAGATGTAAACTAAATAATCGATATGTACAATTGTTGTTTTGGAACAATAAAACGCTATGTTATGTTATGTTATGTTAATACGATTGACATTAATTCCACTGCGCCCGATAGACACCTTTAAAATGCTGGCACTCTCGTCTACATATAAACCAATCTCGTTCAATCGCTAAATTTTCGACGCATTCTTCCAATGTAGCTTAACGTCGACTTCAACGCCAAGATGTCGTTAAACACACAACAATTCTACTTAAACCCACTGTTCCCGTTAGACCCTTTAAAATGCTGCTATTCTCAGCTACATATTCAGGAGTCGCGTTCAACCGCTACATTTTCGATACACTATTCTGATGTCGGTAAAGGTCGACTGCAACGCAAGATGTCGTTAAACAATTCTACATTAAACCCACAGTTCCTTTTAGTGCTTCCCAACCTGTTTTCCGCGGCACACAAGTGTTGGGCCTCTCAACAGTAATGTTGCTGAAGATTGATTTGCCCTCATCTTGGAAATCTCTCCACAGTACTCCTTTTCATCAGGTGTACGTGACCTAGGTGTTACGCTTGATAGCTCTCTCTCCTTCAAAGATCACATCTCTAACCTCACACGTGTTTCTTACTTCCACTTAAGGCGTCTCAGGGCTGTTCGACAATCTGTCTCATCCTCTGTTTTCACAACGCTGATCCATGCTTTCATTTGCTGCCGAACTGACTACTGCAATTCGCTTCTAATCGGTCATCCTAAGGTCCGTGTCATGCCTTTGTGGTCAGTCCTAAATACAGCTGCGAGATTAATAGCACGTCAGCCGCGCTACTTACGCATTTTATCCTTCATGTTTGAGCAACAGCACTGGCTTCCTCTGTTAAGTTCAAAATCCTCATCCTTGTGTCCAAGACACAGCGGGGTCTTGCCCCAGATATTTAATTGATGTAATTCACCGGCCTCTTTCCATCTCCTCGCATCGTCCACTTCGCTCCTCAAACAGATTGGATTTTTCAGTTCCTCGTTCTAGAACAGCTATGGCGATGTCCCGATCTTTTGCCTCATTTGGTCCCTCTCTCTGGAATACACTGTCTCCTTCTACTCGCTCTCAAATTTTAATAGGTAACCCCTCGTCTACTTTTGCTTTCCTCAAGACTTATTTCTTTTCTCTCGGCCTTGCGCACTGGGAACGCCTCTGAACGGTTCACCCTACTAGAGGCGCTTTATAAATGTTTAAATACAATACAATGCAATAGTATTGTATTGCATATAGAAGCTTACGATTAAATCCATGTGCGAAGTTAAACACTTTAAAAAGCGTCCATTCTCGACTACATATTTACCAATCGCGTTCAATCGCTAGTTCCATTTTCTAAGTATGGTGTATGAAGCGTTAAATGTCGCCAAACTGTAAATGATGATGATGAAAAGTCGCTTGAGCTAGCCTCAGATGCACCTATGAGTGGTGGCCAGTACTCTCCCTCGTCGTCTCATCTTCCACCGACAGTGTACAGTCAATGTACTCAATATTGCTGAGTTGGATGTACGATTGTAATAACCATCATCTTTAAAACGCATCCATTCTCAGCTGCATGTCTACCAATCGCCAGTATTCTCGAATTCAGTGCTCATGAATCGTCTATAAAATTCTATGCTTACGTTAAGATCGACGTCAACGCGGTTGAAACCCATAAGATATCGATCGACACTAAATATTGCTATTATAGCATCCACGCCACTTCGAAGAACAACAGTGACATGCTGGCTGTCGGTTTGTGCCAGTCCGAAAGTTGTCTAAAGGAGGAGGGAGACGTTATGACACAGCGTCGTTGAACAAAAACTACACAACCCTCTGCTATGGCAGTAAAAGAAAATGTTTCCTTCTAATGCTATATATTCTTTAATAGCGCTTTACAGTTTTCGAAGGATTAAGAAACAAAGCAAAACCAATTAAGACAACGCTGGATAGGTAATATAAATGAACTAACACTAAGGGGAGTGTGAACTGAGTTTTGTGTACAGTCTTGCAGTGCGAGATATTAGCGTATATATTTAGTGCGCTTACTTTAGTTTCACGTGTATATGTATATATGATAGATGTATAACGTTTAGTCTTAGTGACACGCGCGGCCGGCCAATCTCGGCAGCGGCGCGCTATATGTATATTATTAGATTTCACTTGGGCGCACAGAAGACAGGTGTGTCAAGAGGCGCGAAGAATTATGCTGACTAGAAAAGTTTGAATTCGAGTGTGTTCGCTGTAGTAGTGTGGCTGACTAGTTGAGTTGCAATCGAATTGAGTTCTGTCTGTTTTTTTTCTTATTAAACTGAAAAGATATTAAACTGTGTTGCTGATTAATTCAGGTTATACTTATACGTAGAATTAGTGTTCAAAAGGTGAACGTTAAATAGGCGTTAAGTACGAAGAGAATAAGGATTTAATCAGAAGGATTGTCAACGGAAGGATTGGGTTGACATTATTGGTGGCAGCGGTGGGATAAAGACTCACGGTGGAACAGCGTCGGTGTGGATAAATACTCACGGTGGAATAAATACTCACGGTGGATATAAACTCACGGTGGATTAAAATTCACGTTATCACCTCCTTCGGCGGATAGAAGAATCTACGACGGTGATAAAAGAATTTACAACGGTGTTAGAAGAATCTACGACGGTGTTAAAAGAATTTACGCGTTGTTGCTGTGTGACGTGTCTACGATATCAACGACGGTGGAACACGAGAAACGGTATAAAAATTTCGTTGTTTTCCACGAACAAATATAAAAGAAATCCCGTTTGTTTATCGATTCACACAACAAGAAAAACCGTGACTTCTTTGAAAAGAGAAATCACCAAAGTAAACAAGTAAGATGGAGAAACTAAGTGCTGAAAGACAAGCAGATATTAAGAAGATGTCTACGGAGAGGCTGAAACAGCGTTTGTTGAAAGCCGGTTTTAAAGAAGAACAATTAGAAGGTATGTCACGTGGTGACATGATGCAGGAACTCGCCGAAGTGTGGGTGAAAGAAGAAGTCGAAGAAGAAGGTGCCGTTGGCGGTGCCGTCGAAAAGGCTATTGAAAAACCTCCTGCGCCTATGTCTATGGAGATGTTGATGCAGTGGATGATGATGAAAGAAGATAGGGAGGAGAAACGGAGACAAGAAGAGAAAGAACTGAGACAAGAAGAGAAAGATAGAGAGGAGAAACGTAGACAGGAAGAGAAAGAAAGAGAAGATAAACGGAGACAAGAAGAGAAAGAGCTAAGACAGGAAGAATTACGTCTTCAGAGAGAGAAAGAAGAGAAAGAATTGCGCTTGCAAAGAGAGAAAGAAGAGAAGGCAGAATTTGCAAGGCAAGAAGAATTGCGCTTGCAGAGAGAGAAAGAAGAGAAAGCAGAACTTGTAAGGCAAGAAGAATTGCGCTTGCAGCGAGAGAAAGAAGAGAAAGCAGAACTTGTAAGGCAAGAGGAATTGCGCTTGCAGAGAGAGAGAGAAGATAAAGCAGAACAAGTGCGTAAGGCAGAACTGGAATTGCAAAAGCATGAGTTTGAGATTCAATTAGAACAGTTGAAACGAGATAGAGAAGATGCTGAAAGAAGAAGACTAGAGCAGATGATTGAATTTGAAAGAGCTAGAAAAAGTGATGAAGAGGTTCGTCAGCAACAGATTGAAGCAAAGAGAATGCGTGAAGAAGAAAGAGAAAAAGCGCGAACGTTAGAGTTAGAACGTGCAGAACAGATCAGACAAGAAGAACTCAAATTTCAGAAAGAAAGTTTTGAAAAGGCAGAGACAGAAAGACAAGAACGTCTGAAACTGGAGAAATCAAAATTGACATTGAAAGAAACGCAAATGAGAGAAGAACGGGAAGCAGAAAGAAGGAAACAGCAAGAAAGTGAAACTTTGGTGTCAAAAATTAAGAAAATAGGTGATGCAATGAAGCATGTATTGCCTCATATGCCAAATGATATGATGGAGGTGCCATTATATTTTGAAACAGTCGAGAACGCGTTTCGCAGTTTTGCTGTGGAAAAGCCGTTTTGGGTGAAATTATTACTACCATTGATGACGCCGAAAGCTCGAACCGTTCTGAATAGATTGTCATTCGATGATCTAGACAATTATGATAGAGTCAAGCAGCACTTATTAAAAGAATTTAAATTGACCTCGAGAGAATACAGAACCAGATTTGTGGATGCTAAGAAGACAACAGAAGAGACTTATACGATGTTTACGGCAAGACTGAAGAACTTGCTAAACTATTACGTGAGAAGTCGAAACGTGAACAGAGAGTATGATACGCTCTTTGATTTGCTGGTAGCGGATAAGCTGAAAGAATGTTTACCGCCAGGTCCACTACAGTTTGTATTGTCGAAGGAAGGAACTGACTGTCTCCAAGCTAGTGCAGTGGCAGACCTAGCAGACATTCATGTAAACAATCGAATTGGGTTTGCGATTCCAAATATAAACAGTTATCCTTCTCAACGTTCCGTAAACCAAAGCCAGAGTGGAAAGTGGAATAGTAATCCAGAAACAGGGAATCATTTCAAAGGTAAAGAAGTCAAGGCTAGTGTCCCTGTACCCAATGAGACCAGAGAAGTGACGTTTGGTCGTCAGGGATTTAACAAATCGTCAGCGCCGTTTGCCAAGAGGGAAGGCAACACATCGTTTACGCAGTATAAGAGATATGAAGGAAATGAACAACGAGGTATTTCACAACCATACCATACGGTGGTGAAGCGTTGTCACAACTGTGGTTCAGACAAACATTTGGTTAAATTTTGTCCAGTTCCAGTGGCAGCAGCTAGTTCTAGCAGAAATCAAGAACACACAAGGGTGAATTTGATTCAAGTGGTTAGTGATACAGGTAATCAAACCACGGGTCAAGAAAACCAAGAGACTGAAGTAAAGTCAGTAATGAAATGTGGTATTCAAAAAGAAATTCTATTGGATGCTGAAATTCAGAGAGAAGTCATAGGAAAAGATGACAGTCGAATATTGAAGAAATCGTTTTTGCAATATGTCGAGGTTGAAATTCGTGCAGTAGACGGTAAAGAGCCAGTGAAAGTCAAAGCACTGAGCGACTCGGGTGCAGAGATTCCGGTGATTAGTGAAGAATTACTGGAAGGCATGAAGGTGGAACAAATTGGAAAAGTGAATTTGCAATGTGTGGCAGGAGATGCCATTCCTGCGAAGTTAGTGAAAGTCGATGTTAGACTGTGTGGTAGTGACGTGAAAGAAGAGGGATTTCCGCGTAAAATCCAGTGTTCACTTACACCTTATGTCACTTTGATGTGTGCTAGTATTGCAAAGATGGGCAGTACAGAAAGATTCTTATTGCATCCAGAGATAATTGCCGAATTAAAAGCCGTACCACAGATGAAAATTAAAACGATACAAGGAGATGTGAGTGTACGAGCAAATGTAATGACGAGAGCGCAGAGTCGGAAACAGGAAATGGTAGATGTTGATGAGAAGAGTGAAACTGAAAGTTCAAGTGATGAGGAAAACGAAAGTAATGAGCAACGAAGCTTATCGCGAGATGGTGTAATAGCAGAGATGAACGAGCAAGAGATGGCTGCATGCGAGAATGGCACATTAAATGAAACTGAAGAAGACAATGAATGTGATGTGGGGATAGGAGACTTGTATAGAGATGAAGAGATGGACGAAGAACAAAAGGTGCAGATTGCCGATTCGAAGAAGTTCGAAGAGCAACAGAGAAAGGATGAATCGTTGAAGCCGTGGTGGAAGTTAGCACAAGAGAAAGAATCTGAATTCTGTGTGATCAACGGTTTATTGCATAAGAAATATCAGATATTAGACCAGACGATATATCAACTAGTGTTACCAAAAGAGAGACGAATAAAAGTGATGGAATTGGCGCATGAATCGGTATTTGGAGGACATCTAGGAGAAGAGAAAACAAGAGAACGAATAAAATTATCTTTTGTATGGCCAAAGATGAGAAGAGACATTGTGAAATTTTGTAAGTCTTGCGAGAAGTGTCAACTAAAGGCAAGGAGTCTGGTGATGGATAGAGTGCCTATCACTCCGGTCTCAAGAGAAGAGGTCGCCTTCAAGAGACTGACGATGGACCTCGTTGGCCCGATCGATCCAGTATCTGCTGCAGGTCACAAGTATTGTTTATGCATTGTGGACTCGTGCACCAGATGGCCTACAATCTTTTTATTGAAATCGCTGACAGCGAAGGCTGTGTGTGAAGCGTTGACGGAACTGTTCATGAACGTTGGTGTGCCGTCCGTGATTACAAGTGACCAAGGAACGAACTTCACAGCCAGTTTGACAAGAGAATTTCTCAATTTAATGGGCTGTAGTCCAAGATTCGACACACCAGGACACCCAGAGGCTGCTGGATTAGTAGAAAGATGGAATCAGACATTTAAAAAGATGATCCATCATGTGATAATAGACAACCCGAGGAAATGGCACAAGATAATTCCTTTCACAGTGTGGGCATTACGAGAAGTGCCGAATGCAACTACTGGAGTATCACCATATATGCTTGTCTATGGGAAAATTCCGAGAGGACCATTGGCAATATTAAAAGAGAGTTGGACTAGAGAAATAAACTTACCACCTCATGTTGGAGTTAAACCAGAAAAGTATTTAAAAGAACTCAAAGAAAATATGGAGAAAGCATTATTGTTTGCAGAATCTTACTCTCGAGAAAAGCAATTACAATACACGAATCAGTATAACAAGAGAGCAAAGCACAAAGAATTTGAAGCTGGTGAGAAAGTCATTGTTTTGTATCCAACGTCAACAAACAAACTTATTTCTCGATGGCATGGTCCATGTACGATCATACATCGAAGATCAAAGTACTCTTATTTAGTCGATATGGGTGAAAATGCTCGAAAAATAATTCACGCCAACAAGATCAGAAAATATGTTACTCGAGCATTAAGTTGTGGTCTAATTGTTGAAGAAGATGAAGATTTTGGTTCAGTGGTTGAATTACCAATGAGGAATGAGGTTCAAGATGACAAGAATTCACTTAACCTCGATCCTGAACAAATTAGCCATTTGACAGTAACTCAGCAAGAACAGTTGTTGAAAGTCTTGAACAAATACTGTGATAGATTTTCAGAAAAACCCGGATTATGTACATTGGTCGAACACGAAATTGAACTAAAACCAGGATTTCGTGAAAAGGAATTTGCAGCATACCGAATTCCTTTGATTTATCGAGCAGAAGTGGAACGTCAGATCAAAGAAATGTTAAAAACAAACATTATCAAACCATCATCGAGCAGAATGGCAAGCCCTTTGGTTATTGTTAAAAAGAAAGACGGATCTTTAAGACTTGCCTGTGACTACAGATACATTAACTCATTCACAGTGGATTGTAAATATCCTATGCCGATTGTCAGAGACGTTTTAAACAAAGTTGGAAAGTCTAATGTGATTTCTATTTTGGACTGTCGAAGTGCTTATTGGACTTGTCCTGTAAAACAATCTGATCAATGGAAGACAGCTTTTGTAACACATAATGGACTGTATGAATTTACTCGTGTTCCTTTTGGAATGATAAATTCAGGCCGAACTTTTGTTAAGGCGATAAATTTAGTTTTACAGCCTATAAGTGACTTTGCAGAACCGTATGTTGATGACATTGCTGTGCATTCTGACAGTTGGAAAGTTCACTTGCAGCATCTAGATGCATTTTTGATGCAAATGAGATTGCATAACGTTACTTTGAATTTGAAAAAATGCATATTTGGTAAGAGTGAGGTAAGGTTTATCGGTCATGTGGTTGGGTCTGGTAAGATAAAGATGAATCCAGACAGAATTGAAAGTTTGACTAATTTGAAGATCCCAGAAACTAAGAAGCAAGTTAAGCAACTGCTTGGATTTTTTAATTATTACAGACAGTTTATTAAGGACTTTGCACAGATTGCGAAACCTTTATCTGATTTAACTAGTAAACGTGTTTCTGATAAGATTGATTGGACTGTTGAACATCAGCAAGCATTTGATTTACTTAAAGAGGCTGTGCGATCCAAAGTAGTGTTATATGTTTTTGAAGTGGGAAAACCATTCAATTTGTACTGCGATAGTAGTGACTTTGCAGTCGGTGCTGTTTTAACACAGATGGACGACAAGGGAATAGAACGTCCTGTGTCATTTATCAGTCAGAAATTAACTGATACCCAGAAGAGATGGGCTACTGTGGAAAAGGAAGCCTATGCTATTGTTTGGGCTTTAAACAAGTTAAAAGAAATTATAATTGGATCAAAAATTTTCATTTTTACTGATCACAATCCTCTTACATATTTGACTGAGTCAATGTCTAAGTCTGCTAAACTTGTGCGTTGGGCGTTAGCCTTACAAACTTTTGATGTTGAGGTGAAGTACAAGAAGGGCAGATTGAATATTATTGCTGATTGTTTGTCAAGGTTATAAGTAATCGTAAGACTGTTTATTAATTATTTAGATATATATATATATGTTTCATGTATTTTGGTAATTTCGCAAATTTTGAAATTTAATTTGCTCAATTCCAGAAAAAGGAAGGAGGTAATGTGAACTGAGTTTTGTGTACAGTCTTGCAGTGCGAGATATTAGCGTATATATTTAGTGCGCTTACTTTAGTTTCACGTGTATATGTATATATGATAGATGTATAACGTTTAGTCTTAGTGACACGCGCGGCCGGCCAATCTCGGCAGCGGCGCGCTATATGTATATTATTAGATTTCACTTAGGCGCACAGAAGACAGGTGTGTCAAGAGGCGCGAAGAATTATGCTGACTAGAAAAGTTTGAATTCGAGTGTGTTCGCTGTAGTAGTGTGGCTGACTAGTTGAGTTGCAATCGAATTGAGTTCTGTCTGTTTGTTTCTTATTAAACTGAAAAGATATTAAACTGTGTTGCTGATTAATTCAGGCTATACTTATACGTAGAATTAGTGTTCAAAAGGTGAACTTTAAATAGGCGTTAAGTACGAAGAGAACAAGGATTTAATCAGAAGGATTGTCAACGGAAGGATTGGGTTGACAGGGAGCAATGGACTTGACAAATGACAGAGGACAATGGAGTTCATTTATTCGTACCCGTCGCTGCCAAACTTTTGAAGTCAGGAATTGATGATAATGATAATGCTTTTAATCGCTTGGTAACAATTGTGTTGAGTCTCCGTAAGGTTGGCCTCAACGAAACTGTCGGTCACAAGATGTCGTTAGTACATCTGACATTAATTCCACTGTTCCAGTTAGACACCTTTAAAATGCTGGCACTCTCAGCTACATATTTACCGGTCGCGTTCAATCGCTAGACATAGTAAACAATCATTTCGTGTAGGTTAAGGTCGACTTCAACGTTACTGACAAAACAAGAAAAGAAGGCGGGTGGCCAGTCATGACACCTAAAAAACAGCCCTTGCTGCTATACGATGTCGTTAAACTCTATCCATCCAATCGCTAGACTGCAAATCCACATTTTCCATCAAAGATAGCCTAAGGTCGTTTTCAACTTAGCCGACATCCGCAAAATGTCGCTTACCACTAAAATTACAGCTTCTGAAGATCCAAGAATGCAGTTATGCACCCACTTTAAAAGGTCTCCATTCTCAGCTACATATTTACCAATCGTTAACTCGCTTGTACAGCAATTCATTAATGTCACCGTGGGGTTCCATCAACGACCGTGAAACTCGCAATAACGTCGTTGGTACAATTGACATTAATACACGAAATACACTGCTCCAGTGTAGACACCTCTAAAACGCTTTCACTCCGAGCTATAGATGTTCGTCAATCGCGTTTAATCGCCAGATCCAAGTGGTAAAAGTTAAACACAAAGTAAGGCTTCGTTTGATTTGCGGTAGGCCTATATTCAGAAGTGTAATGGCAAGAAGTTTATAATTATGGTAATTAGGCCTGGGTCGGTAATTAGACCAGCATGCAGTGGGTAAATAGACCAACGTAGGTAATTAGCCCAAGTACAGAGTACGCTGCTGAGGACCATTATTACTTGTATGCATTTGTTAAGCGCCACTACCTAATGACTAAGCATCAATCGATGGCACTGAGCAATTGCGAATTAAAGACTTATTCATGTTTCCTACACAGTAACCGTCTCAGAGTAGGAGGATCGAACCCGTACCCTCCGCATTACAAGGCCGTCGCTTTAACCAATCGATATACCAACATCAATGCCACAGGCTTTGGACTGGCACAACCATAGGTAGGGTAGTGAAGGAGTTACGCTGTGTTTGGATAGCTTCTGTTTAACAAAAGTGTGTCAAAACAAATCTGATTAGGGCCTCCCTTCTCCCTTCTTCAGGCTTGGGGCTGGCACTTCCAGAGTACGGGGAATGTATGGCTGGCGAATCAGGTGATTTATTTATGCATGCGGATGCAATCTTTTTAAAGGTGAAACCTGCGATTGATTAAACGACGTCTCTCATGGAAAAATTTTAGTAATCCGATAAACTGATACGTAAGTGTAGTTCAACAATTTATAGCGCTGGTTACAATGTTTTAGAGGTGTTTAAATTGAAATTCGTGTATTTTATGGTAGCCATTGTTTAGCGATATTTTATGGCTACTAACGTCGTCAATTTAAAGGGAGATCACAGCTTTAAAGTCCACTGACGTCAAAGGTAATCGAAACTGTTGACCCCATAGTTGGAAAGTGCTACAGTAGTGGGGTAACACGGGGTTGGGGACATCATCGTAATTACGTTTAAAACCAGTTTTGACTGGCCTACAACACCCAGTTTTTCTGGTCCCCACCACTCCATTATCTCACCGAATTAAGAGGATGCCGATCTATACCATCTAGGCTTCCAGAGGGTCCTGAAACCCACGGACAATTATAGCCAATCGACTTCCAGGCAGTCCGTGGAATCCACGAACGCTTATAGCTTAGAAGTCCTCGAGTGTGACAACTTTCACAGTGTGACGATAATATCTGTCACATCTGTCACGTTTAAGCTAGGAGTGTAATAACAGCTTTAACTATTTAAATTAGGAATATACGCCAAGTTGAATATATAAAAACGGTGCGGCGCTCCTGAGTAGGTATCTTGAAGGGGCTATTTTAAATTCACAGAACGAATGAATGAAAGAATGGAAATAGAGAGACTGAGAGAGAGGTAGAGAGATAGACAGAGACATTATTTAATCATAATCATAATCGTCATCATAGGCGCCGACTTTTGGTTTTGTCTCTGGGTGCCAGTCAGGGGCGGATCCAGAAGGCTTATTTTTTTAGTCATCCGTCAAAAAATAAAAGGGGGCCATGTCTCCTAAAATTTGGCGACTTTTAGGAATTCATCCCCATAAAAATGTAACGACCTTTTTAGGAATACCCCAAAATTTAATTTAAGGTCCGAATTCCTCTGGGGGCCAGGCCCCCACCGAACTTTTTCTCTGGGTGCAATGCACCCAAGGCCCCCAAGAAGTCGGCGCCTATGATCATCATTACACCAGTAATATATACTTTTTTCGCTTAATACAGAAAGAAGTAGAATCACTACTCACCAGATGATTGGTTTTTTTCTTGGGTGGATTTCCGTTTCGTCCTGTGCAGCAAGAATTGTCCTCAAGACCAAGACCAAAACCAATGCCAAGACTTTTGGTCTCAAGGGCAACAAGACCCCTGCTTGGACTCGTCAGGACGTGTTTTACACGCCGACGGCCTCCTCCCAGCTAACTGCTGGTCTTCCGCCCCCATGTGTAGAACACGATTGTTGAACGACAAATACTATGTAATGATATTTCAGGGTCTATTGTGTTGCCTGTATTGGAATCGTCTAAACTTTTAGTGAAAAACAAAAATATATCCCACAAAAAGCTGCGGGGGCACAGGCTTATTTTGATGGCGGCCTGAACTCGCCACGTCACAAAGCTATCAATGGGCTCCTGCGGTTTTTAATTATGAGACAAACGCCACTTTGCCACACACCGCGCCCTGATAACGATGCCAATATAAATCTTTAAAATTTTCACAGAGCTATGCTATACTCAGCCTTATACTGGCACGGCATCAGCTAAAAAATCCGTAATAGCCAGGCTCGAAGGAAAATTTTTACCATGTTAGGGCATCCGTCCTTATAACAGCGCCGTATGAGCTCAAAATTTGTTATAGCCTGACTGTAAGGAAGAATTAAAATTTAGAGAATTTAACAACTACAAATTAATATCATCGTCCTCCATATTCTCCACGACAGGTTCACCCAAGGCTGCTAAAATTGCATCTTCTACCTGTTGAGGCAGTTGTAAATTTTCACATTCAGAATCTGAATCTTCATTTACGCCTACCTTTAGCCCGTTAACTTTCTCACGCAGCGACTTCCGTTTAATTGCGAGCTGCTTTCATTTTAACGCTGATTCATTCAGCCGTTGTTTCGTCTTTCTATAATTTTGATTTATTCTTCTAAGCTGCATTTCTGCAGATTTAATTTTCTCTTTTTTACTAACCTCTTTAAATGGAATATCAGCTAAAGCTCGCAAAAATTTCTGTTCCTTGTCCATTTCCGAATGATTATAGCACGTTTACCGTTCAACAACCGTCTTCCGACACATGGGATGTCAATCCAGACTGAGCAGGTCCTATATATAAACACCCACGTTGCTCTGCCTGCCTGCCTGCCCACTTCCATAGTAAGCATGCAGAGACTCTTACGCACAGCCTGCCCAGCGACCAAATTTTGCGACGGCCCATATAAGTCGATAGTTAAGACTCGCACAGAGACTGGCAGGCGCGCGGCTACCCCAGCCTGGCCCAGCCAGCAAAGTTTAGCACAGAGCCGCAAGGCTAGCCAGCAACGACACATGAGATTCATGACAATTCAATGAATACATATGCATACATCCATGCATACATCCATACATACATCCATACATACATCCATACATACATCCACACATACATCCATACATACATCCATACATACATCCATACATACATACATACATACATCCATACATCCATCCATACATACATGCATACAAATTATTTGTGCTTTTATGAGACACTTGATATTAACTATAGCTTTTGACTTAACCATTGTGCGGAGAACCGAAAAGGCAGACACAGGCCAACGCAGACGCAGACAGAGACACACACAGAGGCGCACACAGGCACACACACAGAGGAAGACATATGCCCGCATAGAGGCTTTAGGCCACATCATTCGACGCTTGATATAAAACAGATGCGTATTATTTTCCATCAGTGCAGCGGTCTCCGACAACCGCCTAATTGTGATTTATTGCTTTGTACCCACATAGAGGCTTTAGGCTACATCATTCAACGCTTGATATAAAACAGATGCGTATTATTTTCCATCAGTGCAGCGGTCCTTGACAACCACCTAATTGTGATTTATTGCTTTGTATTATATTCCATTAGTAAGCATCCTGTTTCACGTGATGTGGCTTTGTTTAGCGCTGAGAAATCTCGGGGATATAGGCCTACATTACATTTACGTAAAGTTCATCCATCTATCTATCCATCATTTTCCATCCATCCATCCACCCATCCATCCATCCATCCATCTATCCATCCATCCATCCACCGCGGTCTGGGTTTTACAACAAGCGAACCATAAACACAGGCCAAAATAATAAGGACTTTGACCGATCATCGCCCATATCGACGCCGTGCACTTTCAGGCGATGACTGTAAGCCTTAAATCCAACAGTGGCCTATTTTTATGTACTGTGGCGCTTCATACGGTGAAGGAGTATAAATCGTGTTTAAAGGACTTGTATAATTAAAGACTTGGAAGTCCTTATTATTTTGGTCATGGCATCTATGTACGTGGCGCCTCATACGGTGAAGGAGTATAAATCGTGTTTACACTGTGGTTTTTCTACGATCAACAAATAATTATTTTTAAGCAATAAACAATTGCCCGTGCTGAATGTATATTCCACTTAAATGACATTCTATTTAGCTCCATTTTTTCTAAAGTTATTACTACACCAATTAGGCTTAAAAAGTTAGTATTTTTTGACTTTTGGAAAAAACATAAAAAACAATATATTTTTTATGCATGAACATAATAGAATGGAAAAAGATAAATTGTTAGTTAAGGTTCTAAAACACGCCTTAAGAGTTTTTTGCGTGCTGAATGGGCAGCTAATACATGAATATTGAATAACAATAATAATAATAATAATTAGCCTTGTTTTGAATATTTTTTCAATTTAAATAAAAGAATATGTTATGGTATACATAAAATCATAATGTTGGGGCAAAACTTCTGCAAGTGGTTAGTTATAGGTAAAACAAATCTGTGCTGCCGCAGATGTATTGGGGAGCACTGTTTCAAACATTTAGCACAGCTGCGAAATGGCTTTGAGACGAGATCTTGCGCTAAATGTGGGAGGGGCATCAAAAACCACTTGGGTGAGTGTATACGTTGTGGTTATTACGTCATAAAATCAAGAGTTCGACGCTGCGGACTAACCCGTGAATTCGAGAAAGAATGGAACAGACTAGCGAACATAGTAGTAGAGTAAAAAATTCTCTATTAAAGAAACGATTCCATTATTGTATTGAGATAAAATAGATGAGCAAGCGACAATCGAATACATAGTAAACAAAATTTCGTTTTAAACAAACGATTCCGTTATTGTATTAAGGAAAAGTTTGCCACAGTAGTATAAAATAATTTATAACTATGGCATTGTCTGCGAATGAAAAAATTGAACAATTGTTGGGTGAGTTTACTGGCTCCCCAGCTCTTCGAGCTGTTCTAAAAAATATCTTAGACGAACCTATCCCAGATGCAGTCAAAAGGCGCTTACTACAGCCACTGCTTCCAAGGCCAATTCCTCCAGTGCGCAAGCATAGAGGGGCAAAACGTAAATCCCTTCTAGCACAATTCGATCCACTCCTAATTAAGAAGGATAGAGGTGGACCACCACCCTTTCTAGTACACAAAGAGCTCGCCAATCAGCTTCTGAGAGACTTCCGTGCAGAAGTACCTCTTAACCACAGGCTGGAAAGAGATGCGTTGGCTTTCTTGAGTGCAATGGAGCACAACATTGAGGCGCAACTCAACGAAGAGCTGTTGAAACAAGACGGTCTGAAATACTCGCAAGTGTTGACAGTTGAGTTGGAAAAGCTGGCTCCGACCGTTGACATGTTGTACGACGGAAACGCGACCCCGGGTACTATTACCAATACGGCCTACTTTCGAAGCAAAGCAGTGCCAATTACGAATGCGAGTAAAATCCAAGGGGCTGTACGAAAGGCCAAGGCCGAAGTACTAAAAAGCCTCGAGGACTATACCAATGAGGGGTCAGGCTGGAGGGTGAGGCGGGTCGTGGCAGTAGACCTCAGCGTTGCAAAATATCAACCATTTCGTGCAAGGAGCTACTTTCCTACACCAAAGTATATACCCCCTCGTACGGTTATTAATGTAAAGAATAAAGATAACCGATGCTTCGAGTGGGCCATATTAAGTGCTATGTATCCAGTAGGTCATGGACAAAATCCAGATCGCCCAACTAAGTATCGGGGCCACCTCCTCGAGCTAAACTTCGATGGTATAGAATTTCCAGTGAAGGTCACAGATATCGGTAAGTTCGAACGTCAGAACCCTAATATAAGCGTCTCAGTCTTCGGGTGGGATAAAGCTTTGTATCCAATTTATGTCTCAAAGCAGACCAATAGAGACTATAATATCGATCTTCTACTGTTAGTCAGTGGTGAGAATTACCACTACGTCTGGATTAAAGACCTTGGTCGAATTCTTAATCAAAACAGCAAAGACAAAAACAAGAAACACCCATGTCGTCGCTGCCTACACATATTCTGTAGACAAGACTTACTGGATGCCCATACCAAAGATTGTCAGGGCATCAGTGAGAAGCCTCAGCGGATTGAGATGCCAAAAGAGGATGAAAATATCCTCAAATTCCAGAATCACCACAAACAGATGCGAGCCCCGTATATCGTTTACGCAGACTTTGAGGCGTTGAACGTGCCAATCGAAGGTGCAGTCATGAACCCCAGCGAGAGCAACACCAGACAGATAGCTGAGCAGAAACCATGCAGCTTCTGTTATATAGTAGTTCGATACGACGGCCGCACGAAGAAACCAGTTCTATATCGTGGAGAGAACGCTGTGCCAGAGTTCCTACAACGAATACAAGGCGAGCTGGACTCTATCAAACAAAGGCTGGCCACCCCAGCTAAGATAGTTATGTCAGCAGTTGATCGCCAATCATTCCGCGAGGCTACTGAATGTCATATCTGCGGAGAAGCGCTCGAAGAGGATAGAGTTCGCGACCACTGTCACATTACCGGTAAATATCGAGGTGCCGCTCATAACGCCTGCAACCTCAAACTTCGAATATATCCAGATAAGTGTAAGGTACCGGTGGTCTTCCACAATCTGCGAGGTTATGACAGTCATCTCATAATGCAAGCGATAGGTAGCTGTGAGGCCGCACAGGATGAGGAAACTGAAATTAACTGCATTCCAAACAATATGGAAAAATATATGACATTCAACATTGGACAACTACAGTTCATCGATAGTCTCCAGTTTCTAAACAGCTCGTTGGATAAATTATCAGGAAATCTGTCGCTAGAGGATCTGAAAGTCACAACAGCATATATAAAGGAAAGTTTCGTTCACAATGATAGGACAAAACTAGATCTTTTGAGGCGAAAGGGCGTATATTGTTACGAATACATCCACGATTACCACCGCTTCGAAGAAGATCGACTTCCACCCAAAGAAGCGTTCTACAGCAAGCTCACCCGAGAGAACATTTCAGATGAGGATTATCAACACGCTCAACGAGTATGGAAAGAATTCGAATGTAAGACCTTGGGAGACTATCACGACTTGTATCTCCGAACGGATGTACTCCTACTAGCCGATGTATTCGAGACCTTCAGATCCACATCGATGAAGCATTACAGTCTGGACCCCGCTAACTACTTCAGCCTGCCAGGAATGGCCTGGGACGCTTTGTTGAAAAAGACGAAGATCGAGCTCGAACTTTTAACCGATATAGATATGCATTTGTTCGTAGAGAAAGGTCTCCGAGGTGGAATCTCGATGGTATCCAAGAGATTCGCAAAGGCCAACAACCCGCAATGCCCAGATCATGATACCACGAAGCCAGACAACTGGATCATGTATCTCGATGCTAATAACCTCTACGGCTGGGCGATGCAACAGCCATTACCAGTTGGAGGATTTAGCTGGGAAAGTCCAACTCTCGACGAAGTGTTGGAAACTCCAGACGACGCGCCTGAAGGCTTCCTACTTGAAGTAGATCTCGAGTACCCGGAGCACCTCCACGAATCACATAGCGACTATCCCCTAGCACCGGAGACCCTGACTGTCCAAGAGGGGTGGTTGAGTGACTATCAGAATGTGCTCATGAACGAGTTGGGAGGCAAGTTCACAAAGCATGTGAAGTTAGTACCAAGCCTACGACCTAAGGAGCGGTATGTGGTCCATTATAGAAATCTCAAACTCTACCACTCGTTGGGCCTACGAGTTTCTAAAATTCATCGTGTCATTAAGTTTAGACAGGAGGCATGGATGGCTCCATATATCGAGATGAATACGAAATTGAGGGCGAAGGCAACGTCGGAATTTGAGAAGGATTTCTTCAAGCTGGCTAATAATGCGGTCTTTGGAAAGACCATGGAAAATCTTAGAAAAAGAATCAGAGTTAACCTGGTACCGACCTCAAAAGTTGACAAACTTCGTAAACTAATTGCTGACCCGGCCTACATATCACACAAAATCTTCAACGACCAACTCGCCGCGATTCACAGTTTGAAGAGCAAGCTCAAGTTAAACAGACCTGTATATGTCGGCCAGGCTGTCCTCGACCTCAGCAAGCATCTGATGTACGACTTCTGGTACAACGATGTGAAAAACGAGTACGGAGAAAAAGCCCAGTTGCTATATACAGACACTGACAGCCTGTTATTTCAGGTGGAAACTCCGAACGCCTATGCCGATATGTGGAATAAAAAACACCAATACGACCTCTCAGAGTTTCCAAGAGACAGCCCCTACTACGACGTCGAGAACAAGAAAGTCGTGGGCAAGTTCAAAGATGAATGTAACGGAGTTGCCATAGCCCAATTCGTGGGACTGCGTCCGAAGATGTACTCGATCTTAAAATCGGGTGGTTCAGAGATCAGGAAAGCTAAAGGCGTTCAGAGAGCAGTTGTGAAGAAGGATCTGCACCACGAGCTATACAAGGAGTGCCTGTTCGAACGAGAAGAGATGCGGCACACACAAGTCGTGATTCGAAGCCACGACCACCAGATCGGAGTGTACGAGCAGAATAAGATCAGCCTCTCTCCATTAGACACAAAAAAGTGGATAGAGGCCGATGGGATAACAACGCTGGCATACGGGCACTACAAAATCAACGACGGTTGAGTATTCTATCGGGGGGTAGCTCAGTGCCCATAGGCACCAGAAGCAGCTCCTCACGGACAAAACCGCGGCCAGGCCCATCAACTAGATGGTATAAAGCCGGTTGCTCAGCCTGCCGAACAACATCCAAAATAGCGTGGATGGTGAGCGACCAGTTAGGATCGGTGGCACGTTTGCTTCCACCTTCGAGCTCGCCGGGAGCGTACAAATATCGGACGAGAACGTCGTGCCCGAGAACAGGCTCATCCATTCCCCACAAACGAGTTTTCATTTGTGAATGAGAGGGCTTCTGTGTCACTTTAGCAGCTTTCATCGCTTCAACCGGCTTCATGTCGAGCAAGCGCGTCGGCTCATCGTTTAGTGCAGCTACAACTTCGGGCAATCGTCGAACCCATTCCACTGACCGTTCGGATGACCCCCTTGCATCCAGGAGCAATTCCTGAGCGTATTGAGCACCGAAGAGTCGCTCAGCTAGAGTACGGTTAAAGCGTTCAACGATGCCCTGTTGGCGATGATTTGCGGCCTGTCCGCGTCTTACAAGAACGTCGTGCTTCGCCAGCAACGGTGTAAAATCACCCATAAATTCGCGGCCAGGGTCGACCTGAAGAAGTCGAGGCCAAGTCAATGGACCCCTCTTATAGATCCGGCTTAAAGCGGCGGCGACTTCGGTCGCACTTTTGTTTATCAACGGTTCAGCTTCTTTGTATCGTGAGGCAACATCAACAACAGTGAGAGCGTATTTATAAGTCTTTCGACCTACTTTATCGTGAGGTAAAAACAAGAGATCGGCTTGGTGTACCGCGTTTGGTCGATTTTCATCGAACTTTGGACGCGGTATGCGGCGTGGAACGGGAAGATAAATCTGCCACACAGCTTGTTTCTTCAACCAATCGCGAGCCTCGGCCTCGGAAACTTTGGCGGCTGAGGCTAGTTTCTTCACCGCAGCCTTACCTCGCCAGTAACCTCTAGGGCTGTAATAGACAGTTGAAAGGTTCTTAGACATTTCAGTAAAACTATATATTACAAACAGGTAAACACATACACAAATGATTTTCATTTGCGTCGCCGTCCAACACCCATCCCCAGCCTCGACTTCGCTGACATAATGGCCGATACGAGCCGGGCATCCTTCTTCTCATAATCTGGAGTTTCATCGGTGAGTGCGATCTTAGACGCGGCTGCAGCGAGGATGTCATCTGCGTGGTTACGCCCTGTGGTATCTTTATGAACTGCGTAAGCCACATCGTGGTGGAGGCACGCACGGTCGAGCTGATTAACACCGTGATATCGCTGTGACAGCCGTTTATCGAGTTTTGTGAATGGTCCACAGTAAGAGTACTTTCCCGTGTTCTGAAAAGAACCTCCCGGATTATCTTCCGAAGACATACCGGATGGAAGACTCATATGCATCTCAGGCAGAGGAAGAGCGTTGAGGGCCCTATTCAGTAGAGAACTTCCGGTCTTTCGCACTTTAGAAGGCAAAATTTGGCTCTTCTTTGCACCGCAGACGGCACAGGTTCCCTTCTTGGCTGGCCGACCGTTTCGTAACTCGACGATTGTTTCATTTGAAGTCTCAGTATGTTTCTTACATCGTAGGCAATACATTGTGTTCGTTGAATACAATCATAACTCGTTGTCTCTATATGGAAATAACAAATTTTGACCTCGAAGCCGACGATGGGAAAAAACACCACCATTGGTTGTTGCCATCAAGCATACGATGCATAATCTGTGGGCCTAGCGGATGTGGAAAAACAAACCTACTACTCAACCTCCTTCTGAAGAAGGGGTACCTACGTTTTGACCGGCTCTATCTATACTCAAAGTCTCTGGGACAGGAAAAATATCAGTTTCTTCGGGACTGGATAACAGAACTCGAAAAAGTTGCCGGTAAGGAAGTGGCTTCCTTTCACTCTTGCTCAGATGAAATAGTTCCAGTTGAATCATTAAATAAGAATGCCAGAAGCCTTCTAGTGTTCGATGACGTTATGCTTGAAAAACAGTCGCCCATCGAAAGGTATTTCACTATGGGTCGACACGGTGGCGCGGACTGCTTCTACTTAACTCAAAATTACTTCCGCATTCCCAAGCAAGCGATCCGTGACAATGCTAATCTTATCGTCCTCTTCAACCAAGACAGCAAAAATTTGCGAGCCATTCACGATACGTTCGTGGGCGGCGACATGTCTTTCGATGAATTCCGTACGTTCTTCAGCGAGTGCGCTGCCCAACCATATGGATTCGCAGTCATAGATTTGACGTCCAAAGTGTACGATGGAAAATATCGCTGCGGGTTCGATCGCTTCTATAAGCCGAAGGCAAGTATTTAAAGACATGATATAGGCAACATATGGCCGACATACAAACGCGATGTGGACAAAAGTTATCGTTACTGATTGATTGAATGTGTATAAAAAAATACCTTAGCGTGACAGTTGTGACGATATTATCAGTCACATTGTGAAACTTGTCACACTTAAGAACTTACAAGATATAGTCGACATACAACTACGATGTGGACAAAAGTTTCTTCTAAACAGGAGCGAGACGCGTTAACTCAGGATTATTTAGCTCGCAGAAATCGATTGAGACAGCGTTTCGTGGATGAGAAGCTCGGCGATGCCAACCTTCAGTACGATGCGGCAAAGCTTTTTAAACCAATAGCCACAGCCACGGCTGAATCCCAGGTGGCTACGTCTAAGGAGCTGCAGAAAGTTACCAGCGCTTTACAGGATTTGCCGGCGCAGATTTCAGAGTCTGCTAATTTTAACCCGATAGCAGCTTTGTTCGGTGAAACCGCAGGAACAGCAGCTCCAACGGCTGCTCCAGCCCTTCCAGCGCTTCCAACATCCCGAATCCCCCACGCATTGTTAGTAGATCCAAACAAATATCTCAACGTCGCGGCAATCACACGACACGGTTTCAAACCTCCGAGCGAGCTCGATCTAGCCGACATTGCAGGTGCTGAAAAGATAATCGGTGAGGTAAATCACTATAATCGCCACACCCTGGGCAAAGAGAAAAAGAATGCTAAAAAGGAAAAAGACGAAGAAAAGGTAGATGAGGTGACTGCAGATATCGAAGCCCTAAGGGAATATAAAAAGCGAATCCATACACTGCTAGCGGGCCACAGCCTCATCAAAAAGGGAAAGGGTTTCAGTGTTCCAGCCGTTCCTCTGAAATTACAAGGTAACGCCTTGGGTGAGCTCTCCGTTGACCCCGTCGCGTTGTCTGCCGGTAGACTGAGAGTGTTTAAAGGTGGCAACCTCGTTCTCGAATCTCCGGCCGATGAGTCGTTGTTCAGCCTGTTAACGAAACGCTTCGTTAAGACTAAGCAATACTCGCCTCAGGCAATTGAAACTTTAAAAAAGCTCGTACAGATGTCTGGTCTGCCCATTCATGGCCGGAAAAGCAAAAAGTTCCAGCTGATTCGAGGCGGCGCGGTGCAGTTCTACAACGACCCAAACGCTCTGGTAGAGAGGCTGCAGCTTTTGGTGGCCTCTAGGGCAGCGGGAAACACAGGTCTCGGCAACGAAATCTCCGCCATTCTTGACGAGTTACTGCGTTCCGGTGCGATCTCCAAAGAGCTGGCACTCGAATTGAATAGAAACATGCTCATAAAATAGAAATAGAAAACAAAATTCATGGCTCAGATGGAACGCTCGGAGAAACTACTCGAAGAAATTCGAGAACTTTTACAGCCTAAGGAAAATTTTAGTATAGTTGTTTCCTCAGATACTACAGGGTGGACCACGGCTTTCTCACCACCGCTGTACCTGGATCCAAAAAGACGCTTTGAGCTTGCTCTGGTCAATCTTGAAACTTATAACTCGATCCCGAACATAGACAGCACAAATAACAAGTTCGTCTACAGCTCCACCAATGGACAGACGTGGAAGACGATCATTTTGCCCGACGGAAGCTACGAGATCGCACAGATTAATTATGAAATCAGCCGGCAGTTAGAAATGCAAAATCCGCCGCCGCCAGGTGTTGCTCAACTCAGCTTTGATTCTCCTATTACTGTAGGAGCTAACGCATCTACCCTTCGCGCCTTCGTAAAGATAACGAAGGCCCGTTTTAAGGTAGATATGGCCGCATCTACCATCAGGCAAACGCTCGGTTTTAACCCTCAGACGCTTAGTCTTGGTTATAAAGAGGGAGAAAATCCAGTCGATATTCTCCGGGTGGACACAATCCTGGTAAATTGTGACATCATCTCTGGATCGTATCGCAACGGTAGCCAGCTGCCAGTAATCTACAGTTTTTTCCCGGATGTGTCGCCCGGCTACAAGGTAATCGAGTCTCCGAAAAATCTGGTGTACCTACCAGTTGCACCGGCTGGCAACGTACAGGGCATTCGTGTGTGGCTGACCGACCAGAATGGTGAACAATTAAACCTCCGCGGTGAGACAGTAACTATAAGGTTTCACATCCGCAGTGCGTAGATTTTCACACTTAAATATTCTCATGTTTGTTCTTGGAATTAAAAAGCGGCGTCGTGTCGTGGGTGGTGGACTTTTCGACTGGATACCCAAAATCGCGGGTTTCCTTGGCCGTGCAGGCTCCTTCATTTCGGCGAATAGAGGCACAATCACAAACGTTGCCAAGGCGGTTGGTAATGTCGCGAAAGCCGGCGCCACAACAGCATCTGCCGTCAGGCAAATTGTTGATGCCGTGAAAGCGAGACGCGCTGCAGCCGTAAATGAAGCTCATTTACGAAATGAAAATTCAGCTGCCGCGCCCGTTGTCCCCGCACCTTTGGAGAAGGCGCTCAGCGACAAGAGCATCGAATACTTAAAACAACTGGCTGTGAGTCCACCACCCGTTGTTCCGACAATGGCTGACATAAACAGCCGCATTGCTGGATCCGGTTTCAAGACTATAAAGCCGAGTCGTTGTGGTAGGGGTCTGTTTCTTGCAAAATGAAAAAAATATTGACAAAACGGAAAAAAATGTTTAACCCACCACATATGAAATTAATTTGCAACATGATTAATAATTGAAGCTTGAACTTTTTAGCTATAATAATGGCGGCATTTGACGTGCCGAGTGAAATGTTGGACATCGCTTCGGCGGTGCCCGATGACAATAGCATTGAATCGTTTGAATACCGCGAGTATGAATCGCAAAACCCTGCGGCTATTAACAACGGCCAGGCCATACAGATAGACATCCAGAACCAAGACATTTTCACACAGCCTTCCAAGAGCTACCTTCTTGTGGAGGGCAGGCTTACATCAACTGGCGCGGGTTACATCGCAGACTCGTTGGTGTCATTCATCAACAATGCTATCCCGTACATGTTTTCTCAAATTCGATACCTAGCTAACAACACCGAGATAGAGAATGTCATGTCACCTGGGCAAGCCACGACGATGAAAGGCATGCTGGTTTACGGCGATGATTTTTCCAAAGGCGAAGGTTTAAACATGTGTTGGCAGAAGGACACGACCGCGGCGGCGGCGGCTGCGAATATCGGCTTCGAGGCCCGTCGACTGATGATCATTGGAAAACCCGTCCCTATTGGAACGTTTTCATTCGTCGTTCCCTTAAGACATCTATTCGGTTTTTGCGATGATTATCACAAGGTCGTATACGGGATCAAACACTCTTTACTGCTGAGCCGGCAGGGGGATGCAGACGCGATCTTCAAGGAAGCCGCTGCGGCCAATGGCCAGATCGCGCTGACTAAACTCTCCTGGTTCATGCCACATATAATACCCGCTCTGGAGTATAAAAGCATGCTTATGAAGCAGATTGAAGCAAAGGTTAAGGTACCTGTGGCATTCCGCGCCATGCAATGCGACAACATTGCGGTGCCACGAGCGACGACTTTTTCCTGGCGTTTGAGGGTTAAGTCGGGCACGGAAAAGCCACGCTGGATTCTTGTTGCTTTTCAGACTGGAAAGAATGCACATCAAGGCCAGAATCCGGCACTGTTTGACCATGTGCAGGTTCGCAACATATTCGCTATGCTCAACAGCGATCGATACCCGGTGGTTGACATGAATCTTGACTTCACCAAGAGGACAACCTCTCGCGCTTACAAGGCCCTACGTGACTTCAAGGAAGAATATTGCGGCATAGACGCGCGTGAATCGTCATGCCAACCGACACCAATCGAATTTGTAGATTTGTTTCCGATCTTCGTCCTGGACGTGCGCAGGCAATCTGAACGACTAAAAACCTCTGTACAGGACATACAAATCAAGGTGGACTTTAACGAAGGGGTACCAAATAATACGACAGCATATGCCGTCCTGATCAGCGACCGACTCCTGAATTTTGAATCGGATGGCAGCAAATTCAACGTCGTCTACTAGAAATCGGTTTTTTCACATTTAGATACAAGGCCCTCTTTTAGATATATTTTTTCCAAAAATGAAAACTGAATACGTTGCGTTCGGCCTTTCACTGGCCGAAGGGCAAAAGCAAACATTGGCTAAAGCTGCGCGTGCCGGCACTGGCGCCACGATCCGGCTCACTCATGGCCAGCTTCGCGGAAACGATAAGCTCGCGCTCACAAAAGTTCAAGCCGCCCGAATAGTGAAGAAGATTTCGGAAGGCGTTGGTATGGAGCTGAGATTCACCAAAACGCAATTGAAAAAGATGACAAAATCGGGCGGCTTTCTTCCACTGCTGGCTCTCCTCCCACTGATTTTTGGTGGGTTTACCGCGGTGGGTGCCGCGGCTGGAGGGGCCGCCGAGGTGGCAAAGGCCGTGCACAACAAACAGGCCAGCGATGCAGAGGCTCTGCGCAAGAAACAGGCCAGCGATGCGGCCCAAGCCGAGAAAAAACGGATCGACGACGCGGCTTTAGCAGAGGCCGCGCGTCACAATCGCGAACTCGAAGCTCAGGTCCGCGGGACCGGTTTATATCTCGGGCGCCAGACTTATGGTGGTTGCTGTTCAATGTGCAAAGGATCCGGTCTCTACATCGGGCAAAAAAACTAAAACCTCTTAGCAACTTCGACATAGAGAAAACCGCCGGGGCGCTGCCGCATTTCCGCGGTGTTTTCATGCGAGATGGTCTGCCCGCCGTGGCTCGTGAGAAGGAGTGTGGAGTTGTTAATCTGGATTCCGGTTCTGGTGATGGTACTCACTGGGTCGCCTATTGGATAGATGGACCTACAGCCGTCTATTTTGATAGTTATGGGCTGGATCCACCTCTCGAAATTTCTCGATATTTAAACCGTTCCATAAGAACTCAAACATTTCAGCTACAGGGGCCCGATGATGTGGTATGTGGTCATCTCTGCCTGACCGTGCTAAGAGAGCTCACTGCTGGAAAGAATTTTGAAGATATCATTCTTGACCTATGTTAGACTTCCATCACCTTTTTGTATATAAAAATGCCGGTTGATAAATTTGGAAGAGACGGTGGAGGTGGGTTTGGAGGGGGGCAGATAAGCGCCGCTGGGCTCGTCCACAAAGCGGGTGATACCATGATGGGAATTCTGTCGCCTGGAGGTTTTCGGCTGACAAACGTGGGGACTCCTACGATGGACACAGACGCCGCGACAAAGGCTTATGCAGACATCGTAGATCAGGACAACCTGCAACTCACCGGTGGAACGATGTCCGGCATTCTAAAAATGGGCGGTCATAAATTGACTGGTTTGCCCACGGACACTCCGGGATCTGATAGCGAAGACGAGGGTTGGGATGAATTGGTGGGGGAGTCCGACGCTGCGAGTTGGAAACAAATAACAGAGTACGCGAAAGAGCGGGCGCACCAAGCTGAGTTGTATGCAGACGGCTTAAGCTCCGAGGTAACTGGTCTCGTTAAACGTTACGCAGACGATAAGGACACTGTGCTGGACACTGCCGTCAGGCTGTACGCGGACCAGAAGGCGGCCGCGGCCGAGAACCATGCAGACCAGAAGCTTATCGATGCTAAACAGTACACGGACGAGAAGAACGAGGTGCTGAGAGATTCCGTTAGGCAGTATGCAGACGAAAAGGACGTTATTGTAAAAAGTTATGTCAACGAGCAAGATGTTATCGTCAAGAACGCGTGTGTGCTAAAATCTGGCAGCGTTATGACTGGAAGTTTAGTCATGGGTGGCCACCGAGTAACTGGACTTCCAACAGAGATTCCAGGATCTGATAGCGACGCAGCGAGTTGGAAACAAGTGTCAACAGCGGTCGCCGGCGCTCTATTGAGCCTCGATAGAGTTCCCACGGAGTCGTTGCACGTGGTTAACAAACAATATGTTGATGTTCAACATATTGCTGCTAGACAGTACGCGGTCGATCAGGACACCGCGATTAATTCGGCCGTGAGGTTGTATACAGATCAAAAGACCGCCGCCGCAAGGGGGTACGCGGACCAGAAAGCCGAAGCTGCAAAAACTTACGCCGAAGAACAAGACGCTATGGTCAGGAGCGCTTGCGTGCTTAAAGTTGGCGACGCAATGACTGGAAATTTAGCTATGGGCGGTAAGAGGGTGACTGGGCTTTACACGGGGGCCTCGACAACTAATACCGACGCGGCGAGTATCGGGCAGGTGACGAGAATCGTAACCGGCAAAATGACAAAATTAAATAAAATACCGACGGAGCCTTTGAACGTGGTGAATAAACAATATGTCGACAATCAGGCTGTTGTGGTTAAAAGGTATACAGATAGTAAAGAGACCGCTGTAAGACAGTACGTGAACAACATCAAGTTTCTCAACTACAGCGGACACATTCCACCCCTGTCCAAAAACATTTCCGAAACGGGTTTTAAGGCATCAGCCAGCACATCTCTTCCCGATTACCCACCTCATATGGCATTCAACTCAGGAGTCAGCGGTGAGTGGAGGGCCATGGCCGTTGCGAATGAAAGTCCTTTAAAGCCTAGTATAGAGATTGAATGTCCGGCGCCTGTACGAATATGGAAAGTTAGTCTGGCTGGGGTGGCTGCTAGTCATATCAAGTCTTGGGGGATAAGTGGGGCTGTTCGGAATAGTAGTGGTGCGCTTACATATACAAACCTCCTCACCCACTTATACCAAAACGATTTGACTGATTCTATGCAGGAGTTTACCATCAACACCGACACCGCATTCAAAATATACAAACTGACGACCGGTGAAATAGGGCCATCATCTTCAACTGCTGTTGGAATTTCCCACTTCCAGATATACACATATTTTAAAGTCGGGGAAACATAAGACTTAATAATGGCCGACTCACACTATAAGATTCGTGGTTATCTCCGGCAAAAAGGAGAAACAAATATGCACAAGTACAACCTCGATGATTTGGTTGGCCTTACCAACTGGGGATATACTATCCCTAAGCCCACCGCAGATATGTTAGACGCGGTTCCCCAAATTCACATCGATTTCGTTTCGGATGATTACCACAGCCGCGATATTTACACAGCAACCAAAACTGTGACTCTAAGTTCGTGGCAAACGCTTCCACTGACCGCGGCGCGTTATCCTTGTATTACGTTGCAAACTAATAATGAGACGGTGTCTTTAGACCGCGGATTCTGGAGGCTTACAATGTTTGGTGTTAGTACCGGTGATGCGTCAGTTCGCATTATTACAGCCGCGGGTAGCATCGATCGTACAGTTGACATTCAAAGTGGACAGTTTGATGCATCTAGGGCAATATTCATTCCAGGACAGACGAGTTTTCGAATTGAAGGAAAAAAGATAGGCGTTTTAAGTACTTCAACTATTGAGTTAAACGTAACGTTACTGATAGAGCAACTATAAAAAAGTATGTCTTTGTACCCACCGCTGATGGAGTCAACAATTTCGTCAGACACGACGTCGCAAACATTTCGCTTGCAGAAGATCGGCGAAATAGAAGCATTCCTGAGGTCTGAGGCGATAAGTCGGGGACAACTGTGCAAGAAGTATAAGAGGGTTGTAGATGTGGCTAATGGGGCCTCGGCCGGCCTTGCTATAGTTAGTCTTGGAACTGGGGTGGGTGGGGCAGCTATGTTAGCCACTGGTATTGGTTTTATTCCTGGTATTGTTCTAGAGAGTTTAGCCATAGCTACGAGTTTTCTGGATATTATTGGAAATGTTGTTAGCCGATCGTTTGTTGCCAAAGCTTCAAAACACGACGAAATTTGTATTTTGGCGGAAAGTAAGCTAAACACTGTTCATGACCACATTTCTAAGGCGCTGGAGGACACGGCTATTAGCGATGAAGAGTATAAGCTTATTCTGGGAGAGGAGGAGAAATATAGAACGATGAAACGTGATATACAAAGCAAGAATGGAAAAAAAGAGTTGCCGAGTCAAAGCAAAGACCAGATGGTGGCAGAACTAATCAAGAAACTAACCAGCGCTGGGTCTTCTCCGCGAACCACGATATAAAAATTTTCGTCGTAGGCGGTTGGAGTAGTGAGTCCGTTATTCCTAGCGCACCACCGCCGTACGATTAGTGGGCTATAATTTTTACTGGCACACTCCAATGGTTTGGGCCGGCCTCGTGGGAGGGTCTCGGCCGGCAGCAAACGACACTCTTGCGGCCTGGTGTGTTAGGGCAATCCACGATCCTTATTTTTTGGCTTTGGCCGAATTGGCTTAGAGACGGTCTTTATATCAAAGGACTTTCTATTCAACCCGATTTCAAAGATCCACTTAGCACCATGATTAAAGAGACTTCTAAGCCACGATAGCCACAGACACTGCTTGGAAACCGATCGTTGATAAGGGTCAGTGGGTCCTGTCCCGAAGCCGCTCAGTGTGACACTGTGACACTTGTGACCATATTATCAGTCACAACTATGAAAAATGGTCACACAAAGCGTTCGTGGGCCCTCAGGAGGCCCTGGAAGTCGGCCTGCTATAATTGTCCGTGGGTTTCAGGACCCTCTGGAAGCCTAGATGGTATAGATCGGCATCCTCTTAATTCGGTGAGATAATGGAGTGGTGGGGACCAGAAAAACTGGGTGTTGTAGGCCAGTCAAAACTGGTTTTAAACGTAATTACGATGATGTCCCCAACCCCGTGTTACCCCACTACTGCTACACTAAAGCCAAACGCGGGGCACCACTTTATTCACGAGCGCTGCAGTTAAAAAATGCAAAAATATTTTGCGCAGTTTTCACCATGGCCGTTTATAACTTAGTATTAATAGTTTCTATTTGACGAAGCTGTGTTATAACAGAGATAATTAGCCTCGCCCTCCTCTTTTGTTGAGGCTTGGGACTGGCGCCACCCGGTAATAATGCAGGGTTGGAGTTTTATTCAACTAACTTGGCTACTATGAATAGGAACTATCCAATAAATATTTGAATGAATATGCGGTAATACAGCGATGAGAATTTCCACAAATCATGAATTAAAGGACGTAGACGACAGTATGAAATACTGTGTTCTTACTGTTTTTGGTTTATCTGAAAAAGCGATTAAAAGCAGCTGTTACCGGAGTTGGTTCAGATATCGTTTATATAACGTGAAGTTGATTTAACGACCGTTATGTCAACGCCATTGAGGTTGTTTCAAAAATGGCGATGTTTATAACTATGGTTGAAATAATGGAAAATTTATACAGTCGGTTTATACCGTTTTGAAGATGATTAACAGAGCGCCGCTGACTTATTGAGCATTGTCTTATCTTGGGCATCAAAGACGGTTTACATCGATTGGAAACACCTTTAGCCAACACCTATTGTTTCTTTGACCACAGACAACTTATTGTCCACCAAACGCAACTTCTCGTAGATATTGCGTGTGAGGAAACTATTTTAAAGGTGTGTAAAAACATTGCGTCATCCATGGTTTAACGACTTTTCTCAGATATAGAGCATCGGTAAAAACCGTTTCAAAGGAGTCTAAAATCTTGTGTAATCCATTTCTACGACATCTTTTCACATCAAAAAGACCATTAAGCTATGTAGGATTATATTTCTCAGTTTTCATCGTAACTAAAATGTCTCTAATTTGATACACTGAACGCGATTGATGAATGTACAGCCCAGAGTGGAAGCTATTCTATTATAAAATGTTGGAGGGATAGCCTGAAATAAATCTTACTTTTTCCTCAACACTAATAAAGCAACCTTCCCAATATGAGACTAGTTATTTTGCAGTGGAACACATGCGGTCTCAACGCCCACAGCCCTCAGCTTAAGCACTTTCTCTCTTGTGCAACTAATCGCCAGATATGTGATATAAACGCCGCCAATGTCAGCGCAACTGTCATCCACGAGGTGTCGCTAAACACTAACTATTGCTGCATAAAGTAAAACTCACAATTCCATTTAGACACCTTTAAAACGTTGAGATTTTAGACACATATTCACCGGTTACGTTCAATCGGTGGATTTCGACTTCGAACCAGATCAAGGAGCGTAAGTGAACATCCACATGATGTCGCTAAACACTTATTTCTGCTACATAAAAACCCACGGTTTCATTTAGACACCTTTAAATCGCAGAGTTGAAGCTATTCTATTATAAAATGATACCAGATTTAATTAAGATATAAGTTTTGTGATGTACGCTGTCTAGCGATTTGCTTTTATGAAATTCCTTTCTGCCTAAATTTCGTTCTTTCTGCCTAAATGTATTTGTTTTCGATTAACACGTTCCTATGTAGATGTTGTTGGGTTCAAATCTTAGATGCCAATCTGTTTTTTAAGTAGACGAAAAAATTATGTTTCGGTCATTGTCTTGTCGTTTAAAATCTTCAAATGTCTAAGACTGTAGGAGTTTCAGATAAACTCACTCATTTGAGACTCAGAGTCGGCGGGCGACTTCTTACCACCCGCCCTAACGGTGACCCTTAACCCCGCATTCACCCCCGTGACAACAAGTTCGACGTGATGTCGTTAAACACTGAACATCATAATAGTAAGTTAAATAAAACTTCTCCCCTGCCTTATAACCGGGTGGCGCTAGTCCCAAGCCTCAATAAAGGAGGAGGGCGAGGCTAGTTAGTTACGATATAGATTCGTTAAAAAGAAACCTTTAATTGTAAGTGTTAAACGGCTATGGTCAAAACTGACAAAATAATTTTTAAACTTTTTTTGTCTGGAGCGCTCGTGAATAAGGTGGTGCCCGGCGCTTGGCTTTAGAGTAGCGCTTTAGAATTTTGGAGTTTACAGTTACGATTACGATTTTGATTACGTTGGACGTCAAAGGGCTTTAAAGCTGTGGTCATAAGATAGCGCTGAACAATGGCTAACACTAAATGAAAGAATTTCAAGTTAGACACCTTTTTGTAAAATCTATTAGGCGGTATAAATAATTAAAATACAAGCCTTTAAGAATTTTTGTAGAAAAAGTCTGTTGAAAATACCTCGCTAGGATTAGATCATTTACCCACAATTACAAAAGTTAATGAGATTACACCTCTTGAAGATAACATGGGAATGCATGTTTGGAATGTTAAAAAAGCCAGATTGGAAAACTTTTAAAAATGAAAGTAAATTTCATATAACAGAAAACCTATTGGATGAAGACATAGATAAAACCTTCTTAAATTTAACAACGGCTATATCAACATTAGCTAATTCTGTTATTCCAACTAGAAAATATATCAAAAGTAAAAATTAAAGACATAATCCGTTACCCTTTTGGAATGAAAATTGTAATAAAGCAATATATGAGAGAAATCGAATCCGTAATAAGATGTTTAAGTCAAAAAATTTAGATGATTATATAGAGTTTAAAAGACAAAATGCGGTATAAAAAAGAGTGATAACAGATGAGGCAAGAACTAGCTGGGAAACTTATTGTTGTGAATTAAATAATCAGTCAAAATTGGCATCAATTTGGAATATGGCACGCAGAATGGAAGGGGTGGCATCTACAACATCTATTCCTACCCTTCAGAACGAGAGCACAAAGGCTGAATCTAATTAACAGAAGGCAAATTTATTGGGAAAACTTACTCCCAAACTAGTAGTAGATCAAATTATAAGGACAAATTCTTAAATCATCTAAGAAATAAGGACAATGAAAATGAAACATTATCAAATCATTATAATAACGACGCACCAGCTCTTAACGTGACCTTCAGTAGGCCTATTCGAGAGCTCCAAGATGCTCTAAAATCGTCAAAAACTCGTCTCCAGGGGAAGATAGAATCCCTTATGAATTACTTAAACAACTCCAATCTTATGATTGAACGCGACTGTTGAATATGTAGCTGAGTATGGAAGCGTCTTAAAGGTGTTTATCTGGAATTGTGGGTTTTACGTAGAATTGTTAAAAAAACTTTTTTTTGCTATTTTCGCTCCACCTTACTGCTTAGGTCACGAAAGCGCTTCTTGGAAACAGTCGCTAACCATAGACGTAGTACATAGGTTTACTTGTACAACAGGCTCGTCTCTATACAATGAAATGGTGTTGAGGTCACTGAAGTTTAGCTGGATGGAGTTAGATTATAGCCTATGGGTCTTCTTACTCGGCTACTCGGTGATACACATGGGAAGTTTTTATGGTCGCGATTTCAGGAAAAACAGACACTAACATGTTGGCTGTCGGTTGGTGCCAGTGCTAGAGCTGTCTAAAGAATGAGTGCGACGCTAATCACGTTCGTTATGACATGGCGTCGTTGTGCAGAAACTACACAGCTCCCTGCAACGGAAGTTTAACCCTCGAATGCCCAAGGGGGGGGGTCCGACCGGACCCCAGACCCGCTTTTCACGGATAACTTTAGAACGGCTACGAAATTGTAGAAATGCTTTTAGGACATCCTAAAGCATTCAATTGGGCTTCGTATGTTATATTTTGCGTGATTATACAACCACTCTGTAGCCCGCAACCATAGCATATACCAAGGACACCCCCAAGATATGCGGCTGATGGTCATACTGGCATATAGTTTTCCAACCCAGAAATAAATTATTTTAACGCACGTTATTGTAAAATACCATATATCAGTCGATTGCAAATTGAATTTGGATTATAACAAGCAAAATCCCGTTAAAATATTCCATTCCTGTACCCCACAACCATAGCATATACCAAGGACACCCCAAGATATGCGGCTGTTGGTCATACTGGCATATGGTTTACCAACCCAGAAATAAATATTTAGCGCAAGTTATTGTAAAATACCATGTATCAGTCGAATGCAAATTGAATTTGGATTATAACAAGCCAAATCCCGTTAAAATATTCCAATCCTGTACCCCACAACCAGGGAACAACTACATGCGTACAATTGAATACATGCAAAAAATCCCGAAATTGCAAAGAAACTACAAAAGAGTAGGCCCCCTATTAAAGTTCAAATAAAGTTTCACCAGGTGGCGCTATTGTGAAATACCATATATCAGTCGATTGCAAATTGAATTTGGATTATAACAAGCCAAATCCCGTTAAAATATTCCAATCCGTTCTCCAGATATCACAATGAAAACATTGGGGTCCGGTCGGACACCCCCGTTGGGCATTCGTGTACCAAAAAATAGCTTGGGCACTTGAGTGTTAAGGAAATGTTTCCTGCTGATGCTATATATTCTTAAATTGCGTTTAATCGATTGAACAGCAGTTGTTCGAGTCGCTCTTAACGACACTATCGGTCACAATATATCGTTAGTACAATGGACATTAATACATGAAATCAGTTGCTCTAGTTTAGACAACTTTTGAACGGTTCATTCCCAGCTATAGATGTTCTCCAATCGCATTAGGTCGCCAAATTTTCTACAATTAGCGGAGAGTTCGTGGTCATCGGAACTGGCATTCAATGAATCAACAACAAAGGGAAGACGTCGAAGACCTATTCGGTCATAAATTAGTTCCCCTGTGTAGCAGCATTTAGTGCTTAGCGACAATTTGTGGGTGTCAGTTACATTGAAGTCGGTGACCCGTCAAAAGAGCCCACGACATAATTATGTGCGACAGAAAAACCCGAAAATTGCGATATAAAATTAGCGACAAATGCTCCCCGATAATTTGTGTCCTGTGTACCATTATTTGTTCCAAGTGCTTGCATGTTGCAAGAAGGATTGTATTTGATTAACACGCGTCAAAGACATTTCAGAAGCATTCATAAGTGTAGTTTAAAATTATAATAATTTTAGGAATTAAAGATATTTGTTACACTAGAATAAGAATCGTTTCAGGCATTACCAGCTAGGAAAATTGGGCTATTAAACGTTCGGGTTTAATTTTCAGTGGTTGTAACACAGACTACACGTCTTCTGAACCACTTAAAACCCTTGTTATGCTATGTTATGTTATGTTATTAAAGATATTTGTTTTCGCTGACTGAAGAAAACATTTTTTCACGACGCCGTCCAATCGACGATGATTGTTTTTATTATTAATCCAAAGTTTAACGTCGTCTTTTGACATCAATGGCCGTTGACGACAATTTACAAGTAAAATCCACAGAAAACAAAATACTTATAGCATCTGAGAGACACCATTTAAAGGTGTTAAACAGAGCTGCACAATATCACTATTGTCACATCATTTAAAGCAATATATCTAATATTGTTTATGATACACATATTAATAAAATGTTCGATGCAATTTAAACAGTATTTTGGAACAATTACCACACACAAGAAATATTTAAACAATTTCAAATATAAATGCACAGTCGGCCCTATTTCTTATTTCTTAATCTACAGTCCAATGACATTCCATAGAAAATATCTACAATCATGTATGAAATAGTAAAAATTTCATAAACAGCATTCACATTAAATGAAACATGTGGTATACCGTTTTTTTTCAAATAACTGTTCAGGTGTTCTACACACTCAACTATAAATTTAGTTGATTAACAAAGCATATATGAACATAAAATTACAATCTTTAAAGTTGGATTTCAATGTATTCAAATCACGATGATTGTTTACTGAATAAATACTGTATATGTAGCTGGGAATTGCTGAGTTTAAAAGATGTCTAAATGGACCCTTGGGTTCATGTAATATTGTTTAGTGTTTAGCGACATCTTGTGGTGGACGTCTTTGCACTTTTCACTGCTACACAAAATCCACGCCTCTAGTTATACACTCTTTAAAACGTCGCCATTCTCAGCTACAAATTTACCAATCGTTTAATCGCTTGGATAGCAATTCCTTCAAATCTCAGTACTGTAGGCTTTCCGTCAACGACCCTGGCAGTCGCAAGATGTCGCTAGTTCAATGGACATTAATACATGCAAACCTAAGCTCTACTTACACACCTTTTAAAGGTTTTCGCCGCCGCTATACAGGTTCGTCAATCGCATTAAACCGCTAGGGTGGAAACATCTCATAATAGACCGTTGTGGTCGTCGTCAACTGAACGGACATCGAGAAATGCTGTTACATCCATCCATCCATCCATCCATCCATCCATTCGTCCATCCATCCATCCATTCATCTATCCATACATCCATACATCCGTCCATCCATCCATCAATCCATCAATCAATCCATCCATCCATCCATCTTTCCATGTATGCATTCATTCATCCATCCATCCATTCATCCATTCATCCATCCATTCATCTATCCATACATCCATACATCCGTCCATCCATCCATCAATCCATCAATCAATCCATCCATCCATCCATCTTTCCATGTATGCATTCATTCATCCATCCATCCATTCATCCATTCATCCATCCATCCATCCATCTATCCATCCATCCATCCATCTATCCCTCCATCCATCCATCCGTCCGTCCGTCCGTCCGTCCGTCCGTCCGTCCGTCCGTCCATCCATCCATCCATCCATCCATCCATCCATCCATCCATCCATCCATCCATCCATCCATCCATCCATCCATCCATACATCCATGCATCCATCCATGCATGCATGCATGCATCCATCCATCCATCCATCCATCCATCCATCCATCCATCCATCCATACATCCATCCATACATCCATCCATCCATTCATCCATCCATCCATCCATCCTTCCATCTATCCATCCACCATACATCCATCCATCCATCCATCCGACCGTCAATCCATCAATCCATACATCCATCCATTCATTCATCCATCCAACCATCCATCTATCCATACATCCATCCATCCATCCATCCAAATCGAGTTAATGGGTCAGAATAGTTCTGCATGCAAAAAAATTATCTTAACTTCAGTTACTTTTTTCTCTCATGGTCTATTGATTACTTAGCGCAGTTCGAAGTTAGGAATGGCCAGGCGGAATTGCTGGAAACGCCACAAGGTGTCGCCAAACACTGATGAGTGCTACGTAAACCCATGGTTGTAGTTATACACCTTTAAAACGGTTTCGTTCTCAGCTACATATGCACCAGTCTACAGACGTGGGTTTATGTAGCACTGATTAGTGCCTAGCGACACCTTGTGGCTGTCGGTAACGTAGACCACGACCTTACCTACCTATTGGTGAATGAAAATTCCAATGCTACGTTAATGTTTAGTGTATTCTTGATCAAACACGGCGATTAGTTTTACAAGTGTTTTCGAGATTTTTCGAGAATCTACAAATCAAGGAGTAGTGGCAAGCCTCAAACAAGACCAGCGCGTTTTAGTCAATTCTGCCTTGCCACTCCTAACTTGGAACTGCACTTTAGGAAAATGGTTCCACCTAATGCAATTTGTTCTTAATAATCTTCGTTTAATATTATTTTTCAAACTGACAATTACGCAGTATGATTACAAATCAGCATGAACGGATGATCACAAGTTATTACAGGAGTCGAATTTTGACTGTATACGGCAGCCTTGCAAGGCGCCATCACGTCCTAGCCATCACGTCTCATTTTCACAAACGCGCCATCTCGCAAATTGATAGGCTGAGTGGACCTTGCAGGGTTACGGGAGGCGATCCCGCAACCTAGTGCACATTACGCCAGTGATGTTACCACTACTCTATGGACCCCACCACCCCTCTTCAACTGCGTTTTGCAAGATTTCTAAGGAAAAAGAAACGAAGGCAGACAAAGACTACGCTGCATTGATGATATAAATGAGCACATAATATTGCGCGTTTGCTAATGGTGTAATAAGGAATATACATTTTTACTTACTTACTCTATCACTTGGACTAACACGAAGGGGAGCCATAGACTTGGCAAATGACCGAAGACAACGAAGTTCATTTAAGCTTATTCCTATCCATCAGAACGAAAGGTTGTCGTCAGGATCTGATGACAATGATAATGCGTTTAATCGATTTGATAACAAAATTAATACGTTGAGTCGCCGTAAAGATGTCGTTAGTACAATTGACACGAGTGCAGTTAGAAACCTTTGAAAAAGCCGCCGTTGATAGAGGTCTTTAACACGTTATTATTCTCAGCTACATATTCATCAGTCGCGTTAAATCCTTATGTGGTTAACGAGCATGAAGCGTTAGGTCGACTTCAACGTAACTGACATCCACGCGATGTCGCCAGACACCAAAGGATTTTATATAAAACCCACGGTTCTCGTTAGACACCTTTAAAACGCAGACACACTGAGCTACATATTCAGGAGTCGAGTTCAATAAATAGATGATCAAGGTCTCAATGGAAAAGGCGTAAGGTTGACGTCAACGTAACTGACATGCGCAAAATGCCACTAAACACTCAAATTAAGATCCAAGATTGCAGTTATCACTCCTTCAAAACGTCGCAGCATATTTACCAATCGTTTAATCGATTGGATAGAAATTCCTTCAGATCTCCGGAGGGTTCCCGTCAACGACTCTGGCATTCGCTAGATATCGTTAGTACAATTGACATCATGACATGCAATGAAATGCTCCAGTTTAGACACCTTTTAAACGCTTTTATTTCGAGCTATAGATATCCGTCAATCGCGTTAAATCGCCATGTGAATCATGCGCTGTAATATGCCAAAATAATTTCTGTCGACGTCAACAGCCTTTGTTGCTATAAGATGTCGTTAAACCCTGGATCCACCATCCAAATCGCCATGTGGAACCTATGTCTATGTTTATGTGAAACCTGTCAGGTCACGGAGACTATTCATCACCTCCTGCTTGAACGTAAAAAGAGAAGATTATTTCTAAGGTTTTGAGAGATAAATGCCAATTATATTAACATGACATTTCTATTACAAACCTTTTATCGGTAAATATATTTCAAAACGAAGTGTATGGGTTGGTTAAACTATTTACTGAAGGTCAAATTTTGTAAATAGATCTGTTGAGTTTTCTACTGAAAACAGTTTCTTTCTATCTTTGCTAAATCTGTAAATATATAACTATGTTTTACTTGTGCATTTTACTTTATTGTATTAAGTATTACTTTGTTATAATACACTTTTATAATAATACTTTTATGCATCAACCTTAGTTATATCTTTGCATATTGGTTATTTGGGAGCCTATATGACCATTTTCTTAGCAGTTGTTAAATTTCGGGTATGTTCTGTTATAATGTACATACTGCTAATATTTTCTTTCACGATATATTACGACTCACTAGCCTACTCAGTTCGATGGCATGTGAGCTGCTCTGTTGTTGACCGCAGGGGTTCAACGCCCTGTATTTCCTATCCCTATATCTTATTCTTGATTTTTTATGTAGCTCTCGCCATTGGTTACGAGCGAATGAGCAGACACTTCCAGCTTAGCTAAAAATGCCGAAGACGCGTCCTACGACGGGCGCTTATGAAGGGCAACGCACGTCGCTAAAACGGGTGTCGAAGTTCGCTGATCCTTTCCGCTCCAGTAATTACTACAATAATGCGCCTTTGCACGACAGTGCTAGAAATCACGTAACTTAACACCTTAAATGTGTAATGGTTTGTCTGAGGGTCTTCTAATTTCAGCCATTTATGTTCTGGTCCTATGTAGACAGGGTTAAAACGTCTGTATACGTGGCGAGAAAAAGCGAAAACCAAATCTCTCGTTTCTCCGCCATCTCTTACCGGATCTGGACGATTCTTCTTCTGGATTATAGGATTTGACCAGAGCTATCTCTTTGGTCCTGCGCATATTTTCGGTGACTATAACCGTTTCTGAGAAATTTCGAAAAAACATGCAAAATGGGTATTGCTAAATTTCTCAGAAACGGCTACAATTGGCAGGGTGTACGCACGGTGATCAAAGAGATGGCTCTGGTCAAGGCCTGCAATTTAAAGAAGAGGTCGTCGGAATGGGATGAGAGATGGCGGTGATATAAGCGACTGGACTTTGGTCTTGCGCATATTTTCTAGCTGATTATATGTAGGCGCTTCTGAGAAATTTGGCAAAAGAGGCGTCTTCGCTGTTTTTGTTAAATTTATCATAAACGCACGTCCCTTAAAACAGGTGTTTAGCTTCGCTCGTCTTTCCGCTGCAAGAATGACAAATCCGCCTGTGCACGCGGGGTATATACCAATATTAGAGATCACTTGAAATATGACAACTTAAGATCTGAAATGTGTAATACGTTGTCTGAGGGATGCGAAATAGCGGGAAAACAAGCGATTCAGAGTCATTATTCCGCCATGTTGAATTCAAGATGGCGCCTAAGCTATCAATAAGCGAGTCATGTGGCCAATTTTCTTGACACACTGTGACCGCTCATAATAACCGTGTGCGGTCAAACTGAGTTCAACGTTGAAGTGCACACGAAAGATGAGCCAGCTCCGTGACTATACGCGAAACCAACGTATTCCCATCCACGGTCGACAGATGTCATTGGCCAGTTGAAGTTCCAGGATACAGAAGGGCAAGAGGAGTGAGACAGACGCGCATAGGTAGACGAAACGTTGACTACGAGGGGGCGTTTGTCCATACGTAAGCGTCTGATTTTAGACATACGCACCCAAAAACTGCATATATGTACATACTGCTAATATTTTCACGATATATTATGACTCACTACTCAGTTCGATGGCATGTGAGCTGCTCTGTTGTTGACCGCAGGGTTTCAACGTCCTATATTTCCTATCTCTATATCTTATTCTTGATTTTTTATGTAGCTCTCGCCATTGGTTACGAGCGAATGATCAGACACTTCCAGCTTAGCTAAAAATGCCGAAGACGCGTCCTACGACGGGCGCTTATGAAGGGCAACGCACGTCGCTAAAACGGGTGTCGAAGTTCGCTGATCTTTCCGCTCCAGTAATTACTACAATAATGCGCCTTTGCACGACAGTGCTAGAAATCACGTAACTCAACATCTGAAATGTGTAACGGTTTGTGTGTGGGTCTTCTAATTTCAGCCATTTATGTTCTGGTCCTATGTAGACAGGGTTAAAACGTCTGTATACGTGGCGAGAAAAATCGAAAAATAAATCGCTCGTTTCTCCGCCATCTCTTACCGGATCTGGACGATGTTTCTTCTGAATTATAGGATTTGACCAGAGCTATCTCTTTGGTCCTGCGCATATTTTCGGTGACTATAGCCGTTTCTGAGAAATTTCGCAAAAACATGCAAAATGGGTATTGCTAAATTTCTCAGAAACGGCTATAATCACCTAAATCTATTCCAGACCGAAGAGATAGCCCTAGTGAAAACCTATAATGTAGAGAAGAAATCGTGTAGATCGGAAACGAAATGGCGGAGATACAAGCGATCTAGGAATTACTGTTTTTCGCCATGTACAGACTGTTTTATTAACACTGTCTGCATAGGACCAGAACAGAAATGGCTGAAATTGGAAAACCATCAGACACATTTCAGATTTTAAGTTGTCATATATTAAGTGGTCTCTGACATTGGTATGCCCTGTCGTGCAAAGGCGAAATTGTAAGAATTACTGAGCAGAAAGGTCGGCGAACTTAAACACCCATTTTAGCGCGGTGCGTTATCCTTCATAAGCGCCACTTCGTATCGACGTCTTCGGCATTTCTAGCTAAGCTGGAAGTGTCTGCTCCTTCGCTCGGACCCTATGGCGGGAGCAACATAAAAATCAAGAATAAGATAGATACATACATACATACATACGTACGTACGTACGCACGTACGTACGTACGTACGTATGTATGTATGTATGTATGCACGTATGTATGTACGACCGTTTTGCCCACATTCTCATGTTTAACAGCGTGGAAATTGTAATAATTGATTGATTGATTGATTGATTGATTGATTGATTGATTGACTGTTTGATTGATTGATTGATTGATTGATTGATTGTTTGTTTGTTTGATTGATTGATTGATTGATTGGTTTGCATGCATAAATCTGTGTGAGTGTGTCTATGCAGATAGTACTACGTATGCATGTAGTTATTTGAACGTGGCACTCGCATAACTTGAGGTCACGCGCAATTTGACGATGGGGTCTACGTTGATTTCGCATGACATGACTGCATGGGATTCGAACCCGCGTGGCAGAAGTGAAAGGCCGACACGCTGTCTGCTTGGTCACCCCTGCAATCAACAACAGAGCAGCTCACAGGCCATCAAACTGAGTAACGAGTCATAATATATCGTGGAAATATTATTAGCAGTATATAATCATGCAGTTTATGGGTGCGTCTAAAATTGGCCGCTTACGTATGGACAAACACACTTTCTGTCTGCCTGTGTGTCTGTCTCCATCCTCTTGCCTTTTTATATTCTGGAACTTCAACTGACCAATGACATCATTCTGTCAACCGTGGATGGGAATCCATCGGTTACACCTATAGTCACGGAGCTAGCTCATGTTTCGTGTGCTGCACTCCAATGTAGGCCTACATACTGCTAATATTTTCACGATATATTATGACTCACTACTCAGTTCGATGGCATGTGAGCTGCTCTGTTGTTGACCTCAGGGGTTCAACGCCCTGTATTTCCTATCTCTATATCTTATTCTTGATTTTTTATGTAGCTCTCGCCATTGGTTACGAGCGAATGAGCAGACACTTCCAGCTTAGCTAAAAATGCCGAAGACGCGTCCTACGACGGGCGCTTATGAAGGGCAACGCACGTCGCTAAAACGGGTGTCGAAGTTCGCTGATCTTTCCGCTCCAGTAATTACTACAATAATGCGCCTTTGCACGACAGTGCTAGAAATCACGTAACTTAACACCTTAAATGTGTAATGGTTTGTCTGAGGGTCTTCTAATTTCAGCCATTTATGTTCTGGTCCTATGTAGACAGGGTTAAAACGTCTGTATACGTGGCGAGAAAAAGCGAAAACCAAATCGCTCGTTTCTCCGCCATCTCTTACCGGATCTGGACGATTCTTCTTCTGGATTATAGGATTTGACCAGAGCTATCTCTTTGGTCCTGCGCATATTTTCGGTGACTATAACCGTTTCTGAGAAATTCGCAAAAACTTGCAAAATGGGTATTGCTAAATTTCTCAGAAACGGCTACAATTAGCAAGGTGTACGCACGGTGATGAAAGAGATGGCTCTGGTCAAGGCCTGCAATTTAAAGAAGAGGTCGTCGGAATGGGATGAGAGATGGCGGATATATAAGCGACTGGACTTTCTTCTTGCGCATATTTTCTAGCTGATTATATGTAGGCGCTTCTGAGAGATTTGGCAAAAATGCCATCCTGGCGGTTTTGTTAGATTTATCAAAAACGCACGTCCCTTAAAACAGGTGTTTAGCTTCGCTCGTCTTTCCGCTGTAAGAATGCAGCGGAATGTAAGCTTGCACAGCCACGGGAGACGTGCGGCTATGTGCCAATATTCACCTTTACTTGCCCTTCATTATAGCGCATGCAATAAAGAAACACAGAAGTTATATCGATTTCTTGTACATATGGCATGCTACAAGTTGTTTTCAAACAAATTTAACAATGATGTCCGGTACAGAGCGAAAGCTCTCAGGGGTTTCTTTACTAGTTTTGAATTTATTTTGACAGTGCAATTGATTTTAAAGTGTTTGAGCAGTGAACACACAGCTCCGTTATCTCAATATTTGCAAAGAAACGGCAGTGGTATATTGTATGAACATGTGCTTTAACCCATTTTCTACTAGCGCACCCTGGGAGGGTGCATTCAAATATTTACACAAATGTTTTGCTATCCGGCTTGAACTAAATATACTACTGTATTATCTTATTTGTATTGAGCTGATTAAACATTCTAAGTAGAGTTTTTCTAGTTTTAATATATTTAACCACAAAATAGAGGTTGATTAATCAAGCAAATGACGTCATCTCACAACTGCAAGAAAAAGGTAAGTTTTTATAATTATTTAGTCGGAAGCATATTATGTGATAGAATTACGTCTGTTTGTATGGTGATTAGTGATATTTTACAAAAATTGCTGTTTATTGCAAAGTTAAGAGAAAAGTAATGCTGCACCCTGTGAGGGTGCGCTAGTAGGTAATGGGTACAGGTTTTCTATATTGGTGAAGAGTGTAAATTGATGGTTCTGATCCATCATTTGGACTGGTTGATGTGTTGGACGAGTAAAGTATGAGTTATTTTCCTTCCAAATATGATGTTCTAAGTGTTGTTGGTATTTCAAGTTGCACGAAGTCATGCAGATGATACTGGAATATGATAACGTCGTCCGTGCAGGCGCGTCCATACGCATGATAAACCATATCAGGAGTCTGAATTTGGATTATGCGGCTCATTTGTACTTGAACTGCTGTCTGCAATACCATCAACGCTTCCAAATCATGCTTTTGGCTACTTCTTCAAATCTGTGAAACTGATTGAACGTGTTGGATATCATGACATAGAGGCAACTGTTACAATTCAGCAGACCCGTCTTGAAAATTTCCCGCCAAACTAATGCAATTCGCTTGAGAAAGCACCTCGTGGAACTGCCAAGCATACATTGAGAAAGCTATCCAGTGTTATGGTGTCGGCATGGCGTGACAATAAAGTTCTGACACTAGTATCAAATATCGTTGGAGTTGAATCCACGGGTAGCCTATGCCTCTACAGCTTCGAGATTGTACATACGAATAGGCCTACCTATTGGCCAGTCCAATGTCGTTACACTATGAGCTGTGTTGATCGAGCTGATCAAATGTGGCTACCTACAGAACTACAATGAGGACAAAAGAAATGGTGATGGTTTCTATTTGCTTTGGATCTAATGATGCAGAATACATAGCTCTTATAATGGAAGACTCCATCATACCAATAGCCACCACTGGATATTCTTGCTTTCCGAGAGACGTCTTCCGTGTGTACCTTCAGGAGAGAAGTCGTCCGTGTGTACCTAATGCAACCTGTTCAACCGGATAAGATCAGGTGCCTAACCATTGAATCCACTCGTTCTAGTGGAGATTCAGTTTGACACACAATGCCCGTTTTTTTTACAAGAGACGTTGTGCGAACTGTGGCAAAACAGAAGAAAGCGTGGTACAAAGTGTGATATTGGACTTCAAATGCACTGTTTTAATGAATTTCATGGCAATAATTATGTGAGACTATTTCAGTGAATGTCATGACTCTTCTTGAGAATCTAGCCAAAAACTTAATAAAATGAAAATAATACTGGATTTGCTTTAGCAGCTATGAAATATACCGCAAACTGCCTAACTACTAGCGCACCCTCCGAGGGTGCACCACTTTGACACAATAATTTTGCTTGGAGGCATCTATAATAAAAATTGTAAACCTTGTGTACATGTTTGCATGTCAGGATGTATTGAAAAATGTTAATATTGTTTAGAAAGAAAAAGTTGGTAGAGAATGGGTGAAGATCAGCTTTTAAAAATGTAATCAAATTTCTTTTAGTTATAGCCAGGTTTCATGTTTGAGCGACAATAAGTTATTTTAGGCTAAGACTGATGTGGGTTGAACTATCGCAGTGTAAGCAGAAGTAGTCCATGTTGCCTGGGATGGACCACACTTAGTTTCCTGAATTGGACCGATAATTTGGGGTGGTCCATTTAAGGACACCGGCACTTGCAATGTTATACTGTGCTTGAGGTGCTTATTTATAGAATAATAAGTTCCATTGGCTTGTATTATGTCGAACAACATTTTCTTTCAGTTGTATATGTAGATGTCTACGAGTAAAAGAAAATGTGGGGACTGCTTGATGATGATGTGTTCCTCTGGGCAAACTCTGTGTAATTCCTCTAAGTAGGCCCCTATTAATTGTTAGGTGTTAGACTCAAATGGTTGTATCTAAGCATTAATAAAAGACTTAACTAATCATTTAGTCGTAATTAATTAGTCTACAGTTAACTATGTATAGTCTACATTTAACTAGTGATTCTGACAATGTACACCTAAGTAGTTTACTGGAAGTGGTTATATTAGTCATATATTAAGTTGATTTCTACTACTTTTATTGTATTTAGACAGTTAGATACAGACGCCTTCGTTGCATGTTTTAGACAATAAGTGTTTTAAAACATTTAAAGTGTTTTTTTATTGTAAATTATCTTTAAAAAACGTCTTTAAAATAATATGTCCCATTCAGGGCAACTGGTCCAATCAAGGACACCATGTGGTCCATTTAAGGAAACAAGTTGCCTTGATTGGACCTATTAGAGCTTAAGCTGTTTTAGTTATTTTTCATAAATGCATGAATACTATCTGTCCCTTGATTATGAACAACGTACTTGACCAATCCGCCCATCACATGGCATAATTTCCTTTTACAAATTCGGTAGCAGTCATTCAGTAAACCTCAGTTTCCCTTAGGTGGTCCATTTATGGCAACTCTCCCCTACTGCTGCATTTTAAAGTCACGACTGACGTTACACACCTTTAAAACATAGCCATTCTCAGCTATACATATAAACCAGTCGCGTTCTGTAACCTTTGAGATGTGATCATTGCCAAATGTTTAGTCACTCTAAATTATTTTGCAGACGAGAAGACTAGTTGTGTGCAGTAGATGCAGTGGTAGCCACTCTTATGTTGACTGCCCAGATAAAACTAAATTAAGATGTGCTAACTGTGGTCAGAATCATAGTGCTGCCCACAGAAGCTGTCCAATGTATTTAAAGATTCAATCTGCTCTGAAAATAAGAGCAGAGCAGAACGTTACTCTTGCTGATGCTATTGTCAAGGTTGATGAGGTCCAGCATCAGAATGTTCCTGTCAATGCTCTTAAAACAAACAATTCCACCTATTCTTCAAAAGTTAAAACTGGACTAGAAACCCAAACAAGAGTAATAAATACTTCATTAGATATACAAACACCAACTGATGTGCAAATTAATTCTACTGTACAAACCTCTTCTGATGATGTAGTCAAAAGGTTTTTGTCATTCAATGACAAAGATTACAAGGCAGTATATCACAGCAAGCCAGCGAATAACACAGTAGAAGATTATGACCCAATTATGAAGATAAAAGTGTCCTTTGTTCTTGGCGTATTGGCAACTATTGCAAAGGCTGAGTCAAAAAAACAGGCACAGTTTGTAATCAGCCATGCAGCGTCTAAATTACTTTTTGATAATGATATAGAATTTAGATATAAAGAACAGTAGTTTCATTTTTTGTCCACTATGGCGTTGACCATTCTTCAATGGAATGCACGTGGTTTTCGAGGTCATAAAGACCAACTTAAGAATTATATATTGAAGTCGTACATTCCACCGGATGTGATATGTCTGCAAGAGACCTTTTTGAAAAATCCAACTAAATCACCAAAATTGGATGGCTACAATATTATACGAAAAGATTGCTCAAGTAATGAAAAGGGGGGTTTAGCTATTTACTTAAAAGAGGGCCTAAACTTTAATGTACTAGATGTGGACGAAGTTACAAACATTGAAATTCAAGGTATTGAAATTAAAACTTTAAGTGGTCATTTAAAAATATTTAATTCTTATTTCACACCTTCATATACATTTAAAAAAGAAGATATTCAGAGTATTTTTCCACATAAAAGATCAATTATTGTTGGTGATTTTAATGCTCATAATAAATTATGGGGTTGTTCTAAGACAAATAAAAGAGGGGAAATTATAGAAGAAATATTAACAGAAAAGAATTTAGTTGTGCTTAATACAGGTCAAGCTACACGTATTACATCAAACCAATCAAATTTGAATTCTGTTATAGATTTGAGCATATGTTCACAAGATGTAGCTCTTAATGCTAGACATAATGTCACCAATAGCAACATGAGCTCGGATCATTATGCTACTATAACTACTATTAATGAAGAAATCACAATAGAGTATAATTTAAGTATGCATCTATGGAAATTAAAAAAAGCGGATTGGAAGAATTATGAAGAACTAAGTAAATTTTCAATAACAAGAGATATTTTAGTTGATAAAAATTTTGACGCTAATTTCAATAATTTAGTAGATTGTATTACTTCTATAGCGAATCAATCAATTCCTAGTAAAAATCTAAAAAATAGAAAGAATAAAAATAAAAAATTTAGACCTTTACCATATTGGAGTGATAAATGCAGTGAAGTCATTTATAAAAGAAATCAATATAGGAATAAAATGAATAAAACAAGGGAGTTAAATGATTATTTGGAATACAAGAAACAAGAGGCTATAGTTAAACAGACACTTAAAACAGAAGCAAAAACTTGTTGGCAAACATATTGCTCTGAACTTACGGATCAGACAAAATTGGGATCTGTATGGACATGGGCAAGAAAAATGAATGGTATTGCAACCTATAGTTCCATTCCTACTCTGAATCGTAATGAATTAATAGCTGAAACAAACCTTGAAAAAGCAAATCTTTTAGCTAACAATTATGCAAGTACTAGTAGTACCCAAAATTATAGTAAAAAATTCTTAAATTATATCAAAGATAATAATTTACAAAATAACCCTAATAGAATTGACAGTAGTCCTGTTCATGAAATGGAAATCTTAAATGAGAGGTTTTATCTTAATGAATTGAAACAAGCTATAAGATCAGCAAAAAATAATAAGTCACCGGGTGATGACAAATTACCTTATGAGTTGTTAAAACATCTTCATAAAAATGCTCTTAAAACCCTATTAATATTTTATAATGAAATCTGGGAGGAAGGGAAATTGCCAACTGACTGGCATCATGCCATTATTCTACCATTATTAAAACCAAATAAAGACGCCTCGGTTCCAGAATCTTATCGACCTATATCATTGACTCCAACGATTTGTAAAGTAATGGAAACAATGGTAACAAAACGTCTCCAATGGTTTTTGGAAAAAAATAACCTTATTTCAAAAAATCAGTCTGGCTTTCGAAAATATAGAAGTACAAATGATCAAATCCTTAAACTTCAGGATAATATTCTTTAAAAAATTAAAAATAAAGAACATGTTTTGGCTATTTTCATTGACTTTGAAAGAGCATATGACATGTTACATGTACCTACCCTTTTAAATAAAATTCAGAATTTGGGAATAGTGGGTAATACATTTAACTGGATTGAAAACTTCCTTTCAAATAGAACTTTTCAGGTGAAAGTTGGGGCAGAACTTTCTGATAAATGTATACAACAGAATGGTACACCCCAGGGTTCGGTAATATCTCCTATTTTATTCTTGCTAATAATAAATGATATTGCTGCAGGTGTGGATGGTGTAGAGATGTCACTGTTTGCTGATGATAGTGCTATTTACTTAGGACATAGAAATGTTAAAATATTACAAAATAAAATTCAATTATCGATCAATTTAATACAAAATTGGTGTAATAGAAATGGTTTTAAAATATCTATTAATAAAACCACTGGAGTCCTTTTCTCCAAAAGAAATAATTTGTCAAGGATTACTATTAAAATTGATAAAGAACAAATTAAAATGGAAAATGAAGTCAAATTCTTGGGAGTAATTTTTGACAGTAAATTGAGTTGGAAACCACATATTGATTATATCATTGAAAAATGCAAAAAGAGGTTAAATCTCATAAGAGCCATCAGTGGCTATGGTTGGGGAGCTTGTAAGAAAACTCTCCTAACCATATATAGGGCATTAATTAGGTCTATTTTAGATTATGGTGACGTTGCTTATTCTTCTGCTTGTAAATCGCACCTAGATAAACTCTCTTGTATCCAAACTGAGGCACTTAGATTATGTTGTGGAGCCCCTAAGGGTACTGCAGCTGCAGCACTTCAAAATGAATGTGGAGAGTTGCCTCTTCATTTAAGACGACTCCAAAATTCAATAAAATGTGGGACTAAAATTTTGGGTAATAAATTTCACATAAATACAGCAACAATGGAGAACCACTGGACAAATGTTTTTAGGACACCTGAGAGTAGGGAGCATTCCATTTATACTCGTACTTCTGAATTCTTTTCTTCACTTAATACGTCTATTATTGGCCCTTCTTTCCCATCTGAACCTCCTTGGTGTAACAAACAAGTAGAGGTTGACTTAACTTTGAATAAATTAATAAATAAGAAAACTGATCATCCAGAATATTTAAAGCAATCTGCTTTGGAATTAGTTTCTAAGTACAACTCTTACATACATATCTATACTGATGGGTCAAAGGTAGATGAATTTGTTTCTGCTGCCTTTACAGTACCAAGTTTAAATATAGATAAAAAATTTAGATTATGTAATAGCTCCAGTATTTATGCAGCAGAGTTGACTGCAATTATAGAAACTGTAAAATGGATTTTAAACTCCGAATGTTATAAGAATTGTCAATTTGCATTGTTTTCTGATTCATTGAGTGTTCTTACGTCAATTAAGGAGTCTTATTCTCAGTCTAGACCTAATTTATTGAATGAACTATTGTCTCTGATTAACAGACTAAATTCCAATCAAATAAGATTTATTTGGATCCCAAGTCACATTGACCTGACAGGTAATGATCGAGCAGATACTTTGGCTAAAGAAGCCCTGAGTATTGATCATATTAATTCTACTAATTATCTTGAACTTTCAGAAATTTTTACTTTAATGAAACTGTATATAGTAAATAAATGGCAATTAGAATATACTAACGATAATAGAGGTCATTTTTATAAATCTATTTGTCCAATTGTAAGTACAGATATTAAATATTTAGAACCCTATAGGCATAAGGAAGTCCAAATTTCTAGGTTACGTCTGGGAGTCGCGAATACTAATCAAAGGCTGTTTATTATAAAACGACATTCAAGTGGTTTATGTGATACCTGTCAGGTCAAGGAGACTATTCATCACTTACTACTTGAGTGTAAAAAAGAAGATATATCGAAGTTGTTGGGAGATAAATGTCAATTGTATAAAAGGGACATTTCTATTTCAACCCTTTTAACAGTAAATATATTACAAAATGAAGTGTATAGGGTACTTAAACTAATTACTAAAGGTCAAATTCTGTAAAGAGATATGCTAAATTTGCTAATGTAAATAGTTTTATTTTATTTTTATTTATTTTATTTTTTTTTATTTTTTTTATTTTTTTATCTGTAATTTTAATTAGTCTTTTCCTTGTGCATTTTATTTTATTGTATTAATTATTACATTATTATAATGCAATCTTGAATGCATTAATATCAAACTTGAAACAATTGTAATTATTATGCTCATATAATTTTATGCTTTGTTGGTTGATGAGATTTGTACTTGAGTGTGTTTAGTACCTGAGCAGTTTCTTTGAGGAAAGGTACTTGGTATAACCATACGTTTCATTTAATATGCATGATGTATGTGAGATTGGTACTATTTCATACATGATATGATTGTAGTGGTACATATTGCTATAAGATCTCATTGAACTGAGGAATAAGAAATGATCAATTAAACATTTCAATAATAGAATGGGAATATAATGTCATAATTATAATCATATGTGCTGTGCATTTATGTCTGAAGTTGTTTAAATATTTCTAGCGAGTGACAATAGTTGCGAAGTACTGTTTGGTTTGCGTCGGAACATTTTATAGCTATGTGTATTATAAATAACATTAGATATGTTGCTTTGGGTTATGTGACATTACTGACATTGTAAGCTTATGTTTGACACCTTTACATGGTGTTATACGGACACTATAAGTTTATCGTTTTCTAGAAATTGTATTTGTGAATTGTCGTCAACGGCCATTGTTGCCAAAGGACGACGTTAAACTTTGGAATAATAATAAATCTGTAATATGCCAAAATAATTTCTGTCGACGTCAACAGCCTATGTTGCTATAAGATGTCGTTAAACTCTGGATCCATCCATCCATCAATCGCTAATATCTTCTGTCGCAAGCACCTTCTACTTAGGATAAGGTCAGCATTCAACCACACAAGATGTCGCTAAACACTAAATATTGCAGCATTAAATTCACGACTGATGTTAGACACCTTTAAAACGCAGCCATTCTCAGCTACATATAACCCAGTCGCATTCAATCGCTTATCGTTTGTCGTCAACGGCCTTTGATGTCATAGGACGACGTTAAACTGTGGAATAATAAATAATAATCGCTTATAGGTAGTTTTAAATTTGGTTAGGTTTTTAGCTGCTGGGCTGAAATATGTACATACTATAAATAAGTTACAGGTTTTTTCTTTTATTTCTTTTTTAAATCATTTGTATATATTATGTTAATGTTGCTTGTTTGTTTTGATTACTGATGTAATAATTTATAACTAAAGCAAAAATGTCAATGAAAAATAATCAATAAGCTGTATTAAAAATTAAAAGTAATAGCTTAAGAATCTCTTATTATATTACAGTTCTGTTTTATTTTGTGAATATATAACATATGATGGTTGTTTTCAATGTTTGCATCCATTGATATAATATTTTTTAATTGCTTTGAATGAAAAAATGTCGAAACCTTCTTGGTGTGGGCTGCATACAAAGTGAAGTATTCAGACTTATTAGTAAAGGAAAGATATTGTAGGTTAAAATATTTATATGTAGGCCTAATGTTGTCTATGGACTTTGATATGTAGTTCTAAATTTGTTTAGGTTTCTACCACTTGGGCTGAAATATGTGCATACAATAAATATGTTATAGGTTATTTTATTTTTTTACCCACATGTCAACATTCCATATATAATAAATAATCAATGAGCTACAGGTATATTAAAAATTAAACGTAATAGACTAAGAATCTCTGATCAAATTACAGTTGTGTTTTATTTTTTAAATCTATAGCACATGATGAAGAACTGATGTTTTCAATGTGTGCATGCATTTATATAATATTGTTGAATTGATTTGAATGAAAAATTGTTGAAAATAAAAAATATTCATGTCATAATTATATGAATTGTACACTTGATAATAAGGCTATTGTATAATTGAATAACTATATTACAAATCTCATGTACGTTTTAAATGTTCATCAAACATTCATTCAATTTATTTTATATTTTAAAATTCTTGTGTATAACAGTCAATACAAAATGTTGTTTAATGTGCACTAAAGATTGTCTTTTCATAATATAGGTATCATTGACTCCGTAAATTCTGTTTTAAATGTATTGTTCATACTATTGAATTGTCGTCAACGACCTGTGATGTCACATGATGATGTTAAACCATTGGATTAAAAAAAATCGGTAAATTGATATACCATCTGTCAATGATGACAAAACGATGTGTTCGTTATATGCAGATGACAGATGTCGCTAAAAACTGTCTACTGCTACATAAAATGAACGACTGATAATTAGACACCTTTCATACGTTGCATTTCACAGCTACATATTCACCAGTCGCGTACAATCTGTATATTATTAACAGCTTTCCGCCGGAAGCGTACGGTCGGCGTAAACGGAACTGAGAAGCAACAAACACTGATCAATTAAAAGCAGCGGTTCCATTTAGAAACCTTTAAAACGTAGCCAATCTAAGCTACATATTCACTAGTCGCGTACAATCGGCTGACTTATCTTTGAACTCTATAAGAGTACAAGATCGATTTCAATGTTAGTGACGTTCACCGCATGTCGCTAAGCACTAAAACAATGCTACATGAAATCATGTTTCCAATTGGACACCTTTAAAACACGAAATACTGCTGCTACGTAAATCCACAACTGCAGTTAGACACCTTTTAAAAGCAGCTATTCTCAGCTACATATCCATCAGTAGCAAAGTTGTTGACAGTAAGACACGAAGGTCGCTGTTTAAGAGTAAAAAATGGTCAACACTCTATTAGAGAAATGTCTACAACAGGGATGGCGAACCTATGGCACGCGTGCCCAAAGTGGCACGCGTTCAAATTTGTTGGGCACGCGGAATTCAGAGCGTCACCAACATTTCAAACTTATAGGCCCCTAAATACAAAATCAATGTAGGAATCCACATTTTATTTTTGAAGGACTTTATTTTGGCACCATTCAAATACGATCTTGAAATAACGTTTTTAATTAATTTTTTTACACCTTGTTAACTGAAACATATACATGAGAAAAATAATTATATACTGTGCAATATTCGGAAAGGCACGCAACGGTATTTTTAAAATCAGCATTTTGGCACGCACCTTAAAAAAGGGGGAGTCGAGAAAGACTTTGACAGAATGATCTAGTGAAGCGGTTGGCTGGATGGTGGAGTTTGCAAAATTATAGCAATTCTGAAATTTGATGATATGAACTAGTGCACAAAACTGACAGAAAACTCCAGAAAATTTTAACAGAAACTTTATTACATTCTATGAGATACTATACACTTTTTAAAAAGTTCTGTAAGTTCTATACATTACATATAATATAAGTTCTATATGAGTTTGCGCTCGATAACATTAATTACGCCTTCAGTGTTGACAATTTACGCTTACTTTTACTTTTTGCTCCCTTACAGATATTATTAGCATCATTCAATTTTTTGCAGTAGTTGTTAAGCAAGATATTGGCCATTTTGCTAGCAATGACATGGACAAAGTCTGAAAATTTATGTCCACAATCACAAACACTATTTATAAATGAATACTGTAAAAAGCTTTTCTTAGATACAGAAATAAGAAGTTTCTTCTGATTTGATGCATTAAGAAATTGTTGTTCGTAAGCTGCTGACACCAAACACTGGAATATACAAAATACTTTTACCACAACATCAACCAATTCTTGTGTTGGCCAAGTCAGACCTCCTCTGTCCAGTGCTTCCAAATAAGAAAAAACTGTGCCTGTAGTGTCACATGCCATCGCATCCGCTGATACCAAGGCAGCTACACAAAGTCCACATGCAACAGACCTCTTAATCTTGCTACCGATATACCCAGCAAGAAAAACAACAACATGCATTTCAGGATCTGAGACACTTATTAAAGTGCAGTCACACAGCACTCCTTCAAAAGCACTTATATCACATTCTATCACATCGTCTGACTTTTCCTCCAGAAAACAATCATTTGCAAATTTCATAATTGACACTTTGCCTTTTGATGCAGAATTGATGTGCAGTATACTGCTAAGCTTCAACTTTTTCTCACATTCCATGATTTCACGCACAGAAACATGAAAATTAGTGCCAGCTAGTCGCCTGTACTGTGAAAATCTGTATTCTAAGTAATCAGTTTGAAATTTGCCTGTAAGAACATACTTAAAGTCAAGACTTTCCAGGAGATATCTCACTAGACAAATCATGGACTTCAAAGTATGTTGCAGAGCAAATGCAGTTTCTCTTGTTAACATCCCGTTCCTATTGCCAGTGCTTGCCTCCCACTTTTGAAGCCATTGAACAACACTATCAAAATACAGTAACTGATGGTCATCGACTTTTCTTACAGGGTCACATTTCTCATCACGAAGATTTCTACCTTTGAAAGGATGTTTAACATTTAACATTTTCCACAATGACACAATTACTTCAACAAATACCAGTGTATCATCAACAGCAGCTTTGTTGCAATTAGGATGCTGCTGCTGTGAAAACAATTTCAGTGCAGCAACCACTTTCTCATTGAATATACACAACATCAGTGGCACACTTTGCCTTTCAGTGTTTGATGGGTTCAATGCCTTATATGATAATGATGGTGCAAGTTTAACAAGATTGTTCTTTTCATTCGTATGCAATTGCTTCAAAACGTTAAACTTTGCTTTGCGAATCAGGTTTGCATCTAGCATGTCAGGAAAAATTAATGTCTGGTCACTGTCTTTCTGGTTGATCCAATTATTTCTGATACATTTGAATAAATGCACAGTGTCAAACAGAAAAAACAGTTTCCTACTGTTATCACATGGGTGGTCTATACAAGGCTGCAACAAACCACCACATAGCAACTTAAACATATTGCCATTAACTCGATTATTATCAGAAATCAGACAAACAGTCCTAAAACCTGCCTTTTCAACCATTCTTATGACATGCATGGTTATGTCTTTCAGATAAGGTGCAGTTAAGTTCTTAACAGGCACTAAGGCGGCTATATCTTTTCTGTGAGACAATATTGAGCAAATCATAAATGCTTGCACAGTGGTTGCCTGGGTCATGTCACAGTTTGCAGCAAAGCCCTTAACTGTTCCACCCTTGTATGAAACTTTAGGCTCAACATAGATCTCATCAAGCAGCACAGTCACGTAACGTTCATGTGGCTCAAGCAGCTGACATTTCTTTGTCAGATAAGTTATGTGAGCATTGCAATCAGTACCAGGTTCGACAGTAAAGCAGAATGAAAGTTTACGTAAATAAACAGGGTGGGGTAACATCAGTGTACTGTCACGTAAGAAACCATATGCAGAAGGTGACAGCGAAAATACCTGAAATGCCCAGTGTAAGTAATCACCACAGTACTTTCTTTTGCATTGCTGTAATAATTCCAACTGCTGGATAACATGTCGAACAACACGAATGCACTTAACTTCACTTATAATAATGTTGCTACCATCTTCAACATCAGCATCACTAGCACCGTCATCTTCAGGATCTGTGCTACTGACAAGTGAACATTGTTGCTCACATATATCACGCAAAAGAACTAAAGCCATATCTACTTTACCTCTGAAGTCAACCTTTCCACTTTTCCAGCCCTGATAATGACTGAGAAGACTAGTCAATTTGGAATAAAAATCAAGTTTTCCATTGTTACCTATCGCCCACTCCAAGTTTCTGTCATCGACCCTATATCCCCCACAGCAAATGATGACAGACAAAGCATCAGTTACACGAATACTTACTCTAATGCAAGGCACATCAGATACATCTAGAATATAGCACAACAAGCAACTGTCAGTCACCTTAAAGTTCCATAGTGAAGACTGTGGAATGTGTTTCATAAAGTTCATGCAAAGTTCCTGAAACGTTGTAATCCTGTCAAGATTTAGCCACTGTTGCACTGTCTGATCATCCCTGGTCTGCATCTCAGAATGTCTATCTTCTGGCTTTCTTCTCTTCATGGGAGGTTCTGATGACAAATATGATGGACAGTTGTGAAAAATAGATGGGTACGCATCTCTTGCTAGCTTTGGAAACTTTCGTGGCACACTGAGTACAGATCCATCAGGACGTGTGGCAGTGTCCACTCTGACGACGAATTCTTCAGCAAAGTGTTTAATGCATATTACCGTATTGACGTTCAGCGGAAAGTTGTCCTTTGGTCGCGGAATCCGTCGCAACCAGTTTTGTAGTTTTCCATCGTTTCCTTTACACTCACTGAGTATGCTAAACGTTGAAGTACAGTCTGATTTCTCGTTCTTGCGAGTGTAGTTAGAACTACATCCAGTTACACAACAATGACGAGGCATTCTTCAAAATGAAAATCGGTAAAATGAAATCCTTTGAAAGTTAGACGAACGGATTTTAGTGTAACCCAAAGTATCCATGTAAGCAGACGATAGAATCCGATTCAAGCGTTCGAAAGTTCAATTATTAATATTTTTAAGTTCTAATAAATAACAAGAATGCGTAACATGATTAAAATCTCACTATCTGGCATTAAATTTGAAACGATATTCCAAGTTTGACGCAAGGAAATTAAAAAATATACCAAAATCGCTGTGCGTGTTGACACGCTTAAATACAGTGAAACGAAGACGGACCACCGGTGTGACGTCACAAGCCTAACTTTAGGCAGCATTACGGCCTTCAGTATCTAGAAGGCAATCATTATTATGGTTTAGGTCGATGTTAATGGCGCTGACTGCCACAAGATGTCGCTATTGACTTAATGTTAATACACTAATACACGTATGCGCATGAATTGCGTTGCTCAGATTTAGACACCTTTAATTAAAAGGACCGTGCGATATAATACCAATCGTGAATGACGTTCAACCAATACGTCAGTTCTGCCAAGTATTGATGATGTATGACGTGTTAAAGAACTGTGGGAACTTTTCAAAATAACGATGTCTTTAAACTCTGGATCTATCCGTCCAATAATCAATGCAGTGCCTTAGAGCGAAGAAATTAAGCTCGAGGTTAGCAACCACATGTCATTAATTTTTATAATCTTATTTACATGAGCGCGAAACCAAAACTTCGCCACTGCCTTACATTTTTGTGGAGCCAGTCCAAAGTCTGAAAAGAAGGAGGGTCACGCTAATCAATATCATTCGCCTGTCAATGCGATTTCAAAGTTCTAACATTTTACAACCGCGATACAAGATCAGTGGCTCAGAATAGGCAAGCGCGTAAAATTTAAACTTGTGTACAAATGCCTGAACAACTGCTCACTATGTTACCTCGCAGACAGCATCAGATCCCTATCAGACGATCCTAATACACATTGTGCGCGATCCTAATACACATATACGCAGGGGCGTCTATCCCCCAAAGTCATTGGAGCAACGTCCCTTTCCCCCTTTACTTCCCCCCTTCCCGTTCCTCCCCCCCCCCTAAAATGGTGGCACACATACTGACAGATCCGCCCCCCATTTCTTGGATGGAACATTTGCTCCAAGGTTTCTATGGTGTAGAAGCCCCTGCATATACGCACAAATACATACATACATAAATACGCACCTAAATAGCGGTTTCGTGCCTGACTTACGATTGTCTGTGACCAGCGTGTAAGGTCTGGACTACCCATTATACAATACGTGTACATTCAACCCCATGACTACTGCATCCATCATTACATGCTCTACATGTCTTACAATCCTCGTGGCAAAACCACTATGTTAAACGACAAATGTCTTTCATAATGACGTCAGGGTGTTTAAGTATGGAGAAATAAACTGTAGGCCTGTATCTACAACAATTATCGACCGCCTTGTCCATGCGTTGCAGAATATGCAGTGGTTTAATTAAGACTATATCCTGTGAGGTATCGACAGCTCGATTCATATCGATTAAACACGTGATTCAGACCTTTGCTGAAGGATTAAAAGTAGATGTTTATTTACTTTTTCAAAACTGAAACTTGAACTAAAATGATTAGATGAATAGAAACCTTGGTCATTTAAGGTCCTCGTGTAAGGACCGTGCTAGCCCGAGATTCAAATCTTTGATATATAGGCAACCATCTGAAGTCGAACTGGAACCGCGTGCACTGAGGTCCATGAGACGTATGCTCTAACCAAATTAGCAAACTGGGTTAACACCTGGATGTACCACAATCCATTATCATGGGCGGAACTCCACACTTAGCTCAACTCTGTGGTGGTTTATTCTGCATTTATTCCAGCATCATCGCCTGTTCCGCTGCAATTATCATTTTCATATCGAAGTTTATATAGCGCCAATATTTAACACTCTTCTTCTCTCTACGCCTTTGAGAGTTTCCAATTAGGCGCTATATAAATATACATACACACATGCATACATAGAAAGGAGATAAATACTTTCTTATTTTCCAGCTGATCGCAAAAGCCCTCATAATCTACCGCAACGAGCACATAAATTCACATTACCTGATCAAAATGACAAAACTTTATCTCCCGAATGCACTATAAAACACTTATTAACTATTTTAGACACTGATTCATTTCTTACATGCCTACTTTATACTAACATCCATTAATCTTTCGCAGCCTTTATTACTAAATTGTTGTCTGATCTATAATCAATTGCTTAACTGTCTTTGTGATGCCGTCTTATCCCATCGCGTCTGTGTCGACGGGAATTTCCAATAAACGATTATTTGATTTGGTTTTGAATTCTCATCGAAGTTGTTACCACAATTTGCTACGAAGGTGGCAGGTACGTCTGTATCTAGCTATTGGACGAAAATTAAATCTATATAGCATTGGAAATACACGATCTAAAGGTGTTTAAGCAGCGCTGCACAATAATTGTACTAGAACCGGATATTGAGTGAGACAAGAAACGGAAGTGCATGGTTCAAGGCAGGACAAGTTTTATTCAGTCGAGCGAGAGTTTACTTTTCTCTGAAAGTCAATGACAAAGAGGTCACAGATCGAACTAACATCTCCTCAGCAAACGGACAATACTTATTGTGTTGCATTGATTTGTGTTTAAACATTTATAAAGCGCCTCTAGTAGGGTCAACCGTTCAGAGGCGCTTACTTTATGAGGTTTCAAAACAAGCTATCCACTGGTGCGGTTGACAACACTGGCTCATCTGGTATACGTGACCACGGCATGGTGGGATTCGTGGGAAGCAGGATTGCAGTCGAGTGCAGTCTGTGATGAATCGGTTGATCTGACTACGCTATCTACCGGAGGGAAGCCGAACTTTCGAGCAGCTGTGTCGCATGGCAGACAAGAGGTCCTTTGCTGATGTCCTGGACAATTCGGGTCACGTGCTGTAGACCTACCCGCTTCTTCCGCCTGAAATGGCGATCCCCTTACTCCATGCACATGCCGGCGTTGAATAAAAACAAAGGAGACTATTCTTCATTGACAGTTAGTATTATTTCCTAACTAGGACAATGACTTCAATTATCGCGTTCTTTGTTTGAATCCATTTCGCACTTCAAGTCAAGCTGATCTGTCAAATGATAATATAGAATTAATTCAATTCATTCTATATTTAATTCCATGTTGACGGTTAAAACTTTAAACTTTAAATGCCATATACCAGCGAACGATTCGAAATGGCAATTGAAAGCATTTCGTGATTCTTCTTCTTCTTCTTCTTTATTTCTCTTCCGTCAGGCCGGGGCCGACGATGAGTCCTCAACTTGACGTCTCCAAGTTTCTCTGTTCCGGATTTTTTCTATTGCCTCTCTCATATTATTTCGTGATTATTAGAGTACAAATAATATGTCGAATAAAAGGTGTCCAATTGGATATATGTATTTTTTTGTACCAGGAATTTTGGTTGTCATAAGACGACGATAAAGTTTGAATTACAAACACTAATACATTTTCAAATAATAATAATTTCAAAGAGAGAAGCGAAAGAAACTGAAGACTAAAATTATATGAAAATGAACTGAAATACATCAAAGACTGTAAGGTCGTCAAAGGTCTTTGTTGCTATAAGATGTCGTTAAACAATGGAATACATACATTCAATTTCCAAATAAGTTGGAACTCCGCCAATTAGTGCCAGGTAGTTCAAGTCTCAAGCCTGGAAAAGGAGGATGGCGATGTCAACGGCACTGGTAGCATGAAAATACTTGCTCCAATTAATATTTTGAAGGCTAGGAGTTTATAGATGCTAGAGTTTTTAACGATTATTTTTAAACTTGTTATAATACACTACACCAAGCGCAGGAAACGCATTACATAGCAAGAGATTAATGCTTTTTAAATATGTCTCAACAAAAGATCACTTTTGTAGTATTTTTCGTTTTTAAACGACATCTTGTGACAGCTGTGATCATTTCGACCAGGCATTTTATAAATTAAATATGGTTCGCTAACGGTTCTTTAATATGGGAACATTGTGGCAGAGTTAGCGTCTACCTTACCTGAGTTATGTTAAAATTATCGATTTACCGTCCTCATTAGATTTATTGGAAGTGGTTTTTAAATGATATAGAAGTTGCAAAAATAGAAGTTGCTTATTATGAAAAGAAGTAAAAAATAACACCTAATTGATGCACGAAAACACTTACGAGTCAATGAGTGGATTCAAAGTTTAACGACATCTTATGGCATGGCGAAATATTAGTACTATTCTATTATTAGTACTTTTTATTTACACGCATTTATTAAACCTAAGCATCAGTCGATCGCACTGAACAATTGTGAGTAAAGGTCAAGGTTCCTATAAAGTAACCGTCTCAGACGACGAGACCTGTTACAATGCGAGCGCTCTAAACAATGGAATGGACAGACATCGACAGAATATCTATATTATTTTAGTATGGAACTGAACACACCAATCGCGCGCTGTGTCTCATGCTATATATAGCATTCGTGGATTCCATTTTAAAGGTGTCTAAAGAGAGCGCTCTAACCTATCGGCCACCGTGTCCCTTGAACCTTAACACAATTCATTGGCTGCCTATTTGCCAGAGTATTGGAAAATGTTTCTGGCTACCTACGAGAGTTCTGCTTCGGCTATCAAACTTGTAGCATTGCCGATTCTCTTATCAGCTACAGAAATCACCCACGGACCCAACCTCTCTCTAATCGATCATAATCCAGTATGTTAATTAGACGTCTGTTACCGTAAGCTGTCCTTAAACTGAAGATGATAAACTTGCTAACCCATATCAACTTCTAATAAACGGTAAAGGCTGCCACGAGATGTCGCTAAAGACTGGACACTAATATGAAGTGCGCTTTTAAGTTTTAAGAAAGGTAAAAGAGGAATTGACGTTACCTGAGAGAGTAGAAGAAAGAACGAACGGAGGAAGCTTATTCCAAAGAGCAGGGAAAATGGAAGCAAAAGACCTATATTGAGCCAGCGAAGTCCTGACACGGGGAAGGAGGAGGTCCAAACGGTCAGAGGAACGAAGAGGACGAAGAGAAGCAGCACAGTGAGGGCGACGAATTAACTCACATAAAATTTAATATTCCGGAGCAAAACCAAGTTGAGCCTTAGAGACAATGATGCGGACCTTGAATTGGATGCGGGCAGAAAGCGGGAGCCAGTGTAGTTCTTCTGCCATACCTGTGTATCTAAGTACTTTCGCACTTTTGTGCTACATTCTACTCACTCTGTCTAAATTCACGAAGCATGGCGGAGACTGCAATCTCTGAGAAGGCATTGTTTAAAATGTGGTGATACGGATACCCCTCGTAGCGTCCAACAAGCTACGCCTTTGTTCCCTATAAAACTCCATTCTCAGCTGCATATTACCAATCGTTTAATTGCTTGTAGAGCAATTCCTTCAAATCATCGTAGGGTTTCCTTCAACGATCCTGTCAGTCGCAAGATGTCGTTAGTACAACTTTTTGTGACAAAAATTCTTCACAATAACAGAGGTTTAGTGAACTGTAATAATGCAGAGCGTTAATGACAATTTCACTTTCAAAGTATGTGATGTGTACTGTGTAATATCCTACTACAGTTCTACCAGAAAATAAGTAAGACAGATGCTAATGCAAACGATAATGCGTCATGCAATGCAATGCAGTTCACTTGAATTGAGTAATAAAACCAGTTACTCAAGACAATAATGATCAGCAACAGCAAGACCACTGTCGAATTTGTATCTGGATCGTCAGGAAAGCAGGTGATCGAGTGTTTCGTTAGACCTTGTTGTGGATAAGAAGTTGGTTGCAGATGTAATATTTCCACAGATCCTTTTATCAAAAAACTCGACATCTTGCATTTAATTTTTTAGAGTTGCTTTTGCTTCTTTCAGTTTCACTTCAGTAAAGCAAGGATTGGCTAATAAACCATTTTAACTGACGTTGCTTTAATTCATTAAAGAATTTGTGAATCAACTCATAAAGAAAAATAAACACTAGTGTCGCTATTTACTACATATTTACTACAAGTTCTATGTTTAACTAGAACAGGGGTAGCGAACCGTTTTTAAAAAGGGTGCCAAAATGCTGATAAATCATTTTTAAAAATACCGTCGCGTGCCCATCGGAAATTTGCACAGTATAATAATCATTTTTCTCATATACGTTTCAGTTAATAAAGAGTAACAAAAGTGAATTAAAGACGTTATATCAAAGATCGTTTTGAATGACGATAATTAAAATTAAGCCCTTCAAGAAAGATCATGTAGATTCGTAGAAGTAAGTAAGTAAGTAATATACCCCGTGATCGATCGAGTCGGTCGATCAAGTCGATCGAAACTCGGCCAAGTCGAGTCGGTCGAAAAATCTTCGACTCGATCGACTTGCAAGTCGAGTCGATCATATGTTTTGACAAGTCGAGTCGATCGTTGTTTCCTCGACTTGACTCGACTATGAAATATTTTCTTACTATTTTTTGCTGCTGCTACACAAAATGACCCACATGATGTGATGACGTAATGCTTTGTAAACGCACAACTACCGTATCAACCTGATATGAAGTTCAGTGCAAACTATGAGTTGGTGATTTCGTATAGTGGAAGCTACAGGTACTTTTTTTACAGTTTTACGGTGAAAATGGACAGATTAAAAATGCACTTTTTTCAGGAAATTTCATCTCTGTATTCAGCATGATGTAAAAAAATTGTTTTTTTTACAACATGGTTGTCAGTAACGCCGATCTCAAAACGTTCGAATGTCTGCATATTAGGACGGTACTGAATGCTTCGACTTTGGCCAAGAGCAGTGATTCGGAAAGTGTGTAATAGTTGCGTGAGCTAACCTCAGGCAAAGTACAGACCTAAGATGAATATATAGAATTAACCAATAACAATATTGTGTCATTTTTTACAATCAGTGGAAAGGTTTATTATACTAAGTCTACATAAGTTATTCATGAAATGAAACGCGTCTGTAGCCCAATAAGTCAATAACTACTTTAGCAAGCATCAAATACAAACGCCATCAAAAGTTGCCTCGGCGTTACAGAGCCAAAAGTTGTATGAGCATTGGCACCTTTGGCGCCATGGTTCCCGGGCCCCTTAGCCAAGAGATACAGTCCAAGTCGACAAAGTCGACCAAGTCGATCGTTTATTTGCCAAGTCGATCGAGTCGACGAGAGGTCGACTAGTCGACAAAGTGGATCGAGTGGATCGTCGGCCGAGCCAAGTCGATCGTAGCAGTTCGACTCGATCGATCACGGGGTATAGTAAGTAAGTATATTCTTTATTACACCATTAGCAAACGCACAATGGGACAGAAGCTAGAAGCATTGATTGTAAAACATTGAAGTAATAATAAATCGAAATAAAAATGATAAACTAAGTAAATAAAAAAGCAAGTGTTTTCTAATCATTTATGCAGTAAATTAGCAATGCAGCCCTTCCCTGTCAGAGGATCACATCGTGGTATCTCACGATTATGCCAGCGAGGTCGAAGAGAGTACCCGAAAGATCGTATCGGAGGCAGCAAATCATGGAGGACATGCCCTGGGTCCCGAAGGATTGCAGCAAAGAAAGGGATTTTGCATTTCTAACTTTGAATTTTGGGGGACGCTCTGAATTCCGCGTGCCCTTAAAATTTCAACTCGTGCCACTTTGGGCACGCGTGCCATAGGTTCGCCATCCCTGAACTAGAAGTTAGCAACTTTAAGCGAGCGATCGATTGCGGTTCGTAGATATGTAGCTGAAGATGACGCGTTTTAAAGGTGTCTTCAGTCGCCGATTTAACGCAGCAGTATCTAGCATCTAGCGACATCTTGTGGGTAAACGTTGACCTTACCATACATAGGAAATGAATTACTGAACCTGGTCATAGAACTCAATTCGCTTATATATAGCTAAGAATATCGCGTTTTAAAGGTGTCTAACTGTACTCGTGAATTTAATGCAGCAGTATTCAGAGCTCAGCGAAATCTTCTGCGTTGACCTACACATTAGATAAATAAGGCAGATCTACCGATTGTATGGATCCAGAGTTTAGTTACATCTTATGGCAACAAAGACCGATGACGTCAACAGAAATTGTTTTGGCATATTGAACGCGAATGGTAAATATGTAGCTGGGAATGGCGGATTTTAAAAGTTGTCTAACTGAAGCCGTGGATTTCATTTGAGCATAAATTGTTTCTGCGTAACAAGTTGCGTTAGTGTCAACTTGAGTCTATGATTAAACAAAATTGACTGACTGACTGACTGACTGACTGACTGACTGACTGACTGACTGACTGACTGACTGACTGACTGACTGACTGACTGACTGACTGACTGATTGATTCATTGAGAGAGTGCTTGACAACATCTTGTGGATGTCAGCTACGTTGAAGTGGAATTTGTAACTCCTGATAGTCCACGAAGTACCAGGACTTACCCATTGAACGCTACTGGCGAATATGTAGCCGAGAATGACAAATTTTAAAAGGTGTCGAACTGAGCCGTGGATTCTTTCGTGACAATAAATAATGTTTAACGATATTATGTCTGTGCGATTGTCGCTCATATCGACTTAATCTTTCACACAATTGGCCAGCACGAGGTAACCTATCGATGGGGTTGGATCCAACAGGTTAACGACATCTTACGACATAAAACGCCTGTGATGTCGATAGCAAATGTTTTACAGTTCTCGCTCTACCACTGTTAAATGTGACTAACATGGTCATTGTGTGCAATCCATAGGATCCGTCTGATGTACCCCACCTGTCTTGTTTAGAGCCTTTGCGGTTGGCCATGTCTCGCAAATGTAGAGGAGTGCCGCCAACATATATACAACTGGATGGAGCTGCAGCTTGTTATACAACCTAGGTTAATTTTTAGCAGATGGATTGTTTTCTAAATTTATTGTAAAGCTATTTAGTATTTAGAAACAACGTGTTACAGTAATTACATGAAAACTGTGAGTGGAACTGAAAAGAAGAATGGTTATATTATTTCAGTCCGGAGGAGAACCTGTTTTATGGAGACTCTGCTTTGGGTGTGAAGTATTTATATTTATATTAGGGCTTAGCGACATATTGAAGTTTAACGTCGACGTTAATCTACGAGTGTGAAAACAGTGGATTTACTCTATCAGCGGGACGCGATTGGTAAATATATAACAGTTAATAGTAGCGGTTTAAAGGTGTCTAACTAAAATTGAGGAATTGCTGGACGAATATTTAGTGTCTAGCGACATCTTGTGGATAATAATAATGTCAGTTACTTTAACCCTCGAGTGCCCAAGCTATTTTTTGGTACACGAATGCCCAACGGGGGGAGGGGTCCGACCGGACCCCAATGTTTTCATTGTGATATCTGGAGAACGGATTGGAATATTTTAACGGGATTTGGCTTGTTAAATCCAAATTCAATTTGCAATCGACTGATATATGGAATTTCACAATAGCGCCACCTGGTGAAACTTTATTAGAACTTTAATAGGGGGCCTACTCTTTTGTAGTTTTTTGCAATTTCGGGATTTTTCGCAGGTATTCAATTGTACGCATGTAGTTGTTGCCTGGTTGTGGGGTACAGGATTGGAATATTTTAACGGGATTTGGCTTGTTATAATCCAAATTCAATTTGCATTCGACTGATATATGGTATTTCACAATATCTTGCGTTAAACATTTATTTCTGGGCTGGTAAACCATGTGCCAGTATGACCATCAGCCGCATATCTTGGGGGTGTCCTTGGTATATGGTATGGTTGTGGGCTACCGGGTGGTAGAATGATCACGCAAAATATATCATACGAAGCCCAATTGAACGCTTTAGGATGTCCTAAAACCATTTTTACAAGTTCGTGGCCGTTCTAAAGTTATCGTGGAAAAGCGGGTCTGGGGTCCGGTCGGACCCCCCCTTGGGCATTCGAGGGTTAATAATCTTAGAGAATTTGGCGATCGATGGATCACATCCTAAGTATAACATCTCATGACAACAAAACCCGTTGACGTTGTCAGAAATTATTTTGAACAGTTTTCACGGTTCTGGCGGTTGAACGCGACTGGTAAATAAGTAGCTAAGAAGGGCTGCGCTTAAAAATGTTTAACTGTAGTCGTGGATATATATGTAGAATTTCCTGTTTAAA